>CM060948.1:305864035-306549035 GCA_030765055.1 Mantis religiosa | reverse complement strand
AAGAAGAAGAAGAAGAAGAAGAAGAAGAAGAAGAAGAAGAAAGAAGAAGAAGAGAAGAAGAAGAAGAAGAAGAAGAAGAAGAAGAAGAATGAGGATGAGGAGGAGAACAAGGAGAAGAAGGAGAATGTTCTATTTTAAGGCTGATCTAGCACGAAACACCTAGAAAAGTCGTGGGATAAAGAAGAGCGTGGAAATAGTTCTATTGAGTGATGCTTCTTTTTAGTAATTATGTGTACACATATAATGGACTTTTACCGATGTACAAATGTCAGAAAACAGAGTATACTACTATTGAAGCACGTCCTTACAAACGCTTCTTAATTTTACTTACCACTGATTGGTTTCGATCGTTCCATTCTGAAAATATACAAGTTACTGTTATAAAAAGAATTCCTATATATTATTAGACTTTGTGAAAAATAATTAATTACTGCCTGTCTTTGAAAAGGAATATGAGTAAACCCAGAGAGAATAAAAGAAAAGAAATAAAAATACTTTGATAAATAATTTTTGAGCTTGGGTCAAAATTGCACATTAGAGGTTGAAGAAGATGGTACAATTTCTAAAAACTCTGTGATATTAGAGACCAAAAGAGATACTAAGATATAAAGTTGTAGAGTAACTTACTGTATACTTATTTTAATTCCATTTTGTGAAACAGCGAAATGTGTTATCTTTCGTATAAGGCATTTACGATATGTCAATGTATTTATTTATCATAACACATTAGAAAGCTGGCTTCATATTATTAGAGTGACTGACAAGCAGAATTGCAGCTTTGAAATATACCTAACACAGCAGTTCTATTGCAGCTTAAATAAAAAGTCAATTATTATGTGGTTCTCATCTGTGCATTTCATAGGTCAGAGGGCACTGGGATTGCCGGAAAATTGAACGTGCAGATTAGATTGCAAAGAGAGCTGCGACTTCAAATCTTCCAGAGACTTACACTCTTTGTCCCATTTCTTATGTGAGGCAAACATTAGAGGAGATTATCATGAATGAGTGGAATGAATACTGCTTAAAATTTGATTGTTGTGCTTTGACTAAGGATTTATATTTCTCAACGGTTTCTGATAGACATAAATGTAAATTCGTTAATCCCATATTCTCAATCAATTCTTAACTGGACATGGCAAATTTTCAGCTAACTTATTTTGATTCAAAATAAAATCCACATCTCATTGTATTAGTGGAAACCATCTTCAAGATGTCCCTCACATTTAATTGATTGCCCGTTTTTCTCTTCTGAAAGATACGAACTTGAATTATTGCTTCAATCCTTAGGTTACACTTTCTCAAAGCCACTTACACATATTCTGATGAATTAAAGAAACTTATCAATATTTTATGGCTTTCTGAAACAAAATATTTCTTAAACTAAATTATTCATCTTAATGTTTACTGTGTGTCAGCTTGATGTGGAACTTTGTTATATTTTTGTAAATTGTATTATATTCATAAATTTGTAAACTATATACCTAATCTACCTTTGGATAAAATAGGAATCAAAAATCGGATAATAACAATATATTCATTATTTAATTAATTTTTACATATTTAGCGAATCATTTAACTCCATGTGGTATGATAGCTGATAATACATTTACTTCCAAAATTCAACTACCATCACAGTACACTACTCATGACTGACTAATGGGCAGGTTAAAGAACTGCAGATTGAAAAATTCGCAAAACACAGTTTCCCTTACGTATTGTCACCCGAACTTCCAATAGAACCGACCGGCAGTAGGGCCAGACGGAAGCTTTCAGACCACGCCTATCCATTTGTCTCGTGTCCCTAACGGAAGGGATGATTAGGAGAGAGGCACGAGCCCTGTACCGCCTCTTTCCCCTCCCACCAGACGTCTGGAAACCTCGGAATAATTGTGCGCGCCGTGAACCTTCCAGAAACGGCGATCCTCCCTATATAAGGCCTGCAGTTGGCGACACAGTTCAGTTCTTGGCGAGCAGCCGTGAGGAGCGCCGTGTGAGTGGAGGGACTGGAAGACGGTGTAGGTGTATCAGAGGAGTTGTACGTAACTGTGAGCGTGCGATGGACCTGTGGCAGACAAACTAGTGAATTGTAATTGTGTGCGCTAAGTCATTCTATGTAATCGGCAAGTGTTTCAACTGTAAGTTAGTGGAAATAAAGAACATTTTGAGTTTGTGCAATTGGACCTTTAATTTCACGAACCCACAAAGTCACAGTGTTATGGATTACCTTCCATAGCAACTGTTGTACGCGATGCTTCACTTATTGAATGCCAACTCTTATACAGCTTCTGTAAAAGTATGTTTGAGAGCAGACGAACTGAAGATTAACATTACGAATCAGTCTTTGTTTTCATGAGACCTACTTGACTAGCATCGTAAGTTCTAAAAATCAGATGGTAGTTGCACTTTAAAAAGTTGGAATTAATAAATAAAATTCAAGAAAAGAAAGCTATTATATACATTATAGCATAATCACTTATATGTGCGGATTGTTAATTTAAGTTTTTCAGAGGCAAAAATTTCGTAGAGACCGTGCAACTTTCAAGTTTAAATGATATTTGCCTGAGGAACAAACAGTTGTCTTCCTGATTGTTAACTTACTAACTAAGCAAAATTTTCATAAATAAATAAATTCATATAGAGTTCAAAGTATCTTAAGGTTACACAAACTTCTCTGTAAATGACATAAAATACCCAAAAGTCCGGGTACTAACAGAAGCAAGACATGAAATTACTCCGTAGAATAAAAGTACCACATTAATAAGCTTTCATAGTGATAGTTTTTACAATAAATTATAAACACTGCAGAAAAAAACTCCCCTTATCTCTTTGAAAATTGAAAAATCTTTCAGGACGAGTTTCACGGTATTTTAACAGCATCTTTACCCGACTCACTGCTTTTCTATGGTTATCGCCGCCAGGTGGTCAATTGCTCGTTATTGTTCTGCCATCTAGCGGGAACACAACGAACTTTTGTAAGAATCGAATGACTATTTCAAAATTCATCATGGGATTTCTATTTTTCTTTTTAAATATAAATATGTTCTCCCAAACCATAAAATCTATCGATCCAATCTGGCACAAGTCCCATTGATTGTATTATAATTGTTAGTGACCTAACAAAGCATATAGATCTTTACTTCTTGATAACTTAATATAAGAAATAGGCAGAGAAAAAAATAGAAACGGATGTTTTTGTTTTATTTATTATTTTATATTAATATATGTGTATATGATGAGGGGAACTGTATAAAGGGAAGGTTTATATCATAGAGGACTGTCTGTTGAAAAATAATTCGTAGTTTTAAGAAACAAACGATGGTGATAAAAAAAACCATTAAAAAAGACGACGATGATGGCGGTGATAATGATAAAGAAGATTGACAACATTTTCTGTCGGTAGAAACAAAGCTGGGGTAACTAACATCGTTACGAATGATACTGGGGTTTCCTCCAAAATAAATCTACATTACTAATTTTGATGTGCTGATTCCAAAACTATAATCAGTTTTTTTTCTATTACGTACCATTTATGCATAATTAGTAGTTATACCTAAAATTCTTTTATGTAGTTCTGTGCATAAATATATTGTATGGAACTGAAAAGAAACCAGGAACCAAAAAATAATACTAATTTCATTGATGAATTTAAAGTGCTTCACAACAATATAACAGTCTAAAAGACAATGATACATGCCTTATTTTAAGTCCAATCCTTGCAAATTTAACTCAGTCTATAACTGCTTTACAAATAGTGAGGATCTTTTTTGTGATAGGCAGTTTATATCATACCATTTTGAGAACTTGAAGCAACTTGTCTTCAACGAAGTGTAAAAATAATCCTGATATATTTTGTCATAACTGTGGACATTTTGTTATTCGAAAGAGAAGACAAAATATTAAAAATTGTGTTAAAAACCTACAAAGATTATTTTCAAAAGAAAGCTTGGAGATATTGACAAAAAATAGACTCCAAATGTTTATGCCATACCTGTGTAGAACAACTAAGGAAGTGGAGTAAAGGAAAATAGCTATATGGCCTTTGCTATTCCTATGATGGGGCATGATCCTCGAAACGATGTGGATGATTGCTATTTTTGTGTATGTGATGCTACAGGCTACGACAAAAATATGAAAAAAATTACTTATACAAATTTATTGTCAGCAAGAATACTCATATTATTTGGTCCTGGTCTTCCTGTGCCTTCTCCAATAGAGACATTTGGAAAGGATTCATCATCAGACTCTGTAAAATGGTTCTCAAGACATCAGCAGTTATTTAGATATAGAAAAAGAACAAGAATTCCATCAACCTCTACTATTTACATAGGCAGAACTCAATGATTTGGTTAGAGAAATCCTAAGGATGCCGCTTAATTATTGGGATACAGAATAAAAGAAAAACATCTCCTATCTCCGGAAATATCATTTTCTTGGTACAGACACCGTGAAGAGGAATCTGTTCCACATTTCTTCCAGGAAGAAAATTCGATATATTGTCACGATATTCCTGGTTTAGTGATTGCCTTTGGAGTTGCTGAATATATTCCAGTTGAATGGAGACTTTTTATAGATTCCTCTAAGGTTAGTCTCAGAGGTGTGCTCTTGTATAATGGAGATAAATATGTATCAGTTCCAGTAGCCTATTCAGTGCACTTCAAAGAAGATTACCATAACTTAAAATTACTTCTAGAAAAAGTCAAATATGCAGAACATAAGTGCCAGTGGAGATTTAAAAGTTATTGACATGCTAATAGGCCAGCAATCAGGCCACACTAAAATGTCATGTTTTATTTGTGAATGGAATAATAGAGCCCGATCCGACCATTGGACAAAAAGAATGGAAGCACAGAGACCGTCTCTTAACAGGAATGAAGAATGTAAATAATAGATGTCTTTTGGACCTCAAAAATGTTCTTCACCTCCATTGCATATAAAATTAAGCTTAATGAACCAATATGTGAACGCTTTGAATAAGGATGACAACTGCTACAGGTATATCTGCAAGAAGTTCCCTGGAATATCTGATGCTAAAATTAAAGGAGTATTCTTTGGTCTACAAATTAGAAAGTTGATTTGTGATACCGGTGATGGATAGAGCCAACATGAAAAATTCAGTGCCATGGCCGGTATTTGAGACACGGATCTCCTGGTTTCCGCCCAGTTGCTCTAACCCATTGAGCTACCATGGTAAACGTGCCGTACTGACATTAAATTCTCCATTTGACTATTATATTTCCCCGGCAGACCACTGGGGGCTCTCGCATCCGAGATATTATCCATCAAAAACCTTAGCCTATATACGGCTAGTGCGAAGAAATGATTAATTTCCATCAATCAACTAAAATTCTGATACCTTATATGAAGAAGCAGTGACAGATACTGAAAAACAGGCATGAATTGGTTTTATGAGTGTCATCATAAACTTTCTGGGAAAATAGAATGATCCAAATTACAAAAATGTTTTAGGAAATATGCTTAAGAGCTTTCGAAAGCTAGGATGCAATATGAGCACGAAAGTACATTTCCTGCACTCTCATTTGGAATATTTTCCAGAAAATCTCGGCTGTGTCACTAAGGAGCAGTGTGGAAGATCTTAACAGGACATAAAGGAAATGGATTGACACTACCAGGGAAAGTGGAATGTGAATATGATAAGTGATTACTGCTGGTCGCTGAAAAGAAATGTGTCAAATTCTTTCCACAGTAGGAACTCTACAAATCGTTTATTTCATTTCGAAGCAGTATTTTAAAGCTGCTTAAATATTTAAATTTAAGTGATGTGAAACATCAGTTAATTCTGAAGATTGTTTTGTCCGTAGATATGAATTTATTAACCTATATTTAATAATATAACATAAACTCGGTAGAGGCTAATATAAAAATGCATATTTTACTATTTCTTGTGTTGTGAAAAACTGGTACGTGATGGGGAATAAAGCTATGTTCATATTATTATTCAGCACACTCAAGTTGGGGATAACGACATATTAAAATAAAACCCCAGACAAAATGTTAAATTTTGCATATCAGGGTTATTAACTGAATAAAGCCATAATATGGCCATTTTAACTTACTACTGAATGTAGTATCCTAATATTAATATTTATTTATTTCAGTACAGTGTAATTTATAAAAAGTTGTTATATGACGATATAAAATATGTCTACGATCCTAATAATAAACAGATTAACAGAATTAATACAGAATAATATAAAGTATTAACCGGGTTTGTGGGCCGCGGTGTACTGGGCTTCTTCAACTTCCCAGACGTTTTGTCTGCGGCTGCGGCAGACATCTTCAGTGGTAGTGCGATCGGAGTATCCTGGTTGAACTCTCCAACAGCAACTGTGTTCTTTGCTCTTTCGGTCGCAGTATATTTACCGGAAGCTGGCCGGATAGCTGCCTGTGATCGAATCGGATTGTTGGTGGGCTGGATCTGAGAGTCGGCTGTGCTTCGTCCTGCTGACGTCTGATTGGTGCGGGTGGAATGCTTGGTTTTAGCTTTTGCTAAAGCTGTTTTCCATATCTTGTTTGGTTTTATACCTTCTTCTTTGCGATTCATGTTATTATTATGTTTGCATATTTCAATGGTTTCACGGTATAGACGAGAATGATAGTGTGCAGTTGAAGCCAATATTTCGGTGTTATCAAACTGGATGATGTGTTCCCTCTTTTTTAATGAACTGCGAGCTCTGTTATTGTGGATTTCTCTGTCTGGTCCAGGTCACGCCGTGGCTCAGTGGTTAGACCGCTTGGCTCTCACCAAGGCGGCCCGGGTTCGATCCCAGGCGACCGCAAAGTGAGATTTGTTGTGGACAACACGGCGTTGGAGCGGGTTTTTCTCCGGGACCTCCGGTTTCCCCCGCCATCTCATTCCACCGGTGCTCCATCTTTATCTCATGTATCATCAGTGTCACCGCCTGCGGTGCCGTATGTAGTAAAAGCGGGCGTTAAACACTACAAATCATCATCATCATCATCATCATCATCATCATCATCATCATCATCATCATCATCATCATCATCATCATCATGATCTGTCTGGCCCAGGCAACAATTTCTTTTATGTTCACTGATGCGAGTTTTTATGCTTCTCTGTATGGTTCCAATGTAAACATTGCTGCATGAACTCGGTATTCTTTAAACTCCTGCTGGTAATAGTGGGTCTCTGGAATCCTTGGCTGAGCGAAGTATTTTTTGGATTTGTTTAGTAGGCGTGAATATGGTAGCGATGCTGTGGCGCAGGAGTAATTTCCCAATGCGGTAAGTGACCGATTTAATAAAGGGGAGGTAAACTTTGCCTTTCGTCTCACCTTTTGCTGTTTCTGTTGAGCTTTTTTCTGGGGTGTAACGCCTTTCTCATTTCCCGCTGTGTGTAGACATTTGTTTTGAATGCTGTTTCAAGATGTTGAAGTTCCTGTTGTAGATGCTGAGTTTCACAGATACTCGTTTCCCGGTCTACTAGTGTTTTTATCATGGGGAGCTTCTGTTTTGGATGGTGGTAGGAATTTTTGTGCAAATAACGGTCAGTGTGTGTCGGTTTCGGTAGACTTTGTGACCTGGAGTGTCATCCATCTTCCTGTTGACCATGACGTCCAAAAACGGCAATTTTCAATGTTGTTCCCTTCCATGGTGAATTGGATGTGCTTATTGATATTATTAAGGTGGTTCAGGAATTCTGTCAAAGCTTGTTCGCCATGTATCGTCCACGTAGCGCCACCAGCATGCTGGTTTGAGTGGTGCTGAATCTAAAGCTGTGGTTTCAAAGAATCCAGAGTTGTTGTACAGATGCCAAAAATGATCGTGTGCATACAATACACAATATACTCACGTACCCAACATCAGGTTAATGACATAAATGCTTAATATTTTGACTATTTTCTCAACATTAATTTGCACTTATGTCTCGAAAATTACCAAACATATATTTGTAGTTCTGTTGTGCGGCCTCATTTATTTGAATTTTCTCTTTAATTTGATTGTATGTAGGCTATACAAGAGTATACAGACTAATTATGTATTAAATGCTTATATATCTCTAAAAGGAGCACTATAAATGCCACTTTTACAGTCAATTCTGCAGTACCTCAATGGAACAAGCCAATTTCCTACATACCTTGTAGAACTGCGTATACTGTGCCTCATTTGAGAGGAATATTTGCACAGCTATTGGTACCATGAAACATTAGCTTATGTTGCAAATGTAATCAAATTTATTTTAAACTTTGAAAAGCTTTTCTGTTAGTGGCATTTTGTAGTACAAGTGACCCACTTTATCAAAAAATAATGAAGATAGCTAAATTATATTTAATATTTTCGGAGGACAGATGAAGACCTCTAAATCATGTTCTGAATCTTGGTTAGTATTAAACACTGATTGGTTATCATTTAGAAATGTTTTCTGAAGGCAAAAATATAAGACTGTGTAGTGAAATAAATAATACTAAGAGGTGAGTCAGCTGCGCCTATTTATTCATATCTATGCAACTTGCGGTTTATAGTCTAATGTGGAAACGTTGACTCTTTTAGCATAAAAGCCGTTATTACCGCTTTGTCCTTCTGTTCGGTACTACACATACCCAGCATTAATACTTAGAGCCCTGAATGAGGACCAAAGAGCTGCGAAAACATTAAACAAACTACGTCTTTTCATACATGTAATACTAGCAAGGTGATAATGAATGATTTCCCACAGACCGTCGGTAGATACGTGAGAGCTGGCTAAGTGGATTAGTTAGCCGCCCAAGTATGATGGTACAAGGACTACTATGTGTTTCAAATGGGAAGGGTTCTGGGGTCCAGCTAATCAGATGCCGTATCACACTCAGCGTTGCCAGCTTGTTACCACACTCCTTTTATATTTCCCTCTCTCTCACACACTCTTACAACATACAGGTCTCCTTGGCGCAGACGTAAGGGTAAGCAAATTATATGTTGCAAAATTTACAACGATGCAGTTGCCAAAATTATGTATATTTTAAAATACTATCATTATACTTTATTTATTAACGAATTTTATAATCCAACGGAACTCTCAGTACCTGATCCACATCCCTGTCAATGTCACTTCCGTTATGCGGCAATTCGTCATTGTCATTGTCTTCATCGTCCGAGTCTTTCAAATTTATGATTAGAGGTTCTAAAAATCTCGTCACGTACTATTTCTTTCTTAAAATCTGCATGCCTCACGCAGTTTTCCCAGTCCCGTTGAGTTACCAGGTCAATTCCTTCGTGAACAAGTCGTTTAACGTCCGTCAGTTTAAAAGTATTATTTCTGTTTGCAATCCCCCTTTTTATTTGAGCCCACACCAACACAATTGGATTATATTGGCAGTGATAAGGTGGAAGGCGCATTACCTCGTGTCCCGTTTCAGTTCCAAGTTGATCCAGTTGATACACTCTTTCCATGTTTTAAACGGAAGTACTCCTTGCAATAGCTCATTTTTAGCTTCTGTTTCCGAAAAATTTTTGAAGAACGTGTACACCTTAAAAATAATACTTCGAGCCTGACTTCGCAATACCTGCCTTTCTGACTCGCCACTAAATTCACCGTAAAAGGCCATTGCACTATTTAGCTCTTACTCAACTGTTGTGTAAAGAACAACTGCATGATATTAATCTGAACTCTCCAGACAAATAAACACTTCTTATCCAGCATTCATTTATATACATAAGTATACAGCATTCCGCAGGCTAACAGGAAATGAAGTGCTTGCTCTTTCTCGAATTTAACACCTTGACTTATCCAAAGTAATTCTTTTATCACGTCATGTCAGTAGTTTAAATTTCAGTTCTGAATAATGATAAGTATATGTACATACATACACACCAACCACTTTGAACCGAGATTACGAACCATTCATAAACAAAGATATAATGTGACCAGACACGTTCTGCCAGGGCAGCAAGAAATTTATTGTTTCTTCTCGCTCGAATTGGATTATTCAAAGTAATTCTCTTATCACGTCATGTCAAATATTTACGTTTCAGTTCTGACTAATTACAAATATACGTACACGCATACATGCCAAATTCATACGGGCTTACGTCGCGCTTTATTTTTGTAATACAAGTAATAGTGGTTTATTTATTTTTATTGGGAAAACCATTTCAGTTAAAAATATGGGGTTTTGATGGCTATGTTAGATTAATTACTCTCTACCTTCTACATGGATCAGTTTCGGCAAAATGTGAAGTTTTGTCTTAGCGCGAATAGTATTTCATACAGATTGATTAGATTGGCGCTCGTCACACACCACTTAGCCGGGATGCAATACGACAACACCGCAGGACTCCGATTGGATGCACACCTAGTCGCGCTCAAGGACAAACACCTTCCCATTTGAAACACATTATAGGTTTGAAACCACGTTACGTTAGGTTCTTCTTTTTTTCCTTTCTCTTAGTCTTTATTATCTGTATTTTAATTACTAGTTTATATATTATTGTTATTGGTTCTCTTATGAACTAAAGACACCTGAACTAGAATACGATAATTAAGGTACATGCTTAGCTTTATGACCCTTTATAATGTGCACCGTATCTGGTGTGATAAACCATGTTAAGCAGTTTAACCTACATTTTTAAGACCATGTGAACAACATTAAATCTTATAGCTTTTGTTTCATGCTTAAACCTTATGTTTCACTTCTACTGACAAAGGCGTGGCGGAAGTGTTAAGTTCTAGGTTAAACAGAAAAATAAACTGCCAGAAATTGTGGACTTTATCAACGCGTA
Source organism: Mantis religiosa (assembly GCA_030765055.1). Lineage (NCBI taxonomy): Eukaryota > Metazoa > Arthropoda > Insecta > Mantodea > Mantidae > Mantis > Mantis religiosa. The sequence continues at coordinate 306,538,298 of CM060948.1, read as the reverse complement.
AATGTTCAAAATGACGACCCCTTCATAAATGCACATTTGGGCACGTTGTCGTAGAGAAGTTCTTGCATGATTGTAACATGCGCGGTGCAATCTGTCTGCATTCTTCATTTATGAGTGCAAGTAGATGATTCAACCTTTGTGGTTCTTGAGCGTAGACCCGTTCCTGTAAGTGTCCCCACAAAAAGAAATCTAGTGGGTTTAGATCAGGTGATCTAGCAGACCAAGCAATGGCGCACCCTCGGCCAATGCATTTTTGTGGATATGTTCTATGTAAGTGATTTCTTGCAATCAGTAACCAGTGTGGTGGAACTCCATCCTGCTGGAACCACATGTGTATCCTTTGAACTAAAGGCTCATATTCTAGTAGCAATGGAAGCTCTTTTTCAGAAATGCAAGGTACTGTGATCCTCAGAGGGTGCCTTCAGAAAGTATGGTTCTATAAGCTGATCACCTAATATTTCGCAGCAGACTTTGATGCTCCACTTCACCTGGAATGCAGCTTCTCTCATCCAGTGAGGATTGTCTATGCTCCAGTAGTGTATATTGTCACTTTGTGGGTTCGTGGAATTAGAAGGGCGAGTTGCAGAAATTAAAAATCTCCTTTATTTTCGTAGAAATACTCTTATAGGTTACAGCAGCATTACGTTACGTACACCATCAGTCTACCAAGGTCGTTGACAATAGCAGTGACACTAGATTACATCACTCGCTCTCGTTACAATAACACTTCCAGCTGTGTGGTATCACAACAACTGTTTCACAGCTACAACTGTCCTGCTGGAGTGTCACAATCCCTTTTATATCTCCATTCATGGTTACCAGACCGTTCTGTCAATCACTAGAGGTACCTGGAAAACAAGGCATCTAATTACATAATTCGAACATTCTATCACCTTCGAGAAACGTAACTTAATTTACGCCGGGGAGGCCTTTGCCTCAGTTATCTTGCTTGCTGGCGCTATCTGTTTACAAAAGTTCATTATCTACGTGAAACCTACCCATCTATTATCTATTTGCGCCGAAACTTTAATGCCCCTTACCACGACAATATTAAGGCGATTAACGGTTCCGTTTTTGTGGAATGTTTCTACATCACTAAAGAGAATGCTTTCTAAACAATCTGCATCCATTTGGTCTTGCTGCTGTAGCCACTGTGCATAGATCATTCGCGCTTAAGGTCGATCCTTGGAGAGCCTGGTGTGGATGAAATTTATTAAGATGCAATGTGCGCATAACTGAGGACTGACTTATATGCAGATCTTGTGCTACGACCCTGGAACTGGTATGTGGATTGCTTTCTATCGCATTTCGCACAGATTCTTCATCGTCTCCCGCTGTTACTGGCGCTTCGCGAGCAGGTAGGTGGTGCTCTTCCACATGAATTGTCACGAAGCGTCTTTCAACTCTTCGAAAAATATCCGCAGTAGGTGTCGTCCTTTCTGGAAATCGTTCCTCATACAGTCGTTTTGCTAACAATGCATTACACTCCATCTCCCTATAGACCAAAAGCATGTCAATATACTCCTCGTTTGTATGCATAGTAATGACACCTTGTCTCGTGGTAAGGTTTCAAATACTGAGTACCTAGATAATGCAGCGTTCATTCACGCTAAACACTGACGCAGGCACACATAGCTTTAGCCAGCCACTTTGCATGTTGAAGAGTTTGAAACTTGGTTGAGCGGGTCAAGCACAATACCGACCTTAATAAATTACCTATTACAAACTATATATTTATATCTATGTAGCAGTGAAAAAACGATTATGGTATTTTATAAACATTTATAATGTTATAAAAATGTTATTTCTAGTACAATATCAAATTGTAGGCCACAAAATGCGAAATAGAGGGTAATAAAATTTCTGAGCTGAGCACGAAGAATTTGAATTCAACTTATAGCGGTAGAGTAGTGAAATAACCTAGATAACACCATTCAGCCAACGCTGCATTGCTAGTAGAGGTTCCTGTATGAATAAGTAAACGCAGATCGCAGAACCCAGCTTGGATCTTTACATGTTTCTATAGATTCATGCAGTGTTTTCAGCTTGTTTTGGTAGTTTTAATGCAATTGATAAAGCTAAATCCGCCATTACAGTTACGGTATATGCTGAAAAATGCCTTAATTTGTGTCAGAAGCAAAAGCAATATACCTAATCCTTAGCATTTTTTGACTTGGCTCTATAACGAAAGCACATGTTGGACGAAGGTTTAAATCCAATTGGTCCTATTAGGTAGATCAGCCATTTAGTATTCCAATGTTAGTATCTACTAATGCCTGTGATAGGTTGTTCCTTCAGGGGCCTGTTTAAAGGTGTGTGTGTGTGTGTGTGTGTGTGTGTGTGTGTGTGTGTGTGTGTGTGTGTGTGTGTGTGTGTGTGTGTGTGTGTGTGTGTGTGTGTGTGTGGCTGGCTGCCCGAGAAGAAAGTGAGCGTATTCGTCTCCAGGAAAGCTTCAGGTCTTATTTGACATACATAGTGATTGCTTTCTGTCCCATAGAACACTCATACCCTGCGTTATCTACCCCTCTTCTATAAACTGTTCTGCAAATCACCCTTTTGGGGGCATTCAAGAATGGCACAAGTCACACATGTAGCTTAGCTGTTTGCATAATTTCAAAAATAAATAGGGGCCGGTGCCTCACCTGGCTTTTTGTAAGACTTGAAGCTTTCATGGCGAATTCCTAACGGAATCACTTGTATTGCGCTGTGAATTGAATGTTATAACACATGAGAATTAATTATTAATTGTTTCAACTGTCAGTGCACAAAAGTGTGTTCTTTAGAAGGGTCCATTACTAGCAACCTAACTATAGAATACTTAAGCTAAAATATTTGTTAACCTGTATTCAAATGTATAGTCTTACTTGTGCTCTGGAATGTGTAATTATTACACTTCATTATTGCTTTTCTATGACTTTCTGCTTCCTCTTGATTTATTTCCGTTTTACTGTCACAGCATACCTGAAACAATTCCAAATGTTTACCACATGAATTAAAAACGAGATGGATTTCTCAGCTGCAATATTAATTTCTAAGGTTTATTATGATGGAAAATTATATTTATTAAAGAAAACATCACCTCCAAATTTTTAAGTATCGTCCTATCAAGAAACAGTTAATGGCTTTACAAACTTCAAGAATATCAGGGTTGTTCCTTATCTATCTGTATACTATCTTCAGGCTTTTGCTGTTTTAAGTAATATGCTAAACTGCAGCAAGCACCACAACAAGTTTTACGAAGTGCTGGCCATGGTCATTAAGGTACCGACCGACTTATAGTTCCCCAAGGAATCGTCTTCCCTGACTGAAGTTGTTTCTCTTCCCTTCCCCCTCCCACAGATATTGCCATCACGATTGGCATAATCATTGTTTCACATAACCTTGTCCCGTATTTCTAAAGGGTCACGTGACCTAATTCCCCCTCATTGGCTGCTATTGCAGTAAAGACTGTTGTGCGGTAAAATTAGTTCGTTATTTAACATACGCATATATATATATATATATATATATATATATATATATTTATATGTTGGAACGGAATTAGTCAAATTTATATTTGCGTAACTGTTTTAATTAAATATATTACGCAACAGAGTTGATTTATCTAAATGCATGTTAATTCTTAAACGAAGTAAAGAGGAGGTTCCTTTGCTCTCAAGCATATTGACATGATAGCACGTGCTTCAGCCGTAGTGATGACATATTTGTTTATATGACTTTTATCATTGACCTTGTTTTGAACTGGATTAGTCATATTTCGCCATTCGAAGGTGTGTTGTGCCGAGTGCGAGAGCTAAATTATTTTATTGATCGTTTATTGCGCGTGTACTTATATGTATAATGATAGAATTTGCCGTCAGTTTTTCGCTGAAGCATCGCAAGGGAAAACCTTTACAAGGCGGCAAGAAAAGAATTGTGTTGCATGTGTTTAATGCACTCACACAGAAGAGTCCGTCTTTGTCAGTAAGAGAGGTCGAACAGCTTTTGATCTGAACTTACAGGTATGTTAGATGCCTAGGGACATCGCCACATGAAATTGAGACAACAGGAAAGCTTACCACTCCAGGGGCGATATTGCTGTGTGGCGAAGACGTTATTTAAGGACAATCAGATTGTACCAGGTTAAAAATCGCAAAATATACTACCTTGACCAGACTTGGGTAAATGAAGGACACACGACAAATATGGAGTGACACGACTTTTAAGACTGAAAATCAAGCATTTTTGCAAGGTATGTGTGCTGGTTTTAAAACATCCAAGTGGGAAAGGCCGGAGGCCTTTCATTATAGACTTGTTTCAGTTTCATGGCTCATTCATTCCGTTTCAACTTGCTCAGTTTAATTATAAACTTCATTATTCTTGCATTCCTTCATATTCTTATTTGTATGATTTTATCTATCTTCCCGGAAATTATTATGACGTTTACTGCGGTTTTAAATGAGACGGAAAGGCACCGCCTATGGCCAATGGCGCGAAAGCATTAGCCAATTAGGATGAGGGGGGAAGGTAGTTGCACGAGGAGTGATACATGTCAGCGGGGCAAGGTTATATGAAACAGTAAATAAATCTATAATTGGAACGTTTTAGTTCCAAGCTTCCTTCATCAATTGTTATAATGCCATTACATGTGTAGCAGTGTCTACAGCTCATGATAACTTTAAACACGACAAAAATAACCATCATTTCAAACTTCACTCTCATCTTTATTTTGCCTATAATACTTTAAGAATATAAAGTAAACGATACAAATTATTAACTCCCAATTTAAATGTTTAATGTAACATGGAGAAATAATGCTGTATATACTTCGTTTTAATAAATATTTGTATCATTTTATTTCGTTTACAATTCCAAAACTAAAAGACTGATAAGAACTGGTTCACACTTTTTTCAAGGCTTCCATTTTTCGTTTAGGTTTATATAAACTTTGGAGTATAAAATAAATGTGAGAAGTTATCTCAAATGTTTTTACCTACAGTATTTTAGTATATTTCTTATGAGTTTAACATTAAATACTTTTTCTCGCCACACCCTTCCAGTAATGTTTCTTATGACTCTTTTATCATAAAGCACCTACCAAGGTTATAACAGTTATTTTAAAAAGGCAAAAGTCACATTCTCCACATTTACCATTGGATCACTGTGATGATGACGATGCTGATTGTGATGGTCTTCCATTTCACGATCATTCGTAGCATGAATATTTCTGAGGTTCCGTTGAGGGGTAAACCGTCTTTGAACTGAAAAATACAGAGGAATTTTTGTATGTTCCAATTTACAGATACATAGATGTCCGGTTTATTTAAGAAAAAACTTCAGTGTACCTTTTATGAAATTAAATTTAACAAAAGATGTTAGACAATATTACAGGCAGTGCTAAAGTGCTAGTAAAATACTAAAATACACAACTGCAGTTTAAAAATTCCTTAACGTTATAAAATGTCAAGTAACTATTGCTTACGGCACGCTTAAACTTGTTTAATCCTGCTCTTGTCCTTGGGTCAATATGACTCAATAGGTAATTTGTCTTTCCGTTACCTAATTTGGTTCAATCATTGCTGCTTGTAATGTTATGTAGTTGTTGCACTTCATAACTACTTCTTAAAAAGTGTTGCATCTTTGGAAAAAAATTACTTGATTTTTCTTGTATATAAAGTTGTAACACTTATGTTCCTCGAATCCATATGACCCAATTGATTTTAATAATCATTTAATTTAAATAATCATAACCAAATCCATGTGCCTGGAAACATACACAACAGTCTCCGGATTCCTTCTGCAACAATGCACAATATATTGTTGAACCTCTGAATATAGTACGGCCGCGCCCTGGCTCAGTGTTAGACCGCTTGGTTCTCACCAAGGCGGCCCAGGTTCGATCACAGGCGACCGCAAAGTGACACTTGTGGTGGACAACAGGGCGCTGGGGTGGGTTTTCTCCGATACATCCGGTTTCCCCCGCCATCTCATTCCACCGGTGCTCCAACTTCATCTCATATATCAGTGTCACCGCCTGCGGTGCCGTATGTAGTAAAAGCGGGCGTTAAACACTACAAATTTCACACATTTCTGAATATAGCAAATATAAACAAGTTCACACTAGCGGTATGCAGGAGATCCGGGGATCAAATCCTGGCCATGGCATTGAATTTTTCGTGTTGACTCTATCTATCAAAAACCTTAGCCTATATAGGGCGAGTGTAAAGAAATGATTAATTTCCATTAATTAACTAAAATATTAAGAGTTAAATGATGAATCCTAGGACTTAGGAGAGTAAGTCGCCAGAAACTGTGCATCTTGAATGCGAGAACCTCTAGTGGTTTACCGGGGAAATATACAAGTCAAATGAAGAATTTAATGTCATGATGGCAAGTTGGGCATGGTAGCTCAATGGGTTAGAACGACTGGAGGAAACCAGGAGATCCGTGGTTCAAATCCCGGCCATGGCATTGAATTTTTCATGTTGACTCTACCTATCAATTAGAACATCAGTTGGAGCTTGATACTCTATCCACAACATGGAGGGGCTCCAGTGTAAACATAATAAAACCAACACCTCGTCCAAACTGGTCCAGCCATGCTAGTCCAGAGTAAGTGATATTAAATCTGACTTTCAAGTAGTTATGAACAAAACCTTATGTAATTATGTATTGAAAATGACTAATGTTGAGGTCAGAATAATAAAGCTTGGTGTTGTTCGAATGCTTATAGAAAACTGGAACATTAAATGGTGTAATGTAATTTTAAAAATTATGTTTGTTTTAGTATGACCTCAAATTCTAGTTTATGTCCGTATTATAGACTTTTCTGGTTCATTTACCTCTATTTAGCTGTTTGTAAAATGTTGAATTTACTCATTTTGTGTTTTTAATCCATACACGGCTGCCAAGACTTTAACATTTATCTCGAGCTATGCAGGGAGAAATTTAGGTGTTTTTTTACAGCTTCCTTTGGGGATTACTCGGTTTTATGTCTAACTGGTTACCCAAGAATTCGAACCGTTTTCTGCTGGAGGAATTAAGTTTAAAAATTTTGCCTTTATTTTCCATCCAGCTTTTATTTGCTTCTTATTGTTATGCAAACTACCTCATTTGGAAAACCTAAGAGAAACATTCATTTTCACATTTCTGTGATGAAACCCAGACCCTACGATATGATTATAATAGCAGTTATAGTAAAAACGTAATTTAACATCCAGTTAGGGTTGAACCACTAGGAAAAACTATGAGAAACGTACAGATTTACCGTATCATACGAAGCGTCTATAATAATTTTAGTTAAAACAAAAGTTTACCTTTATTTGGAGATTGAACTCCTTGGGAAAAACTACGAGAAACATACTTGTTTAAATTCACTCTTGCAGTACTTTGAAACACGCATAATAATTATATTTCAAGCAGAATGCTCCGACTAATTGGAGTCGAATCCTGTGCCATTGAATTTAGAAGCCAAATCACTGATACCCAGTCTTCTTTAGAAAAGAGAATAGTAAGATATATATTTTCATTAACCTATTATTGAAAATTTAATTAAATGCACACAAACGTTTAACTCCAGTTCTGTAACTTTTTGTTACTGTTAAGTATTTTTAGGAAACCCCGTGTAAATTTCGTTTGATATTTTACCTCTCAAAACAAGCTACATATGTGTCACACATATTGGTGAATTTCTTGGACAGAAATTTGCAATAGCTCCTGTTGAGTGGTTTAGTGACTGTACTCTGTAGCAAATACATCTTACCTGTATAGGCTTGCACTCCACAGAGAGTAAACCAGATGAGGGTTAGAATGCAAAGAGCATTCATGGTGATGAAACAGAGAATAAATTACACTGTAGCTTTTATTGTTCCTAAACACACATGATAACACCTGAAAAATTCCCATTAAAATAACACGCGTTCTTTATGAGTTCTAGTTAATCTATGAGCAATTGTGATTTCGTTATTTAACTGCTTCCAATTTTATGTAGCAAACGAACTGCAAGTTTTTATAACTAACTATGTGCACTTCAACAGCTAAAATAGAATTTCTGTCAGCCTTTGAATTTTGACAGAAATGTGTGTATGTATGTGTGAGTGTGAGTGAGTGTGTGTGTGTGTGAGTGTGTGTGTGTGCGTGTATGTGTATGTGTTTGTGTGTGTGGGCGCGCGCGCGGAGTGGGAGATTGGGCGTGTACGCGCGTGTTTGTGAGTGTACAATAGAGGAGGAAATTTCATCATGGTGCATGCACAGGAAATGGTTCTGTAAACTAGCAGATAACTGATGCTTCTTCCGCTGCGGATGGTACAAAGGACATTTTTTCTTTCCCTATCCGTTCCCTATGATTGGAACAGGAAGTACAAAACTGCACTCAAACGCCTGGGATATAGATTGCATCATAAATTCGGGTTTTAAGATCCCAGAATTCCCAAAAGTCTTAGAAAAACATATGTGAGTATGTACGTAAGTGTGTGTTTGTGTGTGTATACGTGTGTGTCTGGTGTATGTGTGTGTGTTAAGGTTTGTTAGTATATGAGCACAATAACCTAAAACGTTAATTTGCCCAAATGCTAAATTCCTATTTAAGTACATAATATTTTTAACAGGTCAATGAATGCGATATGTGTTTGCAAATTCTTTTCCCTTCGTTGTTCAACTATTTGATTAAAGACAAATAAGTTATCTGTACAGGACCGGTCTTTGCGGAATCCACTCTGCTCTTCTCCTATAAGACATTCCGTAATAATTTTCAGTCTATTATTTCTTATTTTAGTATATATTTTGTAACGTGTGTTCATTAAACTTATCCCTCTATAATTTCCACAGTTTTTGCGATCTGCTTTTCTGAATATATTTTTGATTAGAGCTATTGACCATGATTTAGGTAGTTTACATTTTGGCCAACAATTATTAATGGAAGATGAATGGAAAATTTTAGTAGTCCCAGGAATCAAAATAGAAGAAAATATTGATATTAACACCCAGCTGTTTGCGGATGACAAAATATCGATTCGTCGGACTGAAAAGCAACTGCCAAATCAATGTATATTCTAAATAATATAGTACAACAGTATAATTTAAAAATATCAGATGAAAAATATATGGCTTTTAAAGGAAATTATAATGTAAGTTCAAACATTCTTTTAGGAAATAGGGTTTTAGAACAAGTACTGAGTTTTAAATATTTAGGATGCAACATAAGTATTAGAAACAATTCTGATATAGAAGAAAAAGTAAACAAATTCCGAGCAATATGTGGGATAATACAAAGAACTTTTAAAAACAGAGTGAGAAGGCATACAAAAATGAAAATATATAAGGTAATAGCCATTCCAACTTTACTATATGGAAGAGAAACCTGGGTGCCAATACTAAAGGATTTAAAAAAAATTCAGAATGCAGAGATGAAATTTTTAAGAAGTGTTAAATGTGGTGCTATATTGGAGAAAACAAGAAATGAGGATATTAGAAAGGAATTAGAAATCAAGCCAGTCCATGAAAAAATATTAGAACGAAGGCAATAATGGCATGAACATATATTACGAATGGAGGATGGAAAATATCCAAATGCAGTACTAAACAATAATCCAAAAGAAAGAACAGACAGGGGACGAACCAGGAAACGCTGGAGAGATCTATAAAGCCGGAAGGGCCGATATGCCCAAACAGTGGAGTGAAGAATAAGAAGAAGAAGAAGAAAATATTTTTAGCGTGTGATGTGAAGATTATCAGTATTTACGAATGTTTCACATCAACTTCCAATTTCGCTACAAATTGTTACTTTAAATATTGTATTCTAGTCATTTCTATACTCTATACCAATATTTCCTCTTGGAACGACACATTTAGATTTCTTATGCCAAAAAATTAAGAAAAATATCCGTATGTAAATAAACGACATAAATAATAAAGTGCACTGTTAATAAGTATTTAAACTTAAGATAAAGATCAATTAACTAACGAGGACATCCTGTACATTTAGATATAAGTCTAACACATCAAGCAGAAAGGTGATCTGGAGAAACCACAGCAGGCTACAGGCCTCAGAGGAACAGAGAATTTATAGATACATGTTGAACTCCTAAACAATTCCAGATCCGAAGAACCAAATCACGACTGGAGATACCGAGATAGGAAGATGAAATCTTTTCTCCAGACAGCCGTCTTGTGTCGAATCGGTAGCAGTTGGGTACAGTACCAATTGGACAAGACAAAACCAGTAGTAATTTGTCACGTGGATAAAGCGACGAAAAATAATTTTCTGCTTAAGAAGGATTGTCAAAGTATTAAAAATGAGGTATTTTTCATATAAATATGAGTATCTGACATGCTTAATTTATAAGAGTACTCACTCAGACTGGTCGAAGTTCACCTTTCCTCCAAAAGTACTTTCCAACCCCAAATTCGGGTCATCTTCAGTGAAGTCTGCTACAACTGCTACCAGAACACGTTCTGAAAATGTTCGTCTGCCCCTCCAAGAAAGTTAAGACTCCTCCCCTTGGAGGTCTCCTGACTGCTGATGCCAAACTTTGGAACTGGAAAATTGGGACAAATCTTACTGGACACAGATAATAGGTTGTCACCTATGATATTAACAGTTTGGAGTTGCATTGTCTCTGGATGTGAAGAAGTTAAAGTGTTGGATGTTTGTTGAAGCAAATGTATTTCCCCTTCAGTCTCTGTTTCAGGAACCATACCCTGGTTGCCAGCTGTTTGTTGAAGTAGATGAAATTTCTCTTCCATCTGCTTCATGGGTGTCCTAGATTGGTTGAAATATGAGTTAAGTTTAACTTGATCTACAGTATATGTTTTCATAAGAGCTGATTGAGCTTCATCAGTGTTGACTTTATTAACTTGTTTAATAAATTTTAGAACACTATTACATGCTGGTATATCAAAATTCAGAACATTTATTTTACTTCACTATTTAGAAAATAATTTTTCCCCAAATATCAAGTTCACTAATAGATTGTACATGTCTTAATAGTTGTATATTTTGACAAATATCATGGTAACGTTTGCAGAAGTTATTGGCAAATGCAGAATTATCTATTTGTTTAAGTACTATATTTCTCAAGTGCTATATTTGACGAGTTTTAAGACCTCTCTTATTTCTTCCAATATATTATGATTCACAGTTATTACAAGGTATTTTGTATATTCCAGATAATTTTAATTTGTCGATGGTGTTGCTTAAAGGTTTCTTTAGTAAATTCTTGATTCTGAAATTACTTTTTGGGGCCAATTTTATATTATAACTTTGAAAGATTCTTTTACATGGATTAAAAAGCCCAAGGATGATAAGTAAACTTCTGAAATATATCTGTAGTTTTTGGTTTCTTTAAAGTAGTAATTGATTTTTGTATATATGCTCATTAATAATTTTCAGTATGGTTGATTTCTTGAAGCCATTGATTTCAGCAACATGTAAAATGTGTTGGTATTCTAATTGATAGTGAGACTCAAGCATAAGAACATCTAAAAGTCTGTGAATTAAACAACGAAACACCGCTAATTGACGTTAAATTGGATTGTAGCTGTCTCCTTTGATATAGTTATCTACATGTGTGTTTTCTGTGTAAATGCCAAACTTCAGTTTATTTTATTTCAAAATCTTCAGATCCTAAAAGGGTAATAATCCATTTTATTCTATTTGCATGGTAAATTTTATAGGCTCATCTTGATTATTAAGAATTTTTAAGGCTTCATCAGCTTTTTCATTCGGTAGAAAGGCGAAGATGTCATCTACATAATTTCAGCACACTTTAAAAATGTCTGAGTGAGCTGTCGTTACTCTAGTTTCTAAGTTACGCATATATAAGTCAGCTAAAAATGGAGACAATGGATTACCCATAGCTGAATCACGTGTTTGAGTGTATAATCTTCCATTAAATGTAAATGTATTCTGATCAATGCAACTGGTACTGAAAGTTCGTAAATCTTGAATTTCAAATTCATTAATGTTTATTGTAGTAAGCCAGAAATCTTTTCAGTTCGAACATTCGTAACTAAAAATGGAAAAGCGATAGACCCTAGAGTGCCATTTTCAAAGATTGTAATATTCTAAATTTTTTCTATAAGTTCAACAGATATTTTATTGCTTCTATTTTCACATTTATTTAAAGATGAAAACCCTTTTTGAGACCCATTTTGTCAACAGATAACAAGGAGAACCTTTGATGATAGGTCGCTTGCTGTTGTCTGTAAATACGTGGTACGGTTGGATTACTGACTTTTAGTTTTTGTTTTTGACCTAAAACAATACAATTAGCTTCATTAATAACTTTATTCATAGTTTTAATACTGGCTTGTTATGCTTTTTCTCCAATTTCTGAATAATCAGAATTTGTAATAAGTTGCATAACTCTGTCCTAATAGTAGAACTTATTAAGTAACACAATTTAATTTCCTTTGTCTGTTTTTAAAAAATTGATAGATTTTTTATTTAAATGTTTAATTGCCTTCAATGCTGGGAAAATGTTTTTAACATATCCTAATTTTGAAGAGTATTTGTACATAGAGATCTAATATTTTCTCTTTCTTGTACAGGAACACTTTTAATATTTAAATCCATTTTTGCTATAAATAACTTTATATCCTCTGAGAAAGCTACACAGGTCTTCAGTCCTTTAATAACTGGTATACTTCGTCCTTTTTGAAGTATGAATAGATAAATTGACTACTTCTTCATTACTATTCATGATTTTCTGAGCATAAGGTCACTGACGCTTCAATATGAGCAACTCGGGTTTTAAACGTGTCTCTTTAATTTTCATCAATTTGTTTAAATGAGCATATGGCAAGTTTTGAAAATCGTTCCAAAGCCAAATACCCAGAGACTGACTTATCTATATATGAAGTTGATAAAGTTGCATGTTAATTTCGCTTAACTTCTTGTAATGTTGAATTTTCTCTGCTTTAATTACCATTTTTCCGCTATTTTTATAATAATAATAGTTTTCTATGTTTATTTGCATAGAAGTATTCAAAATTAAATCACGTGTTTCGCAAATATTTATCTATACATATATTACAATATTATTGGTATAACTGGTAGTGTTGATGATAATGATGACGATGGTGGTGGTGGTGGTGGTGGTGGTGGTGGTGGTGGTGGTGGTGGTGGTGGTGGTGGTGGTGGTGGTGGTGGTGGTGGTGGTGGTGGTGGTGGTGGTGGTGGTGGTGGTGGTGGTGGTGGTGGTGGTGGTGGTGGTGGTGGTGGTGGTGGTGGTGGTGGTGGTGGTGGTGGTGGTGGTGGTGGTGGTGGTGGTGGTGGTGGTGGTGGTGGTGGTGGTGGTGGTGGTGGTGGTGGTGGTGGTGGTGGTGGTGGTGGTGGTGGTGGTGGTGGTGGTGGTGGTGGTGGTGGTGGTGGTGGTGGTGGTGGTGGTGGTGGTGGTGGTGGTGGTGGTGGTGGTGGTGGTGGTGGTGGTGGTGGTGGTGGTGGTGGTGGTGGTGGTGGTGGTGGTGGTGGTGGTGGTGGTGGTGGTGGTGGTGGTGGTGGTGGTGGTGGTGGTGGTGGTGGTGGTGGTGGTGGTGGTGGTGGTGGTGGTGGTGGTGGTGGTGGTGGTGGTGGTGGTGGTGGTGGTGGTGGTGGTGGTGGTGGTGGTGGTGGTGGTGGTGGTGGTGGTGGTGGTGGTGGTGGTGGTGGTGGTGGTGGTGGTGGTTCTATAAGCTGGTTAGGATGAGCTCGATGCGGGCATTGTGATCACAAGTTTGCGTGTTCAGACCTGCTTTAGTCTGATTGCTTCTTTGTGAGGCTAAAAGTGAAATGTATCATATCAGTATCTGACATTTAAAGAACGCCCTCGTGAAGCCTCCGACATACCGGTGACGCTAATGTGATTTTGTATATGAGCTGTCATTATCAAACAAAATAGTCATTTTATTTATGTCGTTGGTCTTTTACATCATTTGGAGTCAATTAATTTGTTAATTTGGTGGCTATATTAATTGTAGTAGTAAGTTCATATAATCTTGTTCTTGAGAATGTAACAAAGGAAATAATGTATTTATTTTTGTAACAAGACACACTGAATTTTAAATACCACGCAGTTTAATATTATTTTATGTATCGATAATCTATGGAAGGTAGAAATATTGCCTTCCAGATAACACTACAAGTTTTGAGTATTGCAAATGCATTTTAAAAGAAGAAAGGGAGGTTAAAATGTTTGAGGAATGTATGTGCGAGAGAGGGAGAGAGCGAAAATGACGTCAATAAGGAAACGATAGATAGATACCTAAGTTGATACTGCAGAATTGTATAAAACCACCTAAGTTTCATGTGGCAAAGTTGTTTTTATTTTCCTTTGATTTTTATATAACTGTGCGCTGCACTCGCTTGTTAGGTATAAGGAAACTGAACAGTCATGACGCAACTAACTGATGCAAACCCACCTCCCTCCCGTAGGTCAGTCTTTCACGCATCAGAATACACTTACTCGCGTTTGTACAATAAGTCAAGACGGTGCCAGCTCCTCTCCGTAGTAAATCTTACCATACTTGCAGTGTAGTTTAAGGCATAGTTCGATAACAACTTGCAGGTTTCTATGGGAAAATCTGTTCTACTAAATGTATATAAAATAATTACGAGAACATCACACCTGAAAAATTGAAAATCAGTGTAGTTTTCAAAACCCTGTAACGAAAATCCAAGAAAGGAATACTGAAGACTTGTAACAAATTGCGCAGAGCATGCGTTCGGCAATGTGGCACAATAAACCTGATAACGCTGTCTAAACCTACAAAATGGTCCGGTAATAATACATACCCTGGACGTTTTCTTGTTTCAAATAAAGATCCCGTACCAATATTACGCAAGTAGCGATTTCTATGTTCAAATGCTGCATTTCGTATATTCTAAACGGTGTGTATGAAAGAAGGAGGTTCCTTGCTCACATTTGTATATAATATACAACAATAATAGCAACAATATTAATCACCAAAAGGTTATTGGAGCAAATCTCTTTCGTGGGTTAAGTTTCAAATGTTGGTTAAACATTTATTCGCTTTATCTTTCTTTTAACAACAACGAAATGTGTAATAACCTTTATCTTACATTTGGAGCAGGTGGAAAATTAAGCCTTCGTGAACGAGTGGATTGAAAAAGTAGTGTGAGTGTAATATGTTAACGTTTTGTTATAAATATGCGCTACGAACAATACGATTTGGTAGTTAGTTTAAATTGCACACCAGGGACGCAACCCTTGTACCACCAGCAATGGAGCAGTGCGTGTCTCTGCCCAGAGATGGCTCTTCCTGTAAAATTGTTTAATCGGAAAGAAAATTTCCAAATATTCGCAAAGATAAGTAACAAGTTTTCATTGTGTTACTCAGGTATAAACTATATTTAATTGATTTCTATGGCATGGAAACGAAGAGTAGTTATACAATACAGTGAGATAAAATATAAAAAACTAATAATTGTTTATAGGTAAGGAAGCCTTCTGAAGTGAATATATATGTGGAGCTATTTGCTTCCCTTGCTATGTTATCGTTGTTACTTGTTTCTAATCTTCAATATTGTATGTTGTGCATATAATATCTAACAAGTATCTCTAGTATTTTGAATATGCTGCAGATTTAGTTGGACAGTTTATGTCATATTGGTATGTTGACATAGTTAAGATCAAGTGATCTGTGGTTCATATCCAGGCTATGTCTCTGGTTCCACTTTTCCGCGGTTACTGTCAAAGCCTAGTTAATTACTTTACACCTCTCGCTTACATAAATTTGGATTTAATGTTACTTGATTTTGTGTCCAGAAGCTGTAGTGTATAGTGAGATAATATATAACAAACCAGTTATTGTTTATGACAAAGAGAGATTACCAAAAAGTATTTACAGCTTTCTCTTCTTCTACCACATGGGTTTAATGTTACTAGAGCCTACTCCATACATGTAGTGTAAACGGCTATAGTATACACAGAATTTCCAAAAGTCTTAGAAAAACATATGTGAGTATGCACGTAAGTATGTGTTTGTGTGTGTATGCGTGTGTGTCTGGTGTGTGTGTGTGTGTGTGTGTGTGTGTGTGTGTGTGTGTGTGTGTATGGGTGTGTGTGTGTGTGTTAAGGTTTGTTAGTATATGAGCACAATAACCTAAAACGTTAATTTGCCCGAATGCTAAATTCCTATTTAAGTACATAATATTTTTAACAGGTCAATGAATGCGATATTTGTTTGCAAATTCTTTTCCCTTCGTTGTTCAACTATTTGATTAAAGACAAATAAGTTATCTGTACAGGACCGGCCTTTGCGGAATCCACTCTGCTCTTCTCCTATAAGACATTCCGTAATAATTTTCAGTCTATTATTTCTTATTTTAGTATGTATTTTGTAACGTTTGTTCATTAAACTTATCCCTCTATAATTTCCACAGTTTTTGCGATCTGCTTTTCTGAATATATTTTTGATTAGGGCTATTGACCATGATTTAGGTAGTTTAAATTTTGGCCAACAATTATTAATGGAAGATGAATGGAAAATTTTAGTAGTCCCAGGAATCAAAATAAAAGAAAATTTTGATATTAACACCCAGCTGTTTGCGGATGACAAAATATTGATTCATCGGACTGAAAAACAACTGCCAAATCAATGTATATTCTAAATAATATAGTACAACAGTATAATTTAAAAATCTGAGAAGAATAAAATATGGATTTTAAAGGAAATTATAATGTAAGTTCAAACATTCTTTTAGGAAATAGGGTTTTAGAACAAGTATTGAGTTTTAAATATTTAGGATGCAACATAAGTATTAGAAACAATTCTGATATAGAAGAAAAAGTAAACAAATTCCGAGCAATATGTGGGACAATACAAAGAACTTTTAAAAACAGAGTGAGAAGGGATACAAAAATGAAAATATATAAGATAATGGCCATTCCAACTTTCCTATATGGAAGAGAAACCTGGGTGCAACACAAAAGGATTTAAATAAAATACAGAAAGCAGAAATGAAATTTTTAAGAAGTGTTGAATGTTGTGCTATATTGGACAAAATAAGAAATGAGGATATTAGAAAGAAATTAGAAATCAAGCCAGTCCATGAAAAAATATTAGAACGAAGGCAATAATGGCATGAACATATATTACGAATGGAGGATGGAAAATATCCAAATGCAGTACTAAACAATAATCCAAAAGAAAGAACAGACAGGGGACGAACTAGGAAACGCTGGAGAGATCTATAAAGCCGGAAGGGCCGATATGCCCAAACCGTGGAGTGAAGAATAAGAAGAAGAAGAAGAAAATATTTTTAGCGTGTGATGTGAAGATTATCAGTATTTACGAATGTTTCACATCAACTTCCAATTTCGCTACAAATTGTTACTTTAAATATTGTATTCTAGTCATTTCTATACTCTATACCAATATTTCCTCTTGGAACGACACATTTAGATTTCTTATGCCAAAAAATTAAGAAAAATATCCGTATGTAAATAAACGACATAAATAATAAAGTGCACTGTTAATAAGTACTTAAACTTAAGATAAAGATCAATTAACTAACGAGGACATCCTGTACATTTAGATATAAGTCTAACACATCAAGCAGAAAGGTGATCTGGAGAAACCACAGCAGGCTACAGGCCGCAGAGGAACAGAGAATTTATAGATACACGCTGAACTCCTAAACAATTCCAGATCCGAAGAACCAAATCACGACTGGAGATACCGAGAGAGGAAGATGAAACCTTTGCTCCAGACAGCCGTCTTATGTCGAATCGGTAGCAGTTGGGTACAGTTGCAATTGGACAAGGCAAAACCAGTAGTAATTTGTCACGTGGATAAAGCGACGAAAAATAATTTTCTGCTTAAGAAGGATTGTCAAAGTATTAAAAATGAGGTATTTTTCATATAAATATGAGTATCTGACATGCTTAATTTATAAGAGTACTCCCTCAGACTGGTCGAAGTTCACCTTTCCTCCAAAAGTACTTTCCAACCCCAAATTCGGGTCATCTTCAGTGAAGTCTGCTACAACTGCTACCTGAAAACGTTCTGAAAATGTTCGTCTATCTCTCCAAGAAAATTAAGACTCCGCTCCTTGCAGGTCTCCTGACTGCTGATACCAAACTTTGGAACTGGAGAATTGGGACAAATCTTACTGGACACAGATGATAGGTTGTCACCTATGATATTAACAGTTTGGAGTTGCATTGTCTCTGGATGTGAAGAAGTTAAACTGTTGGATTTTTGTTGAAGCAAATGTATTTCCCCTTCAGTCTCTGTTTCAGGAACCATACCCTGGTTGCCAGCTGTATGTTGAAGTAGATGAACTTTCTCTTCCATCTGCTTCATGGGTGTCCTAGATTGTCTGAAATATGAGTTAAGTTTAACTTGCTCTATAGTATATGTTTTCATAATAGATGATTGAGATTCATCAGTGTTGACTTTATTAGCTTGTTTAATAAATATTAGAACACTATTACATGCTGGTATATCAAAATTCAGAACATTTTTTTCTTCACTATTTAGAAAATAATTTTTTCCCCAAATATCAAGTTCACTAACATGTTTTAATAGTTGTATATTTTGACAAATATCATGGTAACGTTTGCAGAAGTGATTGGCAAATGCAGATTTATCTATTTGTTTAAGTACTATATTTCTCAAGTGCTCCATTTGACCAGTCTTAAGACTTCTCTTATTTCTTCCAATATATTATGATTCACAGTTATTACAAGGTATATTTTATATTCCAGATAGTTTTAAGTTGTCGATGGTGTTGCTTAAAGGTTTCTTTAGTTAATTCTTGGTTCTGAAATTACTTTTTGGGGCCAATTTTATATTATAACTTTGAAAGATTCTTTTAAATTTATTAAAAAGCCCAAGAATGATAAGTAAACTTCTTAAATATGTCTGTAGTTTTTGGTTTCTTTAAAGTAGTAATTGATTTTATGTGATTTTTGTATATATGCTCATTAATAATTTTCAGTATGGTTGATTTCTTGAACCCATTGATTTCAGCAACATGTAAAATGTGTTGGTATTCTAATTGATAGTGAGACTCAAGCATAAGAACATCTATAAGTCTGTGAATTAAACAACGAAACACCGCTAATTGACGTAAAATTGGATTGTAGCTGTCTCCTTTGATATAGTTATTTACATGTGTGTTTTCTCTGTAAATGCCAAACTTCAGTTTATTATATTTCAAAATCTTCAGATCCAAAAAAGGTAATAATCCATTTTATTCTATTTGCATGGTAAATTTTATAGACTCATCTTGATTATTGACAATTTTTAAGGCTTCATCAGCTTTTTCATTCGGTAGAATGGCGAAGATGTCATCTACATATTTACAGCACACTTTAAAAATGTCTGAGTGAGCTGACGTTACTCTAGTTTCTAAGTTACTCATATATAAGTCGGCTAAAAATGAAGACAATGAATTACCCATAGCTAAATCACGTGTTTGAGTGTATAATCTTCCATTAAATGTAAATGTATTCTGATCAATGCAACTTTTGCTGAAAGTTCGTATATCTTGAATTTCAAATTCATTAATGTTGATTGAAATAAGCCAGAAACCTCTTCAGTTCGAACATTCGTAACTAAAAATGTAAAATCGAGAGACCCTAGAGTGCCATTTTCAAAGATTGTAATAGTCTTAATTTTTTCTATAAGTTCAACAGAATTTTTATTGCTTCTATTTTCAAATTTATTTAAAGATGAAAACCCTTTTTGAGACCCATTTTGCCAACAGATAACAAGCAGAACCTTTGATGATAATTCGCATGCTGTTATCTGTAAATACGTAGCACGGTTGGATTACTGACTTTTAGTTTTTGTTTTTGACCTAAAACATTACAATTAGCTTCATTAATAACTTTATTCATAGTTTTAATAATTGCTTGTAATGCTTTTTCTCCAATTTCTGAATAATCAGAATTTTAAAGAAGTTGCATAGCTCTGACTTCATAGTAGAATTTATTAAGTAATACAATTTAATTTCCTTTGTCTGTTTTTACAATTTTGATAGATTTTTTATTTAAATGTTTAATTGGCTTCAATGCTGGGAAAATGTTTTTAACATATCCTAATTTTGAAGAGTATTTGTACATAGAGATCTAATATTTTCTCTTTCTTGTACAGGAACGCTTTTAATATTTAAATCCATTTTTCTATAAATAACTTTATATCCTTTGAGAAAGCTACATAAATCTTCAGTCCTTTAATAACTCGTATAATTCGTCTTTTTTGAAGTTTGAGTAGATAAATTGACTACTTCTTCATTACTATTCTTGATTCTAGGAGCATAAGGCCGCTGACGCTTCAAAATGAGCAAATTGGGTTTTAAACGTGTCTGTTTAATTTTCATCAATTTGTTTAAATGCGCATATGGTAAGTTTTGAAAATTGTTCCAAAGCCAAATACCTAGAGACTGAGTTAATTAAATATGAAGTTGATAAAGTTGCATGTTAATTTCGCTTAACTTCTTGTAATTTGAATTTTCTCTGTTTTAATTACGATCTTTCCGCTATTTTAATAATAATTTTTATAATCATAATAGTTTTCTATGTTTATTTGCATCGAAGTATTCAAAATTAAATCATGTGTTTCGCACAAATTTATCTATACATATATGACAATATTATTGGTATAACTGGTAGTGTTGATGATGATGATGATGATGATGATGATGATGATGATGATGATGATGATGATGATGATGATGATGATGATGATGATGATGAAGATGACGGCGATAATGGTGGCGGTGGCGGTGGCGACAGCAGTGGCGGTGGCGGTGGCGGCAGCGGCGGCGGTGGTGGTGGTGGTTATGCTGGTGGTTATGGTGGTGATGGTGGTGGTGGTTATGGTGGTGGTGGTGGAGGTGGTGGTAGTGGTGGTGGTGGTGGTGGTGGTGGTGGTGGTGATGGTGGTGGTTGTGGTGGTGGTGGTGAAAGTGGTGGTGGTGGTGGTGGTGGTGGTGGTGGTGGTGGTGGTGGTGAAAGTGGTGGTGGTGGTGGGGGTGGTTATTGTGGTGATGGTGGTGGTGGTGGCGGCGGCGGCGATTCTATAAGCTGACTATGATGAGCTCGATGCGGGCATTGTGATCACAAGTTTTCGTGTTCAGACCTGCTTTAGTCTGATTGTTTCTTCGTGAGGCTAAAAGTGAAATGTATCAAATCAGTATCTGACATTTATAGAACGCCCTCGTGAAGCCTCCGACATACCGGTGATGCTAATGTGATTTTGTATATGAGCTGTCATTATCAAACAAAATAGTCATTTTATTTATTTCGTTGGTCTTTACGTCATTTGAGGTCAATTAATTTGGTAATTTGGTGGCTATATTAATTGTAGTAGTATGTTCACATAATCTTATTCTTGAGAACTGTAACAAAGGAAATAATATATTTATTTTCGTAACAAGACACGCTGAATTTTAAATACCATGCAGTTTAATATTATTTTATGTATCGCTAATCTATGGAAGGTAGAAATATTTCCCCTCCAGATAACACTACAAGTTTGAGTATTGCAAATGCATTTTAAGAGAAGAAAGGGAGGTTAAAATGTTTGAGGAATGTATGTGCGAGAGAGGGAGAGAGCGAAAATGACGTCAATAAGGAAACGATAGATAGATACCTAAGTTTATACTGGACAATTGTATAAAACCACCTAAGTTTCATGTGGCAAAGTTCTTTTTATTTTCCTTTGAGGTTTAAGTAATTGTGCGCTGTACTCGCTTGTTAGGTATAAGGAAACTGAACCGTCATGGCGCAACTAACTGATGCAAACCCACCTCCCTCCCGTAGGTCAGTCTTTCACGCATCAGAATACACTTACTCGCGTTTGTACAATAAGTCAAGACGGTGCCAGCTCCTCTCCGTAGTAAATCTTACCATACTTGCAGTGTAGTTTAAGGCATAGTTCGATAACAACTTGCAGGTTTCTATGGGAAAATCTGTTCTACTAAATGTATATAAAATAATTACGAGAACATCACACCTGAAAAATTGAAAATCAGTGTAGTTTTCAAAACCCTGTAACGAAAATCCAAGAAAGGAATACTGAAGACTTGTAACAAATTGCGCAGAGCATGCGTTCGGCAATGTGGCACAATAAACCTGATAACGCTGTCTAAACCTACAAAATGGTCCTGTAATAATACATACCCTGGACGTTTTCTTGTTTCAACTGAAAAATTGAAAATCAGCGCAGTTTTCAAAACCCTGTAACGAAAAACCTAGAAAGGAAACCTGGACCTCGTAAGTTGTAATATCGCCTGTTTTTATGGATATTACAATATAGCTATATCTCCTGTTTTACGTTCCTAGGAATGTCTAAAATGTAAACCACTAGACTGTAGAATTACACGAAATGAACTGCTATCGGGTTAATTATTATGTACATTATACATGCTTTGTGCAATTGCTGTACTTTTGTTTCCCGTTCTTTCTCTGGCGGCATCTTAGATTCATATTCAGACAGTTGAAGACCTGGAGCAAATTGCGCAGAGCAAGCGTTCGGCAATGTGGCACAATAAACCTAATAACGCTGTCTAAACTTACAAAATGGTCCGATAATAATACATACCCTGGACGTTTTCTTGTTTCAAATAAAGATCCCGTACCAATATTACGCAAGTAGC
Source organism: Mantis religiosa (assembly GCA_030765055.1). Classification (NCBI taxonomy): domain Eukaryota; kingdom Metazoa; phylum Arthropoda; class Insecta; order Mantodea; family Mantidae; genus Mantis; species Mantis religiosa. Next base: position 306,515,710 of record CM060948.1, on the reverse strand, counting down.
GATTTCTATGTTCAAATTCTGCATTTCGTATATTCTAAACGGTGTGTATGAAAGAAGGAGGTTCCTTGCTCACATTTGTATATAATATACAACAATAATAGCAACAATATTAATCACCAAAAGGTTTTTGGTGCAAATCTCTTTCGTGGGTTAAGTTTCAAATGTTGGTTAAACATTTATTCGCTTTATCTTTCTTTTAACAACAACGAAATGTGTAATAACCTTTATCTTACATTTGGGGCAGGTGGAAAATTAAGCCTTCGTGGAAGAGTGGATTGAAAAAGTAGTGTGAGTGTAATATGTTAACGCTTTGTTATAAATATGCGTTACGAATAATACGATTTGGTAGTTAGTTTAAATTGCACGCCAGGGACGGAACCCTTGTATCACTAGCAATGGAGCAGTGCGTGTCTCTGCCCAGAGATGGCTCTACCTGTAAAATTGTTTAATCGGAAAGAAAATTCCAAATATTCGCAAAGATAAGTAACAAGTTGTCATTCTGTTACTCAGGTATAAACTATATTTAATTGATTTCTATGGCATGGAAACGAAGAGTAGTTATACAATGCAGTGAGATAAAATATAAAAAACTAATAATTGTTTATAGGTAAGGAAGCCTTCTGAAGTGAATATATATGTGGAGCTATTTGCTTCCCTTGCTATGTTATCGTTGTTACTTGTTTCTAATCTTCAATATTGTATGTTGTGCATATAATATCTAACAAGTATCTCTAGAATTTTGAATATGCTGCAGATTTAGTTGGACAGTTTATGTCATATTGGTATGTTGACATAGTTAAGATCAAGTGATCTGTGGTTCATATCCAGGCTATGACTCTGGTTCCACTTTTCCACGGTTACTGTCACATCCTAGTTAATTGCTTTATACCTCTCGCTTACATAAATTTGGATTTAATGTTACTTGATTTTGTGTCCATAAGCTGTAGTGTATAGCGAGATAATATGTAACAAACCATTTATTTTTTATGACAAAGAAAGATTACCAAAAAGTATTTACAGCTTTCTCTTCTTCTACCACATGGTTTTAATATTACTAGAGCCTTCTCCATACATGTAGTGTAAACGGCTATAGTATTTACACTTGCAGGTGAAATAATCTGTGTCACGGCACCCCTGGATGATCAACTTGATTTTAGTTTTCATTTTCTATCTTAGAAATATGTAAGCAACATTGTTGTTATTCTCGTTCATCTACAAGTGAATGATGAGCGGATTTCACTTAACTACGTTTGTATGGATTACATTTTTCTTCCTAATAGTAGTGGTGGGGTGTACGCTAAATTCAAGAGCGCCCTAGTTCGAATGTAGGTCAGGTTCCGCTATAAGGATAAGGTATTTTTCGGGCGTTTCCCTCATCCTGAAAAATCAATGTCAGGAAGCTCTAATCTCCATGGACCCTGGACACGTTTGAGCAGCAATTCGCCAAATTCATTCACCGTCGGATGTGACTTAACGTTGGAGGACGTAAAACTACCAAAACATAGGAAAGAAACTGTCTCAATGTGCCAACTTCTATCTACAATACGATTGTCAAATCAATAACCTCAAACCGCCAACTAACATACAAATGTGTATCCAAATTTCCTTGAGTTGTTCCAAAAAGATGTGATTCAGAGGTTGCACTATTACAGAAACAATATCTTCACTCCACGAATGTATTCCGGTGTATGCAAGACTGACCTACTTACTATTCACACTATAGAGGGTAAAAATATAAGGTAAATTTAAAGTTACAAAAAGTACCAAGCATTCGAAAATACAAACCAGTGCTAAAGAATATTAAGGAAACTGATATTCTTACAAGAAATAACTTTACGTAGGCAACCTTTGACACGCGTGGTACAGACGCGAGCAAATGTATTCCGATGCTTGCAAGACTTGCCTCCGGGGGGAGCCGAGTTTGTTATCAGTTAGTCGTGCCAGGACGTCATTTTATCTCTCTTCGTCCCTCGCACATACCTTCATCAACCTTTTTGATCTCCCTTTCCTATTTTTAAATGCATTTCCAATACACTTGTAGTTTTATCTGAAATGAAATACTTCTACGTTTCATAAATTAGAGATAATTAGTATAATATTAAACTGTGTGGAACTTAAAATTAAGTGTATCTTGTTCCGAAAATAAATACGTTATTCCCTTTGTTGCAGTTCCCAAGAACAGATTATATAGACATACTACTACATTTAATATAGCCACCAAGTTAAGATATGACTTGATGCCCGCGTCTTTAGCGTAGATGGCAGCATGTCTGTCTCACGTTCGAGAGGTCCCGAGATCGAATCTAGATCAGGTTGAGTTACCTAGATAAGGTTTTTACCAGGGTTTTCCCTTATCTTTCAAGGCGAATCTCGAGTAACTCTAAGCTCCATTGACACTGGAGCCATTTGAGCATCATTTTACCCAATTCATTCACCGTCCGATATGACTTAACGTTGGAGGATGTAAAATACAAAGAAACAAAAATGACTTCACACCAAATGGGCATTGAATTTATTGACACGGGTATATGGACACAGTGGTGGTTTTCGGTGGTGGCCCGTGCCGTTAGGTTACGATCCGTGACTAATCGGAAGTCCGTCGATTCCGCGGTCTGCTTTCGTATACACTGAGTGTTCGAGTGACTTTAGAAATGTTGTTCGACGACACCTTTTTGTGAAGGAGTGAAGTGAGTAGTGAAAAAGTGTTAGTGTTAGTGCAGTGCTAGTGCGCAAGTTGACGCTTATTAAAGGAACAGCCAGCAAAAATCAACGTGGGACGCCCAAGCGTGTGCTTTCCTTACACGCAAAAAGTGGGGTCCTAACGCATGCAGGCCAAGCTACCAGCTCCAAGCGGCTGACACGTAACAGCCTGCAGCGAAAAATGGCGGCAGTTACACCGATGCCGAGCGGCAGCAAACCTCCCGTTTGCAAAACAACGCAGCAGCCAGCCTGCAGTAGCATCCAACCCTCTCGCCTTACATTGGCCGAGGAGCCCATGCTGGTAGAGAGCGCAGCAGAACCCGCAGTTCCTACAGAACTCAAAGAACAGTACAACATGCATGAGAAAGGGGTCGCCAACCTACAAATTGAAATAAAATATATGGACCTGCTGAACAAGCAAGATGCAGATTCTCCCAAATTCGAGAAAATCTCAACCGACCTTGGTAACTGCTACCGGGACCACGCCCGCAAGAAGCAACAGCTGGTGGATCTGGGTGCAGGCTGGCATCCCGCCCCAGTCAGAAAGCGCCCCCTACGCCGGGGAAGCAGCGAGGAGAACCTCGCCGAAAAAGACCAGCTTCACCAAAAAATAGGGTCCAAAAAAACAAAACACCAGCCACCAGCAACTAATACTAGAACAACCGCCAACAAATTGCAGGTCCTGACTCCAGATGAAGCGGAAGACGGCGAAGAAGAACCACCCGGCGAACCGCAATCTTCACAACCAAACTTCCCCCCCCCTACCACGACTCCAGCGACCAAACAGACAAACTCCCACACAACAGCGCCCACCCTAACCGACACTACCTGCCATACCCGTAACTTCCACCAGCACAACCACGACACAAACAAAGGAGGCCCAAAGACCACCGAGGATTATTATCCCGGATAGAAACACAATAATCAAGGTCCTGCATCTGCTCCGCACAACACTGCCAGCCGAATCCTTCAAGCTGCAGACCACGAGAGACTGTGTTCAGCTGTTCCTCCAGAGGAAGAGTGACGCCGCCCCCACGATGGAACTGCTGCACAAAGCAGGTGTTCAGCAATACAGCTTTGCTCCAAGAAGTCAGGAGCCACTCCGTTTTATGGTAAAACGGCTCCCAGTCGACCAGGAGGAGGAGGACGTCAAAGAAGACCTCGTCCTAAAGGGATACACAGGAGTAAAAGTGCGACAGCTGCGGGTACAAGGGTGACCTCTACCCAACCTCCAGATAGCCATGGACAGGACCACAGGTAATCAAAACTTTATCAATGAAAAAGTGAGATGTCATGTGATGGTTGCCATAGAGGTCCTAAAAACAGACAATAACATAACCCAGTGCTACAACTGTCAGCAGCTGAGTCATACATTTAAATTTTGCAAAATTACCTCTAGTTGCGCCCTATGCAGTGGCTTCCACCGCTTGTCGGCTCGCCCAGAAAAGGCCAACCAGGTCGTCCAACCTTGTCGTGCCAATTGCATCCTGCAAGCTACCGGGGGTATGAAATGTTCAAGTACGAACGCCACCGCCACCAACTGGCAACTATAGCCAGGGCAAATCCTGGTGCCCAACCAGGGCCGCGCCCATTGTCGACCCGGCTCTGGTACAGCCCGTTCTCTCCTACGCGAGGACCGTGCAGATGCAAACGGCAACTACGTCACCTACAAGAGGGACAGCATCTCCCCCCACTCAGGAATCGTCATCCGACCTGAGTGGTCTGAAAGAACTGTTTCAGCTCATCAGGGAGTTCAACCTCCCAAAAATCCTCCCAAAATTAAAATCCTTTGCTGCAACCATAAAAAGTTGCACAGGCACCATGGATAAATTAGAAGCCATCACATGCTTTTTAAGCGAAATCCTCTATTAAATGGCATCTGTAAGGGGAGGCATAACTTTAACTCATGCTCTCCTGTGGAACGCTGATGGTATCCACAGGAAGCAATACGAACTTGAAAATTACCTACGGCGCAACAATATTGATATCGCATTTATTTGCGAAACAAAATTAAAACCAGAGATAAAATTTAAGATACAGGGGTATCAAATCTTTCGGACTGACAGATTTGACAGACCGGGAGGAGGAACCGCAATTTCATTAAAAAAACATGTTGCTCGCGCTTCCTTAACACTACCAAGATTAGCTACATTAGAGTTCACAGCACTTAAAACTCATATTAATAATAGGACGGTCATGTTGGTGGCACTTTACAAACCCCAACAACTACCACTTCATACACGAGACCTCAAACAAATCCTCGCTATGGAGGAGCTTGTTATAAAAACAGGAGATTTCAACGCTCGGCACCCCTGGTGGCATGCACCCCGAGCAAACGCGGCAGGTAATCTTCTGGTAGAGTTTATAACAGATAATGATGACATTGAGGCGCACCTCCCAGATGACCCAACCTTTTGGCACAGATCAGGACGACAGGATCCTGAAATTTTGGACTTCGTTATTTCAAAAAATATGGCGATTGCACAAAACCTTAAAGTATATCACAGCTTGGATTCTGACCATCTACCTGTGCATTTCCAGATAAGAGGCGCCATTTCCGCCAACGCCCCTGGAATCAGGCAACGTGCTGACACGAACTGGGATGCTTTCACGCTTGCAATGCATAGGATGGCACATCCCAAGCTGTCATACAGCAACGAGGCGGAAATAGATATCGCCCTTGAAAATTTCCCCGCCTCGCTGCGTACGGCCAGAAAAAGTTCCACCACATACACCACAAGCACATCCAGTTTCTACACATACCCACAGCTGGAGCTTCTCATTGCTAGGCGAAGACACTTGATGAGGCTCTGGAGGCAAACCCGCCAGCCCGAATACAAAGTAGCAGCAAATTGGCTGCGTAAAACCATTAGGCGTGAAATTCAAATTAACAAAGTTGACCAGTGGGAAACCAAAATGAAAAGTACCACACATTCGGACTATTCATTGTGGAAATTACTTCGGGCATTTAAGACCTCCGCAAGCGACAACACCAGCACTGAGGCCCTTCATACTCGCCTCGGCCTGCACTTCTCCGCAGAGGAGAAAGCTGAAGTTTTCGCCGATTGTCTGAAAGACAGGTTCTCTGACAACCCTACGGTAAACTGTGCCATAGAGCGGGATGTAAACGAATGAGTACAAACATGGGTGGCGTGGAAGCGAGAGCAACCATTCCAGCTTATTACACCGCAGGAAGTTTACAAGTTCATTAGGTCACTACCTAACAGGAAAGCCGCTGGCCCTGACAGAGTGACTAATGAGGAACTTAAACACCTCCCGAGGAAAGGCCTGGTGCACCTAACAAAGATATTCAATGCTTGCTTGCAGCAAAACTACTTCCCAACAACTTGGAAGCTAGCGAAGGTAATAATGCTTAAAAAAACCGGGAAGAGCGCCAGGCAGCCTCAAAATTACCGCCCCATTAGACTCCTGTGAGCAACTGGTAAGTTGCTTGAAAAACTCATCCTTTCTCGACTCAAAAATCACATTTCGGAAACAGATGAACTTTCAAAATCCCAATTTGGCTTTAGAAAAGGACACTCCACAGAAATACAACTATTAAGACTTACCGACGATATAACAGAGCAATTTAACAACAAGGCTCCAACGTAGGCATTATTTTTGGACGTAGAAGCCGCTTTTAATCGGTGCTGGTACAAAGGTCTACTTTACAAGCTGCACCAACAGTTTCCCGGACTCGAACATTACCTATACCTGCTGCATAGTTTTCTAGAAAACAGACGTTTCTACGTCCAAGTGGGACGCTCCTCTTCATATGAGCGAGCCATGAAAGCTGGCGTACCACAAGGGCCAGTAATGTCCCCATATTCGTATATATTGTATACCAATGACTTCCCCGTGGATGGTAGATGCAAGATCACCATGCATGCTGACGACACCGCCATCTACAACCACCACAAAAATGCAAAATACGGGCTTTTGGAAATGCAGCGGTACACTGACCGCTTCCTCTAATTGTGTAATGATTGGAAAATCAAAATTAATGCCGAAAAATGTCAGCTGATTTATTTCTCTATCCAGCTGAACACTCCGGCCATGAACCTAACGGTCGGTGGTCAAAGGTTGCACTGTCGTCAGCATGTTAAATACTTAGGCGTTACTATGGACAAGAAACTGCTCTGGAACGCCTACATACAAGATAATGCCAACAAAGGTCTGCAGAGACTAAAGTTATACGACCCCATCTTCCGTAGCAAGGAAGTAAAACTCAAAACAAAACACATTCTGTATAAATCATTTATTTTATCTGTGGTCCTCTACGCATGCGCAGCCTGGGCTCATGCATCCAAAACACATATAGAAAGCTACAAACTTTGCAAAACTTAGCACTCCGAAAAATTCTCAGTCCCCCACTAGTAACAAACAATATCACGCTCCACCAAGAATACAACATCCCCTCGATAGAATCAGCGATAGAAAAAAGAACCAGGTCGATATGGGTAAAATTACACCAACACGGGAACCCAATAATCTACAAAATCGGGAGCGGCGAGCCTAAACATCGCAAACACAAGAGAATAAACAAGTTCTAACGGCTCAGCCGCCACACCTGAACATCCCCATACCGACCAGCCCAAGGCAGCACATATATGGAGATGTCGCCCAAAGATCACCTGACCCGCACAGGAAAACTGCGGGAACCGTGTAAATATTGTACATAGTGTATATAGTGATATAAAAGTGTTTATATGTATGGCTGGGGAAGGAACGTGCCGCGCGCGACCTGCGTCTCTATGTGTGTGTGTGTGTGTGTGTGTGTGTGTGTGTGTGTGTGTGTGTGTGTGTGTGTGTGTGTGTGTGTGTGTGTGTGTGTGTAAGCTAGAGAGTTAGTGAGTGTACAGTGTATATAGTTTTATAAAAAAAAGTGTTGAACAAAACATAAAGACAAAACAAACTAAAATGTATATTTAAAAGCTGTTCTCGTTGGCCAATGCAATATAATTTTGCGAGTAAAATATTACGAAATCAGGTACCTTATATATAGTAGAAGTTTCGTTGTTTATTAAGTACCTATGCAGCTAAAACCAAATAACACTTTTTAAAAAATCACCCATTTACACTGAAACACTAAATTACATTTACAGATTAGAATATTTCACAATTATGTTCTGTTCATTTTCGGTTCTCACATACTTAACAATGTTCACAGATACACCCATTATTTCAGAAATCATTGGAATCTTTCACACCCATGGTTCATAATATTGAAAGAAAGTTAAACACGTTTAATACAATAACATTTTCACCAATTTTTAGAGTCTTTCCACGCTTATGTTTCTGTACACAACTTAGAGGAACTGAGCATTTCACCATACTTACTTCACGCGCGAATATGCCATTCCAATTGGACGAGTGGAAGATCATCTTTTTATTGCCGTAAACAAAGCAATTGGGCAACAACCAACTACCACGTAACTATATATGAAATTGCACAAAATGCTTAAGTTCATGTTTAAATGTTTTGGAAGTGGAATTACAGCAATTATTCACCACTTTCATTATCTGAATGTACCAAATAAGCGATAATATATGCAATGAAATAGCGAACAATTTTCACTCGTGCTTCACTGCTTCGCTCGCTCTAAAAATTGTGCTACGGCGTAGTGTTGACATCCATACATATACTTTAAGGCCAAATAAAGTTTGGCTGTCTAGCACAGCGGATTGTATGTTCTAATACCACCTTGCTATTGACGACGCAAAAGTTAAGTGTGCTTTAGTAATCGTGACTGTACACGAGCTACTGAAGTTGCTTTAAACGTTGGATTAAAGCTACGATAGCTGTTCAATAAAGAATGATCATAATTTTTTACGGTCATGATTTTTCACACTACAATTCAATATTGTTATATTCTGTTAGCTTGATGTGAAAAAACACGCCGTACTAGTTTCATTGTTGGTTGAGAACCAGGCAAACTCAGATATGTTAAGTATCGCCTTCCGCTGCAATGAAGGTAACACGAGAGGGACAATGCGCAGCTTTGAAATTCTCCGTTCATCTCAACAAATCTTCAGTTGAGGCCTACACAATATTACAGGAGCTATATGGAGAGTTTGTTCTTCCCTACATCACAGCTTGAAGGTGGTTTAGAATGTTTAAAGAGGGGAGACAATCAATTTCAAAGGAAGGTGGACCCAGGGTTCCAGTTACTGCTCTTTTGGAAGAAAAAATCAACACTGCTGCTGCCATTGTGAGAGAGAATCCACGAATTACCTTAAGATCACTTTTTGAAATACTGAGCATTTCATTGGGTGCCACCCATACGTTGGTGACAAAAACATTACACATGAGACGTGTTTATGCGCGATGGGTTCCAAGACTGTTGATTCCCGAAAAAAAGGACATTCGCATGCAGGGCTGCATGCAGTTAACGTTGATGTTAGAGGATGATCAGAAGTTTCTTTCAAACGTAATTACTGCTGATGAAACTTGGCTACATCATTTTGATGCTGAGAGCAAACAGTAAAGCTCAGTGTGGAACCTGCTTCATCACCAAACACCCAAAAAGCAAAAGTGGTTGCTTCTGCTGGGAAAGTTATGGCCATATCATTCTTTGATATTCATGGAATGGCTTATCAGCATGTTGTACCTGCACACACATAGTAACTGCACAATACTACAGAGATGTCCTAAAAACATTGCAAGTCCACATCAGGCGCAGAAACCACATTTCCATGAAGCAGGTGGGATGCTGCACCACGATATTGCGCAGCTGCCTAATGCCAATGTTGTTGCTGAATATCTTGCAAAAATCATCATGAAGTCCATCCCTCACCCTCCCTATAGTCCGTATTTAGCTCCATGTGAATTTTTTCTTTTCCCTAACTTCAAGAAACGCCTTCGTGTGAGACATTATCCATCATCAGAAGCATTGGTGAAGGCTGCTGAGGCAATTTTGAAGGATATCTCATAAAATGGTTTCCAGCATGTCTTTGAAGACTGGCAGAAATGCTGGTACAAGTGCATCACATTCAGGGGAGACTATTCTGAGAAGGACCATCAAAATTATGAGGATGAGTAAAGGTACGTTGTCAAAACAAATTGTGATCATTCTTTATTGAACAGCCCTCGTATTTTAATAGTTATGTGTGTTCAAGACTGCTAAAGCTCACCTAACCATTTGCGTCATCATTAGCAATACGGCCAGCGGAACACCTGAATGCCAGCTAACCTAATATGAAAGGTGTACCTTAGACAATATTCGTTCATAATTGCTCTATGTAAGATTAATGGACTTGGTAATGCATGCTTTTCCGAGTTACTAGTTTATATAAGGGAAAGTTTCTATGAAAAATACAAAACTATAACTCATTTAATCTGAAATTTTCAGGCTGCAAGTGAGGTTCCAGATCTTGCTATAAGTTTTCTCTATGCTTAATTCAAACATCTTGTGTACACAAGTTTTCTGTGACCCTGTAGCCAGCTAAGAATAGGATGTGGAATTCATAGGAAATGGGGAAGCACAACTTTTGTATGAGGCCCTATTTTATGTCTTCTGCTGTCCGGAGAACGCAACATTTCATATAAGTTTAACTAACATGAATAGTTGTATTCTAAGGTTTACAGCAAAACTTCGACAACATTATTGCCATTGCTACGTATGCTAACACATATTTTATAATTGTCCAGTTGGTTGTGAGGAAAAAAAGCTGTGTCATTCCACTTAACACTTTCACTCATTTTACTTTGTGCTAGGAATTAAATCATCAACAATGGACTTCCACTGTCCCCAAAGTCACGAAAATGCAGGTTTATTCAAAAAGATTGTTGTGGTCACAAGAATGCTCAACTCACAGTGCAATTGACGTAGTAATATAAATCTTGTTTTATTGTGTACTGTAACTCATAAAATTCGTTTTTACATACATTAAAAATTCATCTTTTGTCCCTCTACACTTGATAGTTCATCTCTTCCCATACACGAGTCAACATAGAAACGGTGATGGTCTCGAAGGCGGCTTGGATGCGCTGCTTCACTTCCTGAGGCAATTGTAGGCTGCAGTGGTGTATATTTAGGGCTATCAAAGCTATCACCGAAGCCTATATCTACATAAAACTAGAAATTAATAAGAAATATTAATATAATTGCAATACCAGCCAGTTCACCCCCATAAAGAATTAGTGCGTAGGGTGAAATATTTCTCGTTCCCTATCACTGAACAGAGCGGGAACCAGAGCTTCGGAAGCTTACTGCTGCAGCCCTCTCTACGGTACGGACAGCGAAAGAGGAGGTGGAGAAATACAGGATTCAGCAAGCCAAGGCTTCGGAATCTTACATTGCTACACACATACGAGCTTCTCCGAAATGTACCGTACGGACACAACTGGCTTTGGAATTTGGCATAGCTCGTGGAGTTAAGGCCAAGAAAGAGTATGTTTTCAATTATTGTGTGATTATTACGGTCCTCAACAGCAGTATTAGTATCTATTGTTTAGTTCATAGTGTGGACTATACCAAGACAGTGGCTAGCGCTAATTCTTCGAAATTTGTGAAGAATGTGTAATTAAACTATTAGTACAAAGACCATTTTCGCAGCTTAAATACGAGGATAAGTTAGTGCCAATGAAACATGGAAGGCCCACACCAGCTATTCCGCACTTGTAGTTTGAACAGAAGGAAAAGAACAAGAAACCTTGTAAAAGGTATCTTAGTACAAGTAATTATGAAAAGAATGAGTGGCGGTCGGGTTCATTCGAAGTAAATAAACTTTATAGCTGGCCTTGCTTGTTGTTGCAACTGAGAAAACACTCTGGAGTAGTATGGGTTTCGCAAACTTAGCTTCTTTAATCACAGCTTTGGATAACCATAAAATATCCACAACGCATATAAAATCTTTCACGGCATTGGAAACTTTCGGCAATCAACGGGTAGACCATGCAATGAATTACCAAAAGAAACTTGCTGACAGTTTTCACAAAGAAAATGTTAAGGAAAATATAAATGTATTGAAAATATTGATTGATGCAGAAACGGAGATTCTAGTTTAGAGGCCACGATGAAAGTCAGGAGTCATTAAATAAAGGCAGTTATATCAAATTGCTACAATTTCTTGTTAATTATGATGGGACACTGTCCAGCATGTAAAGACAACTACCGTTTTCAAAGGCACATCGGCTCTTATACAGAATGACCCAATCGATGTCGTGGCCAGTGTTGTTAGAGATAAGATTAAATCAGATATTGATGAGACTTGTTTTGTTGGACTCATGCTCGATGAAATGACAGATGTTACCGATAAAAGTCGAATGTCTACTATTCTACGGTATGTTGAAGATGAATTGCAAAAAACGGTTTCTACATTTCACTGTTGTAAGTTCTGATCCAACAGGCAGTGGTTTATTTGAATATGTAAAAAACGTTATAAATGATTTAGGATATTCGAAACAATTTGCTGTTCATACTTTCGATGGTGCTGCAGTGATGGCCAACATGTTGCTGGAATTCAGACCTTCATTAAAACCGAGTATCCAGATGCTAGCTTCATCCACTGCTATATCCAGAGACTTAAACTAATAATTTGATATTTTGGAGAGAAAGTATAAGAAGGCTTTGATATTTTGGAGAGGATCTTTAATAATAAAATGTTTTGTTTATGGTACCTTCACATACTTGACAGTGGTGAGCACAGAGAAATTTCTCATACTGTGGAAAGGAACCTAATGAAGGAGACGTTGTGTTCTGTACCTCCACACATTTACGAGTTTTAAATACTGTGAAAGTTCTGATATTTTGGAAAGGAACCTAATGAACGATACCTTTTGTGTAGGGTACCTCGACACACTTGCCAGTTGTAAACAATGCGAAGGCTTTGTTATTTAGGAGATGAACTTTGAGAAGGAAATGTTTTGTGTACGTTACCTGCAAATACTTGCCAACTGTTAAAACAGGTATATTTTGATATTATGGAGATAAATTTTAAGAAGGAATTGTTTTGTTTGGGGCATCGGCACACAGTTTCCAGCTGTAAACACTACGAAGGTTTTGATTATTTGTAGACGAACTTTAAGAAGGAAAGGTTTTGTTTAGGGTACCTCCACACACTTCCAAGTTGTAAACGCTGAGTGGCTTTGGATATTTTGGAAATTAACTTAAAGAAGGAAATTTTTGTTTATAACTGGCCAGTTGTAAGCACTGAAAATGTTCTGATATTTTGGGAGGATCTTAATGAAAGAAACGTTTTATGTTGGGTACCTCCACACACTTGCCGGTTGTAAACACTGAGAAGGTTCTGATATTTTGGAAAGGAACTTAATTATGGAAACATTTCTGTTGGGTACCTCCACAGATGCCAGTTTGAGACACTGAACAAGTTCTGATATATTGGAAAGGAGCCACATGAAGGAAACGTTTCTCTTGGGTACCTCCACACACTTGCCAGTTGTAAACACTGTGGGAGTTTTGATATTTTGTGAGGAAACTGTAAGATGGAATTGTTATCTTTAGAGTACCTCCACCAAATTGCCAGTTGTTAACACTGAGATTGTTCTGATATTTTTGAAAGGAACGATAAGAATAGAGGCTTTCTATTAGTAGACCTCCACACACTTGCCAGTTGTAAAGAGTGTGTGAGGTTTTGATATTTTGCAAATATACTTTAACAAAAAAAGATTTTGTTTAGGGTACCCCGTCACACTTTCCCGTGGTGTACACTGAGATGTATAAATGTATGAGAGAGAATCTTTAAAAAAACCTCTTGTTTAGAATACCTCTACACACTAGCCTGTTGTGACAACTGAGATGGTTTTGCAACTTTTGAGGAACTTTAAGAAGGAATGCTTTTTGGGTGCCGCTACACACTTTCCAGTTGTAAACACCTAGAATTTTTTTTTATTTTGCTAAGGAACTTCAGGAAGAAATGTGTTTGTTTAGAGCTCCTCCATGCTCTTGCTATTTAACACTGAGAAGGTATTGATATTTTCGAAATGAGCTTTAAGAGGGAAAGGGTTTATTTAGAGCTCATCCACACATTTGCAATTTTTAAACACAATGAAAGTGTGGGAAGGAACTTTCTAAGAAGGAATTTTCATCTTTAGGATACCTGCACTCACTTGCCATGTGTTAGCACTGAGAGAGCTTTGATACTTTTGAAAGAATGTATAAGAAGAAAAGCTTTTTTAGTGTACGTCCACATACTTACCAGTTTCAAATACTGAGAGTGTTTGGTATCTTGGAAGTGAACTTTAGGAAGGAAAGGTATTGTTTAGAGTACCTCCACAAACACTCCAGTTGCAAACACCCAGAAGGTATTGCTATTTCAGAGATGGACTTTCTAAAGCAAAAGCTTTCATTAGGGCACCTCCCCACACTTGCCACTTGTAAATTCTGAGATTTTAATAATTTAAAAGTGAGCTTGAAAGCGAAAGTCTTTACTTTAGCGTACCTCAGGAAACCTGCCGGTTGCAAAATTTTAGAAAGTCTTGATATTTTGGAGAAGAGCTTTGAGCATCAAAGGTTTGGTTTAGAGGACCTTAAAAATCCTGCCAGGTGCGAACACTCAGCAGGTTTTGATATATCGGGGAGCTGCTTTAAGAAGACAAGGGTTTTGTTCAGTCTACCTCCACACAGTTGTGAATCCTGAGAAGCTTCTGAAGCTTTGGATGTGAATGCTAAGAAGGAAACGTTTTGGGAAGGGTACCGATATACACTTACCAGTTGTAAAAACTGTGATGTTTCTGGTATTTTGTAAATGAACCTTCAGAATGAAAGGTGTTGTCTGGGGTACATGTACCCTCCTGCCAGTTGTAAACACTGTGAAAATGTTGATATTTTGGAAAGGAGCTTTAAGAAGGAAATGTTCTTTTAGGTTACCTGCACACGCTGGGCAGTTTTACACACTGTGAGAGTTTTGATATTTTGGACAGGAATTTTTTGAACGAAACGTTTTCTTGATCTACCTCCACACAATTGAAATTCGTAAACACTGTGAGGGTTTTCATATTTTAGAATGGATCTTAATGAAGGAAACTTCTTTTAGGGTACCAGCACACCATTACCAGTTGGAAACACTATGAGGGTTTTGATACCTTTCAAAGAGCCTAAAGATTGAAGGTTTTCTTTTAGGACACCTCCACAAACTTGGCAGTTGTAACTATTGTGAGAGTTTTGGTATTTTGGAAGGGAACGGCGTGAAGGAAACATTTTGTTCAGTGTACCTCCAAACAATTGCCAGTTGTAAAAATGTGAGATATTTGATATTTTTGAAAGAAACTTTATGAAGCAGGCGCTTTTTGCGGTACCTCCACACATAGAGCAGTTGTATACACATAAACATTTTAATATTTTGAAGAGGAACTTTAGGAATTTTTTGATTTTTGGAGCGGATTCTTAAGAAGGTAATTTTTTGTCTGGGTTAGTAATCAGAGATTCTGTTTAGGGTACCTCTACACACTTGCCAGCTACTAACACTCAGAGAATTTTGATCATTTTGGAATGAACTTTATGAAGGAAAGTCTTTTATTACGGTAACACCACACACTTGCCAATTGTAAACACTTAGATGATTTTGTTATTTTGGAAAGCAAGTTAAAGCAGGAAAGGTTTTGATTAGGCTAACTCCACACACTTGCCGGTTGTAAACACAGAGAGCTTTTATTTTTTGGAAATGAACTTTAAGAAGGAAATCTATCTTCTTAGGATACCTCAAAACACTTGCCAGTTGAAAACACTGTGAGAGTTTTGATACTTTGGGGAGCAGCTTTATGAATGAATTGTTTGCTTTATAGTACCTTAACCCGCTTGCCAGTTGTCAAACTGTGTGAATTTTGATGTTTTGTTATGGAAGTGTAAGAAAGACACGTTTTGTTTAGGCAACCTCCGCACACTTGTCAGTGTATACACTGAGAAACTTTTGATATTTTGCAAAGGAACCCCTATGTCCTCTAAAACATGTGATACACACGTGATTAATGTTTCAATAATATCGTTGCTTATGTTGGTAGCAAGTGAATATGTTGTATATTTATCTCTTATGACAATGGCAGGTGCCTGGGAATCACTGTGTACAATTGCGCTATAGTTATGAATATGGCACCATTTTACTGCTTGACTATTCAGTGCAACAAGTTCAGCCTGGAATATAGAGCAATTAGGTGCAAGTCTGTATCCTCTATAAAGTAACTCTTTGTTTTTATCGAACACAACAAAAGCGCATCCCAAACAAGCTGGATTCTGTGGGCGATCAGAATATCGTTAGCTATGTGTGTAGATGTTGCAGTCATGTGTTGCAATTCAGACTCAAAGGAATCTGACACTGCCGCCCACTAATGCCCGTTATAAATCTATCTCCACACTTCAGAACTGGAACACTGTCGTTGAGGACCAATAGCAACCCTGATTTTCTTGAAATGATAGTCGCATGTTTACTCCACGTGAAGTCTCAGTTGCCAAAGTTCCAACTTCCAGTTGATCTGTTTCATTACGTGCAGAAATTCGTTGTGTTACAATGTGGAGACCGTGGGAGGGAAATGCGGTGGTGAATGCAAATTAAGTAATAGATAACTTTCAGTCAAGTGAAAATAATCGAAGTGATAACAATAGTGTGAAAAATTTGGAAATTGTTGCCGGGGCGAGTTATGTTACAGAAAAAGCCTGAAAAAACAAAGTTATAACGGGAACTGTTTCTAAGCAAATTCAAGCGCTTTTTTTGAACACATATAAATATATGCTGACAAATAATCTTGGTAAGGTGTCGTGCAATGAACCTGATGATAAATTTTGGGAATTCACAGAATTACAGTTAGAAATATTGTGACGAAGGGAATACCAAAGACGCCGATCAAGTGTGAAAAGAAAGGAAACGTTTCTTTGAAGTAGATAATTTCACATGCGATTTATTTCGCCGAGGCATTTATAGATTCAATGCAAAAGGGAGTGCGCCCACCTTAGGCGAATTGGTTGCACATTTGCAAGAAATTTGTGATTTTCCTTATGGGCACTGCACTTTGCGCGGCCTTTTAAAGGAACTGGGTTTCAAATACCGCACTTTGAATCAGATAAGAGTTATTATGGAATCCGGTAGAATTGTAGCTTGGTGATATTCGCAGTACTAGATATATATGTCAAAACTAAGGAAATTTCGCTGTAATGAACATAAGATAATTTATTTAGGCGAAACCTCGTACGATACCACCTTGCAGAACGGTCTGGAAGAAGGAGGGCCGGGGTTGTAAAACGATTATAAGGGTTCCTTAAAGGTGTCGGCCGACGTGCACACGAGTTAACTAAATAGACTTTACAGTTACTCTCGCTGACAATGTCATGAAATGCAGCAGGATGTTCCGCGTCCATGGAATGAGACCTCGGAAGAAATTCGAATGAGGAAGTTGTAGGGAACCATGATAAACCTTTCTTTATGTTATATGTGTTTGCACTGAAGATTGCCGATAAATAAAAGGGTTCAATGCGTTCAGTTAGAAGTGCAGCATTTCTGAAATCGTTCTATATCCCTTGATGGTTCTAAGTACAAGTCCCCTTTGTATCTGGTTGAGTTTACGTTGCACCCAGCGTTTATGTAGTACATCTTGGAATACCGCCGGGCAGTACAGTACAACAGGTTTGGTAGCTCCAACGTATGACATCTTCATCGCCGTAAGTTGAGACCCCATGTGAGACGTGGCGCAATTGAAAAACCATTGAGAAGTCTACTGATTTTTATTTGCACATGGTTGAAGTGTTCTCTAAATGTAAGTTTGGGATTTAAAATTACTCCAAGGTAAGAAAATGTGTTCACTAAATTAATTCTCTATCTTTTAAGATGAATTACTCTTTCATCTTTCTTTTGCTGACTACCATTGCACCTGCCTCTGTTGAATTCAAAGGGACTTTGTTATTTACTCCACACTGGAAAAGTTGTTTTAATGGTCTGTTTGCTATTGTAGATAAACTATTGATAGTGTTGTCATTCACCAACAGAAGCGCACCATCTCCATATGGTATAATATCGCAGTTTGCAGGTAATTTTATGCTTAAAAGATCATCATATAATATGTTCCAAAGACCCGGTAAGCACAAAGAACCTTGAGGACAGCTTTTGGTATAGAATTTTTCTATTGTAGATCCACAGATAGACAGTTTAGCTCTTATGTTATGGAAATATATCTGCATAATTTTAAATATATTCCTTGAGCAGCGTTTCTTCTTTAATTGTAAAAGTAGGCTAGGCCACCATGCGTTTTTGAAAGCACCAGTTATATCAAGAGATACAAGCACGCCATAACTTGTAGCACTGCATCCGCCGTTGACCTGCCTACGACGAATCCATACCGATTTTCACTTAATAGTTCATTACTTTGAATATGATAAAAATTCTATCAATTATCAGCTTTTCTAATATTTTCCTCATAACTGGCAACAGACTAATCGGCCGAAATGAATTAATTGTAGGGTTTTATAGATCATATTTCTTCTGGATTATTTTAACAACAGCAATTTTCCATGCTTCTGGAAACACCGTTAAATCTAGACATTTATTGTATACAGTGACAAAGAACTGCGGTGAAGCAAAATGAACATGACGAGTATGTTTGCAGAGATAGAATCTATGGCTTATCATTCTATCTTTGAATGAAACGTTCCTCTTCCTTCTAAGTGAAGGACACTTCTTCTGTTGCAAAAGGTTGAGCAAGATATTGTTGACGAATAGACAGTTGACTGTCGTCGTCATCAGAGTAGATAGGTAATAAGGCATCACATAACCTGATGCTGTTTCAAAAGGAGTTGTTGTGAATCCCTTACCTGTATCAACTGTACTAACAGTTTTGTAAAAATTTTCCGGCTTTAGACAAAAGTTTATACATAATTTTCAATTGATTTTGATTCTGCGAGGAGCCAAATTTTTTCCAGCAGTTTGTCTTGGCATCTTGAATAGCATGTTTCGATTCGAGTCTTGCAGTATTATATTTTTGCTCGTTTACTTGTATCAGTGGCTCATATGTTCTTCTAAATATTCTGCTGCATGCTAGCAAGCGCTTTCTAAGAATAGTTTGCTCGGTTGTCCACCACAAGTTTCTTGACTGTGATGAATTTTGTAGATTTCGTAAGTGAGACTTACATATGTTGGATAGATTCAACATGAAAAATTCAATGCCATGTCCGGGATTTGAACCATGGATCTCCTGGTTTCCGTCCAGTCGCTCTAACCCATTGAGCTACCATGGCCAACGTGCCGTTCTGACATTAAATTCTCCGTTTGACTCGTATATTTCCCCGGTAAACCACCAGGGGCACTCGCATCCGAGATACGCCATTTGTGGTGACTTACTGTCGTAAGTACTTGACTCTCAGGCTTCATCATTTAACTCTTATTATTTTAGTTAATTGATGGAAATTAATCATTTCTGCACACTAGCCATATATGGGCTGAGGTTTTAGATGGATATAGTCAACATGAGAAATTCAATGCCATGGCCAGGAGTTGAACCACGGATGTCCTGGTTTCCGTCCAGTCGCTCTAACCCATTGAGCTACGATAGCCAACGTGCCGTCCTGACATTAAATTCTCCATTTGACTCGTATATTTCCCTGGTAAACCACTAGGGGCACTTTGGCCAAGACGGCACCTTGGCCATGGTAGCTCAATGGGTTAGAGCGACTGGACTGAAACCAGGACATCAGTGGTTCCACTCCCGGCCATGGCATTGAATTCTTCATGTTAACTATATCCATCAAAACCTCAGTCTATATATGGCTAGTGTGAAGAAATGATTAATTTACATCAATTAACTAAAATTACATATGTTCCTGATTAGATCTCTGGCTCTGAGAATAATTCTATTTAGATTATCTTCTGCAGCGCAATTGTTTATTTTATCCATTATAGGTTTTAGTTTTCTCTAAATGGATAACTCAACGTGTTTCCACATTACAATTTTTAGTTTTAGTTTAGATTTCTTAGTTTTAAATTTCCGCGTGATACCCTCATTTGAGAGTCACTTATTATGTGGGAGGAGAGAAAGTGCGATTATGACTAGTTCTGGATTAGAAAATGTATCCAAATCACTTACTTGCCAATCAATAAGGTATGGCAATATTTTTGCATTACAAGTGATGTCAATATAGCTAGAAGTAGTTCAATTTCTGCGATTATACTTTGGTGTCTTGTCATCGTTGAGAAGGCTTAAGTATTTGGCATAAAAGTTCATAAAGTTTCGTAATGTTCTGGTCACATATCTCACCTCCCCATAGTGGATAGTGCGTTGTGAAATCACCAGTAATTATATGTGGGTTATGACAAATTGAGTTAATAATATTTTCTAATGTATTTAAGATATTGTGACTTCGTGGGTTCGTAGAATTAAAAGGCCGAGTTGCAGAAATTAAAAATCTCCTTTATTTTCGTTGAGATACACTGTTAAATTCTCACGTAACAACATTACATCACATAAAATCAGTCTTCCAAGGTCGATGACAATAACAAACCGTGACAGCTGATTACCTTAGCCCTCATAACAACAACACTCTTGTTACGCAACTACTCTTTGCGAGCCGTCACGTCCTTAAATACCTAATTCGTAACTCTAGACGGTTCTAAAGTCAGCCAGAAGCTGAACAATTTCTATCAGGCCAGAAATTTCCAAATTACTCTATCACATTCTAAAAGCCTAACTTAATCTATGCCGGCGAGGCCTTTACCACAGTTATGGCTGACCGCCGGCGCCAGCTTACAATAGCACCGGTATCATTAACTGCTCAGCAAGGCTCATTAATACCACGAAACTATATCCGCCGACTGTTTTCTTATTTGTGGCGAAACTTTTATGGCAGTTGTAGTGACAATATTTTCAAATTTACAAAGAGTTTCGGCATAAATATTTATTATATAGACAAACATTCTGCCGAAAGGTATACATATGATAGACAATCTGGCGAACACAATTGTGGCATAAATAGAGTATTTGATATATCTGTGATTAAAGCTGCCCAGTACTTTAATTTCCCTGGTATTAGGTTCCTGAACAATAAGAATTGTGGGATTTTGACTTTAAATATCACTATTTGTATGTAATCCCGCATTTTCTAATAATTCACTCGTAGATATTATATATTTATGTAAATCTCATTGATAAATTGTTAATGTATCCTCAGTTTGTTTTTGACCTTATTATATTAACAATTTTCTATACGTAAAACACTGTTGATATTGAAAGATGGGCACTATCACATTGTGTAAAGCCTTTCATAATTCTGTTGTTATGTTGTTTACAATTAATACATTTGATTTCTAACTTTGTACACCCTTTATAATCATGCTCACATGAGCACTGTGGGCACCGCTTTGGAGATTTGTAGTCCGTGCTAAAGTGACCAAAACCGTGGCAATTGAAATGACGTATGATAGAGATATATTCCATTACTGTGCATCTAAAATATCCTATATAAAGTTTTTTATCTTTATAAATAGATGATATATTTAGGTAGTTCTTCTGATAATTGCATACTGTGATTTCTGTTTTCGAGGTTTGTTCAAAAGCTATAACATGCAGCATATTAACCTTAGAAACCAAATTTTCAATCGTTTTCTGATATTTGCTTTCTTAGTTGTCAAGTTCCTTATCTAAGCCAGACTTAATAGCTGGTCAGACTTGCATACAGAAGCTCCTTATTCTGATTTTCTTTAGAACCCTGTTCTAATCTCTTTTGCACTTCATACATTTTGTTATCTAACTGATATACTGTTGTGTTTTTTTTTTTCATTTCTTTGCCACTATTGTTTGGGTCGCCAGTTTATTTGCGGCAACCTGAAATGTATTTTCAAATGATATCTTAAATATTTCTGGGTGTATGTGTTTGATACTGTCAGCATATATATTAGTGCTGGATTTCGTCTTCGTTGTTCTCTTCTTTGGCTAGTCAGCTGGCATTATTCTTGTGGATTGTCAGATGTGTATATAAATCTCAGGGCAATGTGATGAAGGATAACGTTATTCAAACGGTAGATCCATTGTTGCTTGTTGTAATTCTTTTTCTAGCAATTTCTTATTGCCATCAACGACACTATTTCCCGTGCACCAAATGTATTGCTTTCAACAAGCACACAGATACACAGTTTTAATAAAATTCACAATATTACGAATTTGTCTTCGAAAATAGCATGAACATACGTTGAGTGCTGGTACCAAACTGACTAATTTGTCTCAGTTTCTAACTGTAGATTTCCTCATGACGTCACATGAACTTTGTGTTCCCTGAATACTTATTGGTTGTCTTTTGGAATTTAGAAGTGGGTACAGACCTCTTGACTGTCATAAATGATTGGGACTTTCAAAAACGATTGGCCCTAAAACTTGCTTTTGATCACAGGAACCATTTATTGAACAAACCTATTCAGGTAACACTACAGGTGCTCCCCATCAATGTCTATGCACCTTTTCCATTGTTCCATCAGCTTCCCTATTTGCATAGAAAACCATTCTTTGGGGGTATCCCGGCCTACTGATGGACAACTGCATGAAGTTCGTCATTACTGGTTAACTTCTCAAACCTCATGACCTCTTTCATCGAGTCGAATAGAGCATAGTCCCTAGGAGACAAATCAGGTAATTATGGAAAATGTGGCAGCACAGTAAACTATAATGAAGGAATGTTGGTCATGGTATGATATCTGGCATGTTTTCTTGGCGGTGTTGTTGAATACGTCGGCGGAGTAGTTGCAGTGGATAGCAATACCGCTCACTGTTGATGGCCGTATTTGGAGGGAGTAATCCACCAGCAGTAGCCCTTCCTGATCGCAGAACACTGTTGCCATGTGTTTCCGAATGAATAGTCCTAGCCGTGACTTCTTGAGACGAGGGTTCACAGCATGTCTCCACTCCATAGACTGGTGTTTCTTTTCCGGAGTCTCGTGGAAGAAACATGTCTCGTCGACGGTGACCAGTTTTGCAAATAGTTCATCTGCATTTGCACTATACTGTTGCAGCAACTGTTGGCATATATTCATA
This sequence comes from Mantis religiosa, assembly GCA_030765055.1. Lineage (NCBI taxonomy): Eukaryota > Metazoa > Arthropoda > Insecta > Mantodea > Mantidae > Mantis > Mantis religiosa. The sequence goes on along the minus strand of CM060948.1, from coordinate 306,493,053 downwards.
CGCTTCTGTTTCTGCGCATTGGTGAGGGTATGTGGCACGCATTGTGCACACCCCTTTTCCATCACCAAATCATCATGGATTACGGTGTGGAGGCTTCCCCGTGATTAGTGTTGTTTGCACTAAGTCATTAAATGTGATTCACCTGTTCTCCAGTATCAGATCATTGACAAGTTAGGTGTTGCTTAGTTTGCGTGCAGTTGCTTAGTGCCCAGTGCTTTTGCGTTTTCCAGCACAGTTCCTGCCGTCTTTGATTTCTTACACCCAACGTAACACGGAGCAGTGACTTGTTTTAGGCTCCCCACATATGGCCAACAATCTCTTGTGGATGTCTGAAGCAGTCACGCCTTCCTTCCAAAGAAACCAAACACTTTTGCCGGTGCTTATCTGTTCCCAAATTTCACTGATGTCCACAAGCGTACACAAAAGACGGTACATTGCTGTTCCAGTGCGCCATCTTTTGCAAATGGCAACATCATCTGGTGGCAGTAGCCAGTACTATTGTCTATCTTCACCATACATCGACCCATACTTTAAACTGCTACATTGCAGGAGTTATAGGGGAGTTATTGAATGAACTATACTGCATCCGTCTTCTTCCCTCTCAAGAAACACACTTTTTGTATTACTCAGCTCCCACGATCACAAGCATGACAGACGATAGTGGAACTTTCTTTTTGTATTACGCCATTTTACATTCAAACAAGTTGTATGAGCAAGAATAGCTTACCAGGAGGTTTTGCTTTGCAGGTTTTCTTCGCTGAATTGCTCACAGGAACAGTGTGCTCCTTAGGACGGCAGGAGTATAAGTAGTACCATTAGAGCCCCTCGCTTTAAAAATGTAGTTTGTGCATTCTTCCCAAAACTAGAAACGATCGTTGATGGTGTAGTGGTTATACTGTTGAAGGTAGATTTTTGCCACACGATGCGGCGACATATTTGAAGTAAGATTAGTTGTCGTGAGGTACACGCTCCACATGCGCGAACGGTTTCGCCTTTCCCTCGGTGTGGCGACGCGTTGAGAAGCCAAACCTTACCTTAATGTCGAGGTGATGAACTCTCCTGTCTCGAGGTCGTGAAGATGATGGTCTCGAAAATTTCTGTAAAATTTTCCTTCTGGTAGCTGCGGCAAGCGATGAAATGTGAAACTTTTCCGTCGTGGTATGGATTCAAAAGAGACTTTGCGTTTGGGCAACTATGAAATAAAATTATGAACACCGTTTCACTTTACATGTATTTAATTACCGACGTCTTTTTCTTCACATGCGACATTTTCACTGATACAGCACTTTACTAACCTTTAATTTTCACTTTCTCTTTGTGAATGATGCAACGGTTTTCCATTTATGTTATTTCTCGTCGCGTCGGGTATTCACCGTATATTTTAATCGTTTACTAAACATTAATGAACGGTGAACTCCACTAACTTCCTGTTGTTTTCAAGGGCCTTTAACAAAAACACGTCTACACGCCTTTGGAGAGTACAAGCAAGAAGAAGCAAATTTAAGTATAAAATTATTGGTTCTTTTCTCTGTTTCGTTGCTAGGTGACCGAAATACTAAATTTTGATCGTTCCGACGTCACAATTTGTGTAGATTTAGTTTCCGGAATTTTCTGAAACTGGGTTTTCAATAAACTTAATCATTCGTCTCATCATCTACATAGCCTACATGGTTATTGATTTACATTGAATTTCAGATGGTCATGTTTACTTTATATGTTCATATATGGATTTTAAAATATATTTATAGACCAATATACAATATCAGCTTTAATGGAAAAAGGTGCAACTCTCGTATCCTGCAAAATATTATATTACCTAGACATATATACATACATACACACAAACGCACATAAATGAATACATCATATATACATACATACACCTACCTACCTGCTACCGGTCTACATACCTACCTGATTGGCTGCCTACATATATAATCTGATATTTACACAGTTATGTATATTATATTAACAAATGCCCTAATTTGCTTTCATATTAATATATTTGCATTCTATAATATCTTACAAGGCATTGCTTTATATACATACATAAATAATCTTATGTTAATACAAATACTCTTTTGATCACATTAATAGACATTCTAATTTACTTTCATATAAATGATGCCCCCCTCTAACCATTACATTTTATTATTTTCTTTACTATGTATCGTAAATAGAAAAAGTCATGGATTCCACCTAAAAATCCAAGCTAATGTATGTATGTTTCACCGGAGGCAAAAAATTTGGGATCCTCTGTACTTAAGGAAACCATAAAAAGCCTTTTAAGAAAACGATGGAGCGCGGACGTATGTATATGTTTGTCTGTGGCTGCGTTTGTAGAACTGTATAACTCAAAACCTAAACGGGAGTTAAGTATCCAAATTGGTATTAAGTTCTGAAGCCGTCTGCGTCTACCCCATGATGGTACTCCAGTTTGAAGCTAATGGGTCTGCTTCTCTCTTTACCAGAGAAACCTATCTCAGGTTATGCATGGGTGCATGTTCTAAGAAAGGATGAAATTGGTTCCGACTTCGACACTTTAATGAACAGTATTCACTTTAACGGAAAAATTGCCAAGCAATGGGAATAACTACACATATCCGGAGTCAACGTATTTGAATGCTCTACCACACGATAACACGCGATTCTATCCTTGAGGCAAGAATGACACCTAATCCAGCTGCCTCTTTATTCCACTGGCGATCTGACCAAAAGTGTGCAAGATTTTACCCAGAATGTTTTATACTCAGGTTCAAATTTTCCTAATAACCTCCCATTTTGCTAATATCCCTGAGACCCTACTACTAATTTCTAATAAGATGTTGCCACTTCATTTCACAGTACTGAAATTTTCTGCTTTCCTACCCCGAGGCCCTATAAAAATTTCTAAGAAATACTCTCACATAGTCCAGGAATTCCAAGCTAGCCTGCCATATATAATCTGGCAACTTTTGATACTTTCACCTCTCACTAACGTAGCCATAATCAGTTCAATGTCTTTCAAGGGTGCGACACGAAGCTTTTCAAGAAAATCTGCCAATCAAAACTACCATGTATAAACATGGAGCAAACAATGTGTCTTTCGTTGCATTTTATTTTTATTCTTTATTTGTTTTTATTGAGTGAGATATTTCAGAGGCTTTCCTGGTATATTGTTAACATTTTAAATTAGTTTTGCTAGCCTCAAATGCAAAATAATTCAAATGGAATTACTTGGTCAAAAGGGGAGAAGAAATTTCAGAGGTATTTCGCAGTAACCACATGTTACATCAATTGATTGCAGCTTAAAGCCTTCCTCGTCAAGAAGATGTAGGACTAAACATTTTTAAGAACAGTTACTACAGGAGCAGAGAAAGTTATGCGACTACAGAACATCCGAATTTTCTCTAGTTGCAATCTGTTCCTTGGGAGCCTCTCACGACATTCCAGCAATAGTATGTAGGCATAGGTGTGTTTTAGCTGCGGAGATGCCTCTCATATGATGATGATGATGATGATGGTGATGATGATGATGACGATGACGAAGTTGTGGTTTTTAAGGCCGTTCAAATACTAGGTCATCAGCGCCCTTAAAGAACCAATGGGTTTAAAAAACCAATGAAATGTCTAAAAGCTAATAGACTAAAATGCAATAAGTCAAATAAAAACAAATATAAATCTCACGCACAACGGTGTGGCAAAGACTAAAATAGGAGCTAAACGCATTAAAACCAGAGAGGAGATAAAATGTTTAAAATACCCAAAATTTTAGTGTCTAAATCATACATTTTGCAGATAAAACGAACGCTAAAACGCTGCCCACCTCCATCTCGTCATCCGCTAATATCTCTGCCAATCTGGCCGGCAGCTGAAGAGACCTGAGTAGACGGGCTAGTCTAAAACAATCTAAAAATACATGACGCACGGACAGTTCGGCAACGCAGATCGGGCAAACTGGAGCCGGCGTCCGGTTTAATAAAAAGCTATGGATAAAATGACAATGGCCAATACGCAACCAAACCAAAATAACTTCTTCCCGCCACGATAGGCGACAGGAAGTTACCCAGTGATTCGGAAGCTCCTTAACTGTTTGGAGCTTGTTGTCATGGAGAGCAGACCACTCATCGTGCCAGCACGAGAGCGCCGCCATACGCATAACAAGCCAAAAGTCTTCCGCGGTTCGAGATGAAATGGTTACACTGGGATCTGTGGTTGCACCTTGGCTGCCGCATCCGCCATTTCATTCCCCAGCAAGCCCACGTGACCAGGAGCCCTGCACAAACCACGCTAACGGCCGAGGCGTGTAGAACGTGGAGGGAGTCCTGGATACGCTGTACGAGAGGATGGTGGTTGTACAGCTCACGAAGGCTCTGGAGTGCGCTGAGGGGAATCACTTAAAATAAGGCAGTCACCCAACTGTCGGCGGAGAACATGTAAAATGGCTCGATATATTGCATTCATCTCTGCAGTGTAAATGGAAGTGCTGCCATGGAGACCGAATGTAAAGGGTTCGGCCCCATGGACAAACGCGCATCCAACACCGCTAGAGCATTTTGACCCGTGTGCAAAAGTGAGGTTAAAATTCTGATAGCCCGATATCTGCGGATACTAATCATAGGTGTAGTCGACTTGCTGTGCAGATGCCTTTCATACATATGGTATGCCTCAAAAGATACCGTATTCATTTTCACGCACTGCGCATGCGCACGTTTAAGCATTTGAGTGTTGTTACATCGTCATGATGTATAGCTAGTTGTGTAAAGAACGTTGTGCTCTGTGATTGGAAATGACAGTGGGTCCAGCGACAGACGAAAAGGTCTATATAGTGGAGTATTTAATTCGCTCATTCGGAAACAGTTATCAAGGCGGGCCGAGTTTAAAGTTAGTGGCGGTGTGGGAAGTGGGGGCTTTCCCACGGTACTGAGTTCCTTTACCTACTAAATTTCCCTGATCTCCCACCACCTGATGCTAACTTTTCAGACATTCTACGGGAGGAAGTTTTTTATTTTCCAGATTCACTCAAAACTCAGTTTGCATTACGTCAGTAGATCATCTCGTTCTTCTAGACTCTGCAGCAACCTGCGTTCTGAAATATGTTATAAGATCTGTGTGATCGTTATGAACAATGCAACTATCATCTCGATATGTAAGTTAATGGCAATAAGAGTAACAGAATTTCCAGTACTGTTTATTTTGGCATATACTGCATTTTTGTATATCATATAGAATATATATAGTACTATAATATACAAAATATATACATAAAGTATGAAATATAGAGATAAAGGTGCTCCCCGACATCGTCATTCTGAGCCTCACTATTGCTTGGAAATGGAGGGAGGTGCGAGTGTAAAAAGTGAATATTTCAGTATAACATACTGCAGCCTTTCGCTTTATATGTTCTCTGGTATTTAAAAGCTGCAAGATTGTAATTTGCAGTTCCTAGACTTACAAAGAATCTTTGAACGACATTTAGAACACTTTCCTACCTGCTCTCGATGTCTCTAGAGTGACTATATGAAAGGTGTAAAGCCAAAACCGTTGTGGGCCAATAAGTATTCTCTCTTTGTCCTTTTAGCTTCACTGACATGGGACACCTTTTAACTTATACGTTTTAAACCATACGGAAACATTCTTAGAATAACAAGTGATCATTAAAGCAACAGTAGACCGTCATTTCGATGGAAATTTTGCACTTGTCTGCTAGCGGCAGCAGACGTTGGCATTTTGTAGCTGCATTACACAGTGCTCTGTTTTGGCAACTATTGTAGCTACAGTACGCATATGTCTCTAGAAGGGCTCACATGTCTGTTACTATGTTCTCCCGAAGGGGAGGGGATCCGTCCCCTTCAGCTGCCGTGGTGTGGGCGCTGCCGGCCCTTAGCACTCGTGATACCTCTGACGTTACTAGAGGAACCTCGGGCCGAACATTCGAGCCCCTCCATTTGGGAGTTGTTCGGATTGGGTTGTTCTCGAGGGGGCAGTGGTTCCCGATACCCTTGGGTGATCGGGTACGTCTTTGGACGGGGTTGAGGGAAGCCATCAGTTTTCCCGGGTACTAGCCTTCAGAGCTAGCAGAAGGCGTGCTAGATCGCCAGGCGGCCCCACCGATGTCATATCGGTAGCCTTCCTTTTTTGGTGTTGGTGCGCGTAAGTGGCGTATCCACTTCCATCCCGTCTTGTGTCCTTGGACCAGATGGAGGGGGGCCTTATTACTAACCCAGGTGTTGCCCCATGGAAAGCCCCATGTAGGACGCCGAGCGCCCTTTGGGACAACTCGGATACTCCCTGGTTGACAGAGGCCCGGGTCTTGGTCCTACGGGTTCAGGGCTGATGGGAGTAAAACCTCTGGACTCAACTGTACACTATGTACTATGATATCATGAAGAGAACTAATCCTACAAATGTCGTCCCAACATTAGTGGCGAAGTTGCGACGTGCTGAATGAAGAAATGATACCGTTATCCACGATACTGAGTTCGCGCATTTGTTTTATTACATAATAATTCATAAATATAATCAGAATGAAGCAGCGATACATGACTTATACTGGATGGATACACGGATTTTGAAAGCAGGAGGATTCCGAACCTGTAGATAGCCGTTCAAGCAGTACACGAACTTCGTCTCCAGAGTAACTGAAATAATCAGGTCGAAGTTAGTACAAAATCCCTCCAACAGGAACATCGAGGCCCGGCGTATTAGAAAATATTTATAACGGCTCACTAAAGAACATTTAGGAAGACTACTGCAACCATAGCTTCAATTACTACAGCAAACCAAAGGGACGCTATAAGTGCTGATTAATTCCAAATCATGTGTCTAGCAACCTGGGAAGCAGGACCTCGTTACAAAGGAAACAGGCAATCGCAATTACAAACTGTAGTGCAAGGACGCATGAATATGTAACTTTCTACTGGCATTTGCAAATGTGGGTACTAAAAGTGGCTAAAATGTTTGATTTGGGCAATTTCAAGGCTTCGGTGACTTTATTGACTATCTTAAGGAAGAAATTAGAATTTCATAAAGACATATTACTAACTCTGCCTTTTTAAGGACATAGCAACAATTTTTGTTGGAAGTGATCAAGCTTATATCGTACGAGGGCGTGGAGAAAGCTAATGTGTGGAACAATGACTAGAGTCATTTCAGGTATGAAGTGTCCTCAGTATCAGCACCGTCTGTAGAAAGGAGAGAGAGAGAGAGAGAGAGAGAGAGAGAGAGAGAGAGAGAGAGAGAGAGAGAGAGAGAGAGAGAGAGAGAGAGAGAGAGAGAGAGAGAGAGAGAGAGCTGCTGTAGTGTGTTGCAGTCCGCACATATCTCTACTCAGGGCTACACGAATGTTTTGGCTTTGTAAATGACAGGCCGACTAGGAAACTAATTGTACATCTGATTTAAAGAGACACAAAGCACATTTGTTTCCATTATTTCAAAGAGACTTGGAACAACTTGTCCATGAAATGTTCGTGTGGAGGCATGGGAATTGGAAAATGACTAAAGATCACATGGAACGAACATGTAACAAGTAAATAGAGCCCATTGCTGTACGACTACTTGACAGGTCATACGGATTGTGCTTTCTAGATGCAAGTTTTCCAAACAAAGATGTTATTGTGAAAATGTTGCCACTGAAAACTACAGTATATTTCCAATTCCCTGATATTTACGTCCTCTGGTAGGACAAGTTCTATATCAGAAGGATATCTGATTTTTAAAATGCTATAATGAGCCCAAGCTAAGGTAAACAAACGTGATTGCTACTTCAGCTAGAAACTTGACTCTGTCATTTACAGTCAATTTTCTGCACCAAAGTATAGGTTTATGTTGCAATGTGCCTAGCAAAAGGCAACTTTGACATTGAAAAACCCATATCATAAACTGCAAATCTATAGTGTTGGTATTGTTTACGTGGATGTGAATACGTTTGGAAATGTAATAGCGTGAATTTAATTATGTGTGCTAATTGCTCTTTTCCACTTTATTTTAACCACTTCAATGAGTTCCACCATGTGCACTTTAAGAAGTTATATAAGTACAATTAATTGCGGTACATAATATAAGTACTTATAAGTAATATTAGCGCTGAAATGATCAAGTAAGCGAAAAGTAATAGTCTGACTTGAATGGTTAAGATGAAACCTTTTTTCTGAGGAACGCGAGTGTGTTCTTCAAATACATACTCTATTTTTATTTACAGTAATTAAGACATCGCAGTGATGCTTTTCTGAATCTACGTGCATGCTCTGTAAAAGGGCTACACTATTATATGTATATTTCTAATACTTTAAAGTATGGATCTTTGTGTTTGAAGTATATTAAACTTGTGTCCTTTGTCATAGAGATATTATAATCAGCGAAATATGGTGCATACGACTTTTCCAAGCGTAAGCTTTGGATAATACATGTGTAACTGAAAACCACCTGAAAATAATAACTTTTAATTAAATGTATAAAATTTTGATGAAACTGAAACTAAGAAGATTCGTGACCTTTATATTTATATTTATGGATTAAAGAATCACGATCTAGTAAACCATGTATAGGAAACACCTAATTTTTTGCATGATCTTTGAATAGAAGCACCTCATGCTCCCTGTGGGGGGATAAGGTTAATGTATTGGAGACTGCTTGGAGTTTTCAAACAATGTACAAGGGGCGTCCAGAAAGTAAGTTCTGTTTCAATTTAACTGCGCTGCAGCGCTGCGATCGCAGTTCCACACATGCGCGTTAGACTCTCTGTATCAAGGAGAAGAAACGTCCGCCCTTGTGAGATCGCTGTCAGCCACGTACGTTTTGTTGTGCTTGTTTACAGTGTCTCTGTTGATTGAAAATCCCGCCGCTTGTGAAATCGGATCTGTGATTCGTTTTCTAAATGCTAGGAAAGTGAAACCAATTGAAATTTATCCGCAAATTTGCGATATTTACCGACAAAACGCGATGACGGATACAATGGTGAGAAAATGGGTCCGACAATTCAATGAAGGACCTAGTGAAGTGCACGATGAAGAACGAAGTGGGCGTCAATCTTTGGTTACAGAAGAACTGGTTCACGCGATTGATGACCAGATCCAGGAAAACCGCAAATTTACAATTAGTGCTCTCGCTATGGAATTTCCCCAAATCTCACGATCACTAGTTCCTGAAATTGTTACCGAAAAACTGAAATTTCGTACAATTTGTCACGTTGGATGCCAAAGATTCTTACTGAGCAACTCAAAACAAAACGGATGGGTAGTGCACTTCAGTTGTTGACTCGTTATGAAGAAGACGGCAAAGAATTTCTGACACATATAGTCACAGGAGATGAAACTTTTTTTTTTTTTTTTTTTTTTTTTTTTTTTTTGTAATTTACGTCTTCCAACGCCAAGTCACATCGGACGATGAATGAAATGGGTGAAATGATGCTCAAATGAGTCCGGGGTCCATGGAGCTTAGAGTTACCCGAGATTCGTCTTCCAGCACAATGGAAAACCCCCGAAAAAAACTTTTCCAAGTAAATCACCCTGACTGAAATTCGAACTCGGGACCTCTTGAACGCGAGGCAGGCATGCTACCATTTACGTTACCGGGGCGGGCAAACTTGGTTTCTTACGACACCCCTGAAAGTAAGCGTCAATCAATGGAATGGAGCCACACCTCACCCCCAGCAAAGTTTAAGTCCAAACAAATCTTGACACATCGGAAAATGATGTGTATAGTGGCCTGGGACTAGGAAAGGCATCTTACTCATTGATTTTTTATCGCGTAGTCAAACAATGAGAGCAGATGCTTATTGCGAGCCACTTCGGGAATTGCGCCGCGCAATGCAGAATAAGCGCCGAGGAATGTTCTCAAAGGGGGTTGCGTTTCTTCACGGCAACGCACGATCACACACTGCAAATGCGACGAAAAACCTCCTACAGGGATTTGGCTGGCACGTGTTAGACCACAGTCCGTACAGCCCTGACCTCAGTCCTAGCGACTTTCATCTGTTTTTGCATCTCAAATCTTTCCTTGGCGGTCAACACTTACACAATAGCGAAGAGCTGAAGGATTTTTCCAACCGTTTGAAGACAGAGGCGGCAAACTTCTACGAAGAAGGTATACAAAAACTTGCCTCACTGTGACAAATGCCAGCAAAATTTCGGCAGTTATGTGGGAAAGTATTTTAAGAGTTTTAGAATTGTCTGCAATAAATAATTTTGCTGTACCTGTACACAATTTAATTTTATTACCAAACAGAACTTACTTTCTGGACGTACCTTGTGTATTCTGTAACTTACACATATAAGAGAGCAATTCCTAGTGAAAAAGTTACTCGACAGCTTCTAATAAAATAACGTTTACTTAATGCTTCTAAATAGCAAAACTTTTTATGTGCATAATATACTTTTAAGTTTAGTATTGATATTCATTAGAAAGAGAACTTTTAACTAAATAAACCTCACTACTTTAGAAACGGTTGAGTGCAACATTTATCAATCATTTAGGCACTGGAGTTAAATCTTAAATGCTCAAAAAATATAACTGTGTACCCTTTAGTTGAACACAGGAATTATTTACGTCATTCATAGGAGGGCTTTTCAATAAGGAATGATCATATTTTTACGGACATAATTTTGCGCACTAAAGTTCTGTCTTATTATATTCTGTTAGCTTAATGTGAAACAAAAACGTCGTAGTAGTTTCATTGTTCGCACTCCTGGTTCCCGTCTGTGAGAACCAAACAAATTCAGACATGTTAAGTATCGCCTACCTCTACAATGCAGGTAACATGCAGTTAAAGTTCCTGTTAGAGGAATCACTGATGATGAAACTTGGCTACATCATTTTGATCCTGAGAGCAAACAGCAAAGCTCAGTGTAGAAATCTCCTTCATCACCAACCCCCCAAAAAGCAAAAGTGGTTGCTTCTGCTGGGAAAGTTATGGTCATCTCGTTCTTTGATATTGATGGAATGGTTTATCATATGTTGTTCGTACACACACATCAGTAACCGGATAATACTACAGGGGTGTCCTGAAAACATTGCAAGCCCATATCAGGCGCAAAAATCACATTTCCGTGATGCAGGCTGGATGCTGAACCACGATAATGCGCGGCCGCATCCTGCCAAAGTTGTTGCTGAATATTGATGCTATAATTTTATGGGGAGAGCAAAGAGTTCCACTTGGGGCGACGGTTTGATACAATAATGTTTAGCTCAAGGTTAAGCAATGAAGTTAATCTAAGGGTATGCGTGGATATGTGTGAGAAGGATAGTTATAATGACACTGGAATGCCCATTTCAAACTAGCTTAATGACTGTTTCTTTTATCCGAACATCAAACTTGAAGTTGCGGACCAAGGGTTACCAATATCACTGTTTACAGTTACAGTTTATGAAATGTTTATTACTCGGTAAAACTTAATTCGTTCTTCACGTATATATGAAACGACAAATATCTTCTGTCATCATTTCTGGTCTGCCTGGCCCAAGACAGAACAAGAGGACTGCCCTAATCGCCCTCACGCCTTGGACTGATGTCCACACAGCTGCGCGTGTGTGTATGTGTCACTTTCACTTTCTGGAAGCCCTCTTTATTCAACCAAAGATTCCCTTTGTGACTATTTTGTCATGCCATTATGAAGGGTCCGAAGAATAGCCCATTCAACAAGTCAAGTGCTATCCTTTAGAAATCTGCTAAGCACAGTTTCTTACGTTTCTTTTGTTAAAACAACTATTCACCCAAACTGCTGTTCAACTCAGATGCAGCTGCACGTGTTGTAACGAAGAATCAACATTACTTTGAAATCCATCATGATTCTTTACTTATTTCAATCCTTTAATTTCGGTATCAATATTTTGCAATAATCAACGAGAAGTGCATTCCTCACCCTCCCTCTAGTCCGGATTTAGCCAGATGTGACTTTTATCTATTCACTAACTGGAAGAAACGCCTTCTTGGGAGGCATTATCGCTCAGAACCAGTGGCGAAGGCTGCGGAGGCGATCTTGAAGGATTTCTTAAAAATGGTTTCCAGCATGTCTTTGAAGACTGGCGGAAACGCTGGGAGAAGTGCATCGCATTCAGGAGAGAATACTTTGAGAAGGTCCATCAAAATGATAAGGATGAGTAAAGGTACGTTGTCAAAAAAAAATGTGATCTTTCTTTATTGAATAGCCCTCGTATATTTTGGGATGTGAATTTCAGGCATGATATCACGTTGATTTTCAAGCACTGCAAGCAATTACCAATTGTTATTAAAATAGATGGAATGCAAGGTTAAACATGTCATTACGTCTCTCCACGTTCCAACATTTTGCACCAGCGATAATTTGAGTGGGTATAGAATCTATATCACCCTCGCATCACAGTTACCATTTTCATCAGTATTTGTGTTCATTAATAGCTAAAATGAAAGGTAAATACAGTTATATTTCATATTGTTTTGCTGTATCAACTAATAAGCGCAGGGATTTTATAGTTCGCCAAACCGTGGAGGATTTGTATTAAAAGTTGTTTACATGAATTGTAATATGTCCATTGTTTATGATCGCAGTTGTGATATCTCGTATAAAATATTTAATATAAATTCGGAAGTCAAGTGTTCATGGTTTGAAAAGCTCTTTTAGCGGTTAATGCTTCCGATGATCTTCTGATATATTTTGTTCCATTACAAGTGACAAACCTCATTAGAACCTTCAGAATTGCTTCCTTCTTTAGAGTAACTGCAGCATTTAGTGCGTTATGGTGGTATCACCTAGTTACCAAACCTGTCAGTGATAAACAGATGTCAGTGTAGAATAAAATCTAATTCGTTAATGCTATATTTGCTAAGTTTATAAATTTCCCTGCAAGGAACTATGTACGAGGGTGAGTCAAAGAGTAATGCCTCCTACTTTTTCTCTCTGATTTGCCAATAAAATTGAATCCAATTTACATATCTTAAAAACTACAACATTAACGATTAATTTTTCACTATTCAATATAATATCCGTCCTTTTCCACAGTTTTGGTCCACCTCTTAACTAGGGTATGTATACGGGTGTGGTACAACACACGGTCTTGCTTCCTAACCCATTGACGCACGGACGTTTTCACAGCCTCCTCATCTTTAAAATGAATCCCACGATGAGCTTTCTTTAGTGGCCCAAACAGATGGAAGTCTGATGGTGCCAGGACAGGGCTGTATGTGGGTGAGGTAAGACTTGCCGTCCCAATTTCTCAGTTTCTGCAGTGGTGTAACGGCTGGTGTGTGGTCTTGCATTGTCGCGCAAAAGAAGAACATCCGTCATAGTTTTGTTGGGCGAACTCGGCGAGGTCATGCTTCCAGCTACATGAGAGTTCTAACGTATTGGATGGAATTTATTGTGCATTCCTGCTCCAAAATATAAATCATAAGCACAGCCGCTGCACCCCAAAACACTGTCGCCATAACTTTCCCTGCCGACCGCTGAGTTTTGAATTTGTTTTTTCATCGGTGACGTTGTGTGATGCCATTCCATTGAATACCTCTTTGATTCAGGTTCAAAAAAATGAACCCACGTTTCGTCTCCAGTAACAATTTTTTCCAGAAACTCCTCTCCCTCCAAATTGAAGCCCTGCGAGTGTTAGGAGGCTATTGTTTTCCTCGTTTCTTTGTTTTGGGCGGTTAATATTCTTGGTACCCAACGTGAACAAACTTTTGAGTAACCCAGTTGTTGAATAATCGTCATCACACTGCCTTTACTGAGGGAGGTAATGCGATACAATTCACCTGTTTGTTGTTACCTGGCGATCACCACGAATGATGTCATCGTTGCTATATGTTCCATGGAGTCACTGCAGTCACCGGCCTGCCGCTTCGCCTTTCATCTGCCAAAGGTGTTTGCCCTTCAGCTTCCTTACACCGACGAACCCATCGTCTAACAGTGCTGACACCCACCGATGCATTACCATACACATTTTTTTAGCCTTTCGTGAATGCGAATTGGCTTTTCAACTTCCGCAGTCAAAAATTCAATTACAGAACGCTGTCTAATACGAATGCTGATGTCAGTCATTTTGCAAGAGGATGCAGCGCCGCCTCCTGTTGACTTAGGAAGCTACTACTACAGGGGATTGGAGAAGAAGGTTTGAGGAATTACGTCAAATTTAAAGTTTTCGCATAACTTACCTATTTATGGAAAAAATAGGCGGGATTACTTTTTGGCCCACCCTCGTAAATAAGACGTTTAGATCAGTGGAAGGTTTACTGCATACAAATACAAAATTTTAAGTAGTTAAAAAGCATATTTGTGGATAAACAGCAAATTAAACATTTATTAACCCAGCACATTTTAAATTCACAACAACATTTATAATTATGTTTATAAACTTTTATTTTAAATATTGGCAGCAACAGAGGTATTGCCAAAAAGGTACAATACCAAAAATTTTATGTATTTATGCTCATTCCCTATCACACTAGGATTACTAGGGAGGGGATTCGGCACTGCAACCAGCCTTGATCTATTGCACCTATGCCCACAAGTGGATGTGGTAAGAGGAGACAGAGGGCAGCCGTCAGTGCAGAGAACAGGGTCCCTACATTTTACTTACATTTTACTTAGATGAAAAGCTTCCGCGCTACACCAGGACAATGGTAATTTTCCCCTTTCGGTATTTCGGAAGCGGTGCCAGCAGCCGGTGCGGAGACCGACCACCGACCTACCAGAGGAGGAAGTGGTTCACTCAGAGCATATCATCTTGCCATGCACCGCCGAGGCACCCGCCGACACTTATACACTGAAAGAGAACGGATGAGATATGATGTAAAATGATATTAGAGATGAAACGGAGCGATAGAGAGTTCGAGGAATGCAAATTACTTACCCAGCATACGGCTGGCAACACAGGTAAGCCCCCAAAGAAACCTATAGGTCAGCCACGAGTATCGATCGAACTCGAACGTCCCGAATACAAGCCACAGACGAAACCGCCTGAGCCATTCCAATCGGTTTCTGCCATAGTGAAAATGAAGTAGTTATATATAGCAAATCATTAATGCCATAATTGATATTCAACAGTATAGGTAGCTGTGTTAAACAATTACGTAGTGTAACGTAGCATTTAAAATACGAGTACCTTAGAAGTTCCGAAATAAACAATTATTTGTCAAATAAATTTGCAGGGACATAAGATATTTACGTAGCATTGCAAACCTTCCTTTTATCCACCTCTTCTTCTTCTTCTTCTTCTTCTTCTTCTTCTTCTTCTTCTTCTTCTTCTTCTTCTTCTTCTTCTTCTTCTTCTTCTTCTTCTTCTTCTTCTTCTTCTTCTTCTTCTTCTTCTTCTTCTTCTTCTTCTTCTTCTTCTTCTTCTTCTTCTTCTTCTTCTTCTTCTTCTTCTTCTTCTTCTTCTTCTTCTTCTTCTTCTTCTTCTTCTTCTTCTTCTTCTTCTTCTTCTTCTTCTTCTTCTTCTTCTTCTTCTTCTTCTTCTTCTTCTTCTTCTTCTTCTTCTTCTTCTTCTTCTTCTTCTTCTTCTTCTTCTTCTTCTTCTTCTTCTTCTTCTTCTTCTTCTTCTTCTTCTTCTTCTTCTTCTTCTTCTTCTTCTTCTTCTTCTTCTTCTTCTTCTTCTTCTTCTTCTTCTTCTTCTTCTTCTTCTTCTTCTTCTTCTTCTTCTTCTTCTTCTTCTTCTTCTCTTCTTCTTCTTCTTCTTCTTCTTCTTCTTCTTCTTCTTCTTCTTCTTCTTCTTCTTCTTTTTCTTCTTCTGCTTCTTCTTCTTCATCATCATCATCATCATCATTACTATTATTATTATTATTATTATTATTATTATTATTATTATTATTATTATTATTATATTATTATTATTATTATTATTATTATTATTATTATTATTATTATTATTATTATTATTATTATTATTATTATTATTATTATTATTATTATTATTATTATTATTATTATTATTATTATTATTATTATTATTATTATTATTATTATTATTATTATTATTATTATTATTATTATTATTATTATTATTATTATTATTATTATTATTATTATTATTATTATTATTATTATTATTATTATTATTATTATTATTATTATTATTATTATTATTATTATTATTATTATTATTATTATTATTATTATTATTATTATTATTATTATTATTATTATTATTATTATTATTATTATTATTATTATTATTATTATTATTATTATTATTATTAGAAAAATATAATGATGAAGAAGATTGTACTGTGACGAGAAAAATGTTATTCCACTAAATAGCACGACAACATTGTTAACCAAGAAGTTTGTGAACTACTATTATTACATTTTAAGTATATTTGTTCTCGACACTTCTGTTTTATTATTACACAAGGTACTAGGATATTAGAAAGTTTGAGTAATTAAATAAACCATTATTTCTTGTGCAAACCATGTGGTATGAATGTGAATGTGTGAAGCGTGTTCATGTATGTGTCATAGCTTGTAAGATCTTGTCCCCAGCCGGCAGATTAGTTTAAAGTGTACTGGTTAAGACTTTTTCACTGATTAGTTGTTTGATTTTTAATGGTTAATTGTTTATTAGTTGATATGCAATTTTATTACCTTGTTGGATGATGGTATTGTCCATTTGGGAGTCCCACAATTACATCTTAATATGTAACTAAAATCAAGAAAAGCTTTAACTACGTATGTAACCTTTGAATTGTCATGCTCATTTAATTTGCCATTTTAGTTTTAGGTGTTTCCTGCTGGATGGAAGAGTGCCCACACTGTGCAGTCTGCTGGAGTTGTGTACGTTTTGATGCTTGAGCCTGGCTGATGCTTAAGCTTGGTTGATGATTGAGCCTGCCTGCTTAGATTCTCCAACACTGCTACTCTTCAAACCTGGATCACGAACAACCCAAGACAGCGGTTGTTTCGTAAGGGACTATTCCTTCAGCTGAGGGGACTTTAGCTCTGGTGCCCCAGCAGCATAGTCTGTCATCGGAGTTTGTTTACTTTTACCAGTTGGTAGACACAGTTCTAAAAGTGAGCCGAGTAATAGTTTCATTATGTCCCGGAATGTTAATGCAGTGACTTATAATTCCATAATAGGCGTGAGATGTCTTTCAATGCAGTCTAGTTTTGTCTACAAGTATAATGGTGCAGTGCTCAAATACATTAATGTTCGTCGTATCATCGGGTTATGTGTGGTACTCGGATCTATCTGTTAGTAGGAAAATTAAAAAAAAAGTGTTTTTGCTTTCGGCAAAGAGAGAAAACATTGGAACGACGAGGTCGTCGAATTGGTGGGGTCCCCATGAGATGTGGTGAAGCTATACTCTCGTGTCTATTCAATGTATAGAACCGGAGTGAGTATAGATTCGTGCTTTGTTCACGAGGCTAACATAGCGTGGTGCTTACTTTTGTCTTTCTTGGTAAATGTTGCTAGGGAATTGACGTATAGCAGGTTATATTGCAATCACATCTCTTCTGAATCCAACTTAAAGGGTAAATGTGTTTTTGTTTATTGAAGTTGTATCTAAACTTTAATAAATGTATTAAATCAAAGTAATCTTCGTTGTTCTTTTAAAATTGTAATTTATATAACACGTAATAAAACGATATTTTGGTGTACCGAAGCCTCTCATGCCATTCGCATTGACTGTAAATATCATCTAGTTTCGTTTCCCCCAGTTCGTAATTAACGTCAATTAAATTAGTTACGACAATATGTCGGAAACATCTATGAACGCAAAATAAATTTCGGAGCGGAGCTGTTTCCGACGTAAACCTATACCCTAAGCCGGAAAACTGCCTAGCTCGGAAACGGAAATGCTCTTTTCGGAACCATTTCCTTAAATGACCTGAATAAACGGATTACTTAAAGGAGTTAGAAAGTTTGTGTTTTAAACAGTGCAATAATTCCGAGAGCGACTGATGAATCATTAAGTAAAACTGTTTTATAGTATGCTCATTCTCAGTTCCATTGCTACAAGTAATCAAGTACGAGTGATAGAAAACGAGTGATTCTTAAAACATATTTATATGTAGACAAATTCTGTAAAATCAGTTCTAAGAGACTTAAGATATTATCACTGCATGAATCAACGTTATTGAAGAGTAGGCCAACGGAAAACCTCCAGCTAAAGAACTACCTGTGTTGTTTAAGGTGAAGAAAACTCATTTATGAGATTTTGAACAACAAAATAATATTTAAAAGACGAGTGGCTAATTGAAACAGCAGGGCATGTAAACTAATCGCAAAATCTACAAAGTATGACGATGTAAGTCATGCTGTGTTCGAGTGGTTTGTTAGTGTGCATGCTTAAAAATTCCCATTTCATGATGATTGCTTCCGACTCAAGGTTTAGAGACAGCAAGAAAATTTGCCAAAGGTAATTTCAGAGCCTCCAATGGATGACTCGTGGATTTCAAACCTTGTCGTAACATTATTTAAAATTCGTAGTGAAGCAAATGGTGTTGATGTGCATATAGTTGCAGTTTGTAAAGGTAAAATTGAAAAACAGAATATAAACTACAATTATTGTACGTAAGTTGAAAGTATAGTACGTAATACACATCAGGCTGTTTTAAATAACATTCCATTCTGTATTACGACGTGCGTTCAGGTCATAAAACCACATTTTTTCAGGACTGGGATAAGAGAGGAGCCGCTGTTTTTTCTTAAATACACGCGGACACTTTGTGAATGCGTGCCAGATATGGCAGCAGTGTAGTAGCAGCGACTGTACTTGATACTTAGGTTTTCATTGCAAGAACAGCGTGTAATAATTCGTTTTCTCTATTTTTGTGGTGTGACACCTATTAAAATTCATCGCCAGTTGAGTGAGGCATGTGGTGCTAGTACCATGGATGTGATTATATGCGTTCCTGTGTGATGAATGGAACATCGATTACACACTATTCTTGCAATGAAAACGTCGCCATTTTAAGTACTAAAAGCTATCCTAACTCTTGTCGCTGCCACCAGAGTTCTATGCATGGTACAGTACTGCATTTTCTGACAGGCATTCACAAAGATTTCATGTGAATTTAAACAAACCAGAAGTTCAGAAGGGCCAGTCCTGAAGAAAAAATAGGAGGTATTATAACTTGAACGCACAAGGAAAGCTAGAGGAATGTGCAACGCAATCAATTTTGCTGTCTCCTCGGGGTGTTTGCTCGCCTTCCGAGTGTGACAAGGATGGAAAGCACGCTTAAAGTGCACAAGTGTTGTCACATTGCTCATATATACATAATACCTATCACTGCAACACAAATTAGATCTGACAGCATGGGTGACTCATATGCACTCTGAAACACTCATTTCCTAGTAAACAGATTGGCTACCGGAGCAGATAAACGGTTCAAGCTCCTGTGCCCTTCATTACACCTCTAGCCTTCTTGTCGTCGACATGCAGTACCTCTGGGCTATCCTGTGGCGCAGCATATATCTATGCATCCAGTAGCCTGTTTCTTGACATATTGTAGTTAGCAAATCTGATGTAACTGACCCTACTAATATTGTAGTCCTCAATCTTGACTTGGTTAAGTCTACAGAAAGCGCTGCTGCGTTTTCATAGAACCTTCATAACTAACATTGTTGAAACAGCTTGCTCTCGACTCACCCATCCACCAGATGTTTCAGGACTGCGTCCGAGAACCGTTCTGACACTGCACATTCTAATACGACACTCGCGATCATGTACTCTCTTTCCATTGCATAATGTTGTTATAAGAAAGCATATTAAGACCAAATCTTCACCTAGTTTTTATATTACTATTGAAATATTGAGGTAATATTCTTTCTTTCTCTGTGTAAGTAAAGTAGAGAACTCTTTGTATTCCAGCAAAAATGTGATACAATACATTGGAAATTCGTGTTTTGAGATTTCCTAAATCCAAGCATCCATCTATAAATAGCATAACCCAAAATAGTGAATGTTACATCTCAAACATTTTCCTTAAATTTTCCCAGTCCACCCTGATTGCACCCTTCACACTAAACACTGCTTAAACTGTTATAAATTACTTTGGCCCTGCAACACTTACAGATGACAGAGGAACAGGTTACAGGAAATGGCAGACAATGAACTCACTCACAGTTGCCCCATTTAACAATTTAACATTTAATTTAATATTGCAAACTTTTACAGGAAACAGAATCTTTAACAAAGATTGCTTTTAACGCAACATAAGGAAACAAATCATCACAATCATTTAGGTCACATTACCATATAAACAGTTTTTGGTAAAGGGCAAAACATTAATGAAACAGCGTTAAATAGGGTCAATCGGTCCGTCCGTGGTGCTGGCTGGCTGTATAAGGCCAGAAGTTTTTGCTGCGTGCCCACCTGTTAAGGGTTTTAGCGCAGATATGGCTTTATGTTTGAGCTTTTATAGGATAGGATATGTTGTGCGTTTTGAGAGGGATTTTTGTTTTTGAGGTGACAAGCTTGTACCTTCAGGTTGTGGTAAATAGGGTCCTGCGTGACTATTCACCCAAGTAAGCCCCAGAACATAAAACACCCTAACCTCCGCTACGGAAATTTGAAGACTTTTAGCCAATTAAAAACATAAAGCTTCCCAGAAGGCGATTAGAAAAACCAGTAAGAAATTTTAACAAAAGCCAAACGGAATCACGGAAGCCTTACCCCAGAATTTAATTGCTCCAATACCACGCACGGACTCCCTTCACCATTCGAGGCAGAATTCCCAGGAATGTTCGAGACCGCAACGCTCAAAGAAAGCAGCGGCGGGTGTCCGTAGGGATCCCCGGGGGAAACAGTGTCTCGAATTGAGAAGACAAGAAAATATCAGTGCCAGAAAAGAAAAGAAAAGAAAAGCACACATTCCAACAAGTCTTTGTATTTTTTTTTTTTTTTTTTTTTTTTTTTTTTTTGTATTGAGACACAACCCTTTTTAAGACGGAAACCTGTATAAGCGGAGAATAAGTGCTGGAACGTTTGAGTTCCGTTTTAGAATGGTTTTACTGTATTAGATGCTACTCCAAGCATTCTCAAGTAAAAATCAAAGCGTTTTCCGTATGTACTTTTATAGTGCCCTCAAGGACAAGGATCATGTTAATCCTTTGTAATCTTCTAGTAATTTTATATGAAGCGAATGTTTAATGGTTCAATATCCGTCAGATTGAATTATGCTCTTGAATTTCAGAAAAACTATCCATATTGGTGGAGTGGTTTTGGAGATTACTCTATATACAAAAACAAACACACACATACAAATGTTCTTTCTTTATAACATTATAGAATTCTACATCAATATACATATCTTCACCAGTTTAATGGCATTAATATACTCTTGGGATCGAAAATAGTTGGACAGCAGGAATAGTATGTTTTTCTGAGATCTATTTATATGTTTTATTAAACTATCAGAAAAACAACATTATACATTTTACTCGATGTGGCCGTAGTATGTATGGTTGAGCTTTCTAATATACCTTTCACAAATAGCACCTGAAAAGAAAAACAATCCGGAATCATTAAAGTTATTTGGATTACTCACTTCCAGTTAACTATATATAAATACACATACTGCAGTCAATGATAAGCTATATCCATTCACACATAAAATGTTGTTTGCTACCTTTCTAAGAACAAGTCTTACCTCTGAATCTTCGTTCCCTCTGACAATGCTGAAACGTGAACAATCCTCACTTTAGAATTCTAAACACAAAGTAGGTATCTGCAGTATACAAAAAATAATAAGCACATGCCAATATATGTAATTTTACCAGGTTATTCAGCTCTCGAATGCATTTTAGAAACATATAAGGAGAAGCATTACACGCCAGCTGCGGATATCTGTCTTTTGCATCTGGAACAGATTAAGCGGATGACATCGTTAACAAATTTGTTCACTGGAAGCAGAAACTTTTAATTCCTCAACTGGTAACCAGTAGATAATATAATGTGGAACTTATAAGTAACTTAACGTACGATAATAAGTTATCTGATGTGTTGTACTCACGTGACATTCTCTAGTCTTGTAGACATTCGTGTTACAAATGCTTATTTCTCCGGCTACTTCATTTTAATTTTCTTGTAAGTGAGAAGTGAATATGGAATAAGAGTGGGGTTTAAGCAATAGTAAGTTTTTACAGGTGATCACTAAGCTGATCACTGAAATTCTTACATGCCCAACAATAACTTCCAATTTGCGCTGACTGGGGACTAAGAATAAACAGTAAAAAAAGGGTATTTAAAAGAGGATTGATACTTAGGAAAGGAGAGGAATGGTTCATAGGAGACCAAAAGGTAGAAGTGGTAAACCAGTATGACTATTTAGGTGTAAGGATGTTTAGCAGTGTAGGATTGGCTGCACAAGCCAGAAAAGTGATAGCTAATGGCAGGGCGGCAATGACAGGGCTAAGAATATGTAAACATAAATTGGAGATGTCAGTTAGATGGTTAGAAAGAATTTATGAAGCGACCGTGGAAGCCAGAACAATGTATGCATGGGGCACATCAGAGATAGGAACACAATTAGACCAAATGTATCGATTGTTTTGCAAAGAACTACTACGGCTGCCAAAATCGTCACCAAGAGAGGTGGCATTACTAGAGTTACGTAATACAAAAAGGAGGGGAATAATAATAGAGAGAATATTGAAATTCTGGTAGGTATAAGTGTATTAAAGGGCAGGAAGGGAAATTACTGAATCTGTGCATTAAGTAGCAGAAAAGCATCAAAAATACAAATAGTTGGTGTTCGGAATTGGAGAGAATGATATTAAAGATAGGCATGGGAGATCTATGGACAGCAGAGGAGACAAATTATAGCGGTTTTGGGAAGGAAGTGAGAACTAGACTTCAAGACATAGATAGGCAAGAGATATGGGAAAGTATAGAAGAAATGAAATCTTTGATATTTTATAATCAATTAAAGACAGAATGGGGTAGGTATAAATATATAGATCAATGTGAGAAAACTGGAAGGGAAGGCATAGCAAGGATGAGAGTAGTAATATTATACTTAAGAGGGTTGAGAAGTAATGAGGTAGGAATATATGAATTTTGTGGAGATTAAGGAAGCACTGTTCATTACCTGATAGAATGTAAGGAGCTAACAAATTACAGAAGAAAAATATGGGATAAGAAATGGGACAGTGTAAGTAAAGAGATATTGGCAGTACGCATGCTAACGGCGATGGTAGAGAAGAAAAATATATGTATAGGAGATTTCTTATATAGGATAAGAGAAAAGTGGATTAGGATAAAAGAGGAAATGACACCAAGATGCTTAGGAAAACCAAGGAGGTATAATACAGCATGTTCTATGTTAAATTTTATTGTACTGAATTTCTAGTGGACACTGTACAGATAAATATCATACCAACTTCCAATTTGATAAATTATGGGTATAGGAGTATTGATCGAATAACACGGAATATCTTGGAAATGCTTCATTCCACATAATAAAGTGTAATTGATATTATTTTTAAAGATTTATACATTTTTCTGTGTAGTCGAGTTTTGCCTGTCGGTGACGGTTTACAAGATATGCAAAAATAATCCAGAATGAAGAGAAGTTTTGGAGGGTTTCAGTGAAATATAGAAATACGCAATTTATGAATCATGCAAATAGTTTACATATATGGTGTTTGAATCACAATCTTTTGAAGACTTTTTGAGTGAATCAACAGCTTCTAAAGACGTGTCATGGTTGGGAGAGCCGAGGTTGGGGTATTCTTAAAAATCTATTGCCACATCCAGGAAATATTAAATACCAGGTCTGTTGTACAACTGCATTTTTTATTTACCTTGTCCATATACGCACGGATACACACAACACGGGAAAGAAAACCATTTTCAAAAGGAGAATCTCAAAACGAATATTTTGGTGGAACGGAATATTTTTTCTACGTAGTCCTACTTATAGATATGGTAAGAATGTGTAAACTGTTCACTTCCTTCTTGGGCAGCCAGCCAGCTTAAAAGATGATTAGATATCAACGTTTCGGGAGTGTGCATTTCTCCCATCATCAGGATATTTATAAAATGTCATAACATCAAATGAATTACTGGATATCACACAACTATAAAGAAAGACAAAACATTATCAAAATTCGCATTACTGAACAAAAGACTGTTTTCAGTAAATTAGATGCCACACCAGGAGATGGCGTGAGTATAGAAAATTGTGTCAAAGCAGCGTAAATACTTAACTTGATTATCAAGCTGTATTGATCTTTGCTTCTTAATTCAATCGATTTCCAAATTTAAGGCCGATTTCTAAGAGGAGCTGAACTGAAATCCAGCATTACGATTAAGTGTGCTCCTTTCAGAGGAAATCGCCAAAGCCTCCTTAATTCTCCGCTCCCAGTAACTTTTGCATTTTGCCCAGATGGTGGTCTCCCTAAAATTGGCTCTATGGTCGTTATCAAAACAATGCTCTGCCAGCCCAGTCTTCTCAGGTTGCATTAAACGAATGCTCCGTTCATGTTCGACTATTGTAGTAGCGATGGTCCTTCCGGTTTGCCCTATATACGGTGTACCACGTTCACAGGGAATGCGGTACACTCCCGGAACTTGGAAGTCCAGTTTGTCTCAACAGATATTTAAACTTCGGAGGTGGCTTGTGGATGGTCCTGATGTTGTATTTGGCGATAATTCTGCTGATTCTGTTGGATAGATTGCTGGTAAACGGGATGCAGGCTGTAGCGGTAGGCTTATCTGACGCTTGCTGTATTACTGGTTTCCCATTCCTAGCTTTGGTAGGATAAGATAAGCCTACCGCTACAGTCTGCATCCCGTTTACCGGCAATCTATCCGGCAGAATCAGCAGAATTCTCGCCAAATACATCAGGAACATCCACAAACCACCTCCGAAGATTAAACATCTGTTGGGGTCAGTGAAAGACAAACTGGACTTCCAAGTTCCGGGAGTGTACCACATTACCTCTGAATGTGGGACACCGTATATAGGACAAACCGGAACGACCATCGCTACTAGAATAATCGAACATGATTGTAGCATTCGGTTAATGCAACCTGAGAAGTCTGGACTGGCAGAGCATTGTTTTGATAACTACCATAGTGCCAATTTTAGGGATACGACCACATTGGCAAAATGCAACAGTTACTGGGAGCCGAGAATTAAGGAGGTTTTGGCGACTTCCTCTGAAAGGAGCACGCTTAATCGTTACGCTGGATTTCAGTTCAGCTCCTCTTGGAAACCGGTCTTAAAAATGGAAATCCATCGAATTAAGAAGCAAAGATCAATACAGCTTGATAATCAAGTTAAGTAGTTACGTTTTTTGCCACAATTTTCTATATACGCCGTCTCCTGAACTGGCATTTTATTTACTGAAAACAGTCTTTTGTTCATTAATGTGAATTTTGATAGTGTTTTGATAAATTTGTGTTATATAAAGTATTTCATTTGTTATAACATTTTATAAATATCCTGATGATGAGAGAGATGCACACTCCCGAAACGTTGATATCTAATCATCTTTTCACCTGACTGGCTGCTCGAGAAGAAAGTGAGCGTATTCGTCGCCAAGAAACTTCAGGTCCTATTTTATGTAAACTGTTCTTCCGGCGGCTTAAGATCGTCGTAATTACCCATAAATACCCAAAAAGTCACGAACAGCAATTAAAAAATATACATAAAACAATATTTCTGGCTGTATTGTATCAGCCTCGGATCCTCATTTGTTTTTACGCTTGTCTACTTATCCCAAGATGTGGGTTCAACCCGACACTGGTATCACCCTGGAAATTGGCACCGTTGTTAACAAAAAATATTAATAATAGTTGTATCTGTATTAAGGTAGGGGATATGAAAGCGATGATTGGATTGGGAAACCGCTCATTGCATTAGTATCCTTCAGCCAATGAGTACTTTTTCGTTGTTGAACTCGAATTTCGGTTAAATAATGACAACAGCATGATAGTGTTCCTGAGATTCTTGTAGCCAACCTTCTAAGACGTTTAGGATATAGAAAGTTACAATAGATATCTGACTAACACGTTCTTTTACACAATGTTTATTTACAGAAAAAAGCTGTTCTTATAAGGAAAGCATCAGCAACAAATCAAGATGATTAGGAAACTATGATTCATATGTGCATTCAACTCCGGAACATGTGTGTATGTATTATGTATGTACGCAGTTTGTATTACATTTATAATTATTTATTGAACATTTTTCTCCATTAGAAGGTTACCCGACATGTTTGACTGTTCTTCTACTCATTATTTATACAGTAGATACATATTGTATATAACCTTATTAATTACTAAGATGTAAAGAATATACGACTGAATATAAATACTACATACTACTAGTATTTACATTGTACTATTATTACTAATGTCTTAACTATTAATCATTATTTTATGTACTAGACACCTATTTATCTAGCTTGACTAAAAATATATACATGTTCTATAGATTTACTACCGTGGAGTTATGAATATTACGTTGGTAGCTTATTTATAGTTGTTCTTACTTACATAGTTACAAGGTACAACCATATGTTACAATGGAATTATTTACAGCTTACTGAAATCTGTACTATTTACGAACTTGAAGAAGGCGTTCAGGTGTTTGCAGTTCCGCAATTTTGAGTGGACTATGTTCCACCACGTTTTAGTTGTTCCTACTTCTTTTTCCTAGCAATTTATAAGAGAATGCCAAGTTACTCCAAAATGATACAACGAATTATCTGTTAAGCCAAATCTAGAATGAAAGTCTTCGTTTTGCTGTGACCGGTGATCATCGTCGTTAATCCGGATGACATCGGCATCTTCATCCTGAAAACAATGCTCAACACGTGAGGAAAATGAACTGCACGTGTCATTTTTTTAATTTACATCCTCCAACGTTAAGTCTAATCGGACGATGTATGAATTGTGTGAAATGATGCTCAATTGCGTCCATGGTCCATAGAGCTTAGAGTTACTGGACTTTTGCCTTTCAGGATAAGGGAAAACCCCGGAAGAAACTTTATCCATGTAACTCACCCTCCGTGCTTATTGAACGTGAGGCAGACACACTGTCATCTATACTACCGAGGCGGGCGCATGTGTCATATATATGATGTATCTATGTATAAATATGTGTATGTAGGTAGGTATTTATGCATAACCATGTAGTAAACCCTAGCAATTATAAGTACAAAATATTTATTACTGCAGTAATGTAGATATTATACTACTGCAACGACCTGAAGAATTACATTCAGGACATAGCAATTCCATTGACATTACTTATTATGCTGGTTGGAAGGTGTGTTGAAGTCCAATCTTAAACTACGAATATATGGATTGAATAGAGTACAACAATCTTCTAAACTATAACTGTGGTTCAACTACATCTCCTGTCGCATACTTGGAAGATAGTAAATTCACTTAAAATTTTTTTTAAATAAAGGGCTCTCTAGAATGCTCTAGGTTACCTCAACCAAACCAATGATAAATAGAAAATTGAGTCACAATATAAAATTTACAGAGCAATACTTTTCCTCCATTTCGTCCTATTTAACGCATCTAATGAAGTAGTCCTTCTGTCTCATATACGTTTTCACTTTTTTCATCCACTGATCATTAGGTCTTCCCTTCCTATTTCTTCCTTCTGGCTACCATATGAGCACTTCTTATGGTAATCTGCCATAATCCGACCTTAATTTGTGTCCATATCATTGTAGGCCTTTCTCATTTAAGATCTCTATAACACATCTTTCCACATTCCATAGCTATCTTATTAATTCATTCCTCATCCTGTCCCTTCTTGACTTCCTGGCAGACCTTCTCCAGAAGTCCATTTTCGTTGCTCGTAATTTATCCTCTTGCATTCTGCTGATTGTCCAAGTTTCTGCTCCATAGGGCATCATACTTTCCACCAATGCTTTATATTTTTTTTCCTTTTGGCCCAAATATTACTACTCCATAAGATTGAATTTAATATCACAAAATTCAATGCCAGCTGTCGGATGTTTAGTTTTCTTCAAATTTATTTTCAATTCCCACTTCCCTTATTCTTCTTGTGATTTCCTACACACGTAGTCCGCATCTTTGATATATTGGGCAACAATTACTTTGTCTTCGGCAAAAAAAAAGACAGGAGATAGATATTGTCGCGGCAACGGGCATAAAACTTTCGGCGCAAATAGATAACAGACGGATAGTGTTTCACGGAGATAAAGAGCTTGCATAAGCAGATAAATATAGCGCCGGAGATAAAAGACTTACCAACACAGATAAGTGAGGTAAATTGAACATTTGGAATATCTGCAACTCAAACTTTTAATTCTACGAACCCACAAAGTCACAATATATTATCGCTTATTTGTAAGCCCACTCTTCCTCATACTTTTTTCCTGTCTCTTAAGGTTACACAATTCGGTTTTTATGAAATAATAACGAATAATTAATACCGAAATATTCTAGTTATGAAATTAATAACTTTAGAAGGAAATGAAGAGGAGTAAATTAAGTAACTGAAATAAATATTTTCCATAAACTGAAATCAAAGCATAATATCAAAAGCACGGGTTGCTATTCCACTGGTGAGTAAGAAGTCATCAGCTGGGTAAACTATGAACTTATACAAAGCAATTAGTTAAAGCTCAGAGTAGATGAGGTAATTAGGGTTGCGTAAGGTGAGCTTATCTCATGGGCAGAAAAAGAGGGTTTGGGTCCGAAATAGGGATTTGTAAGGAATACATACAGACGTATAGTTCGATACATGTGATTAAGGTTTAAGGAAGCAGCCAGCATTAAGGAGGTTAAGAAAGAATAAACAAATACTTCTTTTACCTAATTTAAAAGGTTATTATAATCTATCACAGAGAACTGCCTTTACACACACAACTAACCTAAAGCTACCCTCCCTAAACACGGAGAAAATTTCTAACACTCTTTTATTCATCCTTGATTCCCTATATACAGATAAATTTAATTAATAACAGCAAACCTGAAGCACTACGCACAGGCACACCACAAAAATTACCGTTTAACTCTACAACGGAGCTTTACCCAGAAATAAAATTAGAAAGTACGTAGACAGCATAGATAATATGGCATTAGAAAAGCCACGTTATATGATTATATTTGCTTTTGCAACCGAAACCTTCTCCTAAAAATTATAAAAATTACGCTAATATGCGAGTAAAATTTCATGTCGAAGACACACATCGGCATTGTGTGTTTCTTTCCTAAGAAGTAACGTTTTAATTTTAGAGCCTTATCTTTGTTTGCAATTGATATTGAAAATTCCATGGAAGACGAGACATTCTAACTCGGATACGTTTCTTCCTTTTTTTAAATGGAAGATATTGATATGATATAATATGATATATTTATTGTGCATATTCCAAAACTTTACAATTTACAACTTTTGACTACATTTATTTGTCGTTACCTTGCGGCTACCTTGGCTTACATGACACCCTGGTCTTCTGCTCTGCCAAGTAGCTCTTACCCTCCATTCCTCATTGATTACTTAATTACTCCCTTTCTTCCCCCTCCTCTTCCTTTCTTACAGTTTTTACATTTCTGGCCCATTTTTTTTTAATTTCTGCAAGAACTCACCAATACTTCTTACCTTCTTTTCCTCCCTGCCCGTTAACATTTTTATAACTACTATCCTCTTCTCCACTTTCTCCCATTTTTCTTCCCAAACCTTTTTACTCCATATTGCAACCTTCTCTCATTCTGTTACATAGTGTTCTATGCTTTCTTTTCCCCCACACAATTCACAAATTCCCTTTTCCCTACTTCTTATCCCTCTTAGAAATATGTATTATTCCTGTTCTCATCTATGATAACCCTTCTCTCTCTTGCCTATTGCAGTAATCTACATATGCTTCTCGTCCCCAATTTCTTTTTATTTTCTTGTAAAATTGTAATGATTTCATATTTTCTAGACCTCCACATATTTCCTATCTTTCTGTATATTCTATTCTGTATTTTACTAATTTACCCACATCCCATGTATTCCTTTCCTCTAATCTCCATATATCTCCCATTCCTATTTTTTCCATAGTTGATCCTATCTCTGCCCAACAACTGCTTGAGTTCTCTCATCTTTTTTGCTGTCTCATGCATAATTTCATAAATTCGCCTTCTTCTTTAACCAAACAGCTACACCAAAATGTTATTATTCATTCCATTATTATTCCATTTCTTCTTGTCTTTCCTAATTCTACTAAAGCTACTTCCCTAGGTGCTGATCTTGGTAAGCCTAGTAGCTCTTTACAAAACCTGTTGTTTTGGTCCACCGTTTTGTTTACCTCTGTACCCCTCCCCCAGATCAACACTACATACAACATTTTGGATAAACTAGTACTTCGTACATTCTTTCTAACGATTTTGTTGTCATTTCTAGTTTATATTTGCATATTTTTATTCCGTTCATTGCCGCCCTTCCTGTTGCTTCAGTTTTTCTCCTGTGTGCTCCCCACTTCCCATTGTTATTCAACCTTACTCCTAAGTATTCAAATTCATTGACTACTTCTACCCTTTTTCCATTTAGTACCCACTGTTCATCTTTTTCTAGTTTAGCTCCCTTCTTGAAGTCCATAACTTTCGATTTATTTATGTTTATTTTTATCCCCAGGCTTCACAAATTTTCTGGGTTTCATTTGTTACCATCTGAAATTCCTGTTACCGTTATAGATCATACCATTAAGTCATCCGCATATAACGGTCCAGGAATTTCTTTGTTTGCTATTACCGGACAGTGCTGATTTCCTCCTTTAACCTTATCTATTTTCTCATCTATAAATAAGTTAAATAAAGTCGGACTCATTTTGCATCCTCGTCTTATACATATTTTTAGTTCTGTCATCTCTGTAATTACATTTTTCCCACCTTATGCAACACTTCGCCCCTTCATAGAGTTTCTCTTCTTCTTTTATACATTTTCTATTCATCACTGTACACGCATTTACGTTTAGGCACATGCTACGGTTTCAGAATTATCAGAAAATTAACGAAACACCACTGTATAGTTTAACACCTGCTTTCAGGGAAACTAGCTACCCAGCTGCACAGAAATAGGAAGGAAGCATAGAATAATAGCTCGTATTTATCACGAATTAATTGGAAAGTAAGAGCCGCAACGACCAAAGAGTATAGTGATACCTACTAAGTATATCTAGAAGCTTTGCTGTCGCTTAAATTTCTTTGATAAGCTATGTCTCAGTGGCCAGAAAGAAAGATTATGCAATTTAAGATGAAATTCTATGCCTAGCTGCAAAAATGAAGACATTCGCCGAATTCCCACAAGTTCGGCCGGACACTTCTTTCTACAGGAAAAGAGGATATGTCCGGGAAAAAGAGGACATATGGTCACCCTAGGGTTGCGGTCAACATAAGTCGATTGCTCCAGACGCTCAGAAATCAGGATTCGTTGAATACGTAGATGTATTCTTTTTTAAGCTTACAAAGGCAAAGCGCTTTTTAATTTGCTATTTTTCCAGAATGAAAACAAGACACATAGGCCACTTTTTGAACAAGTCATGTCGTACTATGAATGAAATAGTTGAAATGCTCCTCAAATGAGCCCAGGGTCCGTAGAGTTTGAGTTATATAACATTCGTCTTTCATGATAGGGGAAAACCCCGGTAAAAGCCTTATCCAGATAACTCACCTTGGCCGAGATTCGAACTCTCTTGAACGTGAGGCAGCAAGTTTCCATCTACGCTGTCAAGGCGGGCATGAAGCTTACGTTTAACATTGTATATCGTAGGAACTACCCAGGAGGCAAGTTGATAAAAGATAGTGCATTTCCAAAATATATTTTATTGTGATCAATTTTCGGTAGCCTACATGTCTCAAAGCTAGCGCTTTCCGAAAGAGGCTTATCACTTACACAGATTTCAAAAATTCAAATTTTCCATGCAATATATCTAACTTTAGAGGAGCAGACACTAATACAACCTGAAAAAATGTTGCGGTTAAAAACAACAAAATGGGAGAAAAGATTACTATAGCCACTCAATATGAAAACACAAAGAAGATTGCTACACTAAGTTATGGAATTTAAAACAGATCTGAATGTTCCTAATTCTAAAGAAAACATTTTAATCAAAGAAAACCCACTGACCTTTGAACCAATTAATATTCAATTAGGTTTACAAAAAATAGTTACAAAATCTGGCATTTCCAAATGGATCTAACTTGGACAAAATCTCAGCAGCAGTAATTACGTGTGCACTGTTCTTATTCTATCAACCAGCAGGATATCACACAACAAATTTTGAAAATTTTGATGCAGAAGTAACGACTACACGTATTTCACTCCAACATGTCATACTTTCTGATTCTAAAGCAGCATTATATGCAGTAAGTTCATATAAAATGAGGTCAATCCAAATTAAAGAATGTCACAAAATGATCAAACAACTAAAAAGCTACAGAAAAGAAAATATATTCCTGTAGATACTTTCACATTGTGGAATTGCCGGAAATGAATCAGCTGATTTTCTTGCCAAAAAAGTGCAAATTTAATTCAGAACAAAAGTAAAAACCTACCCTTTACATCCATAAAAAGATTAATAAAAATATAAAAACAAACAAAAGCAATCGATAGCTAACAAATCCAAACATAAAAATGGAACATTTTAATTAAAAATCCAGAAATTATTCCAAAAATTCCACGTAAAGCTGCAATAGCAAATTTTAGATTACTTACGAAACATGATCATTTGAGCAAACACTTACACAGATTAGGAATTGATACAAGTCCAAATGGTCCTCTGTGCAACAAAGAAGAGGAAATTACTGAAGAACATCTTTTAACCTGTGAAGCCCTACCTTCCGGACCAACCACACAGATATATTGGAATGCAAGGGAGATAGTGGCAAATTGCCAAAGCCTAGCATTTGATAACAACAACAATTTTCCATGCTAGTACATGTGTAATTTAAAACTACAGTTTATTAATACTTGACAAATGTATATACTTAGTACTTCAGTACATAGGTTTATAGTGTTAAGAATTGGAACATTTTAACTTATTTTCCAAAAGCCCACAAATGACTTCATATTAGCCTATTTGTTAGCGACCATCTCCAATTTGTTCTGTACTTACGCTACACCGACACATAGCCTCGCAGAATGATTCTGGCTCATATTTGGTGAAGGCCACAGCAGATTTTCAACGACGGAGATGTGGGGCAGAAATAAAACATCGGGAAAACTACGTTCTGTCAAAGTTTTCATTTCTTACATATTCCTTACACTTACACATAGAGTTTGTGGGAATCTATATCAAGGTCTTGCCATGCAAAAGTAGCCCAAATGCCTCTCTCGATCCCCAACCCTAGAAAATATTTCAACCCATGGCGTAATATCCCAAAGTAAGTGTGGGCCTGCCAACCCTACTGCCGTCCTCACGCCCACATACGCTGGGAAGAGGTGGGCGATCATCCAACCGATATGGGGAGGAGATGAGGTCAGCATCTCGGCACCCTCAGCTGGAAATTTGGCTTTCGATACAGGGATCTCTACGTAGCGTAGCTTCACAAATGCCTCACAATGCTGATTGAGCACCACGACTTAAAATTCGCACCCCCACAGGTGACACCCATCCCGGGTGCATTCCGGACGGAGGGAACCAAAGCACATACTCTAGACTACTACGCCGCGGCGCAGGACAAAGAATAGTTAGGGGAAAGTATATCCTTTAGAAAGCAAAAAGACGCAAAATATGGCATAAACAGAACTTCTGAACTTGGTTCCAATTATATTGAATGATCGCCTGAGTAAAATGAATATGAAGCGACTCCCGAAACAAACACTGATTTGAAAACCATGAGAGAGAATCTAAATGTTGATATATTTTATTACTCCTGTAGACAAGAAAAGTAAGAATTTATAATTTAATATAAAGTCTAACTCTACCACAACACATCGAATATTCTATTATGACAAAGCAAATCGTTTACCTTGAGTCCTATTGTAGCAGATTTGACTGGCCTCCTTGATGACGGTGCTACTGGTAATTCCTAGACTGGCCGCAACGGTTTCAACCATGTCATCCTTGACGTTCCCCTCACTGTCCGCCTGGAGCATATTATATGTGACACCTTGCACCAATTACCAGCCTATTAGTCGTCAGGAGCAAGCTGTAATCTAACTTACCGCCTCAAGCTTCCGGAATCCACACAACATGAAGCACTGAAAGGCAATGCAATTTCAGCTCATGAATTCAGCACAGTAATGCAATTCTACAGTAATTTAATCCCCCTGTACTTAGAGTGCAATATTTCGCGTACTGACCTCAAACGATACCGGTCTAAGTGTATTAGTGATAAACTTTAGAAGCTCCATCTATGTTCATAACCGTAAATTGAGAGTATAGGAAACTAAAATTAAATGCTCTAGCTCTCGTCTATCAAGTTCAAGTACGAGAACCAGTAAACCCTCTGGAGTGCCTGTTCACTAATAAAATTCCTTTCATAATGTGAAATTGTAAAACAATTATTAATTTGTAAGGCATTTCGTGTTTACAGAACTAGCTCTTAACTGTAAGCATAAACAATTAACCAAACTAAGTTAAAAGAATATGTTGTGTTATATTCACGTGCCTTTCACTACACTTTCTTTTCTGTCTGCTTCATCTTAACAAATTCATCAGTAGCTGAAACCGAATCTTCAAGTAACTAATTTTGTTTTATTACGTTTGTAGCTACAGTCAAGATTATGTAAAGAAAGAAAATTCTCTCAAGATAACTCATACCGAAATTAAAGGATTAAAATCAGTAAAGAATCATGATGGATTTCAAAGGAATGTTGGTTCTTTATTACAACGCATGCAGGTGCAGTTGAGTCAAATAGCAATTGGAGTAAATAAGTTGTTTTAACAAAAGAAACGTAAGAAACAGTATCCTTAGTAGAGTTCTAAAGGGTAGCATTTAGCTATGATTGAATAGGGTATTTTTCGGACCCTTAATAATGACATGACGAAATAGTCACAAAGGGAAACTTTGGTTGAATAAAGGGCTTCGAGAAAGTGAAAGTCACATACACCCACGCGAGGACATTCAGTCCTCGGTGTGAAGCATTTAGTGCAGTCCTCTTCTGTCTTGGTCAAAGCAGAGCAGAAGTGATGAGAGAAGATATTTGCCGGTTCATATAGATCTGAACAACGTATTAAGTTTTATCGAGTAATAAGCATTTCACATACAGTAACTCTAAATAATGATATTGCTAACCCTTGGTCGGCAGCTTAGAGTTTAATGTAATGATAAAAAGAAGTAGTCATTAAATCAGTTTGGAACGGGCATTCCAGTGTCATTAAAACCATTCTTCTCATACATACTCACGCATACCCTGAGAGAAACCTCATTGCTTAACCCTGAGCTACCCATACTATTGTAACAAACTGTAGCGGAACGTGGAACTGTGCCCCACCCATTAAAATTTGTATCATAACATTATAAATAACTTTACTGACATTTAAAGTTTACAATTCAGAGTATCAGTTTCCGCAGAGCTCGCACAATCTGCATTCCTTCCAAAGCATTGTTACTGCACAGTTTTCATATTCACCAACATTACCTCCATTTTCTTGTATCTGTTAAGGGCTTCCGTATAATGTGGACATTATGTAGTTTATATATTATTGAATGAGAAGGGACATCGACTAAAGTACTCCTACTGCGTTTAACAAAAATTACTGAACCATTCCAATCGAGAGACTGTTCAATAGGTGGAGGTTTAGCTATTTGGAAGTTTTACCAATGTTTGACATACTTCTGCTTGAATATCTGGGATTTTTTCAGTAGGAATAGCTGGCCTGTTTAAAAACTACAATTATAAGGGCCATTTAGCATAACAAGTTTTAGACCGCTGTACAATAGTTTCCTAAAGAAAGGTGGAGGTTTTTCGAAATTAATTAAGTTGTCATTTGAGTTCAAAGATCTCCTCATTCAACATCGGTGAAACATATAGTTTAACAATGGATAATGTTTTCTTTTTCCATTTAAGGATTATAGTTCCCGAAATGATAACTATATTGGAATAAACTTGCATGCACATTATAAGGCTCTTGTAATATTTCTATCTCAAACTGTGTTTCCTCATTAACGTAAGTTCTTCTTTCTTACAGTAATAAGAATTAGGGTCAAATATATATTACGGAGAGTGTGAGACATCTATTGTTCTTCTTAAGCCGATGCATTGGTGAAATTCTTAACTTTTGTTTTCTAGTTTTGTTACTAAAGTTAGGACTACCACGGACGGGATTCGACACTGCGACCAGTCTTGAGGATGAGGCGAGAGGAGACAGAGCGACCGTCCCAAGGAGACATGACAGTGCGGAAGTCAGGGTTCCTATATTTTACATAGCTGGAAGCCTTCCCTGGTAGGCCAGGACAACGGACATTCCCATCTACTGTGGCATGGAGGCTGCCCCAGCAGCCGAGTCCCAAAGGTCCCTGGCTGCCGCGGAAATGTTCCCAGCAGAGGCGCGGTGACCGGTAACCAACCTACCGGAGGAGGAAGTATTTCACTCAGGGCTTATAATCCTGCCATGCACCGCCGAGGCACCCGCCGACATTTCTACCCTGAAAGAACCCACCAGAGGATAGATGATGTGAAATGATACTGAATATGAAATGAAGGAACAGAAAATTTACGAGATGCAGTTCACCTACGCAGTATTCGCCTACCGAACAGGGAAACCCCCGAAAAAGCTCATGGGTCAGGTAGTCGGCCACACTAATTGAACCCGTGCCTCCCAAATGATAGTTTTATTATACTTATAACGCTTACTGTGATGCTAAACATTTTTATAACGAGCATGTTGAAGCTACAAATGGCTATTTAACTAATCCTTTTGCATAGAATACAGGTCAAGCACAGCATTGAATTTAAAGCACCTTTCAACCCTATTCTTTCTGTTCATTATCTTGAATTTTCAAAATACTTCTTGTAGCCAAGTTTGCAATCTTAAGAATTTATTGATTAATAAATGTTTGAGTTTATTTATGTTTTTATAACATTGAATTAAAAGTTTGTGAGTATAAGATAATCTATATAGTTGAAGAAGATTTCATAATATCACCATAACACATGAAAAATTTAATACCTTAACGACTGTTTAATGTAACTCATTGAGGTTTTTGTGTACACTAAATATGTATTTTGTTCCATGCATGAGATATAAGGAAGTTAAAGCAAATTGGAGAAAACCAGGAATGATTTAATTTTCACAATTGCCTTAACTTAGTTTTCATAATTTTTTGATCAAAAAATTTAGTTTATTCTCTCGAAAATTAAGAATCTATGACTAAAGTTACACTATCTAATATATTTTCGTTGCGTACACCGTTCTGTTCTCATATCATGGAGTACACTCTCTAGTTAAGTCCTCCAGTGTGTCTGTCATCTCACAGCTTTGCAGAAAATCAAGAGGAGCAGAGAGGGAGAAAAGCCACTGAGGTGCATTTAGTAGAAATTTACCCTTGGTGTTCTGCAAATGTTCTAATGCACCAAGAGACATCTGCTTACGCCAAAGACGGAGCAGTTCGGCCACCTATATACAACTGCTGATAATTTCGGCAAATATTTTTCGCTATCTACCATTTTTAAACGTCCCGCGATAAGTTCAATATATCCGTGCTCTCCCTTTTAATACTACTTAATCCACTCTCTACTTATTTGTATGTGGAGTGCTTTTCGGTTGTGCATTATTGTACATGCAACTTATTCCTCATATTTCATTTTGAGTCCGATTTGTGTTAAGTACATATACATAATCTCAGTGTACTATCTAAAGTTACAAATACAGATTGTATGATCTCTTCATTCATTGAGTCACAAAAATAATAATAATTTTAATTTTCTGAAAGAATATAACTTTAACCACAAGAAGTTGATAAAAATTGAACTTTATTTCACTACAAGTAATATATCCAATTATACTCACTTTATCAAAGTATCAGACAACGTTACTATCATACTTCTCTGAAAATATAACTGCTACTGTATTCTTAAATGCGAATATAAAATATTTAATCGTATTGTGTGAGAAACTATGTCAGCTAAAGATTGAGCTTTTGCAACAATCATTTCTTTGTTTGCTTATATAAATTGTGCCAATTTTCCTATAGCTGACATGATGCATGCAGATATTGCGGAGGTGCACTAAGGAGGAATAAAATTGTGTTTACTGTTTAAGACATTGCTCATGTGTAAGTAATCTACACTGTATACATAAAATACGAGGACACAGCGTCACAGAAAATGTAAGTAGATACACACACCTCCTCCATTCTATACATGCAGTACCTATGAGGACTTGTAGACTGGCTTCCGGACATAGGATAACGGCATAAGTGGAAACGAGTGTAGGAGGTATATTATTATTTGGAGCAGAAATATGTAGAATAAATACGGAAACAAAAAGAAAGGTGTTACCTACAAAGAACGGGTTTATGCAGAGGACTCTGAAGTCTTAAGAAAGGAGAACACAAACGCTCATTTTGGGAAATAATAAACCTCAGGGAAAATGTTTGAAGTGATAGAAGAGAAAAGATTAAAGTAGTACGAAAATTAGTAAACAACAGGAAAGGATCAAATGGTAAAAATTTCATTTGAATGCGTAGCTGAAGATGAACTGGGAAAACCGAGAGAATAGAAATGTATTGATGGGGTCCGAAGAAGCATGCGTTTAAAGAACAAGCAGACGAAGATGCAGAAGATAGGAGGCTTATTGGAGAAAAAAAAATAATATATATGAATGTATTATACCAAAACTACCGTATGTAGAACATTTTCATAGTAAAAGGAGTGGTTTGTTCTACTGTTCATTGATGTTGGACTTAATTTTCACGACTTACTGAAACGGTCATTAACAGTGCAGACATATTTTCTCAGAACATTCATTTCTTTGAAAATTAATTGTCCTTTCACCTGGGCCGTGTGTAGGCTTACGTAAGGAAAGACTGAAAAACTCAATGTCATAGCCTGGATGTGAACCACAGATCTTCTGGTTGCCATCCAGCCACTCTAACCGTTGAGCTACTATGGCCAACGTGCGGACAAGACATTAAATTCTTCAACTGTCTCGTATTTTTTCCCGGTAAACCACTAGGAGTTCTCATAAACAAATGAGACAACTACCTTAATGGCGACTTACAACGTGTAAGTACTTTAAGTCCCGGGCTTTATAGTTAACCACTATAAGGTCAATTAATGGGAATCAATTGTTCTTTCACCCTGGCCCTTTGTAGGTTAAAGTATGGAAAGATAGAGTCATACTGAAGAATTCAATGTTATAGCCGGTATTTAAACCACGGATCTTCTGGTTGCCGCCCAACCACTGCCACCATACCAACCATGCTATGGCACAGTTGTTTGCCGGGAAAAACACGAGTCAGTTGTGGAATTTAATGTCATGTCTGCACGTTGGCCATAGTAGCTCAAGGGTTGGAGCGGAGGGACGACAATCAGAAGATCCGTGGTTCAAATCACGGCTATGGCATTGAATCTTTCAGTCTGACCCTATTTTTCCATATTCATTTCTTTTATATTAGGTTCTTAATACTTAGTT
Organism: Mantis religiosa; assembly: GCA_030765055.1. Taxonomy (NCBI): domain Eukaryota; kingdom Metazoa; phylum Arthropoda; class Insecta; order Mantodea; family Mantidae; genus Mantis; species Mantis religiosa. The sequence goes on along the minus strand of CM060948.1, from coordinate 306,453,609 downwards.
TTTCTGTTACTTAAGTAAATAGAGCAAGCATATTTTCCATGCCCAAATGTTCTATGGAGATTTAATTGGAAATATATATTTGAGGTCTCATTAATATATTTTTTGAGATAATCTTTCATATCTTTATACCTATATTCCTACGAATAGCGTTTCAACATCGAAAATTAGGTTAATTGCTAAACTTAAGTTCAGCAAACAACTTTAATGACACGAATATGCTCAAGAAACGTTTCCTAACCAAAATACCCTACACTTGGATATTTTTCATTGTTTTCTCAAGAATGGTTCTGTTGATTAACGTCTCTGTGCTTGAAGTATTGGCATGGCTAATATAACATTTTGGAAACAACTGTTCATAATTTTCTGTAACTCTTAAGCCGCAAACATAACTGCACTAACATCTAGACTATTTTAACCGAAAATGTATACCATATTAATTTTTTGTCATTAATAAATTAATAAATGTAGTCACTTTTATCTATTTGAAATTTGAAGGACCATAAAAGCCCGAAACAGTGGGTCTGAAATACCGTGGACTTGGTTTTAACGCGGTAAAAGTATGTCCCCGTTAAAAATATTGTAGCCATATTATTTGTTTTTGTATTTAGAAAGTTCTGATAAAATATTCCGCAAACAGAGGTTATGCAAACACCGCCCGTGTTCGTTGACCCTGACCGTTGAAATCCAGGTAAAGTAACGATACTACCATTCTTGGCTGTTGTCTCATTTACTAGCTTATATAATGCTGCTGAGTAAAATCACGCACTGAGTAAGGAAAGGGGGAAGGGTTGTCTGCATCTGAGGCACGGTCTTTGCTAATTCCCTGTTTTTTTTCCAGCATGCTATTGACATAATTAGAGCGTTACGACAAGGTGTGAGTATAGCGAATTTGTGAGACATTAATAATTGCATAAATTAATTATGCTGTGTGTTACTTCGTAAATTAGGACCAAAAACATTACGCAGTCAAAAACGAGAAATTGCCTCAAATATATCAGCATACATGAAGAAAGAGCTAAAAGCTAACAACTGCCTACAACTGAACTTTTTTTTCCCGGAAGGATTTGAAAACTTAAGTGCATATCATATAACACAGAAGTGTCAGAAAGTGAAAAGAACTTTTAAAGTACGCAAACAATATGAAAATCAAAGCACATCTTTGAAATGCCTGGTAAAAGGCACAGCGTTCCTTAACGAGTCATAGATCTAGATCACTTCGACAAATGTTTCCTTAGAAGAACGATTCAAAAAATTCTATGTTCAGGAATAAGGTGCTCTTGCAATAACAAAATTACTTATTTGTTAAAGACAAAGCATTAACATTCAGGGCAGTAATTCATCTTTAAACAGAACAGAGAGAGACCTGGGTTTAAAATGGAAAAAGGCTAAAACAAACAGAAAACTGCTTATAGAAAAGAACGATCTTCGTTCTAAGCATCCCCTTTGAAGAAGATGGTATAGCTGGTATTGAACAACTTGAATGAATTCATTTACAATATCTGCAATTATGCTTGCATTAATACGAAAATATTTGCAAAACAAATTTATCATTTTTACAAATACCAAGTTTTCATTAGCTTTTGTTGTGATTAGTTAAGGAGCATATCATTTTATGATCAGCACTTTCACACCTCTATGATGTGGAGGTAATGTTTCTGCCTCATATTTAAGGGTCCAGATTTGTCATTTCGTTTAGGATGAGTTACATGGATGAGGTTTTCTTGACATTTTCCCTCATCCTGAGAAAACGAGTTCCAAATATCTCCAACGTATAGGAACCCTGGTCAATCTGTGCATTATTTCCTACTCGATTAAAGCATTATACTAGTGATCAAAGCAGATAGGTTCCAAGCACAGAAAATTATATTTTCAATTTTGAAACATTATCTTATATCTAGGTTGCACAAGAGAAGAAAGCATAGCGATTGATTGCGATGTAGGAGAGCGAATGCAAGGGGAAAGAGGGAGGAAAGTAAGAGCGGCTAGACTTCGAAAAAGTTAGTTTAAGAGAAGGGGATGGACGATTAGAGTCACAAAAAATGTAAATGTGAAGTGTTTAACGCCCGCTTTTACTTGTATGGCACAGCAGGCGGTGACACTGATAGTACATGAGATGAAGATGGAGCACCGGTGGAATGAGATGGTGGGGTAAACCGGACGTCTCGGAGAAAACCAGTACCAGCGCCGTGTTGTCCACCACTCATCTCACTCTGCGGTCGCCTGGAATCGAACCCGGGCCGCCTTGATAAGGATTAGTCACCAGCACAAACAAAGGAGGATGAACAAATACCACTGTGCAGAAAGGGATAGAGCTGCTACACTATCTCTTTTATTCTCCTTTGCTATACCCTGGTAGGTCACAGGACTCAGAGCAATATAAGTCGCACAATGATTCTTGAACAGAGATCTTCACCCACAGATCACTCAGCGAAGCCAGATCTCTCTTCTCTGCCTCCTTCCAACTCCTGTATACAGCGGATTTATCCCTCTTGTTACTTGATGCAATATGCCGAGAGAATCGTCTTCTCCCTGAGTGCAGTAGAGTCCTGTGACGCTGCCGTACGTATTGTGACTTTGTGGGTTGGTAGAATTAAAAGACCGAGTTGCAGAAATTAAAAATCCCCTTTATATTCATAGAAACAGTTATAGATTACAGCAGCATTACGTTACATACACCATCAGTCTGCCAAGGTCAATCAATATAACAAACAGTGACATTAGATTACACCCTTAGCTCTCGTTACAACAACAGAGCTGACTGTCACTCATTTCACAACACTGTTTTACAACTAACTCTTTGCGAGCCGTCACCTCCTTAAATACCTATTTCATAAATTCGAGATATTTCTGGACCAAATAGGAATCGCCTGTTCTATCACCTGCCAGAAGCGTAACCCTATCGGTACCGGCAGGTCTTTTATCTCGCGCTATCATTATTTATTCCGGCATACCCCTTATCCCCAGGTTTTTTGTGTACACAAGCCACGCTATCGCGATCGGGTTCGCGACAGTATATATTAGTGTTGTGTTAATGCCTCCTGCACTTTCAAAGTTAAAAAGAAGGACTCTTCGTAGCCAAATTTGTGAAGTGATTCCTAATGTATGACTACGTTAAGGAGTACAGAATGCATAAGGATCGCTCTCTCCTGAGCATTTCATATCAATTAAGAAAGTCATAGAAAGAGTTACAACGGAAAACTACGGACTTTCATGACGAAATGAACATTGAAAATTATGTTAAATAGCTACGCACAATGTAAACTTTAAATTTACTCCCTAACTTAGTGCTAGTAATAGATAGTGTTTCTTACCATAATACCCTAACTTGAAGTTATTTAAGAAGAGGTGTGTTTTCTTGGTTACAATGTCACATTATCCACTTTGATGAAAATAGTACCCCAAAAATTGTATGATTTATCTCTAACCAACAAGCCGACTCAAAGAAGCTTAATGATCAGCCCCAATATTGTTAGAATATAGCCGTGCAATCTTTAAAATTATTGACGTTGAAATGTTCCGCGAACGAGTTGAGTAAATTACCAAATGGAAATGGGGGAAGATATGCTATAATGTGGATGAAATCGAACATGAGTACTGGCAAAAATGCACTAAATGAAGAAAGAATTGGAATAACTGTAGCTGAAACCAAATGGATGGAAAGCAGTGAAGAGGACTACAGTGATAATGATTTTACAGAAGAAGAACAAGGAGATGAAGAAGAGGTAGAAGAAATGGCAGCAGAAAAAGATATGTCAGGCGTATATTAATTAAAATATGTTTAACTCCGGGTTAAGTTGCTGGATGCATTTGTTTATTGTGCATATTCCAACATATTACAGTTTACAGCTTTTGGCTACATTTATTTGTCTTAACCTTGTTGCACCCTTGGCTTACATGACACTGTGGTCTTCTGCTCTGCCAGGTAGCTCTTAATCTCCATGCCTCCCTGTTACTTAATTAGTCCCATTCTTCCCCCTCATTTTCCTTTCTTATATTCATTACATTTATGACCCATTTTTCTTTTACTTTCTGTAAGAACACACCAATACTTATTACCTTCATTTTCTCCTCTCCCTTTAACATTTTTATAGCTACTATTCTCTTCTCTACTTTCTCCCATTTTTCATTCCAAAGCCTTTTTCTCCACACTGCAACCTCCTCGCATTCTGTTGCATATTGTTCTATGCCTTCTTTTCCCCCACTCAATTTACAAATTCCCTTTTCCCTACTTCTAATTCCTCTTAGAAATACTGTTCCTGTTCTCATCTTTTCTTTTCTTTTTTTTGTAATTTTACGTCCTCCAACGTTAAGTCATATCGGACGATGAATGAAATGGGTGAAATGATGCTCAAATGACCCCAGGGTCCATAGAGCTTACAGATACCCAACATTCATCTTTCAGGATAAGGGAAAACCCTGGAAAAACCTTATCCAGGTAAATCACCCTGACCGAGATTCGAACTCGGGACCTCTTGAACGTGAGGCAGACTTTCTACCACCACGCTACCGAGGCGGGCCCCTGTTCTCATCCAAGCTAGCATAAGCTACGGTGTGAAAATGAAAATTCTTTCTGGAACTTTTGTATTTAATTTGTTGGACACTGTATACCTTCCCATCAAGGTTTTCATTTAAATATTTCAGTTTTCAAGAAGCATTGCTCGTTCTACACTACGTAGCCTCGTTTTTCCCACATCTGTGTTTGCTTATGAGCAAATATTGTCTGCACTGTACGAGAAAGCAAACAACGAATGAAGGGGAGAGGGGTTTTAACTGCTAGTTTCCTCTGTTAGTGGAACTCTTTACTAGGAAATGAGTGCATTACAGTGCATATGACTCACCCATGTTGCCAGATCTAATGCTAAATGCAGTAAATGCAGTGATAGGTATTATGTGTTGGTAAGGTATGTGAAAACACCGTATTTTAAACAAACCAATCATCCTTGTCATATTCGGAAGGCTAGCACTAACACCGTGCGGAAAGCAAAGGTGATTACGTTACACATTTCTCTAGCTTGCCTTCTTATTCTGGGCAGACAGTACAAGAATCATGTTCTAGGCTCCTCTTCTGTTTAAATGGGTACTTACTGCTGTTTCATTAAGATACTGTCTATGTCTTCTGGGTGGTACCATCATTCTCTGATCTGTAACAGAAAATAAACCAGTCGCCAGCAGTGTTTAAATACACATGGAACTAACATTAAGAGGACTTAAGTAGTTTTAAAGTATATAGTTTGAGTGAGTGAGTGTATGTATGGTGTTTTTAGAGCCCGTTGACAGCGAGGCCATTTGGGCCCGGTATATAGTTGGAGAATTCCTACTATGCTATAAAGAGTTAATCTAATTAAAGACGCACCTCCACCGTATATTTTGGACATCATTTCATCACAGCACTCCCTCTTTATTTCTCTGGACCTTTCCTCTTCTTTATTCCCAGGTTTTGGGCCGTCGGTGATACAGCAGTAATACTGTGAATGAAAGTTTAACGTAAGCTCATAATATAGGTATATGTAATCTAAATTAAACGGTTGTTAATCAAATATTCATGAAGATCTATAAGTGAAGCTTCTAAAACGAAATGGGACACCTCGCGCATTGCAACATACGTAGGATCCGACACCTCCCGAATGAGAACCTGACTCCGCGGAGCACCCTCGCTCGGTTTCATACAGATATAGTTATGGACTATGCCGTATTTATTTTATTAATATTTGTCTTATACTATAATTAATTTTATTCGGAACTTAACTCATTCTCTTCAATTTTTTAGTTTAAGCATTTCACGAATAAAAATGGCATATAGTGAAAAAACGACCCGGGCCTCTTTCGACCAGGGAGTTACCGAGCTGTCCTGAAAGGACGCCCGGCGTCTCCGTGGAGCTTTCCATAGGGCAAGACCTAGAGACTAACAAGCCCCTCCCATCTGGTCCTGTGGATTCAAGGCGGGATGGAAGTGCATACGCCACTTACGTGTGCCAACTCCAAAATGGGAAGGCTACCGATATGACCTCGGTGGGGCCGCCTGGTGATCTAGCACACCTACTAGCTATGCTGGCTAGTACGCGGGAATATTAATGGCTTACTTCAACCCCGTCCGGAAACGTACCCGATCTCCCACGGGTATCGGGAACCAGGGCAGACTAAAGTGAACAAGGATACTGAAAGTAATATATAAAAGCAAAATCGTTTATTTCTCGATGTTTCCTAATGTCGCAAATAGTATAGAATTACGCTGCATAAAGTTAAACTGGCACACATCAACAGTTCATCTAATGGATTATACATGAACAGGTAAGGTAATAAACAGACATTTTTATGTATAACATTCATACGGTTTTCTCTGTCATTCTTTAGCTATCCCACAAAAGTTCACTCTCCTGTTTACTTCGTGTTCAGCGATATAAATAAAAAAAACAGAAAGTATCTCTTGTGTATTTACTTGTAGCTAAAGGGAGTTAAAAGCAGGTATACTTTTTAAGTGTTGGTCAGAGAGCAATAGGGGATAGAGTGATCAGGTACACAGTATGACGAAGGCTTCAGAGATAATGCTGAGAAATTCATAATATACATTTCATTTATCATTAAAATATTTTGATTAGTTTTTTGATTTAAACAAGTTATTTACAACCCGTGATTTAACTACAACTTTTCTACTATATTTATTCAAGTAACCGGAACATGCTCATTAAAAATCTGCAGCACTTATTGCGTTGAAACGAGTCTTCAATACCACTGGAAGGGTTTAATACAGAACTTAATACAGCTGGTCCGTCTCTTGAGTACAGAGCATTCTGCCATCAGATGTCTAACCATCCGTGGAGCTTTCTCAGGGCAGCTACATAATGGTGTAACAGTACTTTTGGGTTATGTTTGAAGCATGAAAAATTTATAAATTTATAAAAAATCATTATGTAAATATATTTTATAATTTAAATTTATATAAAATGTATGTAGTTGTGTGATTGGCCGAAGAAATAATTGTATGACCTAATATGACGTAATGTTGTGACGTGGTATTAAATCGGCCAATCACAAATTTAAGATAGGAGTAACGATAGTTACGATAAATCAATAATCTTGGTCGAGAGAGGTTTTTGTTGTAATGGTGGAGTGTGATGAATAGTGGTGCAAGATCAAGAACATTTAAATAATGGTTTTATCTGTTTAAATACAACAAAGAAAGAATTCATCGACATGTTGGAAGTGACTGGGAAAGGAAGTTCAAGCAAAATGTAATCTAAATAATACAATTAAATAGTTACAGAATTTGACTTCTCCGAAACTTTATTCCGAACCACGCCTTGAAAAACAGATGTCTCATGACCCTTATTTAGAATAAGATGATACAATTGGTCACCAGAGGAAATAGATAGCCGCAAAAACTCACAAGAGAAGAGAAAGAATTGTGCGTCCAACATAGAAATCCTGTCCCAAATTGCGCCCGAACGTGTGGCTGATGAAGATGGAGACAAATTAACGACGAGTAGTCACAAATTCCTGTCCCAATGGCTAGGCTTTTATGTTAACTTCGTGGAGGTGGGATTGAAAATAGCAATTATTTGTAAGCAATTGCGTTGTTATATGTTTGAACCAGAGAGACAAACAATGTCTGTGAAATATGTTTGTGCTGAAATGCTTGGTGTGGAAGGCATCTTTGGATTTGAGATAGATGCAATTCAAAACCATAGTGTAGCAGAACTTTTTGAGCTGTTTGCTCCAGGTTAATAGCACGGATTTGTAATCTGATGTGGTCCTGTAGCGGGCAACAATCTTGGCAAGATAGCCCGCTCTTTTATTACCTTGTCCTGCATGACCCTTGACCCAGTGGAGAGTGATTTTTATTTTCCCTTTTGTAGCAGAGATTCTATTTTGTAGATGGGATGCACGTTGACTGTTTCGAAGACCAAAGTCGAGGAGCCAAACATAACAAGGTTAATTCGTTGTATTTTGAGTTGTTTCTTGACGTTTGTGTTTGATTAAATAAGATTCATGTGACATCTAGTTTTCAGCCGTGGTTCGGAGCAAAGTTTCGGAGAAGTCAAATTTGTAACAATTTATTTGTATTATGTGGATTACATTTTACTTGACCTTCCTTTCCTAGTCAATTGCAGGGTACCTCTAAAATATCGATTTATCAATATATATATATATATATATATATATATATATATATATATAAATTTATATTTACTAACATAAATTACTTCGGTTAATTACATAAAATTCTAGATCCTACACAACTATTAATCACTGTTCAGATCACAGAACATTTCTACCAAGATTATTGAGTTTCTGTAACTATCGTTATTCCCATATTAATTTTGTGGTTGGCCGATTTCATGCTACGTCACCACATTACGTCATACCATTATTACTGCGGCCAATCACAAAATAACATATATTTATACATTTTTCTGTTACAAATTTATAAATTTGTCATACATCTCTTCATAAATTCAATTCAATAATCCCTCCATTCAATTATTAAAAATCCTAAATAATTACTTCCACTTATTTAAATTATTAAACAGACTTAAACAATCATTAAATCTATTCACTTTTGAGGACGATGGTTTCTTCTCTTGAGTTGATCAGCCAGGCGATGGATTCCTCTTCTATAAGCTTCAGCCAGGAGTGCTGCTTTCGAATCCACTGTATGCCAACCTCAAGAAGGCCAGCGTGGGATGAAGAGGGAGATTTTTTTGGGTGTCATTTACGTCCCCCAACTTTGTCATATCGGACGATGAAAGCAATGGATGAAATGATGCTCAAATGAGTCCGGGGTCCATGGAGCGTAGTTAGTCGACATTCGTCTTTAGAGGATAAGGGAAAAACCCGGAAAAAACCTTATCCAGGTAAGTCACCCTGACCGACGTTCGAACTCGGGACCTTTTGAACGTGAGGCAGACATACTACTACCACGCTACCATGGCGGGCTGAAGAGTGAGTAAATAGCTGATATATCTTATGTAATCAATTCTTCATGCATAAACTGAACTAACTAGACATTTTCAGCTACACTTGCATTATATTATCATGACTTACAGTACTATTAGTTATGAAAGGCTCAAGATAGGATAAGCTTTAAAAAGTGTTGCTTTTGTAATGAAAATGCAGCAAAGAGTCGGTTTATTTAAACTCACGCACCATAAGTTCATCTTCATACTGAGGATCAGCATAGTCTCGCCATCTTGGTCTCTGAATATTTGCCTTTTCTAGGTATTCATCTGTAAAATATAACACAACAGTATTTAATTTTCTCCTATTATTACAATACTAATGTGCAAGCAAAGTACAGGAAAACAAATGTAGTTTATTCTGAGTTCCAACTGTTATATACAAATTCGAAGTTGTTTATTTTACATAGAAATTGTGCAGGAATTTTTTAGGCTTTTGTAAAAAGGAACGAAAACAAAACCTAATACTGTATAGGGGTTTCAAATAGCATGACAAATTGTATAAGAATGTTAAGCAGCTAAACGTTGTGAAGTGGACCTCTTTATTATCTACGGGGTGTGTAATTAAGAGAGCAGTAATGTCTTAAACGAAGTATTGACTCAAGCTATTTATTAATTAGATGTATGTGTATGCATTATTGTGTCAAGAAAGGTGCAAAAATTGGTCAATGAAACATAAAATATTCATTATTCATCCAATTTTATTTTGTCGCCTTCGAAGCAGGCCCCTTCCGAAATTATATATTTATACCAACAACAACCCAAATATCAAAACTTTTTGTAGGAACTTTTTGGAAATTTTGTCAATTAACGCAATGAGTTCTACTTGATGCTTTTTATCGATTGAAAAAGGTTTCCTCAAAGTGGTAACTTGAGTTTCGGAAGGAGAAATAAGTCGGCCGGAGCCAGATCAAGTGAATACGCTGGCTGCTCGATGAGATTTGTTGAGTTTTTGGTCAGAAATTCGTTCACAAAGCCTTGTGAGCTGGGCCGTTAACGTGGTGCAGAATTCATGAGATGTCTTTTTACAAATCTTGTGTTTTTTGTCCAAACAATCGTTTAAAATGGTACTACTCGATAACTCTCTCAGATCTAAATGACGATACTTACACACAATTTCCTTCACTTTGCTGACGTTCAGTTCAGTTGACACTGCTGATGGCTGAGCGAGACAAATCTTCCAACACATGTTAACCACATTTGAATTAAAGTGAATTCACATGAACGTGTCTTTGAAAATCGATTCACCATAACCGCTCTGTAACATTTTTAGCGATTCGGCACATAAAATACTGTTTGCAATGCAAAATTTGAGACAGATACTTTTTCAATAATTTTATTCATTGTAAAATCGCAACACACCTTTGGGATGCACTAACAAAACAAATTAGATGACAGATGCCAACCAAAATCCGTCTGGATATGGAGAAAAGATATACCAACTTAGCGACAACAATAATTTCGAATCCTTTCTTATACGAGATTTTCGTAAGACCAATTCCCAGTACTTTCTTGACAGAATGTATATTTATTCTTCTACGAGGGCTGTTCAATAAAGAATGATCACAAGTATTTTGACAACGTACCATTACGCATCCTCATAATTTTGTTGGTTCTTCTCAAAATAGTCTCCCGTATATGCGATGCAATTGACCCAGCGTTTCTGCCAGTCTTCAAAGGTATGCTGGAAACTATTTTTTGAGAGATCCTTCCAAATCGCCTACCCAGCCTTCCCCACTGCCTCTGATGATGGATAATGCCCGCTACGAAGACGTTTCTTCAAGCTAGGGAATAGAAAAATGTCACACGGGGCTAAATCCGGACTATAGGGAGGGTTAGGGGTGCAAGGAATCCAAGATATTCAGCAACAACAATGTCATATACAGCCGCATACTATCGTGGTGCAGCATCCAACCTGCTTCACGGAAATGTGGTCCTTTGTGGCTGATATGGACTTGCAATGTTTTCAGGATACACCTGTAGTACTGTCCAGTTACTGATGTGTGTGCAGATAGAACTTGCTGATGAACCATTCCATGAATATCAAAGAATGAGATGACCATAACTTTCCCCGAAGAAGCAACCACTTTTGCCTTTTTGGGGGTTGGTGATGAAGGATATTTCCTAACTGAGCTTTTCTATTTGCTCTCAGAATAAAAATGATATAGTCAAGTTTCATCACCAGTGATTACGTTTGAAAGAAACTCCGTATCTTCCTCTAGCATCAACTTTAACTGCATGTTACCTCCATTGCAGCGGTAGGCGATACTGAATATATTTGAACATGCCTGGTTCTCACAGGCGGGAACCAGGAGTACCAGCAATGAAACTACTGTAGCGTGTTTTTTCACATTAAGCTAACAGAATATAAGATTGTATTTTAGTGCGAAAAATTATGGCCATAATACAATTATGATTGTTCTTTATTGAACAGCCCTCGTAAAATTTAGAACAAATTTGAATGTTTTGCATCGGTCTGGGTATCTATGTTGGTTACAAGCTGTCCCACTACTTTGAAGCGCACTGGCTTATATCCGGATCATTTCGATAACTTATAAGCGCTCTTAAAGGCGTAATCTTAGAAACAAAGTGCCGGCAAGCCGACGGCACTCATATCACATGGAATTCGACAGGTGCATGAACAAATCAAAATACATAGTTTAATGTCATGTTCACTAATATGCTGACTTTCTTACACTACAACTTACATCGTAAATAGTTAATGTCTTAGGGACGTCCCCTATTTATGAAATCCTTAAGAAAAGTGAAGAAAACCTTTCTTAAATTTACATTTCTTCTTAAATAGCTATAGCGCAGAGTAGTACAAGTAAAAGAGGCAAAATAAACGTACATTCTGTAGCAAGTAAATTAGAGTAGGGAAGAGCAAAGTTATCCTCAGGGAATGCGTGTGTTTGTATGAGTAGGGATGGTTCTAATGACACTGAAATGCCCGTTTCAACCTGATTTAATGACTGCTTCTTTTTATCATTACATCAAACTCGAAATTGCCGACCAAGGATTACCAATATATCACTGTTCAGAGTTACCGTATGTAGAATACTTATTACTCGATAACACTTAATTCATTATTTACGTAGGAACCGACAGATATATTTTCTCTCCGGTTCTGGTGTGCCTTCGCCGAAGACCCAACCAGAAGTCTCTTGCTCGACCGCCACTCCGGTTCTGTGTTTCTCACTACAGCTGCCTCTGACTCTCACCACTTGAAGCCCCTTTATTCACACCAAAACTCCTTTTGTGACTATTTTGTCCATTGTGATTATCAGTCTCGGTCATGGCATTATTAAGGGTCCGGACAATGTCTTTTCAAACGGAGTCAAGTGTTACATAGTGAGAGTTTATGCTAAGAACTTCCTTTCTTCCGTTTCTTTTGTTAAAACTATTCAACCCAATGCACCTGCCCGTGTTATAACAAAGATACAATATTCCTTTGAAATAAATTATGATTGTTTACTCATTGCATCCCTTAATTTTGGTATCACTTCAAAACATAGGGCTTGTAAATTAGTAATACTTATCATGACATAATTTAGAAAATAACAAAAACTAAATCCGGTATAACGATTTAAACATGGTTCCAACAATAATTATTGATAATACCTACAAGTAAAAATATTAGCAAAATAGCAATAACATTAATTGATGCGTCAGGAAAAATAGTACAAAATCATTTTTAGAAACATTAAATAAAATATTTTAATGAAATATGAAATATCTGTAACAGTGTTAAGTTATACTTATACTCATACAATTGGTTAACGCTTTAATAAGTATTTACACAGTACATATATAAGAAAAATCTGGAATTTGAAAAAGTTGGGACGCAAGATATACTACAGAGCAAAAACAAAGTTCTATGCTGTGCACTATAATCTCTTCATTATTTGTTCTACTTGCCTACTACCCCTTAAACGTAAAATGGAATTCAACGGGCTTCAATTTACGTTTTATAGGAGGTACATAGATGATATGACCGTTTTATATATGTCTGATTCATGATTCCATAAATTTTCATCCGTCCGTCGTGGGTCCATGGCTGCTGGCAGGCTGTGGTCAGTTTGAATGACTTTGCCACGTGCCCAACCTCAATAGGGTTTAAATTCAGGTAGGATTTTATATGGGGGAAATTTTCATGAATTAAGGTGAAGCCTATAATACAGTTTCTCAAGTACTTTAAACATCAAATGAACAACAAGAAATACTTCGCAGATGGCTGGTGCTATGAGGACGAGCCTTCATATATGTACATACATAGCAGAAAATCCAATATACGAGGGCTGTTCAATAAAGAATGACCATAATTTTTTACGGTCATAACTTTTCGCACTAAAATTCAATATTAATACATACATTAATACATACTGTTAATCTGAAATAAACACGCCATAGTAGTTCCATTGTTGGTACTCCTGATTCCCGCCTGTAAGAAACAGGCAAGTTCAGATATGTTCAGTAGCGCCTACCGCAACAATGGAGGTAACACATAAGGAACAATATGCAGCTTTGAAATTCTACTTTCGTCTCAACAAATATTCAGTTAAGGCCTATACAATGTTACAGGAGTTCTACGGATAGTCTGTTCTTCGCTACAGCAAGGCTCGAAAAAATTTTAAAATGTTTCAAGAGGGGAGACAATCACTTTCAAACGAAGGTGGACCCACTGCTCCAGTTACTGCTCTTACGGAAGAAAACATGAACAGTGCTGCTGCCATTGCACGAGAGGATCGACGAATTACCTTAATATCACTTTCTGAAATACTGAACATTTCATTGGGTGCCACCCACACGTTGGTGACAGAAACATTACACATGAGACGTGTTTGTGCGCGATGGGTTCCAGGACCTTTGATTCCCGAAAAAAGGACATAGGCATGCAGGTCTGCATGCAGTTAAAGTTGATGTTAGAGGAAGATACGGAGTTTCTTTCAAACGTAATCACTGCTGATGAAACTTGGCTACATCATTTTGATCCTGAGAGCAAACAGCAAAGCTCAGAGTGGAAATCTACTTCATCACCAACCCCCAAAAAGCAAAAGTGTTTACTTCTGCTGGGAAAGTTATGGTCATTTCATCAGTAACTGGAAACTGCTACAGTACTACAGGGATGTTCTGAAAACATTGCAAGTCCATATCAGGCGCAAAAGAACCTATTTTCGTGAAGCAGACTGGATGTTGTACTACGATAATGCGCGGGCGCATATTGTCAATGTTGTTGCTGAATATCTTGCAAAAGTCAACGTGAAGTACATTCCTCACCCTCCCTATAGTCCGGATTTAGCCCCGTGTGACTCTTTCTTCTATTCCCTAACTTGAAGAAACGCCTTCGTAGAAGGCTTATGCATCATCAGTAGCAGTGGTGAAAGCTGCGGAGGCGCTTTTGAAGGATCTCTCAAAAACTGGTTCCCAGCATGTTTTTGAAGACCGGCAGAAACGCTGGGACAAGTGCGTCGCATTCAGGGCAGCCAATTTTGAGAAGAGTCATCAAAAGTTTGAGGATGTGTAAATGTACGCTTTTAAAAAAAAAACTATGATCATTCTTTATTGAACAGCCCTTGTAAATAAAGATGACCTCACGGAATATTTACAGTAACTTCAAGCTATATATTACGTGAATGACGGTTTGCAATCAGAGAATTGTTTAACCTCCCGGATAACTTGTAGAACTTGCAGTTACATGTGTTATCATCACATATAATTTGTAGAGCCACAGTACGTTCCAAATTACCGATAGATTTGTAAGTTAAAAAGTGACTAGAGTATTTATTGGGACAATTAGTGAATCCAAAGCAAACTTTCTATTCACAATTTCATGAATAATATAAACATACTTAGGAAAAAATATCATGATAATGAAAATGCACAGTGAAACATATTGATCTGCAGTGTTTGTTTAATCGGTTTTATTTGACAATCTATTATCAGAAATACTCAATATTGTAAGGACTAATAAACAACGTTTGCAGTAATACTTTTTTTTACTGTAACAAACACTATTTGAAAAATCCATTTATTGAAATGAGAGGCACAAAATTAATAAGAATTAAGGCATTTGTGCAGTTTGGTGTTTAATATAAGTAAATACATATATTGTTTCTTAATTTATTTATCTTGTCGAAACTTATTTTCAGCATAATAGATGATAAACATGACTTTCAATACCAGTCCTTCATTAAATTATTTCTGTAAAAGCTAATAATTCTACTCATTTCATACTAAACGAGATTAGCATTTGGTGAAACCATTTTAATACACACTTTCCTGTAAGTGAATGGGGTTTAAGGGAATAGTAAAGGATATAGTATCATTTCAGCCCTTCAAAGGTGTATCTTTATGTGATATGCTTGAAATTACTTTATAAGGCGAAAGATCACTTTTGCTGCTGAATATGTGACATAAACAGTTTGATTATTCTAGCCTATAATTAAACTATCGAAAATGGCTAACACCGCAGAAAGTTAATTGGATATAACTTTGTTAAGAGATTTGCCTTCGTTGTTTAGCAATTTTCTTCATCTCTTACAATTGACAAGGCACAAAAGGTTCATTCATAAGGAAGACGACATTACAGGTGTGCGCCTCATCAGATAAAAGAATGACTTCTCTCCGAGGTGCGGTTGATGCGTTTTCTAAAATGCCTGTTTCTATTTATGGGACTTCAGAACACATGTGCAAACCGTTTTCTATTATGTGTTTCAAATGGGAAGGTGTTTGTTCTTGAGCGCTAATAGGTGATACAACCTATCGGAGTACTGCGGTGTTGTCGTATTGCATTACCAATATGTGATGTGTGACGAGCGCCAACCTACTCAATCTGTATGAAATACTAATCCCGCTAAGACAAAAATTCAGATTTTGCTAAAACTGAACCATGTAGAAGGTACAGTGTAATGTATCTAACATAACCATGAAAATCCCAAATTTTAGCTTAAATAGTTTTTGTAATACAAATAAATGAACCACTATTATCTGCATTATAACAATACATCGCGACGTAAGCACTGTATGCATATCATTACTGGTTGGCATGTATGTGTGTACGTATATTTGTAATTACTCAGAACTGAAACGCAAATGTTTGACATGACGTGATAAAAGAATTAATTTGAATAGCCAATTCGAGCGAGATGAAGCAATATATTTCCTGCTGCCCTGACAGAACGTGTCTGGTCACATTATATCTTTGTTTATGAATGGTTCGTAATCTCTATTTACTATAGAGAGTTTGAAGTGGTTGGTGTTTATGTATGTACATATACTTTTGATTACTCAGAACTGAAACTTAAACTACTGACATGACAGATAAAAGAATTACTGTGAATAAGTCAAGGTGTTAAATTTGAGAAATAGCAAACACTTCATTTCCTGTTAGCCTGTGGAATGCTGTATGCTTATGTTTTAGGAATGAATGCTGGATAAGAAGTGTTTATTTACTCCGGAGAGTTCAGATCAATGACATTCAGTTGTTATTTACACGACAGTAGAGTAAGAGTTAAATTGTGCAGTTGCTTCTTGCGCTGAATTTATTGTCGAGTCAAAAAGGTAGATATTGCGATGTCAAGCTCGAAGTATTAATTTTAAGGTGTACACGTTCTTCAAAAAATTTTTGGAAGCAGAAACTAAATATGAGTTATTTCAAAGAGTACTTCCGTTTAAAAACACGGAGAAAGTGTATCAGCTGGATCAACTTGCAATTGAAACGGGACACGAGGTAATATGCCTCCCACCTTACCACTGCCAATATAATGCAACTGAGTTGGTGTGGGCTCGAAAAAAAAGGGGGATTGCCTACAGAAATAATACTTTTAAACTGACGGACGTTAAAAGACTTGTTGACGAGGAAATTGACAAGGTAACACAACAGGACAGGGGAATCTGCGTAAGGCATGCAGAAAATCTTCAAGAAGACGATTTTAGGAAAGAAATAGCACGTGACGAAATTTTGGAACCCATAATCATAGATTTGCAAGACTCAGACGATGAAGACAGTGACAATGACGAACTGTCTTTTAACGGAAGTGACATTGACAGCAATATGGTTGAGCAACTGGCAGTTCCACTGTATTAGAAAAACAGGTAATTCATAAACTATAATTATATTATAGTATTTTAAAATATAAATAATTTGCGAAAATGCTTTTTCCAATTTTGATTTTGGCAACTGCATCATTCTAAAAGTGTGTAAAATATAATATTCTTGCCCTTACGTCTGCGCCAATAAGACCTGCATGTTGCATGAATGTGAGAGGGATAGTGAAATGTATAAAGAGTGGGGTAACAAGCTGTCAACGCTGAGTGTGATACGGCATTTGTGAGCTGGACTCCAGAACTCTTCCCATTTGAAACGCATTATAGAAAATGCTCTGCTTATTTATAGGGAACTTAAAATTCCTGTTTATGCACTTAAATCTGAAATATTTTCCCTAATTTAAGTAAGCTGTAGACAAAATGAAAACGAACCGGTTGAGTTTATCACTTAGGGAGGAGGTCATAAAGTTTGAGTAAATCAGGGCCTGGTTTGGTTGAAAAAGCTTTTTTTCGGTACTGATTGTCCATTGTCTTCTGTTCGGGATTCCGAGTATAATATCTTATTAATCGTATGGCTTAATAAATGTTTCTTACTAGTGAAAATTAACGATGGAAATAAATACTGATAAAACAAAAGCAAGGCATAACTTACAGCATATACTTCGAAAATATTGTTTGATCTACAGTACTTCGATTAAGTACTGGCAACTCACATAGTCGAAGCGGAGTATATATTAACACTACATTCTTAACTATGTAAAAGCAATCGTTTTAAAATTAGCTTATAGGCTACAAAGCTGAAAAGATACTCACCCATTTCAAAAACAGAAGCTGAAGCAAGAGATATGAGAGCTACCAACAGAGCACATCTCTTCATTTCGGCTAGCAATATAATGATATTATTTTCGCTGTATGAACATGTAGAGGGCGCATTATAAAGGCTTAAGGACTGCGGAAATACGACTTCCTGTTACGTAAAGCTGTCATATAAATTCAATGCAATTGTCTTTTGTGCGCTTAGCATTGAACCTCCGGCAGTCCCAGCTGTCCAAATTATTTTTATAGCCACAATCTGACAGTGAATGCTTTCCTGAGAATCACCATGAAGTATGACGTGATAAAATATTTATAATATACACACAACACAATGGAAGGCATTTTTGAGAACAAATTAGCAGCCTTCACGGTCAAATATACCTACTCCTTCCATTCACTAAAATTTTGGTAAGTGGAACACGGAAGATTTTTAATTTATATAGCAAACATTTCTAACCAAAAATGAATTTAAAAATTCATTTTCGATAAACATATATTTTAGTCCTACAGATGAAAGCTCTTCTAACATTTTATTCGATAAAATATTTAGGCAAAATTATTACTTGTATTTTCCTTTAACCGCAATAATGCAACTATTTGTGTTCACATTTTTCTCATTAATAAACTGTCTGTGATAAAATATATTCCTACGAGTTTCTACTAAATAACCGAAATATTATTCCTAGCCAACAAGTAGAGCACGGAAAATGAAAATAAAATTTAGTGTCATGGCCGAGTGATTAAACCACTTGGCTCTCAACAAGGCGGCCCAAGTTCGTTCCCAAGCAACTGCATGTTATGGTGGACTACATGGCGCAGAGATGGGTTTTCTCGGGATCCGCCGGTTTCCCCCGTCAGCATTCCACCAATTGCTCCGTCATCATATTTCGTATCATTCATCTCAGCCTCATGTATATCATCCACTTCCTTCACCTTCATGGTATTGGCCTGAACACCTATATTGGTTCTCTATCGGATGCAACGCTTCGGTTTCTCAGGCCCGACTCTAAAAATAAAGGATAAAAGAACAAAACTCCCCCAAGACTACGATAGTGGTACAACTAGGGAAGTTTAAGAATAATAAGAAAATAAAAGGTAAATAAAAGCAGCATTTCAAATAGCTTTTCTCTTTCGCTGCTTTGTTTGAGGATAGAGAAATCGACAAAACACACATATACCCTATCTGTCAAAAGAACATGCTCTGCCGGAAACTGCACTATTGCATGCTTTAATCCTGGTGAAGATAGCAGGTTAAAAATGCAAAATGCTTATCTACTTAAAACTTAACGTCATATTTAAACAGGAACTTTGTTCCTCGGATAAATTGTTAATTTAGTTGTGTAATATGTTTAATAACTATACATAAATTTGAGAACTGTAACTAGCTATGTTAGTGAAAGTATAATTGTAGACTTTGATGTAAAATATTGTAACGAACTTGGGCAGAAATACGTGAGAAACACTGCACTCTCGGGCGACTGTCTATAAAGGGCGGATATCAGACAATAGACTGGAAAGCTAGCTATCTTATTGTACCATTACATAGGTCAATAACATTTTTGTTTTTCCTTGTGACGCTGTGCTGTGTGTATAAGAGGGTAGGAGCACCCCATTTGGTGTTCATTTGTTACTAATTGCTCGTTGCAGTCAAGTGTATTGTATACATCCGTCTGGTGTGTCCGACGACGTGCCGCGTCCAGTAAAATGTATTATAAAATATCCGCCGAAAGTGCAGTTATATAAGTGTGCCCGGGTTCCACAAGAGTAAGGACAAATTAAAACAATTCAGAGATTTTCGTTGATTTGTATTGTCTCAGCCTTAACACCCTGAGAACACAAAAAAAGAATCCATGCAGGAGAAGCAGCTAGAGCCAAGGGTAAAGAAAGCAGCCCAAGACGACGTGGAGTCCCGACGTCAACCCAGGTACGTGCAGCTGAGAGGCAGAAAGATAGTACTGCCGCAATATGTATAACAATAGGGATCCTAAACTTCAGTTATTTTGTTATTTTAAAATCCGCCTCATATGAAAACCAGACATAAGTTGTACTTACAATCTGAAGGTGGACTCAAATTGCAGGGGACTCACCTAGTCTGCCTGACGTCATCACTGCAGAATGAGGCTCAGGGGTGAACAGGTTACACTGTGCCACTGGTTCAGTACGATAGCTGATCTGTACGTATAGGGTTGTGTTCTCAATTTGTTTTGCGTAACAGTTCAACGATGTCCTCAAACATAAGGGAAGATAAATTAAATGAGTTGTTGGAAGAATTTGGTAGAGATCATTTTCTGTTGAGTGGTGAAAACATACGTTGTAAGATATGGTACTCCCAAAACATGGGGCCGAGCCGTGGATCAGTGGTTAGACCGCTTGGCTCTCACCAAGGCGGCCCGGGTTCGATCCTAGGCTACCGGAAAGTGAGATTTGTGATGCAAAACACGGCACTGGGGCGGGTTGTCTCCGGGAACTCCGGTTTCCCCCACCATCTCATTCCACCGGTGTTCATCTTCATCACATGTATTATCAGTGTCACCCTTTGGGACAGCTCTGATAACTCCCTGGTTTTAAGAGGCCCGGGTCTTGGTCCCATGGGTCCAGGACTAATGGGAGTAAACCCTCTGGACTCAAACTGTCACCGTCTGCGGTGCCGTATGTAGTAAACGCGGACGTTAAACACTACATACACATTTCCAAATCAGGGATTGTAAGGAGAAACGGAAATTTTTGAAACAACACCAAGGAGCTAAAAGCGTAAAGCACTTGCTCCAATATTAAATGAAAAAGACAATGAAAATTTATCACCTCGAGTTGTTTGAAGATACGTGTAAAATTATGGTACGCACCAATAAACCATTTCAGAAAGTAAAGTATGAACAATTAAAAATTTAACTAAGCGGGATACTCCGAGTCCAAAAATTTAATGAAAGTACTTTATATTTATGTGTAAATGTTGCAATACCCTTATCTCGGAAACACGTAAATCTGTAGGTGAAAATAAAATTTGGATTTCCAAAGATGAAACCAGAATTATGTCGGGATGTTTGTTGCAAATGTACTTGTGGGAGTGATTTAGGGCATCGCTATACCCTGTGTGGTGGTCTGTGTTATCCGTACCCCTGATGATGCGCTTCTTTCTGGCTCTAATGTGAAGTATAGGGTATGGCCACAGGCTCTAATCTGCTACTGCCCCAACGTGTACAGAATTAATGCCTTCGGGTTATTAATTATGTAAGCAGAAGGTTCCTCGTGAGGCTACTTCACGAGGCTTTATTCCTCAGATATGTGGAATATGAAATTAGGCGCTGGGTCACCAAATTTTACGAGAGTTTGCTTCAACATGAGAGCGCCCTAGTTAGATCTCTTGGGCACTATTTACACCGTGAACGTTGCTTAAAGCGATTCCGGCTTCCCCGAATGGCCTTCGGACACTGCCGGTAACCATAAGACACTCCTTCCAGCCTAAACAAAATTAGAATAACCCAAGATTTTTTGTGTGCTTTCCCTAGTCTGCCCTCTAGCCAATGTTTATCCAACATGCTGCAACATCCACATTCCTCCAATACGTAGTTAAGCTCTATCCAGAACAGGTTCCCGTAGGAGAGGGGATCCGTTCCCTCAGCTGCCGTGGTGCGGGCGCTGCGGAACCCTAGCACTCGTGGTGCCTCTGACGTTACTAGAGAAACCTCGGGCCGAACATTTGAGCCCCTCCCTAATAGGGAGTTGATCGGATTGGCTTGGACTCGAGGGGGCAGTGGTTACCGATACCCGTGGGAGATCGGGTACGTCTCCGGACAGGGTTGAGGGAAGCCATTAATATTCCCGCGTACTAGCCAGCATAGCTAGTAGATACGGCCGTGCCGTGGTTCAGTGGTTAGACCACTTGGCTCTCACCAAGGTGGCCCGGGCTCGATCCCAGGCGACCCGGTGCTCCGTCTTCATCTTATGTATCATCAGTGTCATCGCCTGCGGTGCCGCATGTAGTAAAAGCGGGCGTTGAACACTACACATTTCATTTAGCTAGTACAAGGTGTGCTAGATCACCAGGCGGCCCCAACGAGGTCACATCGGTAGCCTTCCCACTTTGGTGTTAGCGTGCGTAAGTGGCGTGTCCACTTCCATACCGTCTTGAGTCCACAGGACCAGACTGGGTGAGGGATTGTTAGTCTCTAGGTCTTGCCCTATAGAAAGCCCCACGGAGGGGCCGGGTGCCCTTTCGGTACAGCTCGGTAACTCTCTGGTCGAACGAGGCCAGCGTCCTTGGTCTTACGGTTCCAGGAACTAATGGGAGTAGATCCTCTGGAATGAATTATCCAGAACAGGAACACTTCTTAATCCACCTCGGGCTGTTCTTCCACCTGTCAAATGCTTAGGGCGGACGGGCGGATGCACGGAGAAACAATAGTTAAATATAAACGATATTGTGACGAGTTTGATTTTTTTTTCTTTTTGTAATTTTACGTCCACCAACGTTAAGTTATATCGGACGATGAATGGAATGGGTGAAATGATGCTCGAATTATCCCAGGGTCCATAGAGCTTACAGCCATCCGACATTCTTCTTTTTAGGATAAGGGAAATCCCCGGAAAAAACTTATCCAGGTAACTCACCCTAACCGAGCTTCGAACTCGGGACCTCTTGAACGTGAGGCAGACACCCTACCACCACGCTACCGAGGAGGGCATTTTGAAATGTTAACTTTGTGCTACCAAAGTCAATATAGAATATCACGCAGAAGAATAAAGTAAAAACTAGTGAAATAGAAAAACATTATTTCAGAATTATCATATGCCAGTAGGGGACAAGGTCCACGTATAGCAATTGTCTAAGAACGATTCGACGTTCAACAAGCAGTGAGCTGTGTGTACTGTTCGGGAATGGCTTTAATCTCTTTGACAATCGATTACCTCGTACATGGCTTACTCCGATGTTCATTTGATAACACGAAAAAACATATGACGACTACAATATAAAGGAACAATTTCTAATAAATTTACTGCTCATAATTTACCTCGATTTTTTTTCCGGTAAGGGATAAAATTACGTATTTGTACTAGCCAGAATTGACGTATATCACGCTCTTGAAATTTAAGCCCTCTGCGCTAACCTCTCGGGTTTTCAATTTTTTCTCTTGCTAATAAACATCAGATTACTCGGTGAGTCCCATAAATAACTATTAGTAGTTTGAAGTTGAGAGGAGGGTAGTAAACAATTTGCATTGCTACTAGGAACATTAGATTCTAGGTACCTCAAAATCTGAATTCCAGATAAATAAGAATGTATATAATATGACTGCACATAATAAAATGGTCGGTAATTGGTTGTATTTAATAAAATAATAAATTCTGGAAAACATTAAATGTAAGTATATTTGAAGTGAAATTTCGGTACTCTTTTGTTTTTTATTTCCACATAGGGGGCATATACCTATAACAAATCAATCAATCCACTCTCAAATGTTATTATTTTTATGAATATGGACTTCCCTCTGAAATCGTTATTTCTTTCTTTCCCTCTCGTACTGCATTCATATCACTTACTTCAACCGTTTCTGTTTAATTTCGTAGATCAAAGTAAAACTACCTCAAAGATATTCTGTGTATCAAACGTGAATATTTATTAATAAGTTACTTCCATCTAAAAGGAATCTACCGGATTCTGGATTCCAAAGCTGCACATAATAAAATGCTTATATACCATTGTGGTCCTTAAATTCTACAGTTGCCGATATTTCCACTAGGGGCACTTGGTGTCATGTAGTTAGCTAACCGTCAATAGAAAGCGCAGTGGCAATCAGTAAGTTGCGGGGCAAAATGCCCCCCCCCCAAAAAAAAATCAACCCCAAGGCTTTCTGATTCTCCTTTCCAAAGAAAGCCATAATTAAGAATTTTGTACCCGTAGAACATGTAGCTTGCTCCCCATCGAATTGGAACAGTAGGCTAGAATGATAACTATAAGATCTCGAGGAAGTCTCAGAAACGACAATTAAATGTTGACAGTTCATTGTTGTTAACTTTTGGAATGTTAACTCTATTTCACCAATGTCAATATAGCTTATCAAGCAGATGAATGAAGTTAAAATTTGTGAGTTAAAAAGACATTATTCTTTAGAAATATGATATGGCTGTAAGGGACAATGTCCCGGTGCGGCAATAGTCGAAGGCCGGTTACGGCCTTCAACGACCTCCGACCTGTGTGTATTCAACAGGAACGCCTATAACCTCTTTGACTATCGATTACTTCAAACATGGCTTGTTCAATTTTTAACATGAAACAAACATACGACATCTACAGTGTACAGGAACGATTTTTAATATACACTCCTGGAAATTGAAATAAGAACACCGTGAATTCATTGTCCCAGGAAGAGGAAACTTTATTGACACATTCCTGGGGTCAGATACATCGCATGATCATACTGACAGAACCATAGGCACATAGACACAGGCAACAGAGCATGCACAATGCCGGCACTAGTACCTTGTATATTCACCTTTCGCAGCAATGGAGGCTGCTATTCTCCCATGGAGATGATCGTAGAGATGCTGGATGTAGTCCTGTGGAACGGCTTGCCATGCCATTTCCAGCTGGCACCTCAGTTGGACCAGCGTTCGTGCTGGACGTGCAGAACGCGTGAGACGACGTTTCATCCAGTCCCAAAAATGCTCAATGGGGAACAGATCCGGAGATCTTGCTGGCCAGGGTAGTTGACTTACACCTTCTAGAGCACGTTGGGTGGCACGGGATACATTCGGACGTGCATTGTCCTGTTGGAACAGCAAGTTCCCTTGCCGGTCTAGGAATGGTAGAACGATGGGTTCGATGACGGTTTAGATGCACCGTGCACTATTCAGTATCCCCTCGACGATCACCAGAGGTTTACGGCCAGTGTAGGAGATCGCTCCCCACACCATGATGCCGGGTAATGGCCCTGTGTGCCTCGGTCGTATGCTGTCCTGATTGTGGCGCTCACCTGCATGGCGCCAAACACGCATACGACCATCACTGACACCAAGGCAGAAGCGACTCTCATCGCTGAAGACGACACGTCTCTATTCGTCCCTCCATTCACGCCTGTCGCGACACCACTGGAGGCGGGCTGCACGATGTTGGGGCGTGAGCGGAAGACGGCCTAACGGTGCGCGGGACCGTAGCCCAGCTTCATGGAGACGATTGCGAATGGTCCTCGCCGATACCCCAGGAGCAACAGTGTCCCTAATTTGCTGGGAAGTGGCGGTGCAAACCCCTACAGCGTTGCGTAGGATCCGACGGTCTTGACGTGCATCCGTGCGTCGCTGCGGTCCGGTCCCAGGTCGACGGGCACGTGCACCTTCCGCCGACCACTGGCGACAACATTCATGTACTGTGGAGACCACACGCCCCACGTGTTGAGCAATTCGGCGGTACGTCTACCTGGCCTCCCGCATGCGTACTATATGCCCTCGCTCAAAGTCCGTCAACTGCACATACGGTTCACGTCCACGCTGTCGCAGCAAGCTATCAGTGTTAAAGACTGCGATGGAGCTCCGTATGCCACGGCAAACTGGCTGACACTGGCGGCGGCGGTGCCCAGACGCTGCGCAGCTAGCGCCATTCGACGGCCAACACCGCGGCTCCTGGTGTGTCCGCTGTGCCGTGCGTGTGATCATTGCTTGTACAGCCCTCTCGCAGTGTCCGGAGCAAGTATGGTGGGTCTGACACACCGGCGTCAATGTGTTCTTATTTCCATTTCCAGGAGTGTATTTATGCCTCACAATTCAAGTCGATATATTCTTAGATATAGGATAAAATTACGTATTTGCACTAGCGAAGATTGATGTATATCACGCTCTTGATATTTAAGCTCTCGGCGCTAACGTCTATAGGCGTTAACCCCTTTACCCCGCGGGTGAAATATTATTCTATACTAACTTGATTTTCTGAGATAAAGAGTGCATAGCTCATTTTATAATTAGCCCTATATTGCAACCAAAGTATGCACAGCAGTAAAGTGAAAACCGCTCATATGACGTAATTTACTTCACGTGAAGACAGTGCGATCGTCCTGATTCTTGTATATGAATCGATTTTTGCTGGATAAAAGCGGACTATTAGCGAACTCTGCTCCCTCCAGTGAAGTATGCGACCTCTAATTCAATTCCATCTAGTAGGAATCGATTCGTATCTATCTATCAAGTGAGAGACATTAGTATACCTTACATACGTGGAATAAATCACGTGATAGACGTTGTTTTTGCTGTACTTCTGTGAACATGTTACCTGTGATATCAATCTAATTACAAAATGCACTACGCCGTTTATTGCAAATGCACAGTCTGAGATGCCTTTGCTACCTAAGATTTAAATTTGAGCTTTGAAGCCCTCATTTTCTCTGCTTTAGGTGTGCAGCAGAGTGAGCTACTGCACATTTTTCTGCCAAATACTTGAATTAATATTGTTAAATTGTAATGAAAGGAACCTTAAATAACTGATCAATCTTTTAACAGCTAATACTTTGGTTCTTTTGCTATCCCAAGCTTTACATGCTAACTTTATGCTATTCAATTCTTTCGATCAACATCAGAAGTATCAGTAGTAAAAAGGCCCATAATGCTGCCCAGTTAAAACAGAGCTTACCTTGGAAGTAGGGCGTAAACCGATTCCTCAAAACGGATTTAAATTAGGCAACACAGCTAATTATCTGTGTATGAAACACTACCATATGTCTTGTTTTATTACTACGAAAATATGTTTAAACATTAGTAACATTCTGTTTGTAAATTACTCATGCATTCTGTTAAGAGAGAAAAATTCTCATACGTACAAAAATTATGGTTTTGGAAATGTCACCCTGAAGACCCATAAAACGTATGCTTATGTGCATCCCTTACCGGTTATTTAAAAACATAAAAACAGAGTTCAAGATCTAGTTTGCTCATATTCTTTGTACAAAATATCTGATGCAGGTAATGTTAGTAACTACACCTTGCTTTAAAGTTTATAAATAACCTTACACTCGGATAAAATATTTAAGAGAAACAAATAGTGCTACTTCTTAACAAACTGAAACACGTTCAAGGGAAGTGTCTATAACAATTCTCTGTATT
This sequence comes from Mantis religiosa, assembly GCA_030765055.1. NCBI lineage: Eukaryota > Metazoa > Arthropoda > Insecta > Mantodea > Mantidae > Mantis > Mantis religiosa. Next base: position 306,426,709 of record CM060948.1, on the reverse strand, counting down.
TCAGCTCAACAATTGTCACATTGTTTTCCCACAGATTATTAATGATATTTCCTTTATAGGCAGTCCAGGTTTTTATAGACGTTCTGCATGATTTGGTTTCCCATTTGAAACAGCACTCTCTGCTCCTAATAATAAATCATATGTTAAAAGTTAATTAAGATGCTTGTCAACTATATTTCATGTATAAACAGTATCTTATATGTTCCTACAGGTACAAATTACTTCACTTGTAAAAACAAAACTTGTGTGTATGTCACACAAACTTGAAATGGACCTTAAGTCAGAGGAAGTGTTTTGTTCCGGTAACAAAAGGCAAGGGGTGCCATAAATCTTCAGGTTTCCAAGTGGTGCATTCAAGTAAAGTTCTGACAGGAGAAAGCAAGTGAATCCTAAAAAAATTAAGATAATGGTTGTCCCCTTCAAAAAATGCCATATGCATACCCTCGACAAATCAAAAATATAAAAAACGATTTGGGTGGTTGTGGTCGACCAATAAGAGAACGGCTACATCACTCTCCCATGTAGGTATTGGAGGGGGTGTTAGCAGACTCAGTTAAAATAAAACGTTACAGAAAGCTGAATTTTTGCCAGTCGCTGCCGCATACATGGAGGAGAAACCACGTCTGTCAGAACGAAAAGTCCGAGCGGAATTATCTACAGTCGCAGAAGTGGTAGAGAAGCGACGTCTTCTAAGGCGAAAAGTTTGCGTCAATGTATTTCGCCAGTGTACAAATTACACTACAGTCTGAAGCAGCCCCTGTCACCTAAGAACAGTGACACGACATATAACCTAATAACAGAAAGACATTGACACAAACGAATAAAGATAAATAAATGATAGATTTACAAATATAAATAAATGGCGCATAACAGAACAGATATATGCCATAATGCTGGCATATACCCTGGAGACTCCCGCAGTGACAAGGCCACTCTACGAAGGTCAGCAAACCTCCTTTGTAACCACTGTAAACAAACATCCCTACTCTATTGTTCGTTTCCCCTCAAGGAAAATTTGGCGCCTCACAGTCGGAAACCTACCCACTGTCAAAATCCCATGCGTGCCTCTGACAACAGGCTGTAAGATTTCGAACGATCCGAGAACTCATGTCTTAGAATAAATTTTTACACGCGGACCGTTAGAGGAAGCATCTCTGATGCTAGGTCCGAAACTGGAAATTCTCAACACTGATATCAAGTGGAGGATACTTAAAGCCAATAGAAAATTAATGTTTGGTCCTGTGATTTTGCAAACTACGAGAAATATCTAGAGTAGGGGTAATTCATGGGGATGGTGGAAACTAGATGTTGCTAGTAAGGACACTTCGAGCCTGAGTGCTGCGTGAGACGGACGCGTGTTCGGCGCCGCCTAAGAACTATACGTTCGCGCTATGTACAGAGAATTAGCGCAATGTTTAACAATCTCTCCAGTGAGAATTAGAACAACGAGTAGCGTATTGTGAGGACAATAAGTATACCCAATCCGACTAAGCAGTGCTACTGCCTCCGTGCTTCGAATCGCAATATAGACAGTGACGCTTAACTCAGCAACCATACCGACGACGACTTCACGGTGGCGAGCGTAGGAATCCAAGGACTACAATAAACTTATATCAACCAGATTCGAGGTGTCATCATTAACCCACAACCTGTCAGGACATACCCACTCCTCAAGTCCAGATGAGAGTCCTCATGCGGGAGCTACATTTCACCTCGAACCGACCACAATCTCCCTTTCCTTAACTTTCACACGCCACCGATGATTAATTGTGAGGCGTCGAGCACAAGAGAGAGCTCGACGTGGTGCACAACGGGCCGGACCGCCTCAAGTCTAGCAGATCTCATGTATACAGGTTTATTTTCATAGTGCGGGTGAGAATTCTGCAGCGTTGTAGCATACGCTGACAAAAACATAACAAAAGAGAACACTTTTGGTGACGCGAGGTCCGCATAAAGGTTGTCATAAGAATTTTTACGAGGATCTTAAATTAAAAGTAAGTGATTGCCACAAGACAAGAAAACTGTGTCTCCTTCTATTCCCAAGTGATCCACTCACACAACACGGAACTTCAAAAGGTCATTGCTTGCAACCCAATCCTAAAACATTAAGATTTAGGTGTACGTCTGGAGAAACGTCGGGCATCATCGTTCTTTTCATTATAGTAGAGGATGAAGGATGTGATTACCAGCGTCAGCAGGTAAGAGATTCCCGGAGAACTAGAGGGTCCAAGGTGACGACGCCCCAAGCGTCATCGTATGGATGACGTCAACGGTCAAGCTAAGCATTATCGCGAACCTTAGTTACCAAAGTGAACGCGATGACACTCACCCCTTGCACACTGTGTTATAGGTTTCTTTTAAGTCTACACATAGTTTCCTCCATAGCTTTTAAAACTATTGACAATCAAATGGTTTACAGGAATCTCAGTTTCAGAAAGCGTAGCCCTGGACCTCAAGATACTCTTGTCAGTAATTACTGAAGGGGATATTCATGTGAACCTGGAAGTGATCCGTCTAAAACAAGAAACAATTTTAAAATCCTGAACAAAATGAGAGCAAAATGATATTTTATATCCTGTTTTAGGTTAGGCACCTTCTGCAGTTTGGATGCTTCTTTTCGTAGGGGATTCAGCACTGCGAACGGTCTTGGTCTATTGTACCTTATGGCTCCGTCTCAAGAAGCCACTACAGTGCGAGGGTAGGGTACCTACATTTTATTTAGATGGAAACCTCCCACGTCATGCCAGGACAAAGGCCATTCTCCAGTATTGTGGTTAGAAAACCGTCCCAGCAGTCGTTTTGGAGACCAGCAACCGAGGAACCGGAAGAGGCAGTGGTTCACTCAGAGCATATCATCCCGCCATGCACCGCCGAGACACCCACCGACATTTCTACCCTGAAAGTGACCAACAGATGAGCGATGATATGAAATAATAATGGATATGAAATGGAGAGGCAGTTTATTGCAGAGGTTCCACTCCCCGTAGGACCAAGGACCCGGGCCTCCTTCAACCCGGGAATGATGGATACTCCAGGGTTTTTTCCATGGGGCAGTACCTTGAGCCTAAAAGCCCCCCATCGACTACTACGTCAAGACGGGTGGAAGAGGATACGCCATTTACGCGCGTCAACCCCGCAGGGAAGACTACCGAAAAACCTCGGTGGGGCCGCCTGGTGATCTAGCACACCTTCTAATAGCTCTGCAGGCTAGTACCCGGGACTTATAGGGTAATCCTCTACCCCTTCCGGGCGGCCGTAGCCCGGCCGGAGGTACCCAATTTCCCGTGGGTGGAAATGGAGAGACAGGAAATTCGGGGGGTGTAATTACCTACCCAGCATTAGCCTAGCGACAAGGGAGAACCCCTTAAAACACATGTGTGAGTTAGATCGTCCACGAGAAAGGAATCCGGACTTCCCGGGTGTGGGTCACAGATGAAAGGGCCTGAGCCATCCCACTCGGTTGTATGGATTACTTAACAAACTTTTAAAAGGGTATCCTGACGTAATGGTTAACAATGACTGTAGAACTTTCGTACGGAACATTACATTTAGGACGGCTCCTTTACGGAGCAGTGAAGTGACGGCTTATATCTTATACAAAACAACTTAAAGATTTATTTATATCTTTAAAAGCAAGCGTGTTTCAGATAAAGTAACAATATCTCAAAACGTTCTGCATTTTTTTCTTTCTTTATTCGTAAGACTATTGCTAGAACAATATCTGCCACTGCAGTTAGTGATATTGCTGTTCAGAGGTGAAATGCCACGTTAAGATCAAACAGTAGCTAGCCACAACATTATTCAAATGGATATTTACGTCACTTGCTTGCTGTGCCGAATGTCACTATGAAAACGTAATGGCAGTACTCAGTCATCGGTCCACACAATCCGTCGTCATTCCATTATCTTAATCACGCTATTAATCTCAGGAAATGTTTCTACCATTATGGAAGTCCATGTTGATGTACATATATTTCTTTCCACTATGAATCTTCGGACTATATTTTCTTCTGTTCTCATTGTTCATTGCCAGTTGTATCCATACAAGAGAGATAAACCGGTGAGTTCCACACAGAACTTTTAAGTACATGAGTACCACTGAATCTCCAAAAGTCATTTTAGAAAATTGCATCAATGTGCTTGTCTGTGAGAGACAAAGCTGGCAGATCCCAAAGCCGGGCCAGAGCACTGTAATTAGGTTCCCAGTTCTTTGCGCTTAAATCGTGAGAGTTGGGAGGGTGGGACGAAGGAGTAGCCTAGAAGGGTGACTAGGTGTGACATCCAAGGCCGGATCGCTAACTTTTCAAGATCGAAGGAATCCGAAGTCGCTTGACTCCATCTTTAAACACTTAACATCGGCTGTCTTCGCCGCTAGTGGGGCGCACCAGGAGGCCGGTTTTCAGTGTAAGTCAGGCCATCATATTTACAGTATGAGCTAAAAACTGTCGTAATTTGTGACAGAAGCGAAAACAATCTACCTAATACTTAGCATTATTGACATGGCTGTACAACGAAAGCAGGTATTGGCTAAAGATAAGAAATCCAATTGTTCTCACTGTGTAGATCTGCCACTTTTTGTTGCAATGTTATTGTCAGCTGATGCATGTGATAGCTTCCCCCTTCAGGACCGTGTTTAAAGATGTGTGTTAATGTAAGCTAATGCAAGTTTTTAAAGTCGTCTAAAATTACTTCTACAGCTTCTGTGTTTGGGTATGATGTTTTGATGAATCGACTGTACATAATGATTGCTTTCTGTCCCATGCAACACTTATACACTGAGTTGTCTACCCCTCCTCTATAAACTATTCTACAAATTATCCATTATACGAGGGGGAACCAAATGAAAACCGATTGTTGTCATAAAACGTTGTTGATTAATCTTTTTACAAAGTTACTTCAGTCAGCTTCAAAATACTCTCCATTACATGCGATGCACTTGTCAGGTCTCTTTTCCCACTGTTGGAAGCATGTGTGGAACTCTTCAAATTTGATATTTTCCAGTGCCCTTTGCGATGCTGGTTTTACCACCTCCACATCGTCATAACGCTCCCCTTTTAGCATCTTTTTTTCATTCGTGGAAATAGGAAGAAGTCGCACGGGGCAAGGTCCTGCGAATACGGAGCGTGGGAAACGACAGACCACCTCTGGGATGCCAAATAGTGGGTCACTCGTAAGGCCATGTGTCCTGGAGCGTTGTCGTGATGCAGAAACCAATCACCTGATCGCCAAAGTTGCGTGCGTTTCCTCCTCACATACTCTCGCAGACGCATTAAAACATCCAAGTAGAAGAGCTGGTTAACTGTCTGGCCAGGGGGTACGAATTCCCGATGCCAATTCCATGAACATCACAAAATACAGTGATCATCATCTTTACATTTGACCTCACTTGCCATGCCTTCTTTGGACTGGGAGAGTTGTGAGTCCTCCACTGGCTTGACGTTTGCTTGTTTTCTGGGTCATACCCGTAACACCAACTCTCATACTCTGTAATGACATTGTTCAAGAAGTTTGGATTACGTGCAATCTCTGTTTTCAAGTCCTGACGACATTCATGTGAATGGTTTTGTGCTCCTCTGTGAGAAGGCGCGGAACAAATTTGGCAGCAACACGTCTCATGTGGAAATCCTCCGTCAAAATCCGCTGGCACGAGCTCCAACTGATTTCTGTCGCTGCTGAAATTTGGTCGATCGTTTGGCAACGATCCTCGTTGATCTTTTGGCGGACCTTTTCTAATTTCTCCTCATTTGGCGATATCGAAGGTTGTCCAGAACGAACTTGATTTGCAATACACATCTCACCACGATTAAAGCGCCCAAACCACTCGAAAACCTGAGTGCGGCTCATAGCGTCCTCCTGGAAAGATTCCTGAAGTGTGTCTCCGTTGAAGTTTTCTACGCAGGAATCAAAATTTCACACACACTCTTTGTTCCTTTAAAGTTGCCATAATGACTTTGCAGAGGTGACCCGCCAACAGTCAGAGAAACACAATACCACACTTACACGTTCAGCTCTATACTGACGCGGTCTGCACAGCTGTTTCATGAATATCTCTACTAAGACCACCTAGCGTGAGAACGCTGCACTACGTCTACGAGTGGCAGCGCCCTGGGTGTCCGGTTTCTTTTGGGTCCCCCTTCGTAAGTTATTCTAGAAAGGCATAAGATCCATCAGTCACTTAGCACGTGCATAAATTAAAAAATAAACAGGGGCAAGTGACACACCTGGTGTAATTATAATTTATATGCAATACATAACTAAAATTAGACACAGGAAAACACTTATGCGTTAAATCGCGCGAGTTTCTATAATACCTATATTTTTGTTACATTGATAACAGACAGACAGACAGACAGACAGACAGACAGACAGACATGCAGACAGACACACACACACATACACACACACATGCAGAGTGAACCTTAAAACCATTTGTAAACATCAATATTTTAAGTGTTATTTCACGATCCTTGTATGTTTAATTATACTTCAGTTTAGCATTTTCAGAGGTTGGTTAATAAACACACCACAAAAATGAACCGAAATGTATCTTCTTCCCTTTCTCACCGGGTTAGCTCAATGGGATAAATGGGTGTGGGCTTCTAAATAGCGTAATTTATTTAGGTAGATAAAAGCATGGCATCCAGCGCAGACAAGATGGTCATCGACGCTAAGATGATCTTGTGGGAAGAAAATTACAATGCATTTTAGAAATACAACTGTTTTTCTGAAACTGAAAAAAAAAACATTTTAGGGTTTTTAAGATGGGGAAGATATACTTTACGCTAATAACGAGGATAATGACAAAGTTTTTTCATCAATGTAACAAATATTAATGTACCTGTTGCAGAAATTTGAGAAATGGCGTACTCAATAGCAATGAGTAAAGCACAAAGACTAGCCCGTTTAAAAGGAAAGACAACGAGGCCTGACCGTAAAATAAGATCTCTCATTTTATTTAATATAGAAAACATGCTTATTGTCAATGAATGCTACATTGATGGAATGGCGGAATTTGCAGCCATTTTTCAGCGTCATCACCATAACGATTTATGCAGTTTTGTATGGGCTGTGGCAGTTTTTGTATACCTTTGCCATAGCATTCTCCCACCAAGTTGCGCAGGTAGCGCTCAACCTCGTTATTCAAATCATTGTAGGTCTGGAAATGTGTTCCACCCAGGTGTGACTTCAACACAGGAAACAGATGATAATCACTAGGTGCTAAGTTTGGACTGTATGGGATGGGTGAGGATGTCCCATCCGATCTGGGCCAGGAGATCAGCCGTTGCATGTGCAGTATGCGATAATGCAAATGATCGGTCAAAATCTTGTCAATGGTAGTGTTACTGACTTCAGGGATAAGTTCGCACATTTCGCGAACTGTCACACGCCGATCTTTAATAATTTCTTGCTCCACATTTGCAATTGTTTCGGCTGAAACCGAAGGCCGACCAGAACGCTGTTCCTCATGGACGTCTGTACGTCCGTCTTTGAAATCTCTGACCCACTTTCGCAAGTTTTTGACTTCCATACATTGTGGCCCATAGATCGCATAACTGACGATGAATTTCAGTATGGGTATTACCCTTGGCACTCAAAAATAAAGGGGATCACTGCACGCAACTCACACTTGGTGGCGGAAGTGATAGGAGGCTCCATCGCAAACGGCTGCCCAGACAAGACTAATGGTTTCAACGGTTTCGCTGAGGTGGAGATTTGAAGAGGTGCAATCAAGCTACACGCCAGTGTTGCCGGATCTCGCGTAATGACGTTCCTAGCGCCTAGGGGACCTTATTTTACGTACACGCCTCGTAAAATAAATGAAACTGTGATTCAGCTCTAATGAACATATTGGAATATTGTACAGTGCGAAAAGTAATCAATCAGAAATCAAAATGTAATTTATTATGATTCTGCTAATACCCAACATAGTTTGTCCGGTGTAACATATTCGAGCTAACGTTTAAACAATGAATAAACTGCCCAAGTGTCTTCAGCAAAATTTCTTCAAGCGTTTAAAATGTTTTGAAACATTTTACACCCTCCATTAAAGAAATAGCTTATCGCACCCTGAGGAATATTCTTCTAAAAGCTCCGAATCGGAAACCACTGGCCTGTCCAAATTTTACGGTGATTACTCACTGGGGATCTTAGATCGAGTGTGGTGCTATATTGTGTGAGCATTTAGTCAAAATCAAAGACTTTGTGCTTTATTTAGATTCAGCCGACGCAGGTACAAAGTCCAAGAAACAGCGACTTCTGTTACCGGAGAAAGTGCATAATTTTCAGATTTAACTATATTGCATCCATAGTTATACGTACTTACCTGCAGCTATTAAACTATCAGAAGAACAAGGCTTGGAAAAGGTAGAACAGTGGCATATTCTTACGTTCTTCCATGAGGGAGCAGTTAGTTGGCTTTGCCAAAGACAAACTTGAGTTTAGCCTTAAAACTTTGCCACATTTGTAGAATTGCCCTTCCGAATGAATACAAGATTTGCCACTCTAGTTTCTATGGACTTCGAAAAAAGCTTTTGCATCTACAAAAACGTTCTATCTCCTGATAGAAACAGCCTTAATTTTAAAAATGTAGAGATGCTTGATATCTAGAAGTATAACAGCTTCATGGGATTTCCTTCTTCAGATGAGTGACAGTTTGAAGTACTTGTTTGTAATACAATAAATTAGAACACAGAAAATAGAAATTGTTGACTTAGTTGAACAAACAAGCACGTTTTTGTCCGTTCTTTTCTTATGTGAGCTCTTTTACCCTTCCTTTTTCATCTGAAATCTGCACCTAAAAATCCTAACTCTGAATATTACTATACCTCCATATGCAATTCTTTTCTTGGAGTTTATAAATTCGGTGTTATATTTATTTCATATGACAAAGTACCTTTATGTAATAAGGGATATAAAGTACTTGTTCTCTTCAGGCTTAAAACATTGGAAATTTGGAGCAGCTACTTGAAGGAGAAACAGGCCTAAATTCATTCTCGTATCACAGCTGTTTTTAATGAATTTAATTTTTCCTTCTTTTAAACACTTTTCCTTGCCACATTATATAATTAGGTTTTCCCTTATGCTTACTCATTTCAGTAATGACGGTTGGAATTCCAAATTTTGAGCACGTGTAGAAGAAAATGCTGAATAAGTTTGGTTAAGCCGCTTTAGTAACGAATATCATGCTCAGGCTGATGTATTAACGTTTTTTTGTCTTTTATTTCAAACATTAATTCAAAGTATTAACTTATCATAATATGATAGTGGGCACTAGCGTAGAAACTTTAGGATTTATGAAAACTTTTTTGAATCTTTGAGTCGTTCGGGGCAAATAAATAACATCTACAGGGTGAATCACCTAAACTTTGCACCACCAATGTCTCCGAAATGGAAAGTTCTGTTGATGTGTAGTCTTCACAGCAATGTTTGGTAGTTAGGGTCTCGTAGTTCTAGCCAATAAGTAGATTTCAATAACACTTTCTCCAAATGCGGCTCACTTCTCAAATGAGCGACACTTAAATTGAGGATATACTTTCTCCAATATGTTAAAACAATATGTTTTATAATGTGTATGGAAATTTTATTAATGTTTTGAGTAAATATAATATTTTAAACAATAAGTTTGTTAATGTTACATAGAAGATGATACAAAAATATAAAACATTCATGTCGTTGCGTTTACCTTCTTCAGGTCAAAATAAGCCTTGGTTCTGTAGCTTTCACAGTCCGAACCTGTAAACAAATCGGTTGCATTAATTTTTCAAGGAGATTTGGAAAAATGCTTATAAGCTAATAATATCGATATAATTTAAAGCTAAGTTACGTTTACGTTACTGCATATAGTAAATACTTCATGGCTCTTCTAAACCCAGGCGTCAAATAGTCTGGTCTTAAGCATTACACTGGAATAATGATAACCGCATCTCAGTATATACTACAGTAAAAATATTCCCTTACGTAATATTATAAATGCTTGTGCTTCAAATATTCAGTTATTGTAATTTAACTAAAATCTTTTACTTGTATACGACATACATAAAATGTTGTGACAATGATTAATTCGATGGAAAGCTGCAAAATGGCTCAACATCTTCAATAATTTGATTTTACCTAAATGAAGTAAGTTGCAGTTATAGCATGTTAAAGAAAGACCAAAAAGTTTGAAAATTTCAGTATAGGTCATATCCATTATGGCATGTAAAGTTTTTAACTTTTATATATATTTATATTCTTTAGGGTTTGAGATTTTTTTCTCCTTACACAATAAATCGGATCTCAAACAGCCACGAAATTAGATATGACGTGTTGTAATTATGTTACATAACGTCGATTCAGGCAAAAATTACAGTGTCTCCTATATTTTCGCGTTGCCTCATTAAACTTCCGGTATAAACAAATTTGCTTTTAACTTGCATAACGTACTTGTACTTCTCAATCAGTTTCTCTGTCTAAGCTTGGTACTAGAGGACCATTCTCCCTTGCTCTCTGACATCAGAGGTCACTCAAATACGTGATTGACATATGATAGTCGCCATACTCTCTGGGACAGTTCTAAATGTATTTTACTTTTAAAACTATTAATATCTCTCTTCATTATTTACATACTGCACTACATTTGCAAACCTACTTCTTTATTCTAAAACTACAATTCCTGAGAAATCACAAAATTGGTTTTGCATATTACTAATTACTTACTACTTACCACGAAAGCTTTTAAAACTTCATATAAAAGAGAAGTCCGTAACCGACTATACATACTGGACGTTTCCTCAGGTTGGGGCTGGTTTGCTGAGATTATTTATTGGCTGCGAGAAATAGGTCTTCTTTTAAAGGGGGGGGGGGGCAGAAATGCTAAAAGTGATATTCTAAACTATTAAAGGTAGAGCCTCAAATTTTTGTACAGATATTAATAGTATCTAAATAAATGTGTGTACTAGTTTTAATTCCAATATGTAACTGCATTCTTGATATATGAGTTAATTTATAAAATTTTATTACCTAAAATCAAAATCTATTTTCCTTGACAGATATTGTATAATAAATCTTATTTTAATACAATTAAATTATTTAATACCTTGATAGCAAATTAAAGGATCGATTTCCTTAAATTTTATGTAGTTATTGTTGAAAATATTATTTTATGTGTCAAGGTGAAAAACTCCAAAAATCAGTGCTTGGTCACAGCAATTATTTTTTATGAATTAAACTATGACAAATAGCAGAATTCGCATACATCTGTTTGTTGCACAGCTTCTGAAGTATATTTTGTACGATTTTTGGAGCGCTATCTGTAATATAGTGGGATAATATAGATTCTGAATATGGATAAATAACAAAACACTGGAACTGGAGGAAATATGCTTTAAAGCTTTGCAAGCAGTTTACATGAAAAATATATAATGTAATTATATTAGAAAGCTTTAGAAGTGTAACTGACACCTTCTTCCCTCCTAGTAGCCTCTTTAGCATTAGGTTTTAGATGTATTTACTGAAATGATAGTCTATTTGCACACTCCACCGCTAATTGAGAAACAAAACCAGAGGTGTAAAGCATCTCCAGGTACACCGTTTGTGAAAACAATGTTGGCCTGCTAAATCCTTTATCAGTTCTTTCAACTGACCATAATGTAAAATAATATGTTTGTTCTCACCTACATCCTCTCTGGTATATAGGTACTGCATTGCACTTCCAATTTAGTAAGGCTTATGTTGTTCTTTTACTTCCTGATTTACTTCAACTAAAGTATATGTCTTCCCCCTTCTGCTCTTATTCATTAATTTACACAAAGCGGCTCTACTACCCTTTATCTTTGGCATTCTAAACCAGTAAAGTAATGCAGTACCATACAAATGAGTATAGGTACCTTAAACTCTTTAATTTCACAATACATAATTGTTCTAGGTAGGTTTACTGAAATAAACTTGTATCACAACTTACGGTGTAATTTTAGGCACAAATGGACACTTGAGTATAACAAATATAGTACAGAGAGGAGAAAACCTAAGAATAATAACTTAAAATACCAAGTAGCACTTCTAAAACATTGGAAAAACAAAGGAAAGCATAAACAAACATTTCAGGCCATTACACAGAAAGTATATCAAACAAACGACTAAAAACATTCGGAAAAATCACTGCCATCTAGGGGATTCATATGAAAGCTTATTAAAATAGACTACGGTGGCTTAATGCTATTTTAACACCTATTTTAAAATCAAATCGCTCATAAGTTCTATGCATTGAAACATGTGAGCGTGCCATTTAAAGCATGGAGAGGCATTTAACCAGCATGGAATTTTAAAAATGGCTTCAAAAACAGGTAAAGCGTTTGCGTTTGTAAATAAGTAAATTAAATTATGGTGCATATATTGCACCAAAAAACCAAAATTCCAATTTTTTCACGAAAATCACTAAAACAGCACTTATGTCTCCCCTCAAAGAGAAATTTAGCTATTATAGATCAGTTTTTTCTTTTCTTAATAGACCGTTTATAGAAATCTTTATTAAAGATTTTCCCACAAAAATGTGGTGTGGTTTGCTTATGACAAGAATTATTTCCTGCTTTTGTAATAAGTAATTGAATATATCTACCATTCTTGATGTCATTAGTTTACCGGAAACTTGGTCATGCGTAACGTTGGTCCAATATCCTCATTATGATATATAAGCCTCTAGAACTTTAAACAGAAGTATCATTGCCAATTCGCTTTCACAAAAACCGTTAATGCCCAAGCTATTCATTATAAGAACCACCTACGTCTTAATTTCTGCGATGCTTCTGTATTCAGCAAGGTATTCCAGGATTATATTTGGGCTTTGTTTTACACGCTTATTTGAGCTAGGATCAAAAATCCATTAAAGTTTTGTATTTACGAGATGAAAATTTCATTTATGGACAATTTAATGTAGATGTGTTCTTTCTATTGAAAGAATTTATCTATATGGATAATAAAATGTGACAAATTTTAGCGTGATTTCGTTGTTGGTCTCAGGCCTGAAATTGCATTAAGTACCACAGAATGTATTAATCTTTCTGCACAACTGCACAGAATATCGCAGTAGGTATACGAACAAATTATCTGATTTTTTAAAAATTAATTTTGAGGAAAAATATGTTTTACATACTCTTCTACCAATTTCTAGCAGTAGGTAATGAATTTCCTTCCAATGAAATACTAATAAGTTAGCTTAGCAGGTAATATATGGTTTAAGGTCAGATATAGGTATATTGTATTCCGAGGGATGTTCAATAAAAAATGATAATAATTTTTTACGGTCACAATTTTTCGCACCAAAATTCAAACTTATTATATTCTGTTAGCTTAACGTGAAACAATCACGCCTTAGTAGCTTCATTGTTGGTACTTCTGGTTCCCGCCTGTGAGAACCAGGAGAGTTCAGACATGTTCAGTATCGCCTACAGCTGTAATGAAGGTAACACGCGAGGAACAATATGCGGCTTTGAAAATCTGCATTCGTCTCAACAAATATTCAGTTGAGGCTTATACAATGTTACAGGTGGCATATGGAGAGTCTGTTCTTCCCTACAGCACAGCTCGAATGTGGTTTAAAATATATCTATATATCTATATAAAATATATCTATATCTATATATATATATATATATTTCAAAGGAAGGTGGACTCAGTGCTCCAGTTACTGCTCTTACGAAAGAAAAAATCAAGACTGCTGCCGCCATTGTAAGAGAGGATTGACGAATTACCTAAATATCTCTTTCTCAAATACTGAGCATTTCATTGGGTACCACACACACGTTGGCGATAGAAAAATTACACGTGAGACGCGTTTGTGCGCGATAGGTTCCAAGACTGTTGATTCCCGAACAAAAGGACGTTTGAATGCACATCTGCATGCAATTAAAGTTGACGTTAGAGGAAGATTCGGAGTTTCTTTCAAAAGTAATCACTGCTTATGAAACTTGGCTACATCATTTTGAGCCTGAGAGCAAACAGCAAATCGCAGTGTGGAAATCTCCTTCGTCACTAAGACCCAAGGAAGCAAAATTGGTTCCATCTGCTGGGAAAGTTATGCTCATCTCATTCCTTGATATTCATGGAATGGTTTATCAGCATGATGTATCTGCAAACACATCAGTAACTGGACAATACTACAGGGATGTCCTGAAAACAATGCAAGTCCATATCAGGTGCAAAAGACGACATTTCCGTGAAGCAGAATGGATGCTGCAACACGATAATGCGCGGCCGCATCTTGCCAATGTTGTTGCTGAATATATTGCAAAAATCAATCTGAAGTGCATCCCTCACCCTCCCTATAGGCTGGATTTAGCCCCATGTGACTTTTTTCTATTCCCTAACTTAAAGATACGCCTTCGTGAGGTGCATTATCCATCAGCAGAAGCAGTGGTGAAGGCTGCGGTGGCGATTTTGAAGGATCTCTCAAAAAATGGTTTCCAGCATGTTTTGAAGACTGGCAGAAACGCTGGGACAAGTGCATCGCATGTAGGGGAGACTATTTTGAGAAGGATCTTTAAAACTATGAGTATGAGTACGTTGTCAAAAAAGAAAATGTGATCATTCTTTATTAAACAGCCGTCGTGAGAATGATTCCCCGTGCCGGCATGTTGCTGTCTCCTTACCTCTGCGTGAAAATTACAACTAAAATCTAAAAATGTTCCTAAATATATTATCAACATTTATCTGTCGTGTTAAATTAAGATAAAATCGCTCTCAGAATAGAAAATTGGTTTAAATTCATGTAGCAAGTAAGCTTGCTAGTTCTACATCGCATCTTTAAGCAAATACTGATGTGCCTTTCAATGGAATGACATCACAGATCCCTAACCGCCCACCGTTTGTTTCAATAAATCGTATGGCCAAGCACGCTGTGTCTCGTCATTTTATGCCTTGCATTTTAGTGTCTCTCTGTCGGAAATGTCTAAATTTTGTGTAAAAATTCCTCAAACCGCGATATGTTGCCAAACGGATTCAAAGCTGGCATTAATAGAATAAATTTGCGGGAGTTCCAACTTACCTTAAGTTAATGGAAATTAATTGTACTTTCACACTAGCCGTGTGTAGGCTAAGGTATCGAAAGATTGAGTCAGACTGAAAAATTCAATGCCATAGCCGGGATTTGAATCACGGATCTTCTGGTTGCCGTCCAGCCACTCTAACCCTTGAGCTACTATGGCCAACGTGCCGATAGGACACTAAATTCTTCAATAACTCTATTAATTTCCATTAATTGACCTAATAGTGGTTAACTATAAAAAGCCCGGAACTTAAAGCACTTACACGATGTAGGTCGGCATTAAGGTAGCTGTCTCATGTGTCTATGATAACTCCTAATTGGTTTACCGGGAATGACACGAGTCAGTTGGAGAATTTAGTGTCATATCGGCACGTTGGTCATAGTAGCTCAAGGGTTAGAGTGGCTGAACGGCAACCAGTAGATCCGTGGTTCAAATCCCGGCTATGGGAGTGAATTTTTATGTCTGACACAACCTTTCCATACTCTACGTTCCTTCTTTTCTTTTCTCAAAGCATTTCATTGCATAAGTCTTTGAAGTTTCTGCCGGATTAAAGGTGGATGTCAGATATAAAAACAAACAATTTTTTTTACAAATGAAACGAGCTTCTCTTTTAAACTGAACCAGGTGAAGATTACATGGTCCAGAAAGAAGGAAGAAGGAAGAATGTCAAAGGAATTCGCCTATAATTCTGAATGTTGTGACGTTGAGTATGAAAAAACAAGAAATGTCTATATTCAAGAACAAACTAATTATTGCAATATCAAAGGAATGAGCAGAGGTGACTGTGCTTAGTAAGGAATACCTTATATATGCTTTGAATTCAGATTCTTCTAAACATAATTCTAAAGATGAAATGACTGTCATTTTCTGAAATAGCTAGTAAAAGCAGTAACGTTTCTATTTACCCTACACTACAATAAGCTTCCAAGCAATAAAATTCTAAAGATACGCGATTGTTCAATAACCTTTGTTCTGTGGGAATGTTTGGTGTCTGCGTGATACTTTTGTTTTAACTTGATTTCTGCGGAACGAAGGATTATGGAGAAAATTAAAATTGAGTTTTTATTTTTAGGATGCTCTTTCACTGGTTTTGGTATTTAGTATTCTATTCTATAAGACCGCCATATTTTGCTCAGAGGACTTTCTCAGACTTCGGATTGTCTTACGTGCCGTATATCTACGACGAGGGACCAATGTCTTTACCTCCTTTCTAAAAAAAGGCCATGGAAATAGTTTTCAGCCCGAAAAAAATCCATTTTACTCTGCCGGGACTTCATGAACTAGAAGATAACATCTTAGTCCTAGACCACAGAAAACGAAATTTAGAGTACCCTTACTATATGTTTAAGCTAAATAACCATAAGCTTATACGACGTTCACAAAAGAGAATCGTGAATCAATCTTCTTTAATTAAATTATCAGCATTTCACGATATGAGTAATTTAAGTTTTAGTGTTGCTTGTTCCTTCGCTGGGAATGTCTCTTCCCTCAGCAGTTTGAAAATGTATGTACGCTTCATTAATCTAAGATAAGTTGTTCCGAATTTGTTTAATTACGCCTGATGGTTTGAATTTTAGGTTTCCTATTTTGTAGGGTTTCCAAGATTGATTCCAGTTGACGAATTGCCAGTAAGCTACAGTTCTCATGTTCCCGTTCTTTATTACTCGTAACTCTCTCCTTTAAAGGCTACTCTCATTATCATAATGTGCCCAGAAGTGTTCACTGTGTCTCTTTAGTTCAAGAGAATGGAAGGATTTATTATGTAATGGACCCAGTCACTTCCGTTCACGTCTTTTATCGTTATAATTCTACAGCAGCAGAAACATTCATAATAAGGTGCTGGGGAAGCGCATTCAGGATGACTGCACCATTCAGTATCATTTACTCGCCTAGATTCGCAATATTTGTTTCCTTTGGTCTTATATTTCATGAGAATAAACAATTTTCTAAGAGTGTTCCATAACCAACAACCGCAGACCTGTGTGCCACTACATAGCATAGAGTAGAACTTTGACGTCAGGTCAAATTATTGCCGTAACTTCAACTGTGATATTTCCACCCACACCAGAAGGAACCCATCTAGGACGACCCTTTACTCTGTATACGTACCCTAACCCTTTTTTCTCAAAAATATCTCAATGGTCATTAATGCGTTTAATCAGAAATGTCTACAATCACCATGTAACATTCTTCTAAACCTTAATTTTGAATTGGTGTAATTCATACGTAATGAATGGATCAAGTAGCTTTCTTATCGTACCAAACATTTCCGAGCTATATACTTTTATTGGTTTGTATCTTCTAATACTTGCGTCATTTTTGGAGCATTGGCTATCATTTCAGCTTCCTGTATAACCTTTGTACAAAGAAATGTGTAGGTATCACTTCTGTAAACATTTATTTTGACTACATCGAAACCAATAGAGAAATGGACTTCTAGAATCTACATAACGTAAATGATAGCAGCTAGAAAAGTCATATGAATGTGGAACTTAAGACATTAGCATGTGTTTCAATCAAGGAATGCACTTATTTACTTGTGTCTCTATCAGAGGTAAAGGAGAGGAGCCCATAAATGTGAGACAGCACTAACGACTTTATCATGGCTCTTAAGAGGAAGAGATAAAATGGAATGTGTTGTGTTAAATGCCCAATTTTACTACATGTGGCACTACAGGCGGTGACATTGATGATACATGTGATGGAGCACCGGTGGAATGAGATGGCGAGGGAAACCGGAAATCCCGGAGTAAACCAGCCACAGCGCCGTGATGTCCAACATAAATCTCACTTTGCGGTCGCCTGGGATGGAACCCAGGCAGCCTTGGTAAGAGTCGAGCGGACTAACCACTCACCCATGAAGTGATAAGTGAATCACTCGGCCGGATCCGAATGACGACGGATGCAAGAATGGATTCTTGGGTTCCTTCTGGTGTGGCCCACATGGAGATGCGTCCTAACTTATCTACAACTATAAAATAAAGTACCATGAACCTCAGATTCATCGCCCAGCTGCAACTCGCTGAAAACCGTTGCTTTCTGCTAAAATTCTTAAAATAGTGGCAATAAAGAAACAGTGGATATAGGAAATGGGGGACAGGAAAGTTGTGGTAAACGAGGCATCACCTCAGCATTCGCACACCCAACCGGGGTTATCACAAAATGTCCGTGTTTCGTAGAGGTTGGTTATTAAGAATCGTACACGAGACCTTGCGAATGTGAGATGCACAGGTTCCGGAGAGTCACTCCTCTTTGTCTCTATGTACGCGAGGAATAAGTGGGCTGCAGCAACGACAGTATTATTTAGTGGGCAAATGGAGTGTCTGAGCAAACCATGTAAAAATATCATAGCGTTGAAATATTGAAGTTGTATATAAAGTTGCAGAAGTAGTAATAATTAAACGCAGTGCTTACTTCTAGCACATTCACCAAACCATATTGTGACTTTGTGGTTTCGTAAAATTAGATGTCCAATTTGCAGTAATTACAAATGATCTTTATATCCGTAGAAATACACTTTGGTCAACCCTTACCGTTGCAGAATTACGTAGCATATTCAAATACAATCTTCGTCACTTCTGCACACGTAGACAAATGAGTTCACTTTCAAAACACAGCTACAGGCACACAAATCTGCTCACTAGCAACTTCGTTTACTACGGCTTCCTGCCGGACTTACTGCTTCCCTGCACTCTGTAGGGGCTTCCTGCAGATACTGCCTCTCGCCATGAGCCATGAGCGAGAACAAGTCGTCCGGGTGCTTCCGGGCGGTGGACAGAGCGCCACGGTACCTATCCGTTGAGCAGATTTACGCGTGCGGTCTTATAGATTTTGTCAGTTCTCCGGCTTTTTTGTCTTTGTAAGATGATGGACCTAGTTTGACAACTGCTAATGCTTCTGGTTGCGGAATGAGCGTCCAGAAAGGAGGCCAGGGCTCGATGCCGCCACACCAGGAGTGGCCTGCCTGCAGGGTCCGTCCAGTGTGGCGGGGCCAGGAGAGAGAGGTCGGGTGGTGAATGCCGGAACATTTAGTTTCTTGTCGTGTTCTGGTCAAACGGGACGGGCACGACTGGCGGAGATCAGCCGAGAAGTCAAATCCAGCCCCGCTATGGCCGGGACAGACGGAGTTTGAAAGTGAAGGGATGAGAGACTGAACTCACTACCCAAGGGCGTGCTTAGGGAGGCGATAGCTCTTTCTCCTTCTTGGTGCATAGTGGTCATATTGACCTAGCGTATTAACTATTTGGTTGGGGTGAGGTGTGATTCTGGCATACAATGTGCGCGAACGTTCACGCACGACGTCCTCAACGTAAGGTATGCCAGAATGGGAGTGCAGGATGTGGAATGAAAACGTACGTTCGGTATCGTAGATCCTCCTGAGTGCCCTGTTCTGCACGGCTTGCAACCTATGGATGGTGGTACGAGGCACCGAACCCGGACCTCGCATTCATACAGGATCAGTGGCGGGTTGATTTTAAGCAGAAGCAAAAGCAGAGTGAAAAGGAAATACACCGAAAGACAATCAGGAAATATTTGGAAAAGCAAAGATACAATTCCATTGCTAAGCACAAACTAATCTTTTGGGGTGTTAGAAAATCATTTATTAAGGTTTTAAAAACTATTGGCTTCAAGTGGAGGAAATGTGGAAGCAAACAGAAACTTTTAACTGAGAAACCTGAAATTCTACAGTGGTACGAGTATCTTGTTCATATTAAAGTTTTGTGGACATCTGGTAGAAACTTATTTATTTAGACGAAACTTGGTTGGACAGTGACCCAAGAACAGGTTCTGGCAGCTGATGAGGTTTTTGTAGTTGCCGAAAATTGCAATTCAGGCAATCTGTTCATTATTTTACGATACGCATTTGAGGGAAGAAGGGGTTTTTGAATGTAGTGAAACTGCCCTATAAGGCAGGGTGCACCAGTGGGGATTATTATGACCAAATGAACCACTAAACTGGCTGAAGTGGTTGAAAAAATGTATATTCCGTACATCCCACCCTCTTCAGTTATAATGTTGGACATTGTATCCTATCTGAAATGTGCCCAACCAAATATTCTACCAAGAGGAAGATAGTGAATTTCTTTCCAAAACGTGGTGTTAATTGTAACGAAATAATGAGAAAAGGAGATCTATTCCCTTCTGGATGTCCATTGCCCATGAAAAAAGTAAAAAAGTGTAGCAAACGGAAGCGGAATATTGTCGGGAAACAAATCTCGACTGTATCGTGTCTGGTGTTGTAGACTACAATCATTGTGAATACGACAACAGATGATGATTTCAGTCAGTGATAGCCACAATGATGATAAATGTATTTGAATTAGTACGACCATTGTGACGTGAAAGTGAATAACAATGGCTTAGAAGGTCTTTATTGTAACTTTGTGGGTTCTTAGAATTAAAAGGCCGAGTTGCAGAAATTAAAAATCTCCTTTATTATCGTCGAAATACACTATTCCATTCTCACGTAAGAACATTAAATCACATATACACAGTCTTCCAAGCACAATGACAATAACAGTGACAGCAGATTACATCATTAGCTCTCGTTACAATAACACTTCCAGCTTTCTGGTTTCTCAACAACTGCTTCACAGCTAACTGCCTCATTACTAGCCATGGCTTCTTTTTATACACCTAATCGATCATTCTAGATTGCTCTCGACTTTACTCTCAAATGTCACCAGATGAAACAGGAATGTTCTGGAATGTAACTATATAGGTGCGAGAAAGTCTTTCACCTCTGTGATAAACTATCCATATATTGTTTATCGCTGCTATCGTTAATTGTTAATGCAAGCTCTTTATTACCATGAAACTTTATCAGCCGATTGTTTCCTTATTTGTGCCGAAAGCCGCCTTATCGCGATCGGGTTCGCGACAGTATGATTCTTCTTATTTTTTGCCCATATTGGGCGTTTTGAATTAAGTTAAATTTAAATGTACAATATAGTAGAAAGGGTCATCCTTAAACAGAGTCAAAATACATTACACTAGTAGCACCAGTTACTGTGGTTTTGAACTTTATTTGCACTCTTCAATTTTATGCATTCATCGAAAAAACTGAAACGCCACTGTCCATCTGTCAGTTAGCACTCCCCCCCTCTCTAATTCCATTCTTATTAAACGTAGACTTGAGCACATTCCTTCCAACCACACCGAGATTGGACTCTCGCAGTATTTTGATGAAAAATATATGTCATCCAATTACGCAAAATATGTTTCAGAAGTTGTAAATTCCTAATAAAGAACTTTATATTTGAGAACAAACCTACACTCAGTACACCTCCGTATTTCAAATTTCTATAAAGTTGACTACATAATTACGGAGACTTGAAAGTTATTTCAAAATATTACATTTTACTACATTTGGGCTTATATGGAATACCATATGGATCCACAACATTTAGAGCACTGCAAAATATTTTTGTTCGTTTCAGTAATATTCTATAGTCAAACGTGCATTTAATATTCTTTTCCAAATGACACCAACCAGATCATAAAATTCTATATTGGGCTTTAGTTATACTTGCTGGTTAATGGTTGTTCAGCGAAGGAAAATACATTGCGATCTGCATACGCCTATAGTGGCTAACACCACAAAGAGGACCTGCAGGAGGGGCTGGAGTGATGGGAACACACGAGACATCAGGATGCACACAAAGAGGCTACATACACGTGCATAACTTCCTAACAGTGGTGAATCGAACATCCGTCCCAAAGATGATGATGATGATGATGATGATGATGATGATGATGATGATGATGATGATGATGATGATGATGATGATGATGATGATGATGATGATGACGACGATGTCTATACCTCCTCTAGCTTAAGTTGTATCGAGAACCATGCAAGTGGAAGGATATTGCCCCTAAACACTTAGAGACGCGTGCAGAAATCTGCGTTTTAGATAACGATATTTGTTTGCTATTGTGTACACAGTCGAACTGCATCAGCGTAAGTGCGTGTGGATACTACATCATTTTAATTATGGGATCTTTGTACCATTTGAAACTGAATGAAATATGGAGACCTTGTATATGCAGTTCTCCTATTTAAGACCTGAAGCTTTCCTAGTGACGGATAAGCTAAAGTTGTTGTCGGGAAGCACGCCAGGTGAAAAGACGATTAGAAATCGACGTTTCGGGAGATTTTTTTTTTTTTTTTTTGTTTTTTAGATGGAATGGCATCTTTGATGTTTGAACAAATCAGGCCCTCTAAGGAGCAATGGCTCACTGGAGCTAGTTGAATGTTTTGTTTTTTGAACATTTTGAACATTTTGACCATTTGAAACATTCAACTAGCTCCAGCGAACCACCACTCCCCAAAAAAACCCAATTTTGTCAAACATCAAAGATGATGATGATGAGTATAAGGGCGCTCAACTGCAGAGGTCATCAGCGCCCTTTTTAAAAGAAACTGGTCATGGCAAAGGCCAGAAATAAATTATTCTAAAACACTATAAATATGTCAATAGAATGACAAAAACTTCATACGCGATAAAAAAATTAAAACAATAGAAATGTCATCTAAAAGGCCATAAATTCTACTTCCTAAGTCCTAAAATCTAATCTCGAAAAGAATCTAAAAACCTTCTTCACTACTGCGTTATCGTCCGCTAGCATTTCTGCAAAGCTGACCGGCAGCTGCAGAGACGTCCTAAGGTCTGCTAGGTGAAAACACTCTAGCAGCACGTGTCGTAAAGATAACGCTTCATTGCAAAACGGACACAGTGGAGAAGACGCTTCGGGAGTGTGCATCTCTGCCACCATCAGGGTATTTATTAAATTTTATAACCACAAATGAATCACTGGATATAACACCAACATAAACAAAGACAGAACGCTATCAGAATTCGTATTACTGAACAAAAAACTGTTTTCAGTAAATTAAATACCATGTCAGGTGAGGACGTGAGTATAGAAAATTAATTGGGTCGAAAACATAGCTATGTAACTGGATTATAAAGCTGTATTGATCTGTGGTTCTTAAGTAGACGGATTTCCATTTTGAGGCCGGTATCCAATAGAAGCTGAACTGAAATCCAGCATCACGACTAAGCGTGCTCCTCTCAGAGGAATTGGCAAAGGCCTCCTTAATTCTCCGCTCCGAGTAACTTGAATTTTGCCAAGATGGTCGTCCTCCGAATGTTGGCTCTATGATCATTATCAAAACAATGCTGTGCTAGGCCAGACTTCTCTGGTTGCATTAAACAATTGCTCCGTTCATGTTCGTTTATTCTGGTAGCGATGGTCCTTCCCGTTTGTCCTGTATACGCTGCCCCACATTCACAGGGAATGCAGTACACTCCCGGAACATGAAAGTCCAGTTTGTCTTTCACTGGTCTCAACAGATGTTTAATCTTCGGAGGTGGCTTGTGGATGGTCCTGATGTATTTGGCGAGAACTCTGCTGATTCTGCCGGATAGATTGCCGGTAAACGGGATGCAGGCTGTAGCGGTAGGCTTATTTCACGCTTGCTGTATTACAGGTTTCGCTTTCCTAGCTTTGTTGGAAAGAACAGTTCTTCCACCTCGAAAATCAGATAAATTTTTCCAGCATTTTAAATGAAAGAAAAACAGTGCGAAAGGCTACTCTGACCACAGGGAAAGACCACCTAATACACTACCCAAAATATTCGTAGATTCATTCACCGGAAGTCTAATACGGTGTATACGATGAGTAATAGAAGAATTTTCGGTTTGCATAAAATACTATATCTGCCAAGTTTGAATGAAGTCAGGAAGCCATTAAGAAAGAGCGATTGATGAATTACGGATAGCAAATGGCCTCTTCTCGAAATACTAAACGGTATGCAATTTCTTTATAAGAAAGACTATAAAGAACTATGGTTTCATATGGAACTGAGCGATGCCTTAGTGTAAAGGTTTAATTTTTTGAGAAAGATTTAAAGCTTTGCGAAACCTAAATGAGACGATTACTCTATCCAGTCGAAAGACCGTTCAATGCAGATTAATACGAGGGCTAAATCCGAACTATATGGAGGGTAAAGGATGTACTTCACGTTGGATTTTGCTAAATATTCAGCAGCAACTTTGGCAATAAGCGGCCGCGTAGTATCGTGGTGCAGCATCCAGCCTGCTTCACGGAAATGTGGTCTTCTGTGCCTGATATGGAGTTGCAATGTTTTCAGGACATCCCTGTAGTATTGTCCAGCTACTGATGTGGGTGCAGGTACAACATGCTAATAAACCATTCAATTAATATCAAAGAATAAGATGACCATAACTGTCCCAACAGAAGCAACCACTTTTGCTTTTTTGGAAGTTGGTGATGAAGGAGATTTCCACACTGAGGTTTGCTGTTTTCTCTCAAGATCAAAATGATGTAGCCAAGTGGTGGCTACGTTTGAAAGAAGCTCCGGATCTTCCTCTAACATCAACTTTAACTACATGTTACCTCCTTCGTAGTGGTAGGTGATACTGAACATGTCTGTGCTTGCCTGGTTCTCACAGACGGGAACCAGGAGTACCAACAATGAAACTACTGCGGGGAGTTTGTTTCACATTAAGCTAACAGAATATAATAAGATTGAATTTTAGTGTGAAAAATTATGACCATAAGAAATTATGATCATTGTTTATTGAACAGCCCTCGTAGATAGATATTTATATAAAGATATAATACTTGTTACCAAGGAGGCTGACACTGAATCAACGTTTCCGTCTATCTTGTTGGCCTTGCGCTTTAAGGAAAATTAATGGAAAAGTGTATAACGTAAGGCTGAGTGAGGATGTTAAATATTTGTAAATGGTGCACTTAATATTGCTCAACTATGTTAAAGTAATTCTGATTGGTAGTTGTTTTGAAGGCGGGATTGTGTATTCTAACTAGCGTGTGGCCATTATTTTATTGCTTGAAATCTGATGTCCTTTGATCAATTAGGGCATAATGGACAATGAACGAAATGGGCTAAATGATGCTAAAATAAACCCAGGGTGCACAGTGCTTCCTAATTCTTCTCAATGTGAGGGAAAAGCATGTCAGTGTAACTCATCCTAACAGATATTTCAACTCGGTACCTCTTAAATGTGAGAGACTTTCTACTTACACAACACAGAGACCAGAACTTCGGCTTTCGTTTGTAAAATAAATAATGGTACAAACTTTAATGCATATGACGTATTGAAAATGTAGTAAACTGCCTCACATCGGAAGACAGAAGATGTAAATTGTAAAAACTAGTCAGAAAAATACAAGAACACCTCTTCTTATCTACATTAATTGAATATTTTGTTTGAAAATAGCCTGTGGGACAAAATAATTTAAGACCGTGTACGATGCAGTAGATTTATATTGAAGACTTTCAACTTTATTTGTATGTTGAAAACCGATTTGTAATATTTGTATAGATATTAAACATTATTTAATACAATATACATTTAAATTAATGTAAACTTATATTAAGAAATTAATCCTTAAAGAATTATTCCTTTTAAATACATATTCCGGTATATGGATGATTTTAATTAATTAAAGCCAACTGAAAAATTCAATATCATGGCCGGGATTTGAATCACGGATCTCCTAGTTTCCGTCCATTGGATCTAACCCCTTGAGCTACCATGGGCAACGTGCCGTCCTGACATTAAATTCTCCAACTGACTCATTATATTTTCCCGGTAGACCACTTAGAGTTCTCGTATTCGAGATAAACATTTGTGGCGACTTACTATTTTAAGTACCTAAATACCAGGATTTTTGTCGCTGAATATTTTTAATGTGAATTTATATTAATAATATAATAGTAATTAATGTCAGGACGGCACGTTGGCTATGGTAGCTCAAGAGGTTAGAGCGATGGACGGAAACCAGGAGATCCGTGGTTCAAATTCGGGCAATTGCATTGAATGTTTCAGTTGGCTCTAATTAATACATTTAAATTCAATTTATTTTAAAGACATTGCGATGTCAAACTGTAAAATAATTATTTTGTGCCAAGAAATGTCAACAAAATAATTAAATTTATGTTGTAATAATATTTACATTTTTGGTTTGCCGAACTTTTGTAGGAAGTGATTACAGCGTTAATCAATGGAAGTTTGTAATATAAGCAATATACATACCTGTGACTTTCAGTTCATCAGGGCAATTCTGCAACAAACATTAATAAAACAATTTAATACTCAAAGTTTCCCTATAAGACATAACAATGATTAAGAAAAACATTTTAATTATTACAGGGCTAGTTTCCTACGCTCTTTATGGATATTATTTCAGAGTTTATTTATCTGCTAGCTTGTGCTAATTACAGAGAATATGTTTTATATAAGCCTCTGTAAAATTCAAGATACAAAACAATTAACCTTTCAACGTTTTAAGGCTCTTTTGTAAACTGAATGGACTGAGGGACAATTTGCTGGATCACTTGATCTCTGGAGCAGCAGTGATTGGCACTTTCAAGCAAAGCAGGTCACGATGGAAGAGAAGGGAGAATTTGGTTTCTGGTTCACTGACAGACAGGTTTATGAGCTAGTCTTTGAATTTACTTTAATATTTTAACTATTCTTCAAGTTCATTTGGAGCAGTTTCAAAGGGTAGAGCTAGATTGAAAAGTTCAATGCCATAGCCGGGATTTGAACCACGGATCTTCTGCTTGCCGTCTAGCCGCTCTAAACCTTGAGCTACTATGGCCAACGTGCCGATATGGCATTATATTCTCCAACTTACTCGTGTTTTTCCCGGTAAACCACTTAGGAGTTCTCATAAACACATGAGACTTCTACCTTAATGGTGACTTTCAACGTGTAAGTATTTTAAGGCCTGGGCTTTATAGTTAACCATAATTAGGTTAATTAACTTAGTCAAAAAGTCAATAATTGCATGCACGCGCACGCACGCTGTTTACCTACATCTCTTGTCGACGCATTGACGCAATTACAGTCTGATCATTCATTGCATACGTTGGTTACTGAGTGTTTAAGATGCCTACGACAATCGTGAGTCCCGCCAATTGTGAAGTACGGGCTGTTATACGATTTCTTAGTGCGTAAAACCGATCGATATTCATCGTGAGATCTGTGAAGTTTACGGACAAGAGTATTTAAAGATGGCCGCACAAATGTGCATGATGAAGAACCGAGTGGGCCTCCTTCGGTCGTTAATAATGATTTGGTGCAGAAAGTGGACGAAAAGGTGAGAGAAAATGGACACCTTTACAATTTCATCACTGTGCGACTGTTATCCTCAATATTCTCGCAGTGTTTTTTATCGTAATCTGACTGAGAATTTAAAGTACCGGAAAATGTGTTCACGTTAGGTGCCGAAAATGTTGACGGATTTGCACAAAACCCAAAGCTTAGTCAATGCATTGACTTTCCTTGAGCGGTAACACAATGAAGGTAAAGATTTTTTAGACCAAATTGTTACTAGTGATGAAACATGGGTGGCCTACGTCACACCAGAATCGAAACAACAATCCATGGAATGGCGACATTCATCATCACCCACAAAAGTGAAGTTTAAGCAAACAATTTCTGCCCGGAAAATCATGTGCACAGCTTTTTGGGACAGAAAAGGAGTATTGCTTGTGGAGTTTCTACATCGTAATGAGACAATCAATGCAGCGTCTTATTGTGAGACACTGACCAATTTGCGCCGTGCAATCCAGAACAAAAGACGTGGCAAGTTGAGTAAGGTTATCGTTTTGCTACATGGCAATGCCCGTCCAAATGTGGCTAATCGTACCAAAGTTCTCATCAAATATTTTCAATGGGAAACTCTAGATCATCCTCCATACAGCCCTGATCTGGCGCCCAGCGACTGCCATTTGTTCCTGCACTTGAAGAGACATCTTAACGTTCAGCGTCTTCAAGACGATAACGAAGTCAAAATGGTTGTGATATAGTGGTTAATACTTCAGCCGGCAGAACTTTATGAGGAGGGTATTTAAAAACTGATGCCACGTTATGAAAAGTGCCTCAATATTCACGTAAATTATACAGAAAAGTAGATTAAGGTACAGGATTTCATGTAAAAATAAAATTATTGCGATATCTATGCACGTCTTTTCTTAATTCCAAAACGGTGCTGACTTAAAAAACTTGCCTCGTACAAAGTAAGGGTGTCAAGACCAGTGTCACGAATAACTTGCACTGGATTTCATAGCACAGGACAACAGGGAGGAAAAAGACAATCCACTTTTGCACCAAGCAGTGTAGACCCAGAGCATACGGCCACTATATGGCATACCGTGCTAAGCCCATTCAGTATGTAATCGAATCTCTCACTAGTATAATGAGATATTAGACTAAAAGCGGTGAGTCTTATGAAACTCATTAAGGTTGTGGTTGTTATATACCTGAAACCGCGACTTGCTCTATTTTTTTTCTGTTAAAGTACTTACAAGTTAATTGAAGCAGTATGTATTACATGTTATACTTACAACTTCCACTTGCAGTTTGAAGCAGATTGCTGCATTTACTGCTGCTGCATTGCATGTTGGTTCTTTCATCGTTAGTTTCTCTCCTGAAACATTTAAATAATTATCTAGAAATATGTAGTGGTATTCAGCATGTATGTATACATTTTTTGTGTTTTTGACTCATTTTAATATGCTGTGGGCCATTTTGAAACTGACCTCTTAGTGCAAATGGGATTATCTTTATTGGTGTTATAGCTGAAGAGAATATGGGATTCTTGGTGCGGAAATGGGCATCGGAGATATGTGTCTTTTATCTATTTTAATAACACAAATGAGGTCATAACTAGAGCCCGGTTTTTATGTAATAATAATTTAAGAAATATGTGCATAGACATGTAACAAAATATTGTGAAATATGTAACTAAATATGTAATAAAGTACTTACAACGTAGAAAGTCGCAACGAAAAGGTATCCATTTATATATGAGAACCCCGATGGTTTACCGGGAAACATACGTGTCAAATTGAAGACATTAATATCATACTGGCATGATTACAATGGTATTTCAATGATTAAGATGAACCGGACGGAGACAAGGAGACATGGCTCAGATCCCAACTAAGGCATTGAATTTTTCAGTCTGACTCTACCTATCCAAAATATATGTTATATATTACGAAAACAACTGTATGTTTTACATTGAATCTAAACCGTACCTTAAATTGATCAAATAATATAGCTTTAACATAAAGGGAAACAGCATAACACAATAGAAGTAGTGGTATAGAATGAGACAATATCTTAAAATAAACGTTTACGATGTTTAAAACTATCAATTTTGCATGAATTGTTGCCGATACTAACAAAAAGTGTTTCATATAGTGACTCTCAAATCTGAATGTAAGACTTATTTTGGAAAGAATAATCATGTTAAAAGCTGTAGAAATGCTAAATGTGAAGGACTTAGTGCATAAGCGGTACGTGAACATTCATAGAGCAAAATGTCACATTTGGATTGCAGATACATTGCCTATTCAATTCTATCTGGGTATCAATTTTTGGTACTTAATTGTAAGCAATGTATAATTTATGACACTTTTCCTCTATTAAACTTCTGGTTTTACTTGCATTCACTGCCGAAATTCGAGCACATAATGCGTCTGAATTCTTGAAATATAAGCAAGAAGTTGATTTTGAGTTATCTGATAGATTGGAACTTAAGTTATTTGTAAATAATCCAAAAGGGCTGCAAACCACATGGATGGACCATAGTTATACCCAGAATATGGCACAGAGAAGTCTAGAACAGTATTTGCACATGTACATATTATACTCACGTTTAATATAAGCGTTTACAAAAGTTGTACAGTTCCTCACTGCCTCTTCCCTTACTGCTTTCAGTGAATCACTGATATTTTCATGTTGCTGTACTACTTGTAGCCAGGACTCTTCAACCATAAAACCTTCATTATCAACCTGCAAACGTACAAGTTTAAAAACCAATTTCTCGCTCTTTGTACGTAGGAAAGTCACATTTGGGAAACTTAAAAGAAAGAATAACGTACATTGTCCATGTTAATGTATGGAAATATGAACCAAAGGTCTACAATATTTTATTTTATAGCTAATTTTTTGAGAGATTATCACTCAAGGAAAAGATTAAGAAGGGCATTTTGCTCCCTCAGCAGCATTATCTGAGGTAAGTGT
Source organism: Mantis religiosa (assembly GCA_030765055.1). Lineage (NCBI taxonomy): Eukaryota > Metazoa > Arthropoda > Insecta > Mantodea > Mantidae > Mantis > Mantis religiosa. The sequence continues at coordinate 306,396,594 of CM060948.1, read as the reverse complement.
TCAGTATACGAGAGGCCAAATTTTAAAAGTAATTTATAAACAGCAATATTCACTTCGTTTTTACTGGCTACAAAAGCGGATTTTGCATACTGTTTGCCAAAGTTAACGCCTACACACTGTCAGTATCTAAAAAGAAACAGACAGGCTGCCTACTTTAACACTACATATTACTGTAACTTCCAAAGTATAACGTGGCTTCAATTAATGGAAAAATATCTTCTGAATTTTACTTTTAGTGGAAATTCATATCAGAAATAATGCGGAATAACGTAGAAATGAATGCATTATGATCAGTGGCATATTACTCTTGAAACCGCTATGTATGTACGATACTGACACCATTTTTTTGGCCTGCAAACAGAGTGCGAAGCTCACGCGCACTCCTGTTGATTCTCAGTTTTCTTTTTTAATTAGGTAAAGAGCATGCGACGCACTACAAATTTTAAGGTAATATCTCTGTGATGTCTTCGGTTCTGCTCACCCCGAGAGAGAAATATCCCCACATAGTCCTTACATTATCCATCATAGTGGGGACTTCGAGCATGTGCTGGCGATAGAGATGGGGATACGGTAAACCAATGGTCACCGATGGGCAGGACACTCATAGGTTATTTTATTTACCTGTTACACTAGAACTCATTATGCACTGTTTGTTAGTCAAACTTAAAAATAACCTTAAAATATCAAAATGAATACAAAATAAAGAAGTGGGTGTTCACAAGATCTCCATTTAAAAGCCACACTAGCACTATCCGCTACTACACCACCACTACTACTAATGAGTGCTAGCTCAAATGCCCCAAAAATTTTATACACTCCATTAGCCTAGAAAGAATGTACCTATTACTATCATATTGTTTATTGTGTCGTTTTACTGAGAGATGTACGCTGAGCATTAATATTCACATGAACCAACGTGGCGAACTGAATACATGCATGTTTACGTCAGTGTGAATTCCCGTGCTTCTTTATTTTTTCACTAAGATGTACCAAGTCGGCACATGCTACTTTTGTCCAATTACTCACTTCAGAGCTAGTCTTGTGTCGTGGCGTAGCGGGCTGAGGTAGCATGTCTTGGTCCCTGGCCACGGAAAGCGGTCCGGGTTTGATCCCACCCATGGAGTGTGAATTTTCGGTCCTGGGTATAGGACCAGTGCCCACTCAGCATTGTGAGGAAAGTAGGGAGCCCACGCTAGGTAAGCGGCCCTGGTCACGAAAACCAACGTTCCGGCTGGGGGATGACAAGATGCTGACCACATCCCCTCCCCGTATCGGTTGGATGATCGCCCACCTCTGCCGTAGGCAAACGGGCGTGAGGTGGCAGTCGGGTTGGTTAGCTTTGGTCCTGCTAGGGCTGTCGCGCCAGTGGTTAACTTAACTCACTTCAGAGCTAAACAGAAGGCACGGAAAGCTATTCAGCGCATTTCTAATACTGTAACCGCATAGCCATTTATAGGTTGTGTATACATCATTAATTTGGGCCTGTAGTCCCGCTTCTGAATTTTGTAACACGCTTAACTGTCAAATTGGGCTGCGGACGTCCTAGTCACTTTATTACATTTCTTCGCAAGTCACTTTATCTAGTTTATTTCTTAAAATGGAATCCACCGAGTTCGTAGCTGCCTCTGGACAGAAGTTCAACAGTCACAAAGGTTCCAAAAACCTTGCGATCGGTCGCTGCACACAACAAAAATTATTTTTTTTTTTTTTTTTGCGCTAAAGCACTAGCTGTACTTGATGTACTAAGAAACTCACAATTATCTAATCTGCTGATTATCTACAAATTCCAAGTTTATCACAGTGTTTAAAACAAAACATCTGTTTAGAAACTGGACTGAAAATGCACGCCGTATTCAAAGCAAAAAAGAAAAGGCTGAGAGCGCTAGGAGTTGTAAACATTCTTTGTATTGGCAGATAGTTGCAGTTACACTCTATGGATAGTAGCACTTCCCAGAGATGAGCAAGAACTCCTTTAGCGTTGCCAATGTGAATTAACGTACACATCGAAACTGTGCTCTGATCTGGGCGTACCCAACCAATGCCTGTCAGCAGCATTTGTCGTCTACGCATGCGCAGAGCTTTAAACGTCACATGATGTGCTAGCACAAGAGAAGTGTGCTAACTACAAGGTTGCCACATACTCATGCTATCACCGTCTACTTACTACACGTTAAGCATGAGCGCGTTAAATAAAAATAACGAATGAAAAGACGAAAAGGGCTTCTACAAGATAAATATTGGGGGTTCACGTGCTCTTGTGCTCCTAAGCAGCAGCCGCCCTGGTGTCGTTAAATTATTGTGTGTATTAAAATTCTCCTAAAAGGTTCGTAGTCCATTATTATTTTGCAATAGAGGCATAACTGATTATTAGGATATAGGAAAGAATAAAACTAAAGCGTAGCTTAATTAGCCTAAAAATTGTCTAGGGTGCATTTCTGCTCAGCTATACCAAATATGTAAATAGGTTGTTCCTTTGTTCTTCTCCATACCTACGGATTATTTTTTCCCTGCTTTGTGTTGCTAATTGAATAATGCTACTTACTTCAATTAAAACTTGTAGATTAGCTAGAAATTCAACATGAAAGAATATGGTGAGATATATTGAGGAAGCATTAGTAGTCTATTATATGTTAGTACGTGGAAACTATTACAGTTGAAATACAGTCTTGAACATTCGAACGATTTGGTATTCTATGTATTTAGAACTATATGAATTATGTTGACGTACAAAAAGAGAATGGCAAGGCTTTTCAAAAAGAGATGGAATAGGAACTTCTGCTTGGTAAAGGAAATTGATATCCAAACAAATAATATGAAATTCTGGTTCAGGGAAATATAAGTCAGATGATCACATTAATGTGTTGCATAGGTCTGTTTAACTTTTTAAACTTTGTTTAACCTTTATAACGTTTGAATTTCTTTTATATAGTATGAGAAAATACTGTCGTGTCAACAAAGTATTGGGAATTAATCATATAAGACTCACGTATAAGAGGAGATTCGAAATTTTCGTTTTGTTCCATTTATACTCCGGTTTTAATTGCAGTGGTCACATCGGCGAGCACCGTGACTCACTGGTTAGACCGCCTGGCTCTCACAAAAGCGGCCCGGGTTCGATCCCAGGCGACCGAAAAGTGAAATTTGTGGTGGACAACACGGCGCTGGGGCGGGTTTTCTCCGGAACCTCCGGTTTCTCCCGCCAACCCATTCCACCGCTGCTCCATCTTCATCTCATGTATCATCAGTGTCACCGCCTGCAGTGACGTATGTAATAAAAGCGGGCGTTAAACAATACACATTTCATTTCATTTTCATATCGGTGACCGTTCTCCTTTGGAACATATATCGCTTATTGACGATGATGTTGTCTCGTAGACGTTGGGTTTCAGGTATTTCGTATGTTTTGTCACTAGATCACGCACACATTCGCATTCATTCATTCTTCCAGACACTGGAAAAGATGAAGAATCATCTTGGTTGCAGAAAAATCCGCACCCCAGCCGGGAATCGAACCCATAACCCCTCGCACGGCAGACAGTTGCTCTACCGACTGAGACTGAGACCGACTTCAACTGCATGTTGCCTCCATTGCAGCGGTAGGCAATACTGAACATGTCTGAACTTGTCTGGTTCTCACAGGCGGGAAACAGGAGTACCAAAAATGAAACTACTACAGAATGTAATAGGGATGAATTTTAGTACGAAAAATTATGTCCGTAAAAATTATGATCATTCCTTATTGAACAGCCCTCGTACACTTTTTTTTTTTTTTTTTTTTTGTTTGTTTTAATTTTACGTCCTTCAAAGTTAAGTCATATCGGACGATGAATGGAATGGGTGAAATGATGCTCAAATGAGTCAGGGACTCGGAGTGTACCCGGCATTCGTCTTTCAGGATAAGGGAAACCCCCAGGAAAACCTTATCCAAGTAACACAACTTGACCAAGATTCGAACTCGGAACCTCTTAAAAGTAAGGCAGACACGCTGCCATCTACGCTACCGATGCGAGCTTTATATTAGATCTGTTTATCCTATTTATTATAATATAAAGAACTGAAAGCCAGTGTATGGATCACATGCACAAACATTTTAGCGCAATTATCTACTGTACATAAGTTGTTGGCTAAATCCTTATTCTTAATATAAATAACAATTAATTTCAGGGAACACTTACCATGCCAAGCTTTTCTGCTGTGCACTGCGTAAAACACTGTAAAGGAAGCAGAATTTTAGTGTTGCAATTAACAAAAATAAGAATCTTTTCCTGCTTGTTACAGCATTCATACTTACTACAAAACGTTTTTTATCTTGTCTGTTTGTTTGCCATTGTGTCATGTGCTCATTACGACCTGAAAAAGCAAACTACACAGTATTTATATGCAGCATGAGTAAAAAACATATATCCTTAAGCAATGTAACCTTAATTACACGTGCACCAGACCCTTTTTAACTGAAACAGTGGGTGTTTGTCTATCATGTGCTTAGACTATAGCGTTTTATTCTGTTAAGGGCACTGGGAGGTTAATTTTTACCAATATTAAAACTTCAATATATAGAAAACTAAGCATTATCAGAAATTGAAATTCGGCATGATTACTGTTTAAGGATCAGTGCATTTAACTACGTTATAATATTTAAATTACGTTCACTTAGTTCCATGCAAAAGGGGCATAAATCACACCGTGTGTCCTGAAAAAAATATTGCACCCTATATTTCAGGTGCACTTTACTTATAGGAATTTAAAGCTACATGCACAAAGTTTTACCATAAATAACCTAAGATACAGTTTTATAATATCGGCTAAATGAAAATGACATACAGTTTATACTATGCACAAGAATGATTAATTAGTTTTGAGTACAAAAAGAAGATAATATTTTCAAGGACTAAATATTTTTTTCATCCATTTTATAAATCACATAATGTAACATATAAATGTTAGCCCAATGTGTTCAAAGAACATTGATAAATAATCGCTACAAATTTTGTGTCAATATATTTTATAGTTTTTGGGAAACATGCACCTAAGGTATGAAAAATCAACGTTTTGGGAAATCACGATCAAAGATTAAGCATCATTCTCAGGAAGTGGGAGTTTCATTACGCCGCCATGTTTAAATTGACGAATTCTATGACGTTAGTACCAGCTGACACCCTATGTTATATATATATATAATTTTAAAGCCGAAGAATTATATAACTTTTTAAATTTTTAACATTAAAAACAAAAAACAGACTTTTTGAAACCTATCGACCTCCCAGTGCCCATAAGTGTAAATACTAACAGTAAATCTCCTGCCTGTTGATGTGAATTAATGAAATTAATTCTATAGTGCCCTTTGCAAAAAAAAAAATGTGGATCTTAGGCTGTAGTCAAGTCTTTGATCTTGAGTTTCCTCATAGTTACTCCACTGCTAATGCTACTGCTATTTCTACAACAACTACTACTACCACTACTACTACAAAAACTACTACTACTACTCCATACATTCCTGCTCTATCTGCTTTTGCTGGTTATATTTCTTCTTCTACCTTTCTTTAGTCTGTTTTACACTATTGGATTTTGCTGCACAGTATAGTGTTCACTTTCGTTACTACCTACCTACAGTATTATGAAGCATTGCATTAAAAAAAATTGGATGTCTAGATTTCTTCTTCTTCACTCCAAGGGCTAGGCAATGCTGCCTGTTCAGTCTTAAAACATGTCTGACCATCGTTTTCGTGGTCTTCCCGGATGTCTCTTTCCTCTAGGTTTATAGTTTATAACCCTTCTTTGGATCCTATCTCTCGGCATTCTGTCAATATGCCCTCTCCATTCATTTTTATAATTTATTATTGCTTCTTCCAATGAATTTATTTCTACATCTTCTGTTATTTTTTCATTTGGAATTTTACCTAAAAGAGTACATCCCTTTACTGCTCTTAAAAATCTCATTTCGGCAGCCTATATCTTGTTTTTGTCTGCTTTTGTTAATGTCCATGTTTCAGAACCAAAAAGAAAAGCAGGAGCAGCCATTACTTTATAAAATTTCATCCGTGTTTCTTTTCTGGTTTTAGTTTTTAGGCTTCTATTGATTATGCCGCATATTGGTTGGAAAATTGGTAATTTGTTTTTAAAATCATTTTGACATTTATAACTGACATATGTTCCCAAATGTTTAAAACCGTATCTTTCTCTGAGATATAATCATCAATTACTATTTTGGTTCCAATAGTGTTTTACCTAGACACGCCACTGGTTTTGTTTTATTTGTGGAAATGTTGAAATTATAATTCTTACATAACTTATGTAAAATATATACTGCTCTTTGCAGCTCGTTTTCAGTTTTACTTATAATTATTTGGTCATCCGCAAATAGCATCGTCTTAAGAATAGAGTGTGGTTCAAGATGAATGACTCCGTTAATCTTAAACATCCACTCTAATCAGATCGTATATAAATTATGAATAAGATGGGAGACAAACTGCAATCCTATCTTACACCTTGATTTGTATGTATCCATTTACTATACATTCCATTTCCAATATGTATGCTGATTGTTGCATCCTTAGATAGATTGTTGCATCCAATAGATTTTATAACTTTAATGAGATGATTTGGGTAGCCTCTTCGAGTCATGATTTCCCACAATTGTTTCCTATTTACATGATCAAACGCTTTTTCATAATCAAAAAAGCTATATGCGTTTCCAGATTTAAATTCTCTTCTTTTTTCTATTATCTGCTTAACTGTAAAAGTAGCATATGTACAGGATCGTCCTTTTCTAAAACCACATTGTTCATCTAAAAGTAGAACATTTGTAATGGTTTGTAAGCTTTTACTTAAGATTCATGAATATAATTTATATCCTGTGTTTAATATACTTATTCCCCTATAATTCTCGCATCTATTTCGAGCACCTTTCTTAAAAATAGATATAATTCGAGCATGTGTCCAGGATGTTTGGTTTTGGCATCCATTACAACAACTATTAATTAAATTTAAAATTCTTTGATTTAATATCGGTCCGCCATATTTCAATAATTCTGCATTTATTGCATCTTCTCCTGTGGCCTTCCTATTCTTTATTTCTTTAATGCCGTTTCTAATTCTTCTAAAGTAATTGGATCTACATTTCCGCATATTTAGATGTCTAGATTTCACCGGAAAACATATTTTCAGGATTCTGTGAACACAGCTACCCGTAAACAAAAGATCCCACAAATATCGAAATTGCGATTTCAGTTCTGTATCTTCCAAGAATGTGACACGATCTGTTGCATAGCTTCCTTATCTCAAAACCACCCTTTACTTGGAATATTTTTGAAGCGATGTATTTTCTTAAAAATGGTTCTAAGGTTGTATTAAAACATCCCATGTTTAAGTTATTTATAGCAGAAATAAAATATATGATTGCGTTTAATTTTCTGGGTACAACCTGGGAATCACGCTTTACTTAGAATGTCGGGTAACCCTAAGCTCCATAGATCCTGGACTCATTTGAGCATCATATCACCCAATTCATTCGCCGTCCGATAGGACTTAAGGTTGAAGGACATAAATTACAAAAAGGCTCTTTACTTAGAGAGAATTTTACATAGTTTTACATCTGCTAAGCATAGGACATGTCAATGAACGTCAAGTTTAAAATGCTGAGATGTTTAACAAACAATATATATTACAGAAACATTTTAGTGATCTCATCTATTTCCTAGACATCCGTTTAACTGATTTAAGCTGTTCAATATTTCTACATTTTTTAAAATTCTGTTGCCCTTTAGGTGTTTCTTCCGAATTCGAGGAACGATCAGGAATTTCAGGCGTGAGAATATAGCTACGGGTATTTAAATTTCACACCATATATTCCGCTTCTTCTTCATGCCTCATACCAACACCAAAATATGAAATGTGCCTATTTCTGGACTACTATGGATGGAAAATTTATTTTTTGTATCAAAGTTTGTAGAAGCTATTTGGAAAGGGTATGTCAATGCAGTATATCCGATTTTTTGTGACCCTTGTCCTTATTCAAATGTAGATGAAATGCTAAATGATGTTATTGTTATGGCATTTTAGTGTCCAAAATATCAAATAAAATATTAAAAATGGTATTCCTAACTTTTTCTTTGTTTTATATCGGCTGTTCTTTAATATTTTGATACAGCTAGTTTTATCAATATGTGACTTTACAATTTAAATACACCTTTTTGTGCAAATATTTCTGCTCCAGTTTTAAATCTATTTTACTATGTTCATGGATATTATAACTATCCCAACTAAATCTTTTTATTGCGGTTCCAATAATATCTACCCCTCAGAAGAAGCGTTTACGACATTGCATGTGTAGCATTCCATATTTACTTCGTAAAATGTATCAGTTTAAACCTATTGCATACAACATGTATTAAGATAGTCCATTGAGCTAGGAGGTTCAATATATGCACACAGTTTTCAAAAATTTAGAATCTACAAAGGAAATCAATACATAAACCATGATCCCTGTGTAACAATTATTCATGGTATATTTATTCAATCATGACTTTAGCTATAAAGGTTTATGATATTATATATTTACTGTGCATATTCCAAAATTTTACAATTTACTACTTTTGTTACCTTCTTGATACCTTGGCTTGCATGACACTCTGGTCTTTTGCTCTGCCAGGTAGCTCTTAACCTCCACAACTCCTTGATTACTTAATTAGTACCTTTCTTCCTTCTCCTCTTCCTTTCATACATTTTTTTACATTTCTGGCCCATTTTTCTTTTACTTTCCACAAGAACTCATCAATACTTCTTACCTTCTTTTCCTCCCTGCCCGTAACATTTTTATAGCTAATATCCTCTTCCCTACTTTCTCCCATCTTTCTTCCCAAAACGTTGTTCTCCCTTTCACGGGAATGGGATTGTTTATTAAGAAAGGGTTAAATAAGACATTCAACGAAACATTGTCTTGATCCAAAGCAGCATTGTGGGTGATTATTCAAGATAAGCAGTTAGATGACAGTAAAATATGTATGGGTATAGTACGCAACCCGCCTGTTACATCGCAGTTCCACAACACGAAATTATATGAGCTTTTAGAGAGGGACATAGGGTGGCTAACAGATAAGTATGTACATAATGAGAGATTTCAATGTCAGAATAGGGGAAAGTGAGAATAGGGGAAAGTGACATAAATTTAGTGGAATGTAGGGAATCAAATGATGTGTTACAGAAATGACAGTGTGTTAGACATGGCAGGGACAAAATGATGGAAAAAGGGAGTGAAAAATTTATCGGATTTTGTGAAAAAAAATCTATTGATATTTTAAATGGAAAATACGGAGAAGAGGAAGCTGGGAAATATACATTTACAAATACAATTGATCAAAGTGTAATTGATTACGTATTATGGCCAAATAACTTGAAAGGCAAGATAAGCAACTTCATAATTACAAACTTATAAAGGCTTATAGAAAAAGTGAAATTTGCGTCACATTCTTTTCTGAAATGCTTGCAGATTTACTTAAATTTTTAATCCTGAGCTAATTCGGCTAAGAACACATGATGCCTTATAAACTTTCTACGTAAAGCTAAAGTAGTTGAATCAATGGGCTAAACATGCTCTCACGAAGGTACTGGGATTGCTTATTAGCTAAAATTATATGAAAAACCTTTATGTGCGTGTTCATTTCAGAATTTGAACAACAATTTATCATTTAAGGTTAATTTAATATAAACAGGCACGGTAGGTTTAAATGTTGTGGGGAAACTTAAAAGGAAGGTACTGATTCATGCTGCGTCCTATGACGTTAGAAGTTGAAACGTACATATTTTCAGCATTAGGATTTTGTTTATAGTGGTAGAATACTTATTTGACTTAAATTAGAGACCACCTTCCGCAAACACAGAAAGTATAAATTTTTGAGTAAATTATAGCGATTTCACAGAGTAAGTACATAAAATTAAATTTTAAAATTTATAAATCATTAAAAAGTAGTCTAGCAGTTATTTATTAAGTCAGAAAAAAGTATAAGCACATGTACTTAGGGGAAATTCAAATGTAGAAAAGAACTAGGTTTTGCCATCCCAACATCACCTTCCTGACTTTGAGTTCCACGTGACACCTTGTATGATAAGTAGCATTTGTTTCTGTTTTCGGATAAAACTTAACTACTAATGGTTAAAAGAAAATAACGACGAAAGAAAACATTTCTTTAGCACATTGTTGTGTTTCAAATCACAAGTTTTATTTCCGATAAAGAGTTTACGCAAGAACACAGCGTATACGAGGTACTTCCAGAAAGTAAGCTTTGTTAGGTAATAAAAGTAAGTTGTATACAGATACAGAAACATTATTTATTGCACAAAATTCTACCGCTCTTAAACTACTTTTCCACATAACTGCCGAAAATTTGCAGGCATTTCTCATAGCGAGGCACAAGTTTTTGTATACCTTCTTCATAGAAGTTTGCCGCCTGTGTCTTCAACCAGTTGGAAACATTTTCATTCATCTCTTCGTCATTGTTGAAGTGCTGAGCGCCAAGGAAAGATTTGAGATGCAAAAACAGATGAAAGTCGCTAGGAGCTTGGTCAGGGCTGTACGGGGGGGGGGGGCGGTGGTCAAACACGTCCCAGCCAAATTGCTGTAGGATATTTTTCGTCGCATTTACAGTGTGTGGTCATGCATTGTCGTGAAGAAACACAACTTTTGACAGAATACGTCGGCGCTTATTCTGTATTGCGCGGCGCAATTTCTAAGTATCACGCAATAAATATCTGCTTTCATTGTTTAACCACGTGGTAAGAAATCAATGAGTAAGATGCCTTTCCTAACCCAGAATACTGTTCACATCATTTTTCGAGGTGTCAAGATTTGTTTCGTCTTAGCCTTTGCTGGGGATGAGGTGTGCCTTTATTCCGTTGATTGACGCTTACATTCAGGGGCGTCGTAAGAAACCAAGTTTCATCTCCTGTGACTATCTGTGTCAGAAATTCTTCGCCGCCTTCATCATAGCGGGTCAAAAACTGAAGTGCACTACCCATCCGCTTTGTTTTTAGTTGCTCAGTAAGAATCTTTTGCACCCAAAGTGAGCAAAGGTTACGAAAGTTCTTTTTTTCTGTAACAATTTCATGAACTGGTGGTCGTGAGATTTGGGGAAATTCCATAGCGGGAGCACTAATTGTAAACTTGCTGTTTTCCTGGATCATGTCATCAATCGCGTGAACCAGTTCTTCTGTAGCCAAAGATGGACGCCCACTTCGTTCTTCATTGAACTGTTGGACCCATCTTCTCACCATTGTATCACTCGTCGCATTTGGTCCGTAAACATCGCAAATTTGCCGATAAATTTCAGCTGGTATAACTTTCCTGGCATTCAGAAAACAAATCACAGATCTGATTTCACAAGCGGCGGGATTTTCAATCAACACCGACATTGTAAACAAGCACAACAAAGCTTACGTGGCTGACAGCGATCTCATAATGGCGTACGTTTACAGAGCGTCTACCGCGCATTTGAGGAACTGCGATCGCAGCGCTGTAGCGGAGATAAATTGAAACAGAACTACTTTCTGGACATCCCTTATATTTCAGGATTACTTAGAAAGCTACTACTGTAAATGTTTAAAGTTGTTATAGTAAAAAGCTTTTCTTGCGTAATATTTATGATTAGAGTATGCCTTACTTTACCATAACAGAATATTTTGTAGAGTGTTAAATTTGGTAGCGAAATGCATATGTGTTCTGCGATATGCTGTCCAGCGGGAGTTGCGTAAGGTGTGAAGCTTGAATTTGCCTCGGATTGATTCCCGTTGGCAGCCAAATCTAACCTTGGATTGTGCTGACTTTCTCTAGTCGGGAGGCCAATTATGATTGGTTTCTCATCTATCACTATTTATATTCCATACATTTTCTTTCATTTGGCTTCCTCCTCTTATTTCAAGTGTGCTTCTGAATTAGTGGCATATGTCAGTAATGGTTAAATGCTCCAGATGCTTACTCAGAGAAAGGCTACACCAGATTGACACTAGAGGTTTGTTTGGTTAACGGGCCATTCATCGCTTGCTCTAGACCTCTCCCGAAGTAGGGCAGAACTGCAACTAATGGGTACCTGCGCGCGTTTCTGTGGCCTGTCTGCGTTTGTAGTGTCTTGTGTTTTTTCTCGTTTTCTTCCTCCTAGAGGATGATTATCAGTGATAACCTATTACAATTCATCCATGCAGGTCGCCGAATGCGAAGCATCCCCCTCAGCTCTGGTATTAGCGGTACCTCCGTGTCTGCGTTGATCACTGTGGGTCACACCGTCCCGTAACCTCTACTTACCACTATGCTGAATATGGTGTCGGCATGCCAGCATCGCCTCCTTGGATTTCTGAGTAGGCTGTGGTTTTGAAGATCTGCAACACTATATTATAACAATTTTATTGATAAACTTACGCACTCAAAACATTAATATATATTATCGTTATTGCACACAGTAAAAGCTTACAGCCTTAATAAGCAATAAAATCTGAATCTTAGAATCGTGTTTTTATAAATGTATATCTCCCTGACTTAAATGTTTCATATTGAACGTCTTTTATAATGATACAAAACTGGATTTTCGTTTTTAAGTGTGAACGTCATTACGAGAACCTACCTTTCAGTCTGTCCGTCCATAGGCATAAAATAATTAGAAAAGTGCTACAAGTGCTACATTAAACTGATATATTCCTTTTTGAGCTGCATTAATAGTTCTATTGGAGCGCTACATACAGATTTTCATAACTTAAGGAAAACACTCCACGTACGGAGTTTTATATACAACGTAAGAAGAACACCTATTATCACATTTCTAATTCGGTAAAAAATTGGTACAAAACTTGAAGTATTTTCATTAATAGCCTCAAAATCAAATTTAATCATAATTTCACATAGCCAAACAGCACAAATTTAGGTTGCAACCAAAGTTTACTGAACCCAGGCTAAGAGCATGACATCCTTGATACTTAGAGGAGGCGCTAAAATAAAATAAAGTAAAACACCACTACAACTGCACTTAAATGGAACCCAGGCTTCAGAGGAACGGCGCAGCAAAGATGGAAAACAAATACGATGCACTCAGATTTACGCTGGCAACGTTGCCCATTCTATTAGCGATGATACTGAACTGAGCAGCCATCAGCAAAGCAAAATATTTTGACTTAAGGTTAGCTTGTGATTGTGATATAAAGTAGGTAAACAAAACCCACAGATATAATGCTAATTAAATGCTAGTGTGACATTCGTAGCTCCTCCCAAAAGTTTGGAGAAGAAAGTGTAGCCTTATAAAAAGTATTTGAAATAACCGTAATGAATATTTCAATCCTCCATAGGGCAGAGTGGTTTTATATGCATACATTTGGATTACAAAAATTTTTTCTTCCTTTGGCGCTTTAAATCGTTACACTCAATTATTATGTTGTGTTAAGTGCAGAGGTTCTACTCCCATTAGTCATGGACCCGTAGGACCAAGGACCCAGGCCTCCATCTACCCGTGGCCGATGGATACTGCGGGGCTCTTTCCATAGGGCAATATCTGGTTTCTTAAAAAGCCCCCCCCCGCAAGATGGGATGGAAGTGCATACGCCACTTAGGCGCGTCAACCACGCAGGGAAGAATACCGAAAACCTCGGTGGAGTCGCCTGGTGATCTAGTACACCTTCTGCTAGCTCTGCAGGCTATTACCTGGGACTTATGAGGCAACCCCCAGCCCTTCCGGGCAGACGTAATCAGGCCGAAGGTACCAAATTCCCCGTGGGTGTCGGGAACACATTGCCCCCTCGAGTCCAACCCAATCCGATCAACTGTCATTCAGGGAGGGGCTCGAACGTTCGGCACGATGTTCCTCTAGTAACGTCAGAGGTACCACAAGTGCTAAGCGTCCGCAGCGCCCGCACCACGGCAGCTGAAGGGAACGGATCCCCTCTCCTACGGGAACTCAATTATTATGTTTCTAAAACAATTATCTACTTAAAAAAAATGATGTACTATCTGTTCGCAGCAAGAATTAAGTAAATGTCAAACAAGCTTTTAATGAAATGAATCGCATTGGCTGATTGGTTTTAATACTCTCGTGTTCTTCCACAATATAGCTTCATGGTTTATTAAGCTCCGCGCTTTATCTGCTTTCCATAAACCATTCAAGTTGTTGTTATAGAATGAATATAATTTAATTAGAGTAAGAATAATGATTCTCAAAATTTCAAAAAATGCACTGGCTGACTAGCAGTTAAATTCCGGTGACAGCATTGCTGTTTAGATGCGCATGCACAAATGTTAGGTACAACCAATGGCGTACTAACAGGCGGAGCTCATTACGGAATGCGGAGTAATACTTTACTTTATTCTAAAAGTGAGCAGATTATAATTCCAAACATCTGTGCACCATTAGTTCGGTTCAGCAATATTCCTTGGACATACTTATGTACGCACATATATACACACATAATAGGTATAATGGTAGGGTAGATTAAGGTATTTTGGCACCGAACCAAAATGGCAAAATGACGACCGCGCGCAATCTATAAATTAAAGGGTTTATTGTACTATTTAGTTGTTATTTTTGCTGTATATAGAGGCTTTTACGACATATTTACAGGCTTCTTATGTAATTAGGTGCTTTTGGGGGCATATTTAGTGTATTTTTTGGTGTATTTAGAGGATTTGGGGGTTGAATTTAGAGGTTTTGCGACGTATTTACAGCCTTTTGATGTATTTAGGTGCTTTGAGTGGGGTGCATTTAGAGTCATTTTGGTGTTTAGAGGCTTTTGCGACGTATTTACAGGCTTCTGGTGTAATTTAGATGTTTTGGAGACGTATTTAGTGTATTTTTTGGTGCATTCAGAGGCTTTTGGGGTGAATTTACAGGCTTTTGGTGTAGTTTAGATATTTTGGAGACATATTTAGTGGCTTTTGGTATGTATTTATGGATACTTTCTTGTATTTAGAGGTTTTCGGGGCATCTTTAGTAGCTTTATGATGTATTTAGCGGCTTCTTGGTGTATTTATAGGCCTTTGAGATGTATTTAAAGGCTTAAGGGGGTATTTAAGGTCTTTAGTATGCATTTAGGAGCTCCCCGGAGTGTATTTAATCAATTTCGAAATGTATTTATAGGCTTTTGGTGTAATTTAGCGGTTTTGGAGACATATTTAGTGGCTTTCGGGATGTATTTACTCACTATAGGTACATATATGCATACATACAAGGTGCTAAGATGTATGAATGCGCAGACACTTGAAGAGGAACCTACTGACGGTACGATAAATAATACTTTCCTTTCCCATTTTCTGCTACAATACGCGGTTGCATAAGTAAAAAATATAATTCGTCAAAGGTTTGACTGCCAATATGTCACAATACCTTTATTTAATTTTTTCCATTTATACACCGCCTTTAACTCCAATGGTCATATCAGCGGCCATTCTCCTTTGGAACATATCGAAGGTGTTAACTCGTATTCGTTGGCTTGTATCATTAGGTCACGCACACATTCGCACTTTCATTCATACCCTCTTACGCCGGGGAAGATTAGGAATTATCTTTGTTGGAGAAATATACCCCCCACCACGGGAATTGAACCCGGGGTCCCTAGCACGGCAGGTAGGTGCTGTTCCGAATGAGCTACGGGGCCACCCAATTCCTTTATTGTTTACTTCTGTAATTGGAAAAGTGAGGTAGAGGTACAAATTATAGGTTATTTATGTCTTTATCATGTTCTGCTAAAATGACTCATTTAGCAACAAAATTATTTTTAAGGGCCTACTTTAAACAGTCCATTAGAGTAACGTCGTGGGTATACGCTTGGCAACCGGGCAATATTAACGTGTGTGTACAGCGTGCACAGCGGAATTACCTGCCGCGACGACTTGCACAAAAGTAGGTCCTATTTCCGATGCTTTAAATACATTCAAAATTATGGCAGTCTTTAAAAATCAAGATTATGCTTCTTATTTACGACAAGGTCTACAGCTAATCACATGAAAGATTGCATAGGGATGTTTCACAATAACGTACTTCCAAACCCAAGATCATTTGCTGCAGTGGGTCGGCAGGTGTGATTCTTCACCCGGACAACTGATAACCAGAGTTCGAATGTAGTACTGCAGGTAGAAGAAGCACTGTTGCTGGTGGAAAAGCAAATCACGAGGTTTGGCAGATAATGCTGGTTTGTTAACTTAGATAGTTCGTAGAACGTTAAGAGAACAGCTATTATGATGTTTTTAAATTCAAAGAGTACAGTCATAGGTCTGAATAATGATCCGCCTGGAGTAACATAAAGTAAATGGCTGAAGGAGTAACGTGTGCCCATACCTAATTTTTCATAACAGCTGCTAGTGACTGATGATGTATGTTTCACGCGTAATAGTGTATTGAATTTCCATAATCAGCATTTGCGGTCCTTTGAAACTCCTCATAGTATTTGCGACACGCCCACCGGTTTTCATTGAATGTCTTGGCTGGAATAATTGGATATGAGTTGATAGTATTTATTGTAATACCCACAGGATTGACTGGAATAACTTGTCAGCAGTTCTTGATAAACAATATGACCTGTATGTTAAAGGATGCCGCTCTTCTTACAGGTCAAAACATGTTGTTTATGCATGAAGGAGTGTCCCCTCTTATTACAAAAATTTGTTCGACAACATTTAAATCGTACAGTTCCTGATCAGTCGATAGATCGTTTTGAACCAATATCTTGACCTGTAATATCTCCAGATATAAATCCTTTAACATAAGAGATTTCTTCCGGGCTTTGGAGCCTTGGTCTGATGGAGTTAAGCTGTCCATACGTTTCGTCCATCCCTGCGGTGGATATCATCAGTGGCGTGGTCTTAATCTTCTAGATGAAGGTTCAGGTACAACTGAGACGCTCGATATAAATACGACACCTCTAGCGAGCGTCTCAGTTGTGCCTGAACCTTCACCTAGAAGATTAAGACCACGCCACTGATGATATCCACCGCAGGGATGGACGAAACGTATGGACAGCTTAACTCCATCAGACCAAGGCTCCAAAGCCCGGAAGAAATCTCTTATGTTAATTCTGATTCCTGCCGTGAAAGCCTACGAACACTCATAAATCCTTTAGATTACTATTTCTGGGAACATTTGTAATATAAGGTGTACTATAAAGCGGTAGCTAACCTTTGGGATCTTCACACACATGTGTGTGAAGAAACACTAGAGATGGGGCAGAACGCAGAATGAATTTTGAAGCTGTTATCATTGATCATCTTACCCGTAGTCCCTTACTCAACTCGTAAATATGATCGAATAAATTAAAATGAAACCACCCCACCACGTGTTGCTAGCAGAAGCTGATAAACACACAAGTTTAATCCCTAAAGTCCATAACGTTTTTGCAGTAGTGTAAGGCATGGAAGTATTTGTACGAGTACTCGTTAAATAACCATTAAGGCTGCCATTCGAAAATGTAAATAATTAATTGTGTTAATTTAAAATAAGAAAATTACATTCATTCGGTTAAGCTGACTATTGTGTTTCCTCTACAAGATTCTTTTGTATGCTGATTTTAATGTTAAACAGTCACGTGATTCAACAGTTATTCAGGTGGTTCAGGACATTTAAATAACCTATAAATATACTCATTTCCTTAATTTGTGTTGCAATTAGAAGCCGAATGTGAAAGAGGCAGTCCAGTGCAAATGGGATAAAACATGTTAAAACTCACCTCTGAGTTACACAATAGTTGGTGTAATAGTTTCAATTTGACCATTACCACCAATCCAGCTGTAGCTCTGTGGCCGTTACTCCTGACCCATGGGTTTCTAAGGATTTCCCAGCTTTGTATAAAAATACTAGGAAAGCTCATTGCATGCCCCGAATTTCTTCTTTTTCCATTTCATCTCCATACTTATTTCAGTTCTCCCTTTAGCCACTTGGTCCTATCAGGACTGAGCCCGTCGAAAGGGGTCTCCATCTCTATATTACAGCAATGTGTGATCTGTAAGACTTCGTCCACAGGGGGTGTGGTGTCCGGCTTAAAGACATCTGGAGGGTGTTTGCTTATATATTGGAGGCAGCTGTCCGTTGATTCAGCTTGTCAACGGTACCGACTATGCCCTCTGTTAAGAGTCTGTTTAATTAACTCGTGTGCACTTCAGCCGCTGCCTTTGAAGAACCTTTATAATCGTTTTACAACACCGGCCCTCCTTCTCCCAGACCTTTCTGCAAGATATATGTATGTATGTATATATATATATATATATATATATATATATATATATATATATATATATATCGCCAAGCTACAATTCTACTTCATTCCATAATAACCCTTATCTTATTCAAAGTGCGGTATTTGAAACCCAGCTCCTTTAGTAGGACGCGCAAAGTGCAGTGCCCATAAGGAAAATCACAAATTTCTTGCAAATGTGCAACCAATTCGTCTAATGTGAGCGCTCTCCCTTTTGCATAGAATCTATAAATTTCTCGACGAATTAAATCGCATGTGAAATTATCTACTTTAGGGAAACGTTTCCTTTTGTTTTACACTTGATCGGCGTCTTTGGTATTCCTTTCGTCACAATATTTATTACTGTATTTCTGTGAATACCCGGAATTTATCATCACGTTCATTGCATGACCGCTTACCAAGATTATTTGTCAGCACATATTTATATGTGTTCAAAACAATCGCTTGAATTTGCTTAGAAATAGTTCCCGTTATAACTTTGTTTTTTGAGGCTTTTTCAGTAACAAAACTTGGCCCAGTTATTCACACTATTGTCATCACTTTGATTATGCTCACTTGACTGAAAATGACGCACAACGAATTTCTGCACGTAATGAAACAGATCAACTGGAAGTTGGAACTTTGGCAATTGAGACTCCACGTGGGGTAAACATGCGACTGTCACTTCGAGAAAATCAGGGTTGCTCTTGGTCCTCAATGACAGTGTTCCATTTCTGAATCGTGGAGATTTAGAACGGTCTTTAGTGGGTGGGAGGGTAGTTTCCTTTGAAGGGCCAACTGCACTCCCGTTCACTAGACAGACCCTACCTCGGACTACTGGATCGGTCGCCCTTTGTTATCTTACCTGATACCGCCCTCCCTCTGAACTCCCTCGTGCAAGAGGGATGCAGACGTCCTTAAGGCCGCCGTGTCGAAGTTCCTACCCGTCCACATTGCTTTATCTTACCTTACTTATGGGCTGACCACACACATACGGCGTTCTATACCTTACCGTACCTATACATTTTAACATATCCTATTAAACCTTAAAGCTTTTAAAATAGTGTGATAATCCCAGGAATACGAGCACACCTTCATTCTAAACTCTTGCTCTGATACATATATAGGAAATATGTTTTGAGGAATCCTGAACCATATAACATTCAGAAAAATGTCCTCGCGCGAGCGAGTGAGTGTGCTTCCGTTTGTGTGTCTGCTTTTGTCCAGAATAGATTTAAACGAAAGATTTTTAAATACCAATTATGCAATTTAAGTCAAGAAACTTTCAAGGGTACAGCATGACGATTTTCAAGAAAATCCCCACCCCAAGCTACATGGAACAACTCTAGAAAAATTTATTTTGACTTAACTTCCGTAAAACTTTTGATTGAAATACTGTAAATTTGAGTCATTTCCATCAAAAACAAATTGTAGACCTTGAATGTTCTAGTAATGGACTCTGAAGTTCTCTTTATTATGAATACTTTTGCATAGCTGATAAACTGGAAGTATAGTGAAAAATCTTAATATAATGGCAGATATCGCAAAAGCACATATATCATATTAAACACATTCTTTTTGTAGAATTTACCATTTATAAAGAAATTCCTTTATGTTGTTTTGAATTTTCTGAAGCACATTTTTCTCCAATGGGAAGTACCTCTTCGTTTTCCTTTTTTATTTATAGCTTAAATTTCGATAAAAGCTATTTAAGATATATATAATTCTATGAGGGTCTGTTAAAATGCTCCAGGTTTTAATTGTTTCTAAAATTTTCAAAAATATCTAAAGTGGAATACTTAAATTTTGCGAAAGCTGATAAAATAGTCCTTAAATGCCGGTGTGCGATATTGTTAAGTATTATTTCAATACAGTATTGTTAGATCCGTCCTAATAATAAGTAAAGAACATGTAATAACTTACAACAATGTCCTCATTTCTCTTAGATGATCTGGTTATTGCAGCTGGGTTCTCATGGATACCGACGTCTTCTAGGGATAAGGCACTCCACTGATGTTCTTCAGGAAATTCCAGCGCCAAGGCCACCCCTTTAAAATCCAGTTCAATGTGATTAAAACAAGTATGTATTGTACTTTATTTACTGCCATAACAGCAAAAGCAGAATTAAACAGTTATATGCACTATAGCTTTAGGGTTTCCAAATTCAATTGATAAATCATATATACTAGATTTCTAGACACAATACGTACATATGAAACACCTTCTTTAAAATATTATTGCATTTGTCATTTGTACTGTTGATTCTGCAACACGAAACAGAAAAGTCATAGCTCCTCCACTATTAGAAGTAGTAGGATAAACTAAAAAGCCATCATTTAGTGGCTGTTTGTTAAAAAATTGGTATCCCATGTTAAACACTGCAGAATTTGTAGGCTCAGGTCATGAGACTTCCTTCCTTCCAAATTCATGGGAATATGTTTCTTTCACTTCTGCTTTGAGCAGAAATGTGGAACCATATATAATGCGTAAATCAAGTATGAAGAATGTTGATACCGAAATTAAGGTTTGCCAGAAGTAAATAATCATGATGGATGTCAAAGGAATGTTGGTTCTTTGTTACGACAAGAGCAAGGCAAGTTGAGTTGGGGGGAAAGTTGTTATAACAAAAGCAATGTAAGAAACAGTGTCCTTGGCAGTTTTCTAAAGGGGCTCACTTGACTTGTGAAATAGGGAATTCTTTGGATCATTCAGAATGGCATAACAAAACAGCCACAAAGAGATTTTTGGTTGAATGAAGGAGGGCTTTCAGTAAGTGAAAGTGATACGCCCACGCGCAGCTGTGAAGAGCACTCCGTGGCTTGCAAGCCATCAAAACAGTCTTCGGCGTGAGGCAAATCAGAAGGGTCTTCGGCGTCAGGCCGATGAGAGCAGGCCGAGGCGTGAAGCCTATTAGGGCAGTCCTCTTGTTCTGTCTTGGATATTTGTCGGTTCATATATATATATATGAGGAAGGAATAAAGTTTTTCGAGTAATCAACATTCAGCCGTCAGTAACTCTAAACAGAGATTGGTAACCCTTGGTCGGCAACTTTCATTTCCATGTTCTAAATAAAGAAGCTGTGAATAAATAAGTTGGAAACGGGCATTTCAGTGTCATTAAATATCCTTCTCACACACATCCACGCATACCCTGTGAGAAACCTCATTGTTTTACCCTGAGCTAAACAAAAGTGATTCAAACTGTATTGTCAAGTGGAACATTGCTCGCCACCATCTCCTTATTGCTACAATGTATTATATCTGGAGTATCGTGGCTTCCTTTTGTTTTACTGCGAACGCGTGGTATCCGCTATCAATATTGATGGACTGAAATCTTGCTTATCATTTTCACAAAGTATCAAAATTTGACAATTAGTCGTAGCAGAGTATGCGATACAGTTCACCTCTGCTATGTGTAGGACTGCTCTCGTGGAGCAATGATATCCAGTTACATAACTTAGAATACCTGCCTATTATGGTTTCAAATGGGAAGGTGTTTGTCCTTGAGCGCTACTAGGCGAGCAACCAATCGGAGTCCGGCGGTGATGTCGTACTGCGTTCCCGCTAAGTGGTGTGTGAGAAGCGCCAACCTAATGAATCTGTATGAAACACTATTTGTCCTAAGACAGAAATTCAGATTTTGCCAAAACTGATCCATGTGGAAGGTACAGAGTAATGTATCTAATATAACAATGATAACCCCATAGTTTTAGCTCAATGGTTTTCTAATACTTATAAATAAACCACTATTACCTGTATTAAAATATATTGGTACGTAAGTACTGTCAATGAATATCATTATTGGTTGGCATGTATGCGTGTACGTATATTTTTAGTTACATAGAAATAAAACCTCAATGTTTGACATGACGTTATAAAAGAATTACTTTAATTAAGCCAATTCGAACGAGAGGAAACAATAAATTTCCTGCTGCCCTGGCAGAATGTGTCTGGTCACACTATATCTTTGTTTATGAATGCTTCGTAATCTCTATTTACTAGGGAGTTCAAAGTGGTTGGTGTGTATGTATATAAATATACTTTTATATGAATTATTGAACTCTTACTAGCTTTCGAATAATAAAGCGCTGAGAAATAACGCGTTTCTTAGAAACATGGCTCCTTATTCCGCACTTTTATCATTTCAGTCACATTTTTCTCGCTTTATCACCTTGCTAGTATCTAATGATAACTTTTGCAAGTATCATTTATTTTCGGAATAGATATTTAAAGCATGCTGCACCAAAACAGTATAACACAAAAAAATAGAGAAACATTTAACAGTATGTATATGGAATCACTTCTATCAACTAGTTCAGCAAGTTACTGTTTATTATAATTATGTCTTCTAATTGATAGTCCGCCTCTGTAGCGCGGTGGAAACGGGTCTGTCTCACGTTCAAGAGGTCCCAAGTTCGAATCTCAGTCAGGGTGAGTTATCTGTATAAGGTTGTTTACAGGGTTTTCCCCTATTCTGAAAAATGAATGTCAGGTAGCTCTGAGCTCTATGGACTGCCACCGAAATTAAGGGATGCAATGTATAAAGAATCGTAATGGATTTCATAGGAATGTGTATTTGTGTGGAACGCGTGCAGGTGCAGTTGAGTCGCATAGCAACGGGGTTGAGCAGATGTTTTAACAAAAGAAACGTAAGAAACAGTGTTCTTAGCAGAGTTCTAAAGGATAGCACTTGAATCCGTTTAAATAGGTGTTCGTCGGACTCCTAATAATCACAATGGACAAACATAGTCACAAAAGGAATCTTTGTGTGAAAAGAGGGCTTTGAGAAAGTGAAAGTCACATACACCCACGCGCAGGTGTGCCCAGTAAGGACAGTCAGTCTACGGCGTGAAACGGATTACGGCAGTCCTCTTCTCTCTTGGTCGACAGTAGAACAGAAGTGATGAGAGAAGATATTTGTTGTGTCATATATATGCGAAGAACGAATTAACTTTTATCGAGTAATAAACATTTCACATACAGTAACTCTAAACAGTGATATTGGTAACCCTTGGTCGGCAACTTCAAGTTTGGTGTTCTGATAAAAGGAAGCAGTCATTAAACCAGTTTAAAACAGCATTCCAGTGTCATTAAACCTATCCTTCTCATACATACTCACGCATACCCTGGGAGAAACCTCATTGCTTTACCCTGAGCTAAACACTAATTGCTTCAAACTGTCGCCCCAACGTCGAACTCTTTGCTCGCCAATAGTTTGGATTGGGACCCTGGGCTCATATAAGTATTACTTTAGTCATCGTCCTTTATATATTAACGTCGGAGGACGTAAATTAAATATGAATAAAAATTTAATTGATCTAAGCTTTCTGTTAGGTGTAACAGTAAAATACCATTTGAGGTTGGATTATATCTAGGTGTTTCAGAAACCATAGTGGGATTAGATATATTGTTTTCTATTATAGTAAAACTAAAGTGTAATGGGTAGAGAAAGTCAGCTGAATATAATACATAAACTATTCTTTTAGTTATAGAATGATAAAATGTGTTTAGTTTTAGGTTTTCTACCCTAAACGAGATATCACTCAGAGACAATACGCATCTGCTGACATACCTTGATCTGCTGTCTTCTAAACCAGTCGGCATGCGGGGAAAAGCAACAGCACACAATTACTTGAGTACACCCGAAGGCATTCAGTTCAATTACTGAAGTGCTGTAAACGTAACATTGGAAGTGGGAAGCATTTGTTAAAGTGGATATACCTAATCACAAAACAGGAAATATATGTACCTTTCTGATGAAACTGTGAAATTTATTCACTTCTCATGTAATTCAAAATTTGTAAAATGCACATATGCCTGACTGTTTATATTGTAAATGAGCATGCATGTTTTAAAACGCCATAATCGAAATCAAAACCCAGCGGTAAATGCAGTTCCAGTTTAATGCAGATCCCCACCTGGCGATGAGACCGACGCATACGTATGCAGACTGACCGCTTGGTGAGAACTAAATTAAATCAGAACATTTCAGTGGGCAGTACAGGCATTTCATAAAGCAGGCAGGCGGGCTTGTCAAGCTCTACGTAGACCTCATCACAAATTTAAATGCTAACACAGGTGTCGCCAACATCGGTGAAAATGGACAATCGAAAATGTTTCCGATAGAGACTCAAACTGTACAGCGGCCGTTTTGGGCTTTTAATTGCGTTTAGATGCAATAGAAGTTTGTTGCGATGTACATACAAACAACTGCAGCCTCACCTGTTTTAATGCCATGTATAGTTTTCGTGCAGTAATTCAGTGCTGGAAGTTAGCTTTATATTTCGCAGTTTTAATGCTCTTTCGTAGTTTTCTCCTTTTTCGTGCTGCCTGATGACATAATATAATTTGTGTGTTCAATGTCCAGTTTTCATGAACAAGCCTACAACTATGACAATATCATAAAGAGGAAAACGTGTGAGCGTGAGGGGTTAATCCGATAAAACTACACAACCAAATTTGAAATTCTGTTACTGCTGAAACCCATTGTTATTCCCAAAGGGCCTAAAAACATTTCCAAAATCCTTAAACTGCGTTTTATGAAAATGATGATCAGTAAATATTTTGACAGCATGGTAGATTTTTAATAACTTCCAGCACAAAGGGCATAACATATTTTAAATTAAGTTGTTCCAGTGTAGGAGCGGTACATACATACGCGTTAACATTCACGGAAGTTTCTAATTTTCCTGTTATTTCGCTGTGATTTTTATAAAAATTATTCTACTTTGTTTTTAGAATCTATAAAAAGTGATTCAGTATTCTACAACTATTGATATTTTAATTTTTTGTTACAAATTACATCCTCCAACGTTAAGTCATATCGCACGGTAAATAAATTGGGTGAAATGATGCTCAAATGAATGCAGGGTCCATGGAGCTTACAGTTACCCGACATTCGTCTTGAAGGATAAGGGAAAAACCCAGAAAAACTTTATCCAGTTAACTTACTCTGACCGAGATTCAAACTCGGGACCCCTTGAACGTGAGGCACACAAGCTATCACCACGCTACTGAGGCGGCCCCCTTTTAATTTGTTCTTATAGTCCTCAAATAATATACATTTTTAATTGACATCCTCCAGTGTTAAGTCATATCGGATGCTGAATGAAATGGATGAAGTGATGATCAAATGAGTCCGCAGTTCATGGATTTCCTGGTTTTTTTTTTTTTTTTTTTTTTTTTTTTTTTTTTTTTTTTTTGTAATTTAAGTCCTCCAACGTTAAGTCTTAACGAACGATGAATGGAATGGATGAAATGTTGCTCAAATGAGCCCGGGGTCCATGGAGCTTAGATTTACCCGACATTCGTCTTACTGGATAAGGGAAAACCACGGAAGAAGCCTTATCCAGCTAACTCACCCTGACCAAGATTCGAACTCGGGACCTCTTGAACGTGAGGCAGACATTTTACCACCACGCTACCGAGGCGGGCGAGCTCCTAGAGTTACCCGACATTCGTCTCTAACGATAAGGCAATACTCCGGGAAATATCCAGGTAACTCACCCTAACCGAGATTCAAACTCGGGACCTCCTGAATTTGAGGCAGACACGCTACCATCTACTCTACCTAGGCGGACAACTAACATACAAATCTATGCGCTCTGACCTGTCTAAAAAAAATATGCATGCCTCTATTAAAAGATCATTTTGAAGCTCCTAATATAATTTTTCAACCCATTAATTAGAAATTTGCAGTGTTAGGTAGAGAATATAGGGTAAAACATTTTTGAGCACTGCAAGCAATGTGAGCTCCTACTCTCAAGAAGATATGACGTCAACGAACCGCAAGCAATGGCAGCTGTTCGGTGGTTAGGAAGAGCTGTCAGATTTTGCCACGCGAAGAAAAGTTTATTTTTTGCTGTTTGATGGGGCGATTTTAAAAAAAAGTGTAAGTATATTTCAATAGCATTAGCAAAAGTATTTTACGTAGACTGGCATTTAGTGGTGATAAATAGCAAATTATTGTGAAATTTTAAGTTATTAGCAAAAGTGTGTGAAGGGCATACCTTCCCCATTTTAGATTAAGAATTTATGCAGTATGGGCTAGCTCTAAGGGAAACTGGAACGTCTGAGTGGAGCGGAGAAGCAGGAATACGTCTGTTGTAGTGTGATCAGTTTTGCAATGCACAAAGAGCCTATGCGTGACCGTACAATAGAAAGAGTATAGAAGTCTAAGATTCTTGAGTTGTTAGGAAAGACTGAATATAGCTGAAAGCAAAACAAAAAAGTTCAAGCTATTACACCTCCTATTTTTTAGGACTGGCACCAGATAGGAACTTCTCTGTTTTTAAATACACGTGTACTCTTTGTGAATTCGTGGCGGAAATGGCAGCAGTTTGCAGTGCATAGAATTCTAGTGGCAGCGAGAGAGCCAGAACTGTTTTTGATACTTATAATGGCGGCGTTTTCATTGAGAGAACAGTGCGTAATCATTCGTTTCTCCATTTTCGTGTTGTGACACCTATTGAAATTCATCGCCAGTTGAGGGGGGCATGTGGTGATGGTACCATGGAAGTGTCCAATGTGCGTTCAGCTCAATGGAAGCACACAGACCCACCGGCACCAAAAAAATTCAGATGAGCGCCTGTGCTGACAAGATGATGATGGCCGTCTTATGGGAATGCATTGTTGTAGTCCTTACTCATGGCATTCCAAAGGGCACTACGGTGAAAGCTGCATCCTGCCAAAGTGTTTTGAAGAATAAACTCCTCTCAGCATTGCGTGATAAGCTGGCGGATAGGGTTGGACTGTGTTCTTTAATCAAGACAACGCACAAACGCATCGGGCAATCGCGCCGCAGAATGCAAATTTGAAGTGATCGCCCATGCACTCTACTCATCTCTTTTTTTTCGAGTGAAGGAAAAATCCATTTATGGATTTCCACTGTGTTGGAGGGTACAGTGGGTTATGTGGGCTTCACCTCCCCTAAAAACCTCCAACGGATTGGGAAGGAGAAATGTGCTGCGGCACCGCCTTAAGCACCCGCGCATTCCAGGAGATTCCTCCCTATTGTGGGTGGTATGTGGTACGATTCCTGGTGTTATTTGTTGGGAAGTTTAGGGTAATTTGTCACGCCGTAGCGCTATGTCTTAAGTTTAGGTGTTTTGTTGTCAATGCAAGTAATAGTTGCAAGCATGTCAGTTGTAATCTATTATACTTACTGCTATTTTGCTAAACCTAAATATAAATCTAGTTTGCATTTTCGGCATTTGTCTTTAATGGTCAGTAGTAATTATCTGCCGTCAGCATCGTTACTTGTGTGGGAAAAAAAGACCTTCTCATAGTCCATGTATCTGCTTGGTGGATGCACTCGGCGGGTGGCCTACCTGTTCAATTGTAGCTGCCAGCCTGTGCCACTCACAGGGGACACTCACCTCACCTAACTCCTGCCGACCTTTGGCTGTTTTCCTCGATGAAATACACTCTCCGTCATCACAGATTCTTTAGACGTGTCAATATTGCCTCAGCGATTTTCCAGTGATCAACACACACCCCTAAAGAAGCGTTGGCAGCAGCCGTGGAATCATGACGTCGACGTTATGAAAAATGTGTACGGCTAGAGGGAGTTTACGTTTAGAAGTGACACTAGTTTCACATTTTTCTTGTGATTACTTTGTGAGAAAAAAAAGACGAAGTGTTGCAATTTGAAGGCACCTCGTGATGATATCGGTATGAAAAGCTAAGTTTTTAAAATATTTATGTGCCAATTTAACCCTATAAACAGTATATACACTTGGTCCTTCGGGTTATAATGACCAGGTTGGCAAAATTCACAGATAATGCATTAAGATACTAATATATGAAAATTAATGAAATTTAAATGCTCTTTCACACGGTTGTAGCATTTAACAGTTACATTTGATCCAGGATTATATAATTTTGCCAGTATTTCCATCCACTGTTCCCATTGGTCTCTTATAGGATCCAGTTTGTCATTTACGCCTCGCAACCTAAGATCAGATTTATCATCACTGCGAAAGATCCTAGAGATGCGAAGAATATCTTTAGTGACATTGTAGCATTAAAAGTCACTCTACCTGCTGGAACTCAAAAGCTGCTTGTTGATTCACTATACCATTTGTAAACGCCAGCTAGTAACAATACTTTATTATATGCATCCAATGTAACTTCTTCCAAATCTTCCTATTTATCACCGTACAATCTTCGGCATCAATATTAAGTTATTACTTACACAAAATTGCATACGATTTTGTTCATAATTACTAGAAAGGCAGATTTGATATCACATATTCTGGACTTAGCATACCTGGTTGGACCAGTTTTATGTTTTAATATGTTCACACTGGAAGCCCTTCCATGTTGTGGTAAACGGTACCAAACTCAAACTGATTTTCTTATCTTTCATCTGAACTATTGGTGCATCTTTTAAATTATTACTAACCACATTGTCTGAAGCACAGTCTTCAGATTCTGAAGTAGCTTCAGTGCTGCCTCCATAAGTGTGGTTCTGTTCTGCTGAAATTTCTTCGCTATAAGATGTATGGCCTAATTATTTTAACTCGCTTTCGGTTAGGCAATGCTTTGCCATAACAGGAATGCACCAGTGTTTACTTAAAAACTAAAATAACGTCCTCCTTCGATAGTCAAACAGACATTATTGTCATCCAGTTATCGAAAGGCACACCCAACTGAAGCTGGGTAGGGGGAAGGAGGCATTCAGGCCACGCCCACCTATTTATCTTGTAGCGCTAACGTAGGCGATGGTTAGGAAATTGCCCCTAGGCACTGTACGGTCTCCTCCCCCTTCCCCTGACGTCTGGAACAATCGGGATGATGTTCCGAGCAAGCTTCCAGAAACAGCAATCTTCATATATAAGGGCTGCAGTAGACGACTCAGGCAGTTCTTGGTGAGCAGCCGTGAAGAGCGCAGTGCTAAAGAGTGGACTGGAAGACTGCGTACGTCTATCAGAGGAGTTCGTAGTCAGCTCTAGAGAGAGTTGTGCGTAATTGTGAGTGTGGAATGGACCTGTGACAGACGAACTGGTGGATTGAAATTGTGTGGGCTACGTAATTTGATGTAATCGGCAAGTGTACCAACTATAATTCGGTGGAAATAAAGAACATTTTGAACTTGTGCAATTGGACTTTTAATTTCACGAACCCACAAAGTCACATTATTGTTTCATATTCCGCAATATTCAGAGGTTCAACAATGTGTCGTCCATTGTTTCAAAAGTACACAGCAGACTGTATTGTTGTGTATGCTGCCATGCACAAGGGTTTGGATATATTTATTTAAATAAAATGATCAATAAAGACAATCTGGTCATATTGGCCTTGGAGCATTAGTGTAACAATTTCATACAAAAAGAAAATCAAATAATTTTTTCCAAAAGTGCAACAGTTTATAAGAAGTAGCTATGAAGATCAAAAACTCATAAAATTGCAAGCACCAATGATTGCACCTAAATGAGTAACGGAAAGACAAATTTCTTTTGGGTCATATTGACCTTAGGGCAAGAGCAGGGTTAGCTTCCCTCGCTTTGAAAGACATACCTCGCCACCGCACAGAGGTACGTAAGAGTTGCTGTTTGGAAGACTTGTTTCACTGCAGAATATATGTAGAGAGTGTGATAAGCAAGCCGTAAACAAAAGAGCCCTGTGTTGTCCTCGGAGACTAATCTGCAATGTTAAGCCACACACTTAATCATTCTACACAAGGACCTGAGAAAATTCATTGGTTGCCTTATAACTTTACAAATCACCTATTTTCTGTTACATTATTCTAACTTTTTAAAATTCTAAAATTACCATTATTTTAAAAACGTTGTATACTTGATCAATCAGGACACAAAATTGTATATGTCCGAAGACTAAAAACATAAAATATCATAGCTCCACTCCCATTTTCAATACCTTACAATACAATTTACACCGTTTGTCAAAATGTAACACATGCATAAGGTATCACTGCAAACGGTAAGCTAATCGAATCTCTCAAAAGTACCCCTAAATAATAATTTTAAAACTTTTCATATAAAATGCGTCTGTAAAATGCATCTGGGAAGTTGTAAAATATTGCATTGGCTTCTCAAGGTGGTTCTACTGACCTCATTCATAACAATGATACATAACATGGTTGGACAGCCAAGCGTGCAGTCACGAACTCTTCCATGTGATAAATTCACACGAAGGAAAAACATTTGAAATTTACTTGTGAACTGTCTAAAAACGTTCATAATACTCTTAACTGATCTGCTACTTCTAAAAGTATGCCTTATGCCACAAAGAGAGTTACAAATGAACAAATAGCTGTGCATGCGTTATAAAACGCACAAGCAATAAAACAGATATAATTTCTAAAACAAAAATTATTCCTTCTTTAAGTTAAGATTTCACCAAAAATAAACGGTTAAGGTACTCCAAATGTACAAGTATATACTATATATCACTCATCCTATTTTTCTATATATTATAAATTTTTATAAAAACCTTTATGTTATAATATGATGTAAAGTCCATTTGTTGTTGTTATTTACGTCCTCCAAATTTAAGTCATATCGGACGGTGAATGAAATGGATGAAATGATGCTCAAATGAGTCCAAGGTCAATGGAGCTTAGAGCTACCCGACATTCGTCTTGAAGGATAAGGGAAAACCAAGCAAATAATCTTATCCAGGTAACTGACCCTGACCGAAATTCGAACTCGGAACCTCTTGAACGTGAGGTAGACACGCTACCATCTAGGCTACTAAGGTGGGCAACATCCAGTACTGAGCAATTGAAAACCTATCCTCAAAATTATCTTTATAATGAAAATATAAGACTATATTAACTTTAAAACATTGAAATACAACTTGCAATTTCATTATCATGCAAGATATTAATCACAACACCACTCTATTCGAATATTTCGTTCACACCTTTCACGCACACTAACTGCTTCTGTTAGTACTGAAATCCTTACATCCGGTGTTGTGGTCAGAAAGTTAAACCTGTTTCATCAACATTGCCACTGCTAGGCGTTGCCTCAGAACCCAACACCTTGTTGCCAGGTTAAATTTGTTTGAACCATGTGGCTTTAGCTGCTTGAGCTGGTAAGCTTCCTTTACTATTTTGTGCATGATGAAATACGATTTTTAGTGTTCGCCTATCCTATTCTTATCACTATTATAATAATATGGCTACTGGTTCGTGAAATAGGCAAATGCGTGTAATATTTAAAATACGTATATTCCTCTGCCTGAAATTCTGGCAACAGAAATGGCAACACCCTGCTTCCCCCTCTGGAGAAATGTCAGAGCCGAAGAACGAGCGGCCCAACTGTACGTCTCTGCTGTTAACATAAACCATAGACTCATTAAGCACTTGGAATATGTGAGCGTACCTGTAGTGTTGCTTTTTAATATAAAAAAGAAGAAAACACAAATTTTGAGCAAAATGGCCATTATTTTATCCGACATTTTATCCGTCTTAAAGCAGTGGTAAAAGGCTGAAGTGCTCTTAATGAATTGTATGGAGTGAGGAGTGAATATATTTTGAATATATACAAAGCTTGAACATTACTCTTGCAGAAATTTCACCTTCGCACACCCTTTTCCTCTCTCAGTATGATAGTCAGTGGTTCTTCTACTGCGTTGGTTTACTCGCTATAAATGTTTGACTAGAAGTGAACTCTTACTAAACAACATGGGCCTTTTCTCATGCTCATATGGGAATTAACACAATTTCTCCTAGGTAAACAAAACGGTGGACCAAACCTACTGGTTTTGTAAAGAGCTACTAGGCTTACCAAGGTCAGCACCTAGGGAAGTAGCTTTAGTAGAATTAGGAAAGACAGGAAGAAATGGAATAATAATGTAATGAATAATAAAATTTTGGTATAGGTGTTTGGTTAAAGAAGAAGGGGAAATTATGAAATTATGCATGAGACAGCAAAAGAGATTAGAGAACTCAAATAGTTGGTGGGCAGAGATTGGAGGAATTATGGAAAAAATAGAAATGGGAGATATGTGGAGATTAGAGGAAAGGAATACATGCGATGTGGGTAAATTAGTAAAATGCTGAATAAAAGATATAGAAAGACAGGAAATATGGGGAAGTCTAGAGAATATGAAATCATTACAATTTTAGAAGCAAATAAAAAGAAATTTGGGACGAGAGGCATATGTAGATTACTGCAATAGGCAAGAGAGAGGAGGGTTAGCATGGGTGAGAACAGGAATAACATTTTCTAAGTGGGATAAGAGGTAGGGAAAGGTGAATTTTTGAATTGTGTGGGTGAAAAGAAAGCATAGAACACTATGTAACAGAATGCGAGAAGGTTGCAGTATGGATAAAAATGGTTTGGGAAGAAAAATGGGAGAAAGTAGAGAAGAGGATAGTAGCCATAAAAATGTTAACGGGCAGGGAGGAAAAGAATGTAAGAAGTATTGGTGAGTTCTTGCAGAAAGTAAAAGAAAAATGGGCCAGAAATGTAAAACATGTAAGAAAGGAAGTGGAGGGGGAAGAAAGCGGCTAATTAAGTAAACAAGGAGATATGGAGGTTAAGAGCTACCTGGCAGAGCAAAAGACCAGGGTGTCATGCAAGCCAAGGTAGCAACAAGATAACGACAAATAAATGTAGCCAAAAGTTGTAAATTGTAAAATTTTGGAATATGCACAGTAGATATGTCATATTACATCATACATTAATGTTGTGACATTATCGTCACAATATATTACTCGTAATCTTAATTCACCTATAGTATCATTGAAATTACTTCTTCTGTATAAAAGGTGTTTGAGGTGGGTGTTATACTTAAAAAGTTTTCTAACGTACTAAAGCTATTTTTTACGAAAATATGAAATATGTATACGATTTTTTTACTTATGCTACACAGATATGAAATCTTCTTTAAGGAAGCCGTTCAGGGAGTTTCAGAGTATCTCAAAAGTATACTTATCTGGCGAAGGATGAATGTCGAATGTTTCTTAATGGAATGTAATGTGCTGTAGTTGATACGGTAAGTAAAAAGTTAAAAGTGCTCTAACAAACACACTTACAGTGCTATATTATGAAAATCATTGTCAGAGTTAAATAAATGTGACACATTTCAGTAAAAAATATAATGTAAAGTGAAAAGATGTAGAATTTTGAAAGAGAACTTTCTTAGTTTCCTAAAAGTGTAATCTAATTAGAAGTCTACAAATGTAAAGTTTAATTTTTGTAGAGTTTGTACAAATTGCACTCAAGGACTGACAACATGCATTCCCAGAGGCAAACAGTCAATGAAGAGCTGTGGTATATCAAATGTTTGTACGACACACGCAGACATGTAGATCAAAACAAACAATCCCCCAGCAACTGTAAATCATGGGATATAGAGCACGCAGTGGGAAAAGAGCAAGTACAAAACAAAAGGCACAAAACAAGAGAGAGCGAACATTTCAAATAAAAATATTTACTATCCTATCAGGAAAAAACAAATGAATACGCAGCAACTTGTTATTTTATTACTCACCGGTGATGAGTACCGCGAGGTACGGAATGGACCGCTGCATGTTGTATACTGAACCCTTGCTCATCACTCGTGGTCACCCAGCCACAACTCCGCTCTTTTGTTTACCTCTGTCACTGCCTCATTACATCAGCGCCAGCTTTTGTTGTAACATTACAAATAAGACCGCACTGTCCTTCGCTGATTAACCACGTGAATGTGATATTACAAATATATCAGAGAAATAATGAATATCATCACAGATGAAATGAGGATATTCTTGAATATTTAGTGCCATACACCACTTTTTGTTAGAACACGGAGGCAATTAAAAAGATGTTAGTTCATCAGGGAATGAAAGGCAACAGAATGAAAATTTTAGTGCATTTTAAATCATACAATCAAAGTTGAAACGCATTATTCTGTATCTCTGAAAAGTAGCCTTTCTCATTTCTGGCACAATATGTCCGTTTTGAAATGAAATATGAAGTTAACTTTAGTAGGCTGATAAATCCAATTATTTTTATAAAGCAATCAAGTGGCCTTACGAATTAAAACATTAAGAAATGCTAAACAAATCCAAGAAACTGGCATCAAAGAGAAAGGCCTTGTTTCGAATTGCTTCATACATTAGTAAGATTATTCCAAATGCAGTGACTCACATAAGTACAATGTTCCCCCTGCTTTGCAAAACTGCAAATATATTATTGCTTAGCAAGAATGATTTAGTTGTAAGCAACACTTATATTTGGGATAACTCTCCTCTCACTCAGAGCATAGGCTCATGTAAACGTTAATTCCACGTGCTAACATATATGCTTCAAACTGGGAGTATTGTTTATTACTTCTTCTTCTTCTTCTTCTTCTTCTTCTTCTTCTTCTTCTTCTTCTTCTTCTTCTTCTTCTTCTTCTTCTTCTTCTTCTTCTTCTTCTTCTTCTTCTTCTTCTTCTTCTTCTTCTTCTTCTTCTTCTTCTTATTCTTCTTCTTCTTCTTCCATACGGCTTTGGATTGTTCAACCCGTTCCGGCTCCCAATTAGTCTGCCCATCTTTCTTTCGGTCTTCCCTGGTTTCCTCTTCCTATAGGTTTATAGTTTAAGGCTATTTTTGGTGTTCTGTTATTATTCATCCTCTGAACACGTTCTTTCCATTGATTTCTATTTCTTTCAGTAGTATGGCTTATTTATTCTACTTTTAATTCTGTCCTAATATCCTGACTAAGTTTTTTTTATCCATTTTGGTATATTCAAACTATTGCTCTTATGAATTTCATTTCTGATGACTGTATTCTCGTACTATTTATTTTTGTTAGTGTCCATGTTACTGATCCTTAGATCAGAGTTGGTATTGCCTTTGTTTTGTATAGTTTTATTATACAATCCTTTCTTGCTTTATCTTTAATGTTCTTCTATTGGGCCTGTTATATAGTTCAATTTATTTATTTTCTCCATTATATCAGCTTCCCCTTGGTACGAGACGTATTACAAAAATTCTTTATGTTTTAGGGTACCTCAGCAATGCTAATATTTACTTGAATCATCTAAATTACACTGTATATCATGGAAAAGATCATTTAGATGAAACTATGTGCTACTTGTACAAGTACAGCTGAAAATAACGAATCTGTAATTAGTTTTTTTCTACAACACACAATTTTCCCAGAAATCCACATTAATTTTTTTACGTATTTTTGCAATAAATTTGTCTCTTTGTTAATTTAAATGCATTTTTAATAACCTGCTTATTCTATTGAACATTTACACTGAAGGTGTGTACGTACAGATATTAAACAGTGGCCATCTATATCAAACATTCAGTGCCAGTTTGATCTTTTGACTATGTCAGCATTTTGACTGTAAAATTTTGTTTATTTTCAGATCTTTCCTCTCTGAAATGTTGCTGGTAGGAATATTTTAGTGACAATCAGTTTTAAGTGATTTGAGGACAAAATCATATAAAATTCAGTGCATAATAATGTGTCGTCACGGTAAAAATGAGCCGGACGTATTTTGTTATGTGTGGTAAATATACATTAAAGACACAGCAATGCAGCTTGGTAAAAAAGGTCTATGAACTGTACATTGGATGTAGAGTTGGGGACCAGGATAAGTACTGGGCTCCACATATCTGCTGCGATTCATGTTCCAGGAATCTGAGAAACTGGTTATAAAGAAGAAGTAGTACAATGATGGTTTGGCGCGAGCCGAGAGATCACCTAACGGATTGCTACTTTTGTTTGATAGATATCAGGGGATTATCTTCAAAGTCTAATGCCTGATTTCACCAACAGATGTTAAGACTTATCACGGGTTAAACAACAGTTGTAAAAAAATTGTATTTCATCATGAAATGTTAGCTTAACACTTGTGTTAAATCTCTTGTTAAACTAACAAGTCCAATTTCTAATGTGAAGTCCTTAACAATTGTAAATAGTCAATATGGCGGGCGTGAAGGCAGCTGTTCTTGTCGATTTGCTCTATATAAGACCGTGTAAATGGTATTCGTAATAGAGTTCGGCCTATGAGGAGAAATTATTATAAGGAGTTATCAAAATAAAATTTTCTACAGAGGTATAGACAGTCAAAACAAGTTGCTATGAAGGTTACTGCGGAAGTACAAGAGAGGTTGGAACAAGCATCGAAAGGAATATGCCGATCTCGCCTTTGCTTCAAGTATTAATAACTTTGCGATTATAAAATTCAGGGAATTATGTGGATAAATGCACTGTCCACCTTCCGTGTTGAAACGTTCAAGTCACTCGTCATTTGTTCTTCTTCGCTCCTTGTTTTAAATTTACGTAATACTGAGTCAGAACATGAATCGAAAGGAGTATGGCGATCTCGCCTTTGCTTCAAGTATTAATAATTTTGCGATTTTATAATTCAGGGAATTATGTGGATAAATACACTGTCCACCTACCGTCTTGAAACGTTCAAGTCACTCGTCACTTGTTCTTCTTCGCTCCTTGTTTTAAATTTACGTAATACTGAGTTAGAACATGCATCGAAAGGAATATGGCGATCTCGCCTTTGCTTCAAGTATTAATAACTTTGCGATTTTATAATTCAGGGAATTATGTGGATAAATACACTGTCCACCTTCCGTCTTGAAACGTTCAAGTCACTCGTCACTTGTTCTTCCTCGCTCCTTGTTTTAAATTTACGTAATATTGAGTTAGAACATGCATCGAAAGGAATATGACGATCGCGCAATTGCTTCAAGTATTAATAATTTTGCGATGTTATAATTCAGTGAATTATATGGATAAATACACTGTCCACCTTCCGTAATAAAACGTTAAAGCCACTCGTCATTTGTTCTTCTTCGCTCCTTGTTTTAAATTTACGTAATACTGAGTCAGAACATGAATCGAAAGGAGTATGGCGATCTCGCCTTTGCTTCAAGTATTAATAATTTTGCGATTTTATAATTCAGGGAATTATGTGGATAAATACACTGTCCACCTTCCGTCTTGAAACGTTCAAGTCACTCGTCACTTGTTCTTCTTCGCTCCTTGTTTTAAATTTACGTAATACTGAGTTAGAACATGCATCGAAAGGAATATGGCGATCTCGCCTTTGCTTCAAGTATTAATAACTTTGCGATTTTATAATTCAGGGAATTATGTGGATAAATACACTGTCCACCTTCCGTCTTGAAACGTTCAAGTCACTCGTCACTTGTTCTTCCTCGCTCCTTGTTTTAAATTTACGTAATATTGAGTTAGAACATGCATCGAAAGGAATATGACGATCGCGCAATTGCTTCAAGTATTAATAATTTTGCGATGTTATAATTCAGTGAATTATATGGATAAATACACTGTCCACCTTCCGTAATAAAACGTTAAAGCCACTCGTCATTTGTACTTCTTCGCACCTCGTTTTTAATTTGCGTAATACCGAAAAAGATTTTTCATGTTTCTAGTAATGACACATACATTTGAATTAAATTCGTTTCCAATTTTTTCCCATGTGACATCTTTCTCTTTTACATTCACTGCATCCGTCCTCCTATTTTCCACGATATCCTTATACTTCAATACCAAATAAATTAGCAATTCTTACTCCATCGATGGGAAATTTGTTTCACGGCTTTTGTTTACGATTTTGTTTTACCGCCATTGTTTTAGCTGTGTGCAGACGAAAATGAAAACATAAGCGCATCGCAGTACGTTCAGAAAACAATACGACTCATCCATAGCCTTCTATAGCTGTAATATTTACAGGTTTCCTGGCGTTAGCACGTGTTTGTTAACATTTTCAGAAAACAGGTTGGTGAAATGCAAGAAATTTAAGAGCTTTGTTAGCGCTGTGATAATTGTTACGTCACATTTGTTAACACTGATTTTAACATCTGTTGGTGGCATCGGGCATAAACATTGTATTCAGTATCCAAACTTACCCTCTGCCATTCGACCAGTTCCTCATTCTGACAATCTTCCTATACCTACAGCTCCAGGTTCCTATACCGTTGATTCAGAGTAAGACATCACCGACGACACAAACCATCCTGATCCTGACTTTCAACATCTACATCTATCACTTGTGCACCTCAGGAAATCACACAGACAGAGCTTAACGATTTTGTACGGGACGTCACTCGCAAACAGACTCAGTTTTCCTGAGTTCCAGGTTTCAACGTTGGAATCTGTTACATAAGGATGCGAAAATAACTTCATTTAGAAAACGACAAAGCGATTTTGCACACTATTTTGCAGAGAAAGAAGACATTGTATACTGATGTTATGTGAATAGCCAATTTCAGGCATTAGGACATAAACATAATCAGGCAGACTGGCACTTGTTTATTGACTCATGGAAACGTAGTTTTAAGCCAGTGCTCCTCCATACAGGTAAAGTTTGTTCGTCTCTTCCTGTAGTCTGTTCTACAAATACAAAGGGAACATATGAGGTTATGCATACTATAATGAATTTCGTGTAATAAACTACATTCAAATGTCACATGAATTCAAATGGCGATTTGAAAGTCATTGGGATATTAAAAGGCAGGCAACAAGGATAAACTAAATTCTGCAGCTTCCTATGCGAACAGGATAGCCATGACCGAAAGCAATTACTACGCCCGTAAACAGTAGCCTCCAAGATAAAGCTTCATTCCTGGAACCAAAAATATAGCACATGAACCACTTGTGAATCCATTTCCAACACTGTACATTAAACTTTGTTTAACATTTTTTATAAAAGCTCTGGACAGAGGAGTGGCTTTTTTGCATCTCAGGAACAAATTCAACAAATTAAGTAAGGCAAAGGTATAAGAAGATGTTTTTATTCGTCCCCAAATTAAAGCAGTTATTTATGACGAAGAGTTTTAAAATAAACATTCAGAGGGATAAAAATAGTCTCGTTGGCATTTAAATCAGTATGCTTACATTTCCTTGGAAATGAGAAAGCTGAAAACTATGAATTTCTTGTTAGTGACGTGGTAGAATGCATTCGTGCTATGGGTTACAATACGTCATTAACACTACAGTTTTTGGAGTCACATCTAGGCTTCTTTCCTCAAAACCTTGGCGCAATAAGCAACGAGTATGGGGGAAGGTTCCAGCAGAACATTTCTATGTTTGAAAAACGTTTCAGTGGACGATGGAATGGAAGTATGCTAGGTGAGTATTGTTGGTCTATTGTCAGGTACACATCAACAGATGCTTACAGGAGGAAACGGTCAAAGAACTCATTTTATTGTATTTGTTTTCTGTACTCATGCCTCGTGTTTCATTTCTCGGTAATCAATTTGTATAATTATCAAAAGTGGGTCTCCTACACAAATGGTACGTAATGAACCATTTTGGTTTTCAGACTTGAGCCAATCACCTTTTGTTTATGCAGAATCACGCAGTTTGATCTAAAGGACAGAAACAAAGTTCAAATTTGTTTTGCAGTGTTATCATCACGGTGACTAAAATATCAAAACATCTCTGGTATCTATGAAATTTTTTGTAATTTTCTTTGCAACCCTCAATAATACAAAGTGGTGTGACAAAATTCAAGTGTATCATAAAATATGTTATGTGTTATTTTTGATGCGTTTAATTATAGCTAAATTATTTCACACATACTGAACTTAGACCATCGCAGTACAACAGTTACAGCCTATAGCCTGTTTTATAATTAGACTGATATTCTAAGACTTTCGTAGAAGTAAAGCGAAACCACCTCCCAAAAGTATACTCTGCTCTTTTAATTGGCTAAAGTTACATACGAGTTGATTCCCACTGGATGGAACCGGAGTAGCAACGATCTCTTCTCTAGCCAAAGAAGAATGCTACTTCTGTGTATGCTGTGTGTATGTGTGTCACTCGTTTAGTAAAAGCAGATCTCTATTTATGTCTGCATGTAAATCAGTTCATGCAATATCCGTTTACTCTTTAAGAAAGCAGAATGGAAATTGTCAGAGACTTTTAAAACCAATTTTTTCTACATTCAAATGCCTCTTTTGCTCCTAATATGTCAGAAGAGAATATTTTGATCCAAACATTAAAAATTTTATGTTTTTGATATGAAAAATGCATGCATTGTTAACCTTCAAATATTCTTCGAAGTCTGGTTCCTGACCAACAATCTTAATTGCTATATAGTTGACTAAATACTCACATTTTGATTCTGAAATACATCCACACCTTATGCAGGAAGTTGATGTTACAATTTACATCCTCCAACATTAAGTCATATCGAACGATGAATGAAATGTGTGAAATGATGCTCAAATTAGCCCGGGTCCATGGAGCTTAAAGTTACCCAACATTCGAATATCACGATAAGGGAAAACCCTGGAAAAAACGTTATCCAGAAAACTCATCCTGACCGAGATTCGAACTCGGGACCTCATGAACGTGAGGCAGACAGGCTACCACCACGCTACCGAGGCGGGCTATGCAGGAAGTATTAAGTACCTCTGTATCTTTTCAAATGTGATCAGGCAGCTCTACTAATATCATTGTTTGGAATCACTCTTGGAAATAGTTTCAGGATTAATGGGAACAAGAGAGAAAAATTAGCCATTTGAAAAGGGTCACGGAAATAAATATTACTTTAGATTAGTTGTAAATGATGTCCAGCTACCCGTTGAGAGAATGTAATGAGTAGATCGTATATTCGTTTAAAAATGCAAGATTAATGCTAAAATGTAGGTGACTGAAGTCTGAGCACTTAAATGAAGGTGGTAAAAACCAGTCCTTAGAATTTCCCGCCGGGAAATGGGCCCAGGCCGGTTTGGGGTAAGTACTTTAATTCGATATCCGTGGCATTAACACATGTTCATGACGTCAAGTGCATATCGGGTATATTTACAGGTAATGCAAATAATGTGTATTTGGATATAAAATAATGTCACCCAATTATCGGAAGGCACACCCAACTGAAGCTGGGTAGGGGACAGGAGGCATTCAGACCACGCTAACCCATTTATCTTGTAGCGCTAACATAGGGAATGGTTGCGAAAGTGTCACTAGGCACTGTATCATCTCTTTTCCCTACCCCTGACGTCTGGAACAGTCGGGATGGTTTTCCTCACCGCGAAACTTCCAGAAACAGCGATCTTCCCTTTATAAGGACTGCAGTGGACGAATCAGTTCTGTTCTTGGCGAGCAGCCGTGGAGAGCGCAGTGCTAGCGAACGGACTCGAAGAATGCGTACGTGTATCAGAGGAGTTGTACGTAACTGTGGAGTGGACCTGTGACAGACGAACTGGTGGATTGTAATTGTGTGCGCAACGTAATTCTATGTAATCGGCAAGTGTTCCAGCTGTAATTGGGTGGAAATGAAGAACATTTTGAGTTTGGGAAATTGGACTTTTAATTCTACGAACCCACAAAGTCACAATAATGACACCACCTTAAACCTTAACATAATTTTATCCTACAGATACTTGTAATAGACACCCTTGCTATTGAGAAATGACATATTAAAACTTTGGACTTCTAGTCATCGTCACAGACATTAGGGTGAGTGGGATAAAGCAAAAGAATTTCACTAAATGCTCCGGTAACGGGTGGGATAAAGTAAATAAATAAATGCTTGATAACTACAAATGTTCGATAACCTTTTAACAACACCATTCATTTTTATACCTTAACTGCATGGAACCATATATGTTGAACATATATTGAATTGTCGTTTGTTCGTTTCGAAAAAACTCGAGAAAGGATGAACCTTTGCCTAACTTTGGTTTTGAAATATTTAAGTCCAGGAAAGTTTTAAAGGTGAGAAAAGTGGCTGAAGTGATAATGCACCGGGTTATTTATTAAATATAAAAGTACGCGCAAAAACTTTTATGGAATACATACACCTTCTTTTGTTTTCGACAAACGAAAACATCACAAAGTATACAGATACTCCACTACTTGCCAAAGTCATCAAAGATATTTCACTTACCATTTTCATATAATAAAATTGATTTTGAAAACCATAGTAACCGCCAAGCTTCAAAACGGTTGTACCAATTTGGCCAACCCGTTTTTCTTTCAAATATTCGTTTATCTGCGAGGAAGGTGCTTATGCAGAGAAAAATTGGTAAATTTTCTGAAAAACGAAAAAAAGTATATTTATATTAAAATAAGACCTGAAGCTTTCCTGGCGACGAATACGATCACTTCCTTCTCGGGCAGCCAGCCGGGTGAAAAGATGATTAGATATCAACGTTTCGGGAGAGTTCATCTCTCCCATCATCAGGATATTTATAAAATGTTATACCACAAATGAAATACTGAATACAACACAACTGTAAACAAAGACAAAACACCATCAAAATTCGCATTACTGAACAAAAGACTGTTTTCAGTAAATTAATTGTCAGGTGAGGAGATGGCGTGAGTATAAAATTCTGTCAAAGAAAAGAAACTACTTAACTTGATTATCAAGCTGTACTGATCTTTGCTTCTTACTTCGATGCATTTCCATTTTTAAGGCCGGTTTCCAAGAGGAGCTGAGCTGAAATCCAGCATCACGATTAAGCGTGCTCCTTTCGGAGGAAATGGTCAAAGCCTCCATAATTCTCCGCTCCCAGTGACTGTTGCATTTTACCAAGATGGTCGTCTCTCGAAAATTGGCTCTATGGTCGTTATCAAAACAATGCTCTGCCAGCCCAGACTTCTCAGGTTGCATTAAACGAATAATCCGTTCATGTTCGATTATTCTAGTAGCGATGGTCCTTCCGGTTTGTCCTATATACGATGTCCCACATTTGCAGGGAATGCGGTACACTCCCGGAACTTGAAAGTCCAGTTTGTCTTTCACTGGTCTCAACAGATGTTTAATCTTCGGAGGTGGCTTGTGGATGGTCCTGATGTTGTATTTGGCGAGAATTCTGCTGATTCTGCCGGATAGATTGCCAGTAAACGGAATGCAGGCTGTAGCGGTAGGCTTATCTGACGCTTGCTTTATTACAGGTTTCCCTTTCCTAGCTTTGGTGATCGAGGCTTCAACGTCATATTCGAAGTAGCCGTTTTGACGGAAAGTGAGTCTCAGATGCTGTAATTCTTGATTTAAGTGGCTGGGATCAGAGATAAACAAAGTTCTGTGGGTCAGGGTTTTGAGAACTCCCAGTCATTAATACCTATGATAGAAACTATGAGCGTTCAGACGGTTTGCGATATACATCATGTCCCAGTGCACCCTTGCTTTTTTTTTGAAACAAGAATGTCCAGGAATGGAAGAGTATGATTCTTCTCCATTTCCATGGTAAACTGTATTTGAGGTCAAAGGCTGCTGAGATGAGCAAGAAAGCTGGAAAAAGTGTGTGATCCATGGGGCCAAATTACATTCTAGGAGGCCTGGAACCCGACGGTGATACCGTCTTCTTAATTTCTGAACTAAGGCAGGACCTTTTAATAAGTTGTACAGTCCGACGTTCGATGGATGAGGTAGGATTCTTATCGAGAATCCTGTAAGCCGGATCATCTAGGAACTGCACCATTTGCTCAAAGTATTGGATTGTGGAGAGGATCACAGTGGCCTTACCCTTGTCCGCCGGCAAGACAACCAAATGTTCATCATTCCGAAGTCTCTTAAGTGCTAAACTTTCATCTCGGTTTATATTGGGCCTAGGAAGTGTGGTGTGAGTGACACTGCGGCCACTGCAGTGCGTACTTCTTCCGCACTATCTAACGTACGTTTCTGAACCGCGGATTTCACCCCGCTGATGATATCAGCAACTGGAAGATAACTCGGAGTTGGTGCGAATTTTAACCCTTTCGACAAAACGGAAGTTGCAGTTTCGTCCAATTCTTGATTCGTGAGGTTGACTATGATGCGGCTGGAAGGTAGAGGCGGAACGGCATCCTTGGAATGCACCAATGAGTCGAACTTCTTCATCTGTTTCTTGGTACTCCGGAGAAGCATGGTTTGACCTAGTGCAAAGGTGGAGGTGTCCACCCTATCCCAATCCATTGCAGAGGGTTTTGAGGAGATTTGCCAGAAGGAATGCAGCAGCCGTCGATCAATAGAATCAAGAGACCTTGTGTGTATAATACGTTCTCTGACCAACGCAGAACTGTCACAGTTGTCCATCTTGTAGGTTGACTTATTCTTAATTGGATAGCGTAGTCTGGCAAATTTGGGTATAGTGTTCTCTGGACCTCAATAAAAATGCAAGAGAGCTGAGTAAATTGCCTTCTTCTCTCGAAGATGTTGATATGTTTAAATTTCCTGGTAGGTA
The DNA here is from genome assembly GCA_030765055.1 of Mantis religiosa. Taxonomy (NCBI): domain Eukaryota; kingdom Metazoa; phylum Arthropoda; class Insecta; order Mantodea; family Mantidae; genus Mantis; species Mantis religiosa. The sequence continues at coordinate 306,352,293 of CM060948.1, read as the reverse complement.
TCCTTCCCTTAAAAGAATGTAAAATAAGACCTGAAGCTTTCCTGGTGACGAATACGCTCACCTTCTTCTCGGGCAGCCAGCCAGATGAACAGTGTTTTGTCTCTGTTTATGGATGTGTTATATTCAGTACTTTATTTTGTGGTTATAACGTTTTATAAATATCCTGATGGTGGTAGAGATGCACACTCCCGAAACGTTGATATCTTATCATCTTTTCACCTGGCTGGCTGCCTGAAAAGAAAGTGAGAGTATATTTTTATTTTTCGGAATTGATATGCAGTCCTAGGAAGTTTATTATGAATGTTAAAACAAAAGAGAAGCAAGCCACAATATGAAGAAAGAACATTTGAAGTTCAGTTGGCAGGTTTACAATTTAATCCTATCCTTAAAGTAAATATATACTACCTGAATTTTGATACTTTTTTTCTACGATAAAAACTGTAACTGAGAGATCTGAATTAGTCCGTGTTATTTCAAATCGTGTTATCCCTGGTCGATTGGTTTGTTTTGTGTGTTTATACTCGGATCAAGATTTATGCCGCCCATAAGACGCGGACGGAGTAATTTAGTTCGAAGAAATCAAAACGCTATAAAGCAAGCTAATTTTCGGTCTAATCGGACTGCAAAGTGACATAAAGAGTGCAATGAAATTTAAAGGACTAGGATATCACGAACACATGATTCAGCTAATAATCTTGCAGGCTTGAAACGAGCTGCTTTCAGTTACGATGTGTCATTTGACTACAGTGCCTACCAATGCGTTGTTATTGGATCTATGGACTCAGTTTATTAATACTGTAAGGAATTGAAATAATAATAATAATAGTAATAATAATAATAATAATAATAATAATAATAATAATAATAATAATAATAATAATAATAATAATAATAATAATAATAATAATAATAATAATAATAATAATAATAATAATAATAATAATAATAATAATAATAATAATAATAATAATAATAATAATAATAATAATAATAATAATAATAATAATAATAATAATAATAATAATAATAATAATAATAATAATAATAATAATAATAATAATAATAATAATAATAATAATAATAATAATAATAATAATAATAATAATAATAATAATAATAATAATAATAATAATAATAATAATAATAATAATAATAATAATAATAATAATAATAATAATAATAATAATAATAATAATAATAATAATAATAATAATAATAATAATAATAATAATAATAATAATAATAATAATAATAATAATAATAATAATAATAATAATAATAATAATAATAATAATAATAATAATAATAATAATAATAATAATAATAATAATAATAATAATAATAATAATAATAATAATAATAATAATAATAATAATAATAATAATAATAATAATAATAATAATAATAATAATAATAATAATAATAATAATAATAATAATAATAATAATAATAATAATAATAATAATAATAATAATAATAATAATAATAATAATAATAATAATAATAATAATAATAATAATAATAATAATAATAATAATAATAATAATAATAATAATAATAATAATAATAATAATAATAATAATAATAATAATAATAATAATAATAATAATAATAATAATAATAATAATAATAATAATAATAATAATAATAATAATAATAATAATAATAATAATAATAATAATAATAATAATAATAATAATAATAATAATAATAATAATAATAATAATAATAATAATAATAATAATAATAATAATAATAATAATAATAATAATAATAATAATAATAATAATAATAATAATAATAATAATAATAATAATAATAATAATAATAATAATAATAATAATAATAATAATAATAATAATAATAATAATAATAATAATAATAATAATAATAATAATAATAATAATAATAATAATAATAATAATAATAATAATAATAATAATAATAATAATAATAATAATAATAATAATAATAATAAGCTACTAGATTGTATTGCGCAAATGGAAAAGTGAATTTAGTTACATTGTTCCACCAACAGAGCCATTGTACTCAGTGGTTTCAGGAACGGATTCCACATATTTCCTCACAAATATACAAAATATAACAACTGCTTCCAAATGACTTTCTTTTTGGGCAACATACATTTCGGAACTATTTCATGCCAAGTTTCAAGGTAACATGTAACAGGCTTATACCTCGCATTGCTTTGTTTATTTTATTTTTTGTAACAAAAGAAATAATTTACAAGTACAAGGCCAAATATGCCAAATATATCACCACGATAAAATAATGCATGATACAAGAGGACAAACCTCTATTAGCGGTCAAAACTCACCTTCGGGTCGCGTTTTAAATTGTTCTACTCATGGATAAACTATCCATTTATCCATTTAGAAAATATATTACTATTTCGTACTCTACCTGGCATTGTACATCTTAGCTTCATAGTTTAAAAATGAGCAGTTATATACCTATATAAGCGCCTACTCCTATTGCGACTTTGCTGTTAACTCTTATCTCAGGAATTTTCACTGTGACTTCTGAAAGTGAATTATTTCTATTCCTACTTCTCTTTCTTCGTCACCTAATGACGTAATGAGCCTATTCGTCAAGGACCTTAAGTCGCTTGAATTCGAACACATTTCCCCAATCTCCGGAAGTAGTATCACTCTCTGGCTCATCATAGCAGACATCAAAATTGCCTCGGAAGGCAGCACCTTCGCTGCAAGAACAGACTCTACCCTGCTCACTAACACAATCGAGTGCTGGTTTGTATAGCAAATGATTAGAGTTACAGGATGTCCTAGAGGTAGAACGCAGAGAAATTCCCAGAATATTCTTGTTATCTGATGATAGACCTTCCGAGGTTTATTCTAACTTAAAACGTTAATTACCTTTGTATATCTCTCCAAATGTCCGACGCCGACCACAATTTTTAGTACAACAATAACAATTATTATCATGTGTACAAGCTGTGCAAATACATACTTATTTTGTACAAAAATCAATGGTTATATCTACAGTTCTGTACATACCATTATCTGTATGACATCTCTGTGCAATATTCTCTCAAGTCACCGAACGTACACACATACACACGCAGTTGCCGCACGCTACGTAGGAAAACTGACTTTGATAAATTAAATTGTATTTGGAATTGTTATAGAAAAGTAGAAACTGTAGCCATGACAGCGTGATGCTTTAACAGACAATGTACTCTTCTCTCTCTCTCTCTCTCTCTCTCTCTCTCTCTCTCTCTCTCTCTCTCTCTCTCTCTCTCTCTCTCTCTCTCTCTCTCTCTCTCTCTCCTCTCTCTCTCTCTCTCTCTCTCTCTTCTCTCTCTCTCTCTCTCTCTCTCTCTCTCTCTCTCTCTCTCTCTCTCTCTCTCTCCTCTCTCTCTCTCTCTCTCTCCTCTCTCCTCTCTCTCTCTCTCTCTCTCTCTCCTCTCTCTCTCTCTCTCTCTCTCATCTCTCTCTCTCTCTCTCTCTCTCTCTCTCATCCTCTCTCTCTCTCTCTCTCTCTCTCTCTCTCTCTCTCTCTCTCTCTCTCTCTCTCTCTCTCTCTGCTTCACTCTCTTAATCTCGCTCTCCCACTCGCTATCATTCTCGGCCCACCTTACTCCTATTTTACTTACTTCCTTGCACATTAGTCCCATTCTAATGTTTCTCCATCTCTCATTAGATCCCCTAAATTACACTCACTCCTCTGTGTAAATTGTATATAATGTAATGTTTTAAAAACAGACAAATAAACGTGCATGTTCTCGATAATCATCACAAATAAAAATAAAAAATCTAAAATGAAAATAAATGTACAAAAACTAACTACCCTTACTCACTCCTACAATGTGATCTACACTGATTGTCATGGTAATATAAAAATAGTAACGTAGAAAACAGAAACAAATTCTTATTTCTTTAAGTGCTTGCCTTAAGAAGTAGAGAAGGAGTCCCGAGAAATTAGATTTGATATTTCACCGGGAATACGTATTTTGATATTTCCTCAATCCAAAAATAAAATTTTTGGAAACAGCCCCTTTCGTGTATTGTGTGTGTGTCTGTGTGTGCGTGTGTGTGTTTGTGTGAACATCATCGTTCGTAGAATGCGATACAACAATTTAAGAGAAAATCCTCCCTCTCAAACAACTCTTAATACGGATTTATTTTCATCCTCTTGAAAATGTCTCTGAATATCTATTAACGGTAATCAAATACCAACTACTACCAAAGAGTCCTTGCGGGAGAATAAAATGTGTTTTCATCTGTTCTATCAGTAACTCCTTTAGCGTCTTTCAAGTTGAAGCTAACAAGAAAGCTTGATAGCTTTGCTTTACCCTTTACTCCCACCTTCTATTTGTTTATGAAGCATTTCCGCTTAATTCACTCAGAGATTCAGATATTAGAGAGGTTTACTTTTTCGTGTGGTCTCTATGATCTAACAGCCCTGCGTGTCTTTATAGCTCGGCGAACAGTTGATTGGGACAAATCCACCGTCTCTCTTTTACATAAGTGTAATATCTATGATCTAACAAACCAGTGGCATATTTTCATTAATAAATATCGTGCCATTGTATGGCCAAATTGAAAACATAATATGGTGACTTTGAGGCATCGTAAGATTAAATGTCGTCTCTCGGCTCACTGCTCACTTAGTCATCTGTAGTGTTATTTATACACAGTCCTCTTGTTCTAGAAATTTCCCGACACCTCCCAAAGCATCACGGTCTTTCCCGATGGCGACAGAACAATCCCGATATTTCTCTGGCTGTTTGTCTTGCAACCCCGTCCCTTCGCGGCTAGTCAGTAGCGCTGCTTGGCCGGTCTGTGGGTTTGGCTTAGCGCTATCTGTCTCTTTCACTCCCCGCTACTCTCTCCCTCTCATGGCGTTCGCTTACGCGAATTACTTCGTGACAATATTGTTAAAAGTAATAATAATAATAGCCAGCGAAATAGTGAGTTATTTATTTGCCAATACCCATTATGCACATTTTGTTGTTTTAAAACAATGATATTTAGTTACTTGATTTATTTTATAATAAACAAACAAGATTACTTTATGTTAGGTTATAGCCTGAAGGGCTCATTAGCATCATAATATGAAACTAAAAAAGGCAGAATTTCATTCGAATATCTTACCATACTTAGAAAACAAACTTTTGGAAAACGAACATAAAGAACAGCTTATGGCAGAGCATTTTATTCCTAAAACTAAAAGCACAGAATTAGTGAAAACTATAATTAATAGTTTTAGGTTATCCCCGGGAAATGAATGAACCTCCAAACTTTAGAACAAAGATAACATTCTGTGGTGATATTCAAGATGATTTTGAAATAAATACTTTTTTGAGGGTACATTCTGAAGGCTTTTGTGGTCTTTCTTTCACGTTTGGGTGACACAGAGCAGTGTAGCACAAGATTTGAGATATAGTTTGTAAATGTTGGAACCTTAGGATTAAAACTCCTATAAAAGAGAGGTAATGCTCATCCGTGATTTGTGTACACGTTCAACAGATTCTTGTTTGATTGTAATAGTTAATTATATTCACAGAAGTAGCAATACGTTTACTTGCTTCTATAGGTGATAATGCTTCTTATTTACTCCAAGTGATATTCGACATTAATGCTGTTATCGGGACAATGCTAAACGTTGGTCGAATTTCTTAAAACTCATTTTTAATTTTGTAAAGTTATATTTGAAATATTACACAGTTGCATACGGAGAAAATGTATAGTTTCGGAACTTCTTGATAGGTTTCTCTTGGGAAAGTAGTTTTCCCAGTACTTGAACTCAAAATCATTAGTTTTCCGGATTACCCCGGGCTCCCTACACCTGAATGACTAGGAAGTCGCCTATGATGATCTCTTCTTTTGGAATAAGCCTTATGTAAATTTATATAACTTGTAGTAAGCTGTGAAAAAAAGACTTTGTAGGTAGCAGCATTACCAACGCCATAAGCTGACGATCGAAATTGTATACATGGGTTCAATTCCTGGTATCGGAGTGATTGGCGTGGTCCGGTATGCGTTCAGCTTGTCACTTGAACTTCTTGATTGCACTCTACTCCTGACTTCTATGATGCCATGAGGTGAGCTGCGCAGCGACCAGGAAGTGGGCCTTAGCCCAGAAAATACAATTCCTCGTGGTTTAATTTTAGTTTACGTATATGCAATATCATAAATGTAGGTACATGCAGACGCATTTTCATTATTCATTATTGAGTATTACATTAAATTTATTTACAATCTTAGTGTACATAAAGGTACATCACGAACAATGTCAACCTTTCCATACATACAAGGACAGAAAAGAGTGAAGCTGCCTAGGATTTCAGTAATATGGCCACATTATGGCAGAAATCTGATCCATGATTATTAGAAAACATTCCACAAGAAAATAAAGTGTTTACTGATATAAGCTTTTAACAACATTAATTATAATAATAATAATCTTCTAAGGCAACCAAATGGTGAGATTTCCACAAAAATTCAATGTATTGGTTTTGTTGAAATTACTATCTTTATAACTTATTATTTCATTTCACAACTTCATTTCTTATGATAAGTGTATAATTTCACCACAACGTCATATTGTAAAGGGCAAGCGTTCGTGGCTGTGTCTTTTAAAGTATCGCTTTGCCTGGGAATTATCAAATTACTCCTTCGTGCATTCAAATTTAACGAACTCTATTTAGATACTACGGAGGGTTATGTTGGCTATTCTGCAGAATACTTACTTACTGTTGGCATTTATATTGGTCCTTCTGTAAAACTGATGAAAGGAGAAAGGTTTTGAAACTTGTATACAAAAACAGAGACAATATCACGTGGTCGTATGTTTTAATAGCGAATTGCTTTTTCTTTTGAGAAGTACAAGACATAACCTTTAATTACTGAATTAGTAATGGAACTATTAGTTGGGAGTTTAGGAGCATCATTCGGCAAAATTTTTTCTGCTGCAGCCTGCTCTTCTGGTTCTTTAGAGCTGTCATCGTTCATATGATGTAAAAAGGCACTCTCCGCCTTGGACTTCCCTGTAATTGATGTATTCAAAACCACGTTGACAAAAGATACCGCTCTCCTAAAGTCCAACTTTTCTGTTCCTCTTGTTGGGCTCTCCTCACTATATGTAGGATTAATCGTCTGAAAAAGATTTGTTTTAAAATTAGTAATTAGTTTTTGACTTTTATAAACATGTTCTTTCCATTGATTTCTATTTCTTTCAATAGAAATCAATGTAAAAAAGATGCTCAGAAGATGAATAATAACAGAATACCAAAAATAGCCTTAAACTATAAACCTATAGGAAGAAGAAACCAGGGAAGACCGAAGAAAAAATGGGCAGACCAATTTGGAGCCGGAACGGGTTAAACAATGCAAAGCCGTGAGGTAAAAGAAGAAGACCTTTATAAACACAAATTATTGCTATATATTCTACATTTAATTATTAAATATAAAATGTAAATTGCAACAAATATGCGTAGCTCCCCTTTAAGTTAGAGAAATCGTTGTCCCTTAATGATCCTCTTAAGACTATACTTATAGCTATTACACCACCTAAAATATTTGTTATTTTCGATATAGTTTATTTTCTGAACACTATAAAGGTACATTTTTCACAGAAAGAGACTAAAAGAAAATTGCAGGGACATAACATTCGATATTTATCGACAGTTTTGGACACCAATTTTCTCCTAGTAGTTAATACATTTTATTCCTCATACATTACATGCTTTCATCTGCCTTAATTATTCCAAATTAAAAGCAAACAAGGTTTATTAATTGTGACGACTATGTTTACTGTGATCTCCTGGTAAGTGCGACTGGACGGAAACCAGGAGATCCGTGGGAAACTGGTGACCCGGGAAACTTCGTGCCTCCTATAAAAGTTGTCTGAAGTTATCTATATAAATAAAACAAATTCGGATTAGTTATTTATTCTTAAAATGGTGGTGAAGTTTAACTACAACACAATTACAGTTAATTTAATTTAAATATTTCTGATAAACAACTTTTTGTCTTTTTTGAGGTGCGTAAATATATAACATGATGGTTATCCGACGTCCTAACGCGCAACGTACAATTATTGCCCATTAGAGAAACAGAGAAACTCCAAGTTTATTGAGTAAACATCCAACGACTGCCTTTGCAATTTATTTGTGATCATGGCAAACGTCAAAAACCTGGGAAATTATAGATTTAGATGTCAATTTCTTAAAATAATAAGGTAAATCCATTGCAATCACCGAAATCACAAAGGAATTCCATTTTGTGTCAATTCAATTCACATTCAAGATCTCACAAGCACAAATTATAATGAAGGTATCCAAGTCTTCGACAATATTTGACAAAAATTGTCTGTGGTCAAATGTTTAAAGTTTTAGAGCGTTCAGAGCTTTTAGATAACAAACGATAAACATTATTTAATAAAAAATGAAAAGTGAAATATCTTGGAAAACTTTGGCAAGGTATGGAATATCTTTCTACTTTGCAATGTCTTTGTTTTTCGAAAATACAAGAAGGTGTACGTGTTCCGTAAAATGTTGCGTATGTACTTCTTTATTTCGTTAATAACCCGATTCATTATCACTTCTGTTTTTTTTTTCAGCTTTTAAACATTTCTTGGACTTCAAAAAATACTTCAAAACCAAAAATTGGGCAAAGCGGTTCAGCCGTTCTCGAGAATTTGTGAGACTAACACACGTTACATTACTTTATTAATCATCATCATCATCATCATCATCATCATCATCATCATCATATTAGGTGTTGCATAAAAATGAGTAGTGCTATTCTAAAATAATTCTTACGTGAATCTAATAGTTTGTCTTGTGAACAGAGATAAACCGTCATTAAAACTAAATTAAATGTGAAGTCTTTAACGCCCGCTTTTACTACATGCGGCAACGCAGGCGATGACCCTGATGTTACATGAGATGAAGATTGAGCACCAGTGGAATGAGATGGCGGGGGAAACCGGAAATCCCGGAACAAAACCCACCCAGCGCCGTGTTGTCCATCACAAATCTCACTTTGCAGCCGCCTGGGATGAAACCCGGTTGCCTTGGTCTAACGACTGAGCCACGGTTCGGCCATAAAACCTTCATTAGAATTTAGACATCTCGTTATAAGTGTAGAGAAAAATTAAGACGTGACAATCATATTATAGAGAAGACAGGTTACAGTTAAGTAGATGTGGAACTCCACGCTTTATGCACGACTAAAGATAGTGACTAGCCACTGAATCTATAATTATTTAAAACTGGAATCAATCGCGATGTATGGCCTCAAAATCAATAACGGCAAAAATATTGATATTTTAACGAGATCTATATTACTTGTTGTGTAATAAGATTAAGGTATGCCACCTATAGAAAGGCGTTTCACAGTGAAGAGTGTATTACAGACTTTTCCCAGAAAGCTCAGAAACTGCAATTAATTAGTCAAGCATATATCTCAAATCTGTGATATTTTAAGCAATCGTTAAGTCTATTACTGAGTGAATTAAGAATTACAAGAAAAGATCCATGAAGGTAAAGCGTACTTTGGTTTTGAGCGATTTTCTCGAAAACATTCGTGTACTATCCTTGGAGGATTCTGAACTTAAATATAAGATTTTAGTATGTAATAGGATTTTATGCTTTATAATTATCCTGATCGCACATATACTACAGACTTTTGAAGAAGTTTTCTTTTATTATTTATTTTGGTACCTTAAAAGGTATATTTCCAGTAATAATCTAGAAATTGAAAAGAGGAAAATTAAAATGTGTTGTTCATTAAAGTAGTTAGGAAAACCCAACTAAGCTGCAGCTCAACTTCTACATCTTGCTCCCAAGCTGCAAAGCTTTCTCGGGTGGTCAGTACTGCACATTCCCCTGTGGAGGAAGTACTGGCATCAGCCTGACTGCCATCCACTTCAATCCGAAGCCCTAAACCACGCGCATCTCCTTGACCGCGTGTTGCACTGCCTGGCAGGTGTATTACGAATTCAAATGCTCTTATTCTGCCAATCACAGTTCTAATCTCATTCTCCAAGGACTGTCTCTCCCTCAAAGTGTCAGCGTAATTGACTGTTAAGTCGTCTAAGAATTGCATAACGTCACTTACCATCGAGGTGTCCCCCTGAGAGGCTCTATCTGAGTCGGTATTTGATATCAGATGGACTTTGTTCGTCGGGCTTCTCGTCCATGGCTTTCCTGCAGGAATGACACAAATATTTTGAGTAACAATGCAACTATGGGCTAAAAATACATAGAAATAAAAAACAATAGATCTAAAGTGTTGTTCTCACATAAGTTTCTATATTCCTGTTCAACAGGTGTATGGCTCTATGAGCTTAATTCCAATTGACACAAATATTTACAGAAATTAGATTACAGTAATCCAGAATGAACAGCAGTTGGAGAAAGTTCAAGATATACAGTGCGCTTGCCATGGACATATCTTAAACAATTATTCATTTACTTCAAATCGTTATAGCCACTTTTGAGAAGATTAGATTTTTGGAAAATGTTCTACCTAAAGAATCACCTAGAGAAGGGCTTTTCTTGAAAATTATTTCTGAAACAATAGAACGTACTGACCTTGTTATCATGTACGAGAGTAGGTCAAAAAGTAATGCCTAATTTTTTTCTTAAATAACCACGGTATGTGAAAACTTTGAATTTGGCGCAGTTCCTCAAACCCTCTCCAATCCCCTGCAGTGGCAACTTTCTAAGTCAACAGGTGGCGGCACTGCATCATCTTGCAAAATGGCTGACATCGACATTCGTATTAGACAGCATTCTGTGATTGAATTTTTGACTGCGGCAGGTGAAACACCAATTTTCACTCAGGAAAGGCTAAAAAATGTGCAACGGTGCATGTCAGCACCATTGGCAGATGAAAAGCGAAGCGGCAGGTCAGTGACTGGAGTGACTCCATGCAACATTCAGCGAGTCGATGATGGAGAAAGAAATACAGACGCAGTGCCAGAATAACGTATAACTCAAACACTAATTCAAATAGAATTGGATTGGATACCAACACTCCGCAAATGGCATACTGGCCTTCGGGGTAACCTCGCCCCACCACGTGATGAGCGGGCACATTTCTCAGGTATGAGGCACCCAGAGGGTGCCATTACCTCCAATGATAGGGTGATGGTGAAGATGACGGTGAAGCAAGAAGACGTACTGCTTATATCGTGGACTCCGAACCGCGTAAGGCATAGGGACACTTCACATGTGCTAGACAGAGGTGAAGGCATTAATAGTGCCGACTTAAGGTCCCCAACCACAGAAGCGGGAGTCGAACTTAGGATTCTTAGCACGGGAGTCGCGAACGAAACCACTGTGCTACCCCACTAATATAAATAGTGAGCTTAGCATTTAAGATCCCTTTCCTATCCTCTAGCGTCCGTAGGTATCATGTATGATACCTCCGGTTTAGAGTTTTTCCCGTCCTTAGCTGATAAGCTAAGCGAGTGTGCCTGCCAGTATCGCAAAGTATACGTCCTGAGCATTCTGTTCGTCATTTGTTTTCACTTACTGGCGCAATTCATATGTGGCAGTAACAGCTGGAAGTTTGTGCCATTCGACATGTGGGGATGCAAGAGAGGTAAATATGCATATTATTTTGCAATTTCACAACTTTAAGTGATTATTTAGATTTAGAAGTGTTTCATTTATCATTTAAATAAATATCTTAGTTACTGAAATGTTATTGCTAAAAATGCTCTACTTTTTTGAAGGTATCATATGTGATACCTCGGGACTCAATTATTACAAAATGGGCTACTCTTGTCTTGTAGGTTATAATCGCATGCTTGTTTGTTTTGCAAGGTATGGTGTGTTTTTTTGCAGGTTTTAGTTATTTTATATTAGCATTACATGCAGGGAATGCATAAGTATATATGAGATACTTTTAATTTAATAATTTAATATTTATAAATATATAATAAATTAAGTTTTCTGTTTTTCCCGAAGGCTTAACTGACGAAGAAATCGTGGAGCTATTGGCAGTGGACGACCCTAATATGTCGCAATTTGAGTTTTCTGAAGATGATTTGTCAATCAGACCAAAAACACCAGCAGTTGAGTCATGATCTGATTCAGAGCAGGATGAGGTGCCTTTGACTGAGATACAACACAGAGGTCCTAAAAGGAGGCACAAGTCTGAGTAAGCAGTAATTTGAAGCAAAGGTTTGTGGCATGTTCAACGTAATATTGGTATCAGCTTACCTATTTTATTTTCATTTTCAGATTTAATCCTGACGTACCCGAATTTGCAACACCTGAAATTCCTGCTGTGAAGTCACCATTTGAATATTTTATGCAATATATTGATCAAAATTTTTTTGACAACATGGCATATTTTATGAATGTGCGTCAAGTTTCATTAACAGGAAAATCAATGGGCTGTACTGGAGTTGAAATAAGAAAATTCTGGGGGGTCAATATATTAATTGCCTTCCTGGGTTTCCCTAGATTGCTAATGTGTTGGGAAAGGCGAACACATTACCCACTAATTGCAGATACCATTGGTAGAGATAGATTTTATCTATTAAGAAATAATCTCAAATTGGTTGATGACAATGCTGTATCAGAGGAAGCTAAAAAAAAAGTGACAGCTGTTGGAAGGTACGTCCACTGCTTGACAGTGTAAGAAATGCCTGTCTAGCTCACCCCCAACCAACTCATGTATGTATAGATGAGCGGATGATACCATTCACAGGTCAGGTGAGAACAAGGCAGTTCGTTAGGGGGCAAACCTCACTCAGTTGGCTTAAAAACGTTGTGCTAGCCACACCCAATGGTATAACACTTGACTTTATGCTCTACCAGGGAAAGGGCAAGGATATCACTTCTGAAAAAATCCTGTTGTCCAAATTCAACGTTGGTCAAAGAAAGACAAAGTTTATGTGCAGATTCCTCGACCAAATGCAATTACCAAATGTAATACATTTATGGGTGGTGTGGATCTCCTGGATAGAGTAGTGGGAAAATATCCAATGAGAGGTAGGACTAGCAAATGGACAATTAGGACAATCCACCATTTCATAGACTTTGCTATTGCAGCAGCATGGTTGGAATACAAGCATGCAGCTCAAATTAACCAATTTAAGAGGAAAGTCATATTGCAGTATCAAGCTTTCAAGCTTGATATTGCTCAAAACCTACTTTTTTATGGGCTGCCAGAAAATGTGCAAAGTTCAGGGTCGAGCTCTGAAGACAGTGATGGAGATGGTGGTCCACCAATAAAACGAACAAGAGCACCAAAAGCTGTGCCAGCTATACATTTCAGGATGCTAAATGCTAAACATATGCCTGAGATGATGAACAATAACCAAAAAAATAGATCAAAATGTAGATTAGGGGGTTGTTGGGGCCTAACTTTTGTTCGATATACAACATGTAAAATCTTCCTATGTCTCACAAGTGAAAGAAATTGTTTTGCTCTGTTTCACACTAAGTCATGTTAAGGTGTTTTCATTAAACTGTTGTCATTAAAGAGCTTAATTAAAATATGTTTAGAGCACTGTTAACTTCAACCTCATATGTATTTGTATGAATATAGTCCGCAGGTATCACATATGATACCACCTGTAAAATCTTTTTAAAAACAATAAAAAATATTTTTCTTGTATTTTTACTTTATTTGTGTCTGTATCACCTAGTATTATAAGTTTCAAGAAAATTAACCTTCAGACGTATCCTCGGGACGCAAGAGGCTATAAAGAACATAAATTTTTTCAAACAAAAACCCTTACCACTAACTAACCATCCAAGATACGTTTACGTAACTTTTAAAATTATTTCATTTGGATAGTCTCGTTTACCACCTTCTGCCATATTGGGGAGCTATGATTTGAGATTAATTCAGAACAATTCAGAAACATAATAGTGCCTAATGGGTATTAAGGTTTCTCAATGTTGGTTTTGTTAATTGTTACTTATTGAACATACTCGTATTCACTCCCACACCAACATTGAAGAATTATATGGGCAATAGGAAATTATTGTGCTTAAAGAAACATACTTCGCTCTAGTCAGTACTCAAACCCATATCCCCAGGTTGCGAAAACAAAGCTCTAACAGTTCGGTAGTAAGGCAGTCTGTATAATTCTATATTTATTCAGAAACAGTCATATAATTTTGAATAAAATGCTATACTTTATAATTTTAATCACTCATATTTACTGTGAGTATCCAATGACATTTCTTCTGACGTAATTGAATTTTATATGCCTTTGTTTAAAATTTAGGCCGTAGAACATGCAGAAAATATTATTACCAGATGCTATGATTGTAAATTTCACTAAAATCAATATTTCATGTCCAACGAATGCTTCTGGCTTTAGGTATTTCTAAGTTATTCGTTGTTAATGTATTGCATTTCCAATATTTTGACGCTCTGTAAATGCTGAGGCACATTTTCGCTTCTTATGATGTGAAGAAAGACGCTTTAAACTTTCGCTACATCCTGCAGCATGATCTGATTTATAGCGCAGGTGTAGCATGTCTGCCTTAAGTATAAGAGGCCCGAGTTTGAATCTCGGTCATAATGAGTTAATGGAAAAGGGGGGTTCCGGATTTCTAAATACCCTGAAAGCTGAAACTTGGGAAACTTATGAGCTCTATGAACCTTCGGCTAGTCTGTGTATCGGTCGTTCTATTTCATTCATCGTCCGATATGACTTTACGCTGGAAGACGTATATTAAAAAAAAGGAAATAAATTAAAGAAAACGCTTGTAAATAAAACGAAATATATTACTAAACAATCTTTTACCCGAAAGCTCCTTGACTGCTAGTTCCTATATTAGATCAATGAAAACTGAAATGTGTAGTGTTTAATGCCCGCTTTTACTATATACGGCACCGCAGGCGGTGACACTGACACTTTGCGGTCAGCAGGGATCGAACCCGGGCCGCCTTGGTGAGAGCCAAACGGTCTAACCACTGAGCCACGGCGCGGCCTTAACGAAAACGTGTGAGTATTGTATTTGACTTTTAACTGGATGTACTAAAAAATGGAAAATAATTTCAATAAAAGATTTGAATTTGGAGAGTTATTATTTGAAAAAGACAATTCTGTACACTAAAGTTCTAAAGTTACAAAGATATGCAAAACGAGATGGGAATGAGAAGGTTACGGAGATTTTATAGTGGTGAAGACTACATCTTAACGAATTTCCTAAATTTTATACTTTAAAAGAAAATACAATTGTATTAACAACTCACCTATTTGTAGAAGCCAAACGATGAGCTTATTGAAATGTTTTGTACTGATTCAATCACTACATTGTAAGTTAAATCACAGAAAATTTCCATATCACTTTAAAGTTCCCAAAGAGATGAAAATGTTTATTCGATGTGTATCTGTTTCACTAAGGAAACCAAGTGTGTGTGTTTTGTTTGCGACAACTAGCGCCATGAATACAGTTTGGAACAAAACACTAACTTTCGTTAAGAAAACATTCCGCAAGAAAATAAATTCTTTACTGATGTCTGCTTTTAACAACATTAATGACAATAGTAATTTTTAAGGCAACCAAAATGGTGAAATTTCCACAAAAAAAATCAATGTATCTTTTGTTAAATTTACCATTTTTATAACTTATTATTTGATTTCACAACTTCATTTCTTATGATACGTGCATAATTTGACCATAACGACATATTTTAAAAGGCTAATATCGCTTTGCTGAGAATTTTCAAATTAGCATTTATATTGGTTCCTCTGTAAAACTGATGAAACGAGAAAAGTTTTGGAACTTTGATACAAACCCAGAGATATTGCAGCTTTGTGGGTTCGTAAAATTAAAACTCCAATTGCACAAACTCAAAATGTTCTTTATTTCCACGGAATTACAGTTGGAACACTTGCCGATTACAGAGAATTATGTAATGCACACAATTACAGTTCGTCATATCGTCTATCAAAGGTCCACTCTACACTCCAATTACGTACAACTCCCCTGATTCACGATCACAGTCTTCCGGTCCAATCGCTAACCTCGGCGCTCCTCACGCTGCTCGCCAAGAACACAACTGAACTCACTCTCAAACTGCAGCCCCTTTTTATAGGAAGATCACTGTTTCTGGAAGGTTCGCGGAGCACACAATTATCCCGAAGTCTCTAGAAGTCTGGTGGAAGGGGAAAGAGACGGTACATGGCTCGTGCCGCTCTCCTAATCATCCCTTCAGTTGGTGACGCGAGATAAATGGGTATGAGTGGCCTGAATGCTTCCCGTCGGGCCCTACTGCCGGCCGGTTCTATCGAGCATTCTGACGTTCGGGTAACACTGCTCCATCCTAAACTGGTCGTCTCGAACAGCACCATCGTTGCGTGCCAGGCGATCCAAGTGTAGCACCATCTTCCCTCGGGGAACCTTATGGATGCGGTAGACCACGACGTTAATCCTCTTCACCACACGGTACGATGTTTGCCATGGCTGCTGGAGCCTTGGGCAGCGTCCCTTGGTCCGTGTCGCACGGTACAACCAGACCAGGTCACCTTACTGGAACCCTTGGCTGTTGTCTTGCCTGTCATAACAGGTCTTCATGAGGTCGCTCGCCTTCTGGATGTCCTGGCGAGCCATCTCATGCACGTCGTGGAGGTGGTCCACCAGGTTCTCCACATACTCGGTCGCTGGCTGTTTCGCTTCCGGAGGGCTTCCAAAAGCCAGATCACAAGGGAGGCGTTACTCTCGGCTGAACATTAAGCTGGCTGGCGTCATCCCCGTGGTGTCGTGCGTTGACGAGCGGTAGGCCAGCAAGAACATTGGCACCTAGACGTCCCAGTGTCGCTGATGGCTGGCCATGACTTTCCTCAGGTGTTCCTCTAGGGTCTTGATGTACTTTTCGACCATGCCATCCGACTGAAGATGTGCACTTCTTCCAAGACTCTCGGGACCTAACTTCGGGGAAGTACCAACTGTTCTCTCTTCATTCTCCCATCGGGTGATTCCCATACCCCGAACAGCACGCCCCCTCTGATCTTCAAATAGTCCCATGGGGCCCAGTACGACTTGTATGTGGCGCTTCTCGGTGCGATGTCCTCCCAGGTCGGTCTTGTCCTTGCCTCCACTTCCCTCAAGAGTGGCCCCAAGTCTGCGTCCGACAGCTGCTCCATCCTGAGGCTTGCGCTATCCCAGCCGTCCGCGGGCACTGCCGTGACTACTCGGACTAATGCGGCACGCTCCTTCTCTTCCACGATAGTGTACTGACCACACACTTCTGAACAGGGTCTTTGGGACATAGCGTCTGCTTTACCGCGGCTCTCCCCTCTACGATGTTCCGAGGTGAAGTCGTACTCCTGCAGCCTCTGGAGCTAACGAGCTGTCTGACTTCCAGGTTCTTAAAGCTCAATTGCCAGGTTATGGCAGAATGGTCAGTCCTCAGAGGGAAAGGCAAACCGTACAGGTACTTGTGGTAGTGCTTCAAAGTCTTTACTACCTCCAGTTATTCTCGCCGGGTGACGCAGTAGTTCTTCTCTGCCTTGGATAGCGTCTTGCTGTAGTAGGCTATCACCCGCTCATGGCCGTCCTGGATCTGCGATAGAACGCATCCAAAGCAATGTTCGCTGGTGTCGGTATCCACAATGAAGGCGCAACCTGGTTGAGAAAATCCCAAAATTGGAGTGCTGCACAGGGTCTGCTTCAGGCGCTGGAAAGGGTCTTGGGCATCCTTCTTCCACACATAAGGCAGATGTTCCTCTTTCAGGCGTGTGAGGGGTTTGGCGATGTTGGAGAACCCCTTTATGAAGCGTCGGTAATAACTGAACAGCCCCAGGAATCTGCGCAACTCTTACCTATCCTTTGCTGCAAGGCCAATTTCTCACAGCCTGTGTTTTCTCCGTGTGTGTGGCCATTCCGGTTGCTGAGACTATGGCCTGCTGAGACCCAAGGTGAACCTCAATAGGGCCGCCTTCTGCACAGGCGAGGTGTCACCCGATGCCGTCACAAGCTGGTATGTTCGTCTGGGCTTCCTCGTCGGCAAACCCTTCGCTACGTCAGGTCTCATGATGGTCACGGCCGCCCCGGTGTACACCAGCACGTGGCACGGTCTTCCTCTTCCTCTTCCTCTTCCTCTCATCCAGCCCTCCGCTTTCATCCATACACCGGCTGACGGCGCGCAGTGTAACTCGAGGGGATGGTGGTGTTGACACCGATGTGCCCCCCTCCACGACGGCCCTTACTCGTTCTTCCGGCTGCTCTTCCTGGTTAGGGAGTCTCTCTCCAGGTGTCCCGGCTGTCCACACTCCCAACACAGGTTACTAGTTCTTCGCCGGAGTCCATCGGCTGGTTTCTGTCTCCGGTGTAGCGAACACTCCTCGTTCTCGACGTCGGTATAACTGTTACCTTGGTCGCCTCCATCCTTAATGCTGCCGTTAACGCCACGTTAAAGGTTTTTTAATCGCCGAGCATTAGCCCCTGATGAATCTCCGTGTCTCGTACCCCGTCAACGAATGTGTGGGCATCTTCCCGGTATACACTCTCTGGTGGGAGGTCGATTAGGGCCTTGCTAGCCAGTTGTTCAACTGCCACGGCGAACTCCTGCAGCGTCTCCCCTGGCTGCTGCAAACTTGACTTGAGCTGGCTGCGGTACGCTGCGGCTAAGCAGTGGTTTCCAAAACGATTCTCCAGGGCCTCCCAGATGTCCTTGGGCACCGCCGTTGTCTGCACCGCCTTCAGGACTTCCGCGACCCGTCCTTGGAGGCTGGCTATCAACTGTGTGTCCTCCTCCTCTGGTGACCATTTGTTGTGCTTGGCCACTGCGTCGAATTGGCGGTGGAAGACTCCGAAGGTTGTCGCGCCGTCGTATTTATAAGATTTGACGCGCGCAAATGTTGTGTCGCGTCCCAGCGCGTCGACCTTTAAATCCTTTAGCCCCCTGCCGACGACGTCCTCCACCATGGCGTTCAGGGACTTGACGCTGCTGTTGGCCTTTCATTCCAGGTTGTTCACGCGGTTGGCAGGGTCTTCGACGTCTTCCATCATGGCTTTCAAGGACTTGGCGTTACTGTCGGCCTTTTCCTCAAGGTCATTGAAGAGGTTCGCCAGATCCTCGACGCGCTCGTCCTCTTGGCCCATCCGCTTGCCCAGCTTTGTCACGTCATCCCTCACGCCGGCCAACCGTTCTTCAAATTTGCCGGCGAGAGCCTCGTTTGCGGCTTTAATTTCCGTGGTCAATTCGGTCCTTATTTCTTCCATTTTCTCGGTGATGTCGTTGACCATCTTCATTTTTTTTCAACTCTGCGGCCAGGTTTTTATTTGCCGCTTCTGTTTTTGCAGCGAATTTGTCATTCGCCGTCTTTATTTCTGTCAGTTCCTCGGACAGGCTATTATTTTCCGCTTTCTTATCCAAGGTCAGTTCAGACTTCATTTCCACCATCTTCTGCAAAATCTTTTCCAATGCCGCGGCCATGGCTGTATTGTTCAGTGATGTTGTCGTCCCGCTTCCTGACACCAGTTGCAACTTTGTGGGTTTGTGAAACCAAAAGTCAAATTGCACGAACTCAAAATGTTCCACACTTCCACCGCAATACATTTGGAACCCTTGCCAATTACACAGAATTACGTAATGCACAAAATTACAATTTGTTCTTCGGTCACAGGTCCACTCTACACTCCAATTACGTACAACTCCTCTGATGCACGTTTACAGTCTTTCGATCAGTTAACTCACTCGGCGCACCTCACGCTGCTCGCCAAGAACTAATTGACTCGTCCACTGCAGGCATTATATAGGGAAGATCTGTCGTTTCTGGAAATCTCGCGTATCAGTGAATCTTCCCGACTGATCCAGAGGTCCGGAGGAGGGGAAAGAGATGGATAATGATATTATTCCAACAATCCCCTCGTCAACGCTGCAAGATAAATGGGTAGGCGTGAGCTTAAAGGTTTTTGTCCATAACCCAGCTGCCAGTTGGTTCTGCCTTCCCTTAATTGGGTGACAATATTAACGTTTAGTTATAAATATCAGCAATAGAGCAACACGTGCCTCTGCCCAGAGATGGCTCTACCTGTAAAATTGTATAGTTCGAAAGTAGTTTTCTAAATATTTGCAAAAATAGGTAACAGTTTGAAATTATCTTGTTTAGATATGAACTATATTTAAGTGATTTATATAGAATGAAAACGATACGTAATTATACCTTACAGGAGATAAAATCTAAAAAACTAATAATATTTTATGGGAAGGGAAGCGTTCTAAATTTAATATATATCTAGAGTTATCCGCAATGATTTCAATTTCATTTGAATTAAACCTGGCTTTTGGTATTAGTATGTGCTGGTGATTAGTTGCACTGCTCAGTTATCCTTTATAAAGTTAATAGATATCTAGAGTAATATATAATATAGCGAAAGCTACAAAAGACCTAGACTTGTACAGGGCAACTAAAACTTAAATATTCTTTCAAATCTTTCAAATTTCCATTCTTCATAACAACTATACACACTTCTAGACTATATACCCACTAAAACAATCCCACCGCCTAACCACAATCCTTCTATTATAACCATTCTTCTACCAGCAAAGGACCTAGTCCTGGCACGGTAATAGTCAGGAAAGCACCGCCTAAATAGCGGCTCAACTTTCCAGCGACGCGTACACGGAGATGATTTCAATTTCATTTGAATTAAACCTAGCTTTCGAATTAGTATGTGCTGGTGATTAGTTGCATTGCTCAGTTATCCTTTATGACCAAGAAGGATAACCAAAAAGTATTTTCAGGTTTTGAGTATTTTTTAGGCTTTCCTTAATCAATTTTAGTATCTAAAATCATTTATTCAATGAAGCCATTGTGTGTAAAGTTTATTTCTATCAAAATCGTATATAAACACGCTTTTCTGAGCACAAATTGTTCGATTTGTTTTGCCTACTACATATATATTGACTTTGTGGGTTCGCTAAATTAAAAGTCCAATTGCACAAACTCAAAATATTCTTTTTTCCACCGACATACAGTTGAACACTTGCCAATTACACAGAATTACGCAATGCACACAATTATAGTTCCACTGCACGCTCACAGTTACGTACACTCTTCCGATGCACCTACACAGTCTTCTTGTCCGTTCACTAGCACGGTGCTCCTGCGCTGCTCGTCAAGCACTGACTTTCCTCCAGCCCGACGCTTTGCTTATATAGGACCAACTGGCCAATCTAGAAGGTTCCGGATTAGATGATATATCCTCTAAGTTCGAGAACTCAGGGGGGAGCGGAAAGATACGGCACAGTGATGTTTTTCCAGCCACCCCTCGTTACCGCTATAGGACAAATGAGTGGGCGTGTTCCAAAGCCTCAGTCTCCTGCTGCTGCTGCCGCCCGGTTCTATAGGCAGTTCCGGTGAAACTTTATATACAAGGTACTGGATGTATTTTATTCCATTCAAAGTATTGATATCGAGAGTCGGTGACAACAACAGGTTTTGAGGCCTTCCATAATCAATTCTAGTATCTAAAATCAAATATTTAATGAAGCTATTGTATGTAAAGTTTATTTCTATCAAAATCGTATATAAATACGCTTTTCTGAGCACAATTTGTGAAATTGTTTTGTTTTCTACATACATATAAGGTACTGGATGTATTTTATTCCATGCACAGTTTTGATATCGAGATTCAATGACAATTAGAGGTTTTGAGAACTTCCTTAATCAATTTTTGTGTCTAAAATCAAATATTTAATGAAGCTATTGTGTGCAAAGTTTATTTCCATCAAAATCGTATATAAATACATTTTCTTAGCACAATTTGTGAAATTGGTTTGTCTACTACATACATATAAGGTACTGGATGTATTTTATTTCGTTCAAAGTTTTGATATCGAGATTCAGTGACAATTACAGGTTTGAAGGCCCTTCTTAATAAATTTAAGTATCTAAAACCATATATTTAATGAAGCTAATGTGTGTAAAGTTTATTTCTATCAAAATCGTATATAAATACGCTTTCCTGAGCACAATTTGTGAATTTGTTTTGTCTACTACATACATATCAATTCCTGGATATATTTTATTTCATTCAAAGTTTCGATATCCAGATTCGGTGACAATTACAGATTTTGAGGCCTTCCTTAGTCAACCTTAGTATCCAAAATCAAATATTTAATAAAGCTATTGTGTGCAAAGTTTATTTCCATCAAAATCGTATATAAGTACGCTTTTCTGAGCACAATTTGTGAATGTTTTTGTCTTCTACATACATATAAAGGTACTGGATGTATTTTATTCTATGCAAAGTTCTGATATCTATATTCAGTGACAATTACATGTTTTGAGACCTTTCTTAATCAATTTTAGTATCTAAAATCAAATATTTGATGGAGCTATTGTGTGTAAGGTTTATTTCTGTCAAAATCTAATATAAATACGCTTTTCTGAGCACAATTTGTAAATTTGTTTTGTCTACTACATACATATAAGGTACTGGATATATTTTATTCCATTCAAAGTTTTGACATCGAGAATCAGTGACAATTGCAGGTTTTGAGGCCTTCCTTAATCAATTTTAGTATCTAAAATCATATATTTAATGAAGCCACTGTGTGTAAAATGTGTTTACGTTATAATGGCTGGAGATTTCAACGCTCGACACCCCTGGTGGTTTTCACGTCGAGCAATGGCGGCTGGAAATCTTCTAGTAGACCTTTTAACAGAAAATGACGACCTCTAGGTGTATTTCCCCCACGAACGCAACTTTTGGCACAAGTCAGGGAACCTCGAACCTGAATTTTTGGACTTCGTAATTAAAAAAAAATGCGACATTACCAAACCACTTCACCGTGTATCACAGCATAGACTCCGACCATCTTCCAGTACATTTCGATATCTGTGGCGGCATCACGGCCGGTGTGGCCGGCCCTATGAAGCGCGCAGAAACTAACTGGAACAAATTTTCATTCGAAATGCATAGGATCGCGCAGCCTGGGCTGTCATACTACAGCGAGGCGGACATCGACGTCGCCATTGAAAACTACACCGCCTCACTGCACACGGCTATAAGAATTCTACCAGCTATACCACAAGCTCACCCCGTTTTTGCACGTAACCTGAGGTGGAGCAGTTCATTGCCAGGTGCGACACTTCACGAGACTTTGGCGGCTTACCCGCCATTCTGAGTATAAAGTGCTAGCAAAATGGCTACGCAACATCATTCGGCAACAAATTTAAATTAAGAAAATTTAACAGTGAGAGCAGAAAATGTTAAACACCACACATTCGTACCACTCTTTGTGAAAATTATTAAGGACATTTAAAATCTCCTCGAGCGCCAACTCAGGCACTGAGGCACTGCACACTCGCCTCGGCCTGCACTTCTCCTGTGAGGAGAAAACCGAGGTTTATGCAGACTGTCTGGCAGAAAAATTCACAGAGGACCATGCGACGAACCACGAGTTAGAAGGGGAAGTCCAGACATGGGTACAAAGTTGGGTGGCGCAGAGGCATGGGCAACACTTGCCCTTCACAACACCGCCGGAAGTCTACAAGCTCATTAGGAAGCTACCTAATGGGAAAGCCGCCGGCCTGGACAGGGTGACTAATGAGGAACTAAAGCATCTCCCGAGAAAAGCCCTGGTGCAGCTTACAAACATTTTCAATGCCTGTTTGCAGCAAAATTATTTCCCGGACCCTTGGAAACGAGCCAGGATAATATAGCTCCCGAAGGATGGGAAAAGCACCAGGCAGCCTCAGAACTACCGGCCTATTAGTCTCCTGTCTACTATTGGTAAATTGCTCGAGAAAATAATTCTCTTTCGACTCCAAGATCAAATTTCGTCGATTGACATTTCTAACTCGCCATTTGGATTTAGAAAAGGACACTCAACAAACCTCCAACTCTTAAGATTAGCAAATGACGTCACCGAGCAATATAACAATGGGGCTTCAACGTTGGCGCTATTTTTGGACGTAGAGGCCGCATTTGATCGGTGCTGGCACAACGGCCTGATTTACAAACTGCACCGAGATTTTCTCGGCCTCCAAAATTCTCTACCAATGCTGCATAATGTCTTAGAAAATCGGCGCTTCTACGTCCCAGTGGGTCGCTCCTTCTCAAAGGAGAGAGTGATGCAGGCTGGCGTAACACCGAAGGCCATTATGTCTCCCTTCCTGTACATACTGTTCACCAACGACTTTCCAGTGGACGCCAGATGCCAAATTGCAATGTATGCTGACGACACTGCAATATACAGCCATCATAAAAATCCTCGTTATGGACTTTTGGAGATCCAGCGGTACATTGACCGCTTCCTTTCATGGCTTCATGACTGGAAAATCAAAATTAATGCGAACAAATGCCTGCTTAATCATTTTACAAAGCGGCACCCTTTGGCAATGGACCTAACAGTCGATGGTCAAGTATTGCACTGTCGTCAGCAGGTCAAGTACCTCGGCGTGACCTTGACACGCAGGATGCAGTGGACTACCCACCTAAAAGATAGCGCCAACAAAGGGCGGCAGCGATTAAAGATGTGCACCCCCGTATTTAGGAGTAAATAGCTAAAGCTGCGCTCTAAGATTATGCTCTACAAATTCTTTATTTTATCCGTGGTCCTGTACGCCTGAGTGGTCTAGGCCAGCACGTCCAAAACCACCCTAAAATACCTCCAAACCTTACCAAACCTTACAAAACCTTACAAAACCTCACATAAAATCCTATCTGTCCCTATCCGCAAGACTACTGCCAGCCTTCATGAAGAAACCTATATCCCCGACATCCCCGAGGCCGTAATAAAACGAGCCTCTTCCATCTGGCCGCGCATACGTCAACATAGCAATCCAAAAATTAACATTTGGAAAAGTGAACCAAAACACCGTAAGCATGCACGCATAAAAATATTCTAATGCCACCGTTACACCACAATGTGCGCCCAAGTCCTTCCGGCCCAGACCTTTCCCCATATGCAGAGGCCGCCGCCAAAGCAGTCCATGAGACAGCAGCACGCAGCGGCACGGAGCAGTGTAAGTGATGAAGTGTGTGTGTGTAAATTAAAGTGCAAAATAGGCGCGTGTAAATATTGTACATAACAAAAAACAGGACGCTGAAATACACTAACTTAAATAAACTGTTCTCGGTGGGCTAAGAAAGGTCACCGTATGGGTTTTATATAAACCCACGTAGACAATAAGCATTTAATTCCCAAAATATAACCTCAATGAAAATTTTAGCCTGTAAGCCGGGCCCCTTTGTACGGGCACCAGGCCATGAAACAGAAAACAAAAACCTGAAACCTGATTCCTGATTTCAATTTTATTTGAGCTAAGTTTGTCTTCCGCCGAATTAGTATGTGCTGGTGATTAGTTGCACAGCTCAGTTATCCTTTATCACAAAGAAGGGTAACCAAAAATTATTTTCAGCTTTCTCATCTACCACATGGATGAACTCCTGCAAAATGGTATTGTTTTTGTGGCGTACTTGTAATATTCCCATTGCATGTTTCAAAATTTTCAAAAATTTCAAAAATTTCAAAAATTTAAAAAACTTCAAAAATGTAGCGCAGGTGTTAGCATGTCTTCCTTAAGTATAAGAGGCCCGAGTTGAATCTCGGACATGATGAGTTGACGGAAAAGGCGATTCCGGGTATTTAATTATTCTGAAGGGTGAAACTTGGGTTACTTATAAGCCCTATGAACCCTGGGCTAGTTTGAGCATCGTTTCACCTATTTCATTCATCGACTATATGACTTAACGCTGTAAGACGTATATTAAAAAATAAAGAAAAGAAAGAAAGTAATTAAAGAAAACGCTTATGTATAAAACCAAATATATTAATAAACAAACTTCTTCCGAAAGGTCCTTGACTTCTAATATATGTTAGATCCATCAAAACGTATATTTGCCTTTTTCATTGCATCTGCACAAAAATGGAAAATAGTTAACTAAAACGATTTGCATTTGGAGAATTAATATTTGAGAAAGAACAATTCTGTAAGACAAAGTTCTAAAGTTACAAAGACATGCAAACCGGGATAGGAATGAGAATGTAACGGAGATTTTCAAGGTGAGAATATTACATCTTAACATACATCATAAGGTTTTATACTTTAAAATAAAATAAAATAAAATTGTACTAACAACTCACCCATGTGTAGAATCCCAACGGTGAAGTTATTGAAGTGTCTGTTTTAATGATTGAACCGCTACATTGTATACTAAATACCAGAAAATTTACAGAAAATTTGTAAGTTGCCAGAGAACGACAAAATTTTATTCGATGAGTAACCGTTTCACTAAAGTAACCAAGCGTGTGTGATCTGTTCGTGTAAAATAGCGCCATGAACACAGTTTGGAACAAAACACTAACTCGTTTAGAAAACATTCCATAAGAAAATAAATTCTTCACTGATACCTGCTTTTAAAACATTAATGATAATAATCTTTTAAGGCAACCAAATTGTCAGATTCCAGCAAAAAATCAATGTATTGGCTTGGTTGAATTTACTATCTTAATAACTTATTTCATTTCACAACTTCATTTCTTATGATACGTGCATACATGATATAATCCATTTGTAAGAATTAATAAAAATAATATAGGGAGTAGGGAGATCACCAAAGCATTATTTGACATTTTAATTAGTGGATGTGTTTTACGTAAAGGTTTGTACATTAGTAGACCTGACAATTACAGCCTCTTCATACTTACCAAACAAACTCCCCGGCTCCAGTAGCCGCTAAAGCACCCTTAAAGAACAAAAAAACTAAGAGTAATCGCTGTTCCTGAATGATAATCTTAAGACTATACTTGTAGTTAATACACCACTTAAGTATTTGTTATTTTCAATATAATTTATTTTCTGAACCCTATGAAGGTACATTTTTCACAGAAAGGGAATAAAAAGAAAATTGCAGGGACAGAACATTCGTTATTTATCGACAGTTTTGACACCAATTTTCTTCTGGTAGTTAATACATTTTATTCGTCATGCATTACATACATTTATCTGCCTTAATTATTCCAAACTGAAAGAAAACAAGGTTTATTAATTGTGACCACTATGTTTACTGTGATCTCCTGGTAAGAGCGACTGGACGGAAACCAGGAGATCCGTGGTTCAAATCCCGGCCATGCCATTGAATTTTTCATGTTGACTCTATCTATCTAGCTTACATTTATGTTTCATATCAGTTAATAGAGCTAATAAAAGGAAAACCAAGGTAAAGAATCCCTTTCAAGTTATCAAAATGACAACTATTATTTTCATTTCTGCAAAGCCTCTTCTCGGTAAAGTACATAAAAAAAAGCAGTTTCAGAATCTGGAAAGAAGTACTGTTGAGCAAGGTGACATGCATGGAAGTATTTAAAGACCATCCCTTTAAGCTATATTTTAAATACACCTACGGTGATATAGGGGATTAAAACATTTTGGAAATTAGAAGGAAAATATCTGACAAACCACCGCTTTCATGACATTTCCTCAAAAATACAATGGTCCAAGACCTATAAATCCTGCGAAATTAAAGGACTTACAGGATTTGATGAATTATATCTCACCAATTTATCATAGGTATTATAAAATTCTTAAATCTGAGGCCAAGATTCTCAGAATATTACTGATTTTTTGTTTTTATCAGCCGGACTACAGCTAGAAACCTTGCACCTATTTTCCAAAATAATATACTTATTGACAAGTGCAATCATCCAAAGTGTATGATGTTTAAACATGCCAAAAGGCATATTTAAATATTAGTTTCAACCTAAAAAGTATGTAAAATGTATTTAAAATAAAACTTGCGTAAATGCTAACAAAAGATTTTCACTTTACTGTCCTTATTTTATTTTTATTAATGTATTATTTATATATTCATTATTTGTTTATGTATATACTATATTATGTAATTATTAATGTATCACATTTATTATTTTTATTAACATGTATCATTCATGCTTTGGGGTCTGCTAAGGATAAGACTGATAAAATAAAATGTACTCTTGAGACTCATATTATCATAAATGAAATAAAGTAATGTTAAAAATTTAGTTCAGCCTCTTTCAAAAAACACTGTTTTCCTCCATTTTTAAAAAAATATGGGTTAACCCGTTTTTTAGGCATGTATTCAATTGTTTAATATATTGACATGAGAAATGCAAGTCGTTCTGTGTGACGCATTTGGTTAGCCGCTGACCTACTGATCCCGAGACCGTGAGTTCAAAACTGTCCCCGACAAATGGATTTTAAGTATGAATTGTAACACGGGATTTTCTTAAAAATTTCTACTTTACTGTAAAAATATGTAATTAATGAGCTATTAATATACGGTATTTGTAGCAAAAACATTTTAATAGTGTTTTACTGTATACTGAATGCTAAGCGCCAATTTACAGGGATACTTGAACGTTTGCGATTATTGAATTCATTTAATCTTCCTGTACTTCCCAACGCGAGAGTCTAAAACCACGAAGGAATATAGAAACCTATTTCCAAATGTTTAATCCTTCTTGGTTAGATAAAGATAAAGACGTAACGCATCGTCAATACAAGGATCACAGTTTAAGTACTACTGCTTAAATTACAAGGAATACAAGAGATGTTTTTAGTAGAATAAATATTTTTATTTATTTAGGCGCAGAGGATCTACTCCTATTAGTCCTGGAAATGTAGATCCAAGGACCCGGGCCTCCTTCTACCCGGGAGAGATGGGAAACTCCGGGGGTCTTTTGATGGGGCAATACCTTGAGTCTAAAAAGCCCCCCCCCCCCCGAATCGACAACGACAAGATGGGTGGAAGTGGATACGCCATATACGCGCGTCAACTCCGCGTGGAAGACTACCGATATGACCATGGTGGGGCCACCTAGTGATTTAGCACACCTTCTACTAGCTCTGCAGACTAGTACCCGGGACTTATGAGGCAACCCTCTACCCTCTCTGGGCGGCCGTAGCCTGGCTGGAGGTTCCCAATTCCCCGTGGGTGTCGGGAACACACTGCCCTTTCGAGTCCAACCCAATCTGAACAACTCCCCGACGGGAGGGGCTCGGCAGTTCGGCCTGAGTTTAATCTAGTAACGTCAAAGGTACCACGAGTACTAAGGGTCTGCAGCGCCCACAGCTTGGCAGATGAATAGGACGAATCCATAAAATTAACAGAACGTGTACTATACTTCTGATTATCAGACATACACTAGATGTCCCGGTAAACTTCGTGACGCCTATAAAAGTTGTCTGAACTTATAAATATAAATAAAACATTCACGACCTCACAAAATCAAATTATAAAGAAGGTAACCAAGGCTTCATCAATATTTGACAATTGTCTGTGGTCAAATGTTTAATGTTATAGTGCTTTAAGAAATTAATTTTGTGTCTCATCTAAGAAAGGTATATCATGCTACATAAAATATTTCAGTCTTGATAACAAACGATAAACATTATTTTATAAAAAATGGTAAGTAAAATATCTTGGGAGACTTTGGCAAGGAGTGGAATAACTTTCTACCTTGCAACGTCTTTATTCTTCGAAAATACAAGAAGGCGTATGTGTTCCGTAAATTTTTGCGTATGTACTTCTATATTTCGTTAATAACCCGGTACATTCTCACTTCTGTTTTTTCTCACCTTTTAAACATTTCTTGGAATTAAAAAAATACTCAAAACCAACAATTGGACAAACAGGATCAGCCGTCTCGAGACTTTGTGAGGCTAACACACGTTACGTTACTTTATTACTTATTATTATTATCATCATTATCAGCATCATCATCACCGCCCTCATCATCACCACCACCACCATCACTACCATCACCACCATCACCAACACCAACATCACCATCAACACCACCACCACCATCAGCACCACCATCATCACCATCACCACCAGCACCATCAGCACCACCACCACCATCACCATCATCACCATCATCAACACCACCACCATCACCATCAGCACCACCACCACCATCACCATCATCACCGCCACCACCACCACCATCAGCACCAGCACCACCATCACCATCATCACCACCACTATCACCATCAGCACCACCACCACCATCACGATCACCATCACCACCAGCACCACCATCAGCACCACCATCACCGCCAGCACCATCAGCACCATCACCACCATCACCACCATCACCATCATCAGCATCATCAACACCACCACCATCACCATCAGCACCAGCACCACCATCACGATCACCATCACCACCAGCACCATCATCACCATCAGCACCATCACCACCATCACCACCAGCACCATCAGCACCATCACCACCATCACCATCATCACCATCATCATCACCACCACTATCACCATCAGCACCACCACCACCATCACGATCACCATCACCACTAGCACCACCATCAGCACCACCATCACCATCACCATCACCACCAGCACCATCAGCACCATCACCACCATCACCATCATCACCATCATCACCGCCACCACCACCACCATCAGCACCAGCACCACCATCACCATCATCACCACCACTATCACCATCAGCACCACCACCACCATCACGATCACCATCACCACCAGCACCACCATCAGCACCACCATCACCATCACCATCACCACCAGCACCATCAGCACCACCACCACCATCACCATCATCACCATCATCAACACCACCACCATCACCATCAGCACCACCACCACCATCACCATCATTACCGCCTCCACCACCACCATCATCACCATCATCACCACCACCATCATCATCATCACCATCCCCATCATGAATATACTAGGTATTGAACTTATAAAAATGAGTTCTGCTTTTCTAAAATAATTCTTACGTGAACTTATTAATTGTCCTCTTTTTGTGAACAGATATAAACCTTCATTAAAATTAAATTAAATTTGTAGCCTTTAATGCCTTTTTTACTACATACAGCACCGCAGGCGATGTCACTGATGATACATGAGATGAAGATGGAGCACCATTGGAATTGGATGGCGGAGGAGACAGGCGATCCAGAAGAAAACCCGCCCCAGCGCCGTGTTGTCCACTACAAATCTCACTTTGCGGTCGCCTGGGATCGAACCCGGTTGCCTTGGTCTAACCACTGAGCCACGGTGCGGCCGTAAAACCTTCGTTAGAATTTAGACATCTCGTTATAAGTGTAGAGAAATATTAAGACGTCACAATCATATTATAGAGAAGACAGGTTACAGTTAAGTAGATGTGGAACTCCACGCTTTATGCACGACTGAAGATAGTGACTAGCCACTGAATCTATAATTATTTAAAACTGGAATCAATCGCGATGTATGGCCTCAAAATCAGTAACGGCAAAAACACTGATATTTTAACGAGATCTGTATTACTTGTTGTGTAGTAAGATTAAGGTATGCCACCTATACAAATGTGTTTCACAACGAGGAGTGTCTTACAGACTTTTCCCAGAAAGTTCAGAACCTGCAATTAATTTGTCAAGCATATATCTCAAATCTGTGATATTTTAAGCAATCGTTATATCTATTACTGAGGGAATTAAGAATTACAAGAAAAGATCCATTAAGGTAAAGCGTACTTTGGGTTTGAGGGATTTTCTCGAAAACATTCGTGTACTATCCTTGGAGGATTCTGAACTTAAATATAAGATTTTAGTATGTAATAGGAATTTATGCTTTATAATTATCCTGATCGCACATATACTACAGACTTTTGAAGACGTTTTGTTTTATTATTTATTTTGGTACCTCAAAAGGTATATTTCCAGTAATAATCTAGAAATCGAAAAGAGAAAAACTAAAAATGTGTTGTTCATTAATGTAGTTAAGAAAACTCAACTGACCTGCATCTCAACTGCTACATCTTGCTCCCAAGCTGCAGAGCTTTCTCTGGTGGTTAGTACTGCACATTCCCCAGTGGAGGAAGTACTGGCATCAGCCTGACTGCCACCCACTTCAATCCAAAGCCCTAAACCACGCGCATTTACTTGACCGCGAGTTGCACAGCCTGGCAGATGTATTACGAATTCAAATGCTCTTATTCTGGCAATCATAGTTCTAACTCATCCTCCAAGGACTGTAACTCCCTCAAAGTGTCAGCGTGATTGACTGTTAAGTCGTCTAAGAACTGCATAACGTCACTTACGATCGAGATGTCCCCCTGAGAGGCTCTATCTGAGTCCGTATTTGACTCTTCAGATGAGTTTTGTTCGTCAGGGTTCTCATCCATGGTTTTCCTGCAGGAATGACACAAAGATTTTAAGTAACACTGCAACTATGAGCTGAAAATACATAGAAATAAAAAACAATAGATCTAAAGTGTTGTTCTCACATAACTTTCTATATTCCTGTTCGACACTTGTATGGCTCTATGAACTTAATTCCAATTGAGACAAATATTTACAGAAATTAGTTTATGTTAATTTTATTTTAGGTGCAAAATATGGTAATAACAATGCCCTAAGTTATATTGAAAATTTTAAAACAGGACCCTGTGGGATGCATATAAAATTGTGTTTTCTGTGGATTACCTAGAGGTAAAGAAATGGGATTTAAGCTTCCCAAAGATATAGCTGTAGTTATAGATATATAGAGAGTTGAAAATTCGTAGTAATAGCAAGTAATATCTCTGAAGAGGTTCACTCTACGAAAACAAACATATATATGTTTTAACGAGATCTAAATCCTTTGTACAGTAGGTACGTGAAAACTTTGAATTTGGCGAAATTCCTCAAAACTTCTCCAATCCCCTGCAGTAGGAACTTCCTAAGTCAACACTTGGCGGCACTGCATCATCTTTCAAAATGGCTGACATGGTCATTCGCATTAGACAGCGTTCTGTGATTGAATTTTTGACTGTGGAATTTGAAACGCCAATTCGCATTCACGAAAGGCTAAAAAATGTGCAACGTTGCATGTCAGCACTGTTAGACGATGGGTTCATCGCTATAACGAAGCTGAAGGGTAAACACCATTGACAGATGAAAAGCGAAGCGACAGGCCGGTGACTGCAGTGACTCCATGCAACATTCAGCGAGTCGATGTGGGAGAAAGGAATACAGATGCAGTGCAAGAATAACGTATAACTCAAAAACTAATATAAATAGAATTAAATTGGATACCAAAACTCCGCACATAGCATCTTGGCCTTCGGGGTAACCTCGCCCCACCACGTGATGACCGGGCAAATTTCTCAGGTGGAGACACCCAGAGGGCGGGTCCATTACCTCCAATGATAGGGTGATGGTGAAGATGACGGTGAAGCAAGAGGACGTACTGCTTATATCGTGAACTCCGAACCGCGTTAGGCATAGGGACACTTCACATGTGCTAGACAGAGGTGAAGGCATCAATAGTGCCGTCTTAATATCGCCAACACCAGATCCGGGAGTCAATCTGAGGATTCTTAGCACGAGAGTCGCGAACGAAACCATTGTGCTACCCCACTAATATAAATAGTGAGCTTAGCATTTAAGATCCCTTTCCTATAAAACACATAAAATTTGGCAAACAAAGTTTTTTACACCTAACTACTCAAGATACGTTTGCGTAATGTTTAAAATTATTTCATTTGTGTAGTCCCATTTACCTCCTTCTTCCATGTTGGGGAGCTATGAGAATAGAATAATTCAGAACAATTCAGAAAGATAATAGTGCCTAATAAGTATTAAGGTTTCTCAATGTTCGTTTTGATAATTGTTACCTATTCAACACACCCGTATACACTCCCACGCCTACACTGAAAAATTATATGGGCAATTGGAAATTATTTGGCTTAAAGAAACATACTTCGCTCTAGTCAGTACTCAAACCCATATCCCAAGTTTGCGAAAACGAAGCGCTAACAGCTCGGTAGTAAGGCAGTCTGCCTAATTCTATATTTATTCAGAAACAGTAACAGAATTTTGAATAAAATGCTATAATTTCGAATAATTTTTTATCCCACATATTTACTGTGAGTAACCAATGACAATTCTTCAGACGTAATTGATTTTATATGCTTTTGTTTAAAATTTAGACCGTAGAACATGCAGAAAATATTATTACCAAATGCGATGATTGTAAATTTCACTAAAATGAATATTCCATGTCCAACGTATGCTTTTGGCTTTAGATATCTCTAAGTTATTCGTTGTTAATGGATTGCATTTCCGATATTTTGACGCTTTGTAAATGCTGAGGCACATATTCGCTATTTCTGATGTGAAGAAAAACTCATGCAACTTCCGCTACTTCCCTCAGCATGAGCGGCTCTGTAGCGCAGGTGATAGCATGACTGACTTAAGTATAAGAGACCCGAGTTTCAATCTCGGACATTATGAGTTAACGGAAAAGGGGGGCTCCGGAATTTTAATCATCCTGAAAGATGAAACTTGGGAAACTTATAAGCTCTATGAACCTTGCGCTAGTTTGAGTATCGGTTCATCAAATTCATTCATCGTCCGATATGATTTAAAGCTGGAAGACGTATATTAAAAAAAAAAAGAATTTAAAGAAAGAAATTAAAGAAAACGCTTATATCTAAAACCAAATATCTTACTAAGCAATCTTTTACCCGAAAGCTCCTTGAGCGCTATTTCCTATATTAGATCAACGAAAACGTATAAGTATTTGCATTTTCACTGGATGTACTCAGAAATGGAAAATAATTTCACTAAAAGATTTGAATTTGGAGGATTATTATTTGAAAAAGAACAATTCTGTACAATAAAGTTCTAAAGTTACAAATACATGCAAACCGGGATAGGAATGAGAAAGTCACGGAGATTTTCTAGTTGTGAATATTACATCTTCACGAATATCCTAAGTTTTTATACTTTAAAATAAAATAAAATTGTATTAACAACTCACCCATGTGTAGAAGCCAAACGATGAACTTATTGAAATATTTTGTCCTGATTGAACCACTACATTATAAGTTAAGTTACAGAAAATTTCCGGAACATTTTTAAGTTTCCAAAGATATGAAAAGTTTGTTAGATGAGTAACTGTTTTTCTAAGGTAACCAAGCGTGTGTGTTTTGTTTGTCACAACTAGCGCCATGAACACAGTTTGGAACAAAACACTAACTGTCGTTTAGAAAACATTCCGCAAGGAAATATATTCTTTACTCATAACTGCTTTTAACATTATTAATGATAATAATAATAATAACCTTTTAAGGCAACCATATGGTGAGATTTCCACAAAAAATCAATGTATTGGTTTGGCTGAATTTACCATCTTCATAACTTATTATTTGATTTCACAACTTCATTACTTATGATACGTCCATAATTTGACCATAACGTCATATTTTAAAAGGCTAATTATCGCTTTATTGAGAATTGTCAAATTACTCTTTCGTGAATTAAAATTTAGCTGACTTTATTTAGATATTGCACAGGGTTATGTTGGCTATTCTGCAGAATACTTACTTACTGTTGGCATTTATATTGGTCCTTCTGTAATACTCATGAAGCGAGAAAAGTTTTGAAACTAGCATACAAAATCAGAGAAAATATCACGTGGTCGTATGTTTTCATAGTGATTTGCTTTTTATGTTGAGAAATACAAGACGTAACCTTTAAATAGTGAATTTACTCAAGTTTATGTATAGAGCAATGCAGTAAGTTTGTGAGAGTTTAATGAGAAGTTTCAAATTGTCTGGCAGGAATCAGGAGCTACTGCTGGTACATATATTATTGATTCTATTTACTGTAAATGTGAATCGAATAAATGATGATATGTGCAAGAATGTAAGACCTAGTAAAGTTTCAAATAGAATGATAAAAGACAGTGGACAAAGAAGTAGGCCACATACAGGTAACTGTTGTGCTGTCAAGTGTGACTCATCATCTTCACCTGAAGAGAAACAAACAGATGGATCGTCCACCCACAAGAAGCTAGCATTGTTTAATGACATGGTATAAAACTATAATATGTGCAGGTATGATATTACTGAAAGAAATTCCTATATGATAGTTCATAACAGCATATAGGACATTTTGAAAGGGGCAATGTGTGGCATGGAGGCCCCCAATGTAAATAGCAAGTACACTAAAGGACATTTCAAAAGTGCAAGACGCCAGCTTCAGATTTACAAACCTTCCAAGAAAGCAAAGAAGAAAGAAGCAGAGGGCCAAACTTATGGAATATTTCAGTTTTAACCATTACATTTATTGGTAACATTACAAAATTAATGCAGTTTTCTCAAGTAAATTATTTCCATGATTTTGTTCCACTAAAAATGCTCCATGCAATTCTCATCCAATCTTAATTAAATTTTGTCCAGTTATAAGGATGCTGTATACAAGGGCTACGCGAGTGTTTTGATTTGTATGGGATAATGTGGCTCTTACATACATTCTCATGTGCTTTTTATCGTTAAGAGTGTTCAAAAATGATGTATATATACCAAAATATTCTGTGATATGAAATCCTCAAATAATTTGAAAACTTCTTTTACAGAGGTTAATAATAATACAAATATGTTTTACACCTAAAATAAAATATGAGCAACAAGATTGCAGAAATTCATTGCGTGGAGTACTTTGATCTTAATTCATTTTATTTAATAAATAATTAATTTCTTAATAACGGTTAAAGCTACATTCACCAAATTTGATTTTCTGTATGTACAAGTAGCCATTAAATACTGTAAAATTTACAAGATGATTGCTTACCAATTGTGGATTTTAGAATTACACCATTTGTTTGCCACCCGAGTTTGAATTTCGGATATGATGAGTTAACGCAAAAGGGGGTTCCGGATCTTTAATTATCCTTAAAGGTGAAACATGGGTAACTTTAAGCTCTATGAACCCTGGGCTAGTTTGAGCATCGTTTCACCTATTTCATTTATCGCCTATATGGCTTAACGCTGGAAGTCGTATATTAAAAAAAATAAAGAAGAGAAAGAAAGGAATTAAAGAAATCGCTTATATATAAAACCAAATATATTATTAAACAATCTTCCTCGAAAGGCCCTGACTTCTAATATATGTTAGTACCACCAAAACGTATATTTGGATCTGCTCAAAAATGGAAAATAGCTAAATAAAAAGATTTGCATTCGGAGAATTATTATTTGAAAAAGAACAATTCTATAAGATAAAGTTCTAAAGTTACAAGGACATGCAAACCTGGATAGGAATGAGAGAGTAACGGAGATTTTTAAGTTGAGAATATTACATCTTAACAAATATAATAAGTGATTATACTTTAAAATAAAATAAAAGTATATTAACAACTCACCCATGTGTAGAAGCCCAACGATTAAGTTACTGAAATTGTTTTTACTGATTGAACCACTACATTTTATAATAGATTCCAGAAAATTTACAGAAAATTTGTAAGTTGCCAGAGAACGAGAAGAGTTCACTCGGTGAGTAACTGTTTCACTTTGGTAACCAAGCGTGTGTGTTTTGTTTGTGACAACTAGCGCCATGAACACAGTTTGGAACAATACACGTGGCTGTAGTTGACGCTGTCTACCTCTAAATTTCAGACTCATTTCAAGATGGTTGCCATCGATTTTGGGTATTTCAGTTACTCGAAGTATGGTGACTTTTTGGCCACGCTTGTTTAGTGTGTTCAGACAATTTTATCGCTAACAGGAACGCATCCATGGAGTTTATTGACGGGGATACACTGTAGCATAAACATACAGAGTGCAGTACCCCTGGCATCATGACATTTCTGTTTGTGTTTTTGTGTTGGAGGAAAAGACAAAGTATAATGTTTGATACAGAAGATCTAAAACTGACATTGCCACAGCAATCCCAACCCCGTGTCTGTGGGTTTAAAAATGCTGCACGTTCCAAATGAATGGAGACTAGAAAATTTTCCGCTGGAATGGACACAGGGGCGTTGTAAAGTGATGGAAACTAAGCGATACAATTTGTGCGTATGTGCGTGTGCCGATGTGGAAAGCACCTCCCATCCAAACCGCACACAGAACTTGTCAGAAACAGATCCAATTGCAGATTCACTCTCACTCGATTTCGAGTATTCTACCACTATAATTTGCAATCGATCTCTGCAGAGAATTGTTATCTCTCCCAACTGCGGTCGCTCTGGACTAAAAAGCAATACATAGCAAAATGGTACCAAATAATAATAATAATAACAACACATTGTCGTCATGGGTTTGGAGCCCACCTTCAGAAACCTTTTAGCTAATAATAATGCGTTCCATCAAAAAATAAAAACAAAAAATCCACTGTGATTGCAACCAAAATGCAGCACAACCGTGGCCAGCGTTCTCCACCTTCTTTAATACCATCCTTACCATTCTAATATGTGTTACGATGTGCAATAAAGCTATACATACGCATTATATAACTGTTGAAAGTGCTTTACTTTCGAGATTAAGGAACGACTCGTAAAGCCGGATGCAGTAATTCTGAGAGCAAAGTAAAATAATTTTTAATATGTGTTGCCATATACAACTAACGGCGTCATTTTAACTGAATATTAAATTATAAGGGACCAAGGTGAAATCTGATGAGGTTAATAGTAATGATCCGTACAGTCGTGTAGCAATTTGAATATCCCCATCACTTCTTTGATGGCTGCGTGGAAAATCTGGGAATCTTTTGGTTTATATATAAGCTGAAATATAAAATGAGGTCAAAAGTAACATGGTGCCTTTTTGATAAGCATCGTTAGTTGTGGAGTTATTAAGCAATAATATTTATTTTGTGTACTAAATATGTCGATTTTTGTAATTTCACGAAATGGTAACTTGAAGTTTATAGGTTGGGCGAACTGGGCTGTAGCCGAGACATTTTATAATGGAGAAATTAATAACGATATTGGATGTAAAACGGAGTATTTAGGATATTTCTATCTGAGTCTATAAACTGCTCTTGAATAACTCATTTTTAGTTAGCATAAAGCCTAGTAGAAAACTTAATAAATACATTTAAAGAGCCTGAAGCATTCAACATATATGCATGCAGTATTGTTAAATAGCCGAATACATTCTATAGACTTTAAAGTTTTAGGTGTTATACAACACCTATTCCCTTTGAACGTGTACTTAAATTCAAATGGCGTTCATTTTAAGAATATTTTAGACATTTTAAAGTGAATCACTTTTATAATAATGTTTCTCATAAGTATTTTCAAATCCAAGTAATCAAGGTCGAATTGCCTTGACTCTTCCGGTCGCTTTAAGTGCCTAAATGAGACGAATGAGTAGATGTTCGCCAGTCTGGATGAAATTTGAAACTTACATTCTGGATATTGTCACCTAATTATCGGAAGGCCCGACCAGCTAGCGGCTGGGAGGGCAGCAGGAGGCATTCAGACCTACCCATTTATCTTGTAGTGCTAACGAGGGGATGTTTGGAAAAATATCACTAGCCATCTCTTTCCCCTCCACCGGACGTCTGGAACAGTCGGGATGGTTCATTGTCCCGCGAGACTTTCAGAAACAGCGATCTTCCAATAAAAAGGGGCTGCAGCTGGCGAGTCCATTCAGTTCTTGGCGAGCAGCGTGAGGAGCGCCGTGCTAGTGAACGGACTGGAAGACGGTGTACGTGTATCAGAGGAGTTGTCCGTAATTGTGAGTGTAGTGTGTACCTGTGACAAATGAACTGGCGAATTGTAATTGTGTGCGCTATGTAATTCTGTGTAATCGGCAAGTATTCCAACTGTAGTTCGGTGGAAATAAAGGATATTTTGAATTTGTGCAATTGGACTTTTAATTTCACGAACCCACAAAGTCACAATATCTTGCTCTCTTACACCTTTTTCTCTTTAAAATGCTCTAATGAAGTTATCCAATTTGAGGTCCTTTCAGATGTTCAGTATACGAATGGTTCTTGAAGACCTTTAGAGGTATTTATTATTGTCCACTGTTGTTTTGGATTTAGGTTTTTAAAGGTTAATTAAATTCGTAACTGATTTTTAACCATTTAAAAGTTTGTGCAATTACTTTTTCCAAAGCAAAAATTCAGTTCTAGGTTTTTTAAATAACAGCATTTACAACTTTAAATATGTATTCATTTGTGCACCCCTTTCTTACGTTGCTGATATAGACATGGACCAAGATAGCCGAAGATCCTGTAAGGAGCAGCTGTCGGGATCACGGTGCATTGGCATTAAGGTCATCGGAGTGTCTCTGGTTGACAAAAGGACACAAGTTCACGAGAGTAGTGCCATGGTGGAGAAAAAGGAGTTTCTTCTTCTTCTTCTTCTTCTTCTTCTTCTTCTTCTTCTTCTTCTTCTTCTTCTTCTTCTTCTTCTTCTTCTTCTTCTTCTTCTTCTTCTTCTTCTTCTTCTTCTTCTTCTTCTTCTTCTTCTTCTTCTTCTTCTTCTTCTTCTTCTTCCTTCTTCTTCTTCTTCTTCTTCTTCTTTCTTCTTCTTCTTTCTTCTTCTTCTTCTTCTTCTTCTTCTTCTTCTTCTTCTTCTTCTTCTTCTTCTTCTTCTTTCTTCTTCTTTCTTCTTCTTCTTTTCTTCCTTTTCTTCTTCTTCTTCTTCTTCTTCTTCTTCTTCTTCTTCTTCTTCTTCTTCTTCCTCTTCTTCTTCTTCTTCTTCTTCTTCTTCTTCTTCTTCTTCTTCTTCTTCTTCTTCTTCTTCTTCTTCTTCTTCTCTTCTTCTTCTTCTTCTTCTTCTCTTCTTCTTCTTCTTCTTCTTCTTCTTCTTCTTCTTCTTCTTCTTCTTTTCTTCTTCTTCTTCTTTCTTCTTCTTCTTCTTCTTCTTCTTCTTCTTCTTCTTCTTCTTCTTCTTCTTCTTCTTCTTCTTCTTTCTTCTTCTTCTTCTTCTTCTTCTTCTTCTTCTTCTTCTTCTTCTTCTTCTCTTCTTCTTCTTCTTCTTCTTCTTCTTCTTCTTCTTCTTCTTCTTCTTCTTCTTCTTCTTCTTCTTCTTCTCTTCTTCTTCTTCTTCTTCTTTTCTTCTTCTTCTTCTTCTTCTTCTTCTTCTTCTTCTTCTTCTTCTTCTTCTTCTTCTTCTTCTTCTTCTTCTTCTCTTCTTCTTCTTCTTCTTCTTCCTCTTCGTCTTCTTCTTCTTCCTCTTCTTCCTCTTCCTCTTCTTCCTCTTCCTCTTCTTCCTCTTCCTCTTCTTCCTCTTCCTCTTCCTCTTCTTCTCTTCCTCTTTCTTCTTCCTCTTCCTCTTCATCTTCTTCTTCTTCTTCTTCATCTTCTTCTTCTTCTTCTCCTTCTTCTTCTTCTTCTTCTTCTTCTTCTTCTTCTTCTTCTTCTTCTTCTTCTTCTTCTTCTTCTTCTTCTTCTTCTTCTTCTTCTTCTTCTTCTTCTTCTTCTTCTTCTTCTTCTTCTTCTCTTCTCTTCTTCTTCTTCTTCTTCTTCTTCTTCTTCTTCTTCTCCTTCTTCTTCTCTTCTTCTTCTTCTCCTTCTTCTTCTCTTCTTCTTCTTCTTCTTCTTCTTCTTCTTCTTCTTCTTCTTCTTCTTCTTCTTCTTCTTCTTCTTCTTCTTCTTCTTCTATTTCTTCTTCTTCTTACCTCTCGTCGAACCCGCACTTTGCTTCACCAGTATAATTGCGTGCATATCTAAAACCAGCTTTTATTCAAGAGTACATAAGCCATTTCGATCCTCACAAATTTACTGAAAGTATGACTTGATTGGTAAATTTCCAACATCGCGTCTTCTGCATTATAAAGTAGCCTTTTAAGTACCGAAATTAGGAATAGTATATAACTGAATTGCAATTGGTATAGAAAATGCATGTATCATATACGCCAGAGGTTCAGTAGGTAATTGTCTGTCATTACTAAAATATTCTAAGCCTTAATCCAAAACATTTAGGCAAAAATAAGCTATATTCATTAAATATGAATGATAACTGCGCATTTTATTTGCAATATTATTTGACTTCTCTTTTCCACCGTCACAGAAAGGTGATTGAGTTTAACTTTCATATTTCTTTTCTATGCAGTTATATATAATTGAAAATTGATTAGAATTAAGGGAACTATAGTACCCTTCTGTTTTCGTTACTTTTCCTTAATCTATCCTTTATACAATGTTAGAGATCTAAAATCTACTCTTTTGGGAAACAATGCAGTTAAAGCTTGCATCAAATACGATCCAGTGGCAAACGTTATGCGTTAGATATACAACTATGTTACATTGATTATTCGAAATTTGCAAATTATTTTCGGAAACATGAACATATATTTTATTTTCAATTTCTTGAATAATTATCTGGGAAATTCGTCGACTAATTTGTCTAAACTTTATGAACATTTCAGCACCGTGTAATTATATACTACCTCAATAATAAGTGAATTTTAAGCTAAAACTTACATTAATGAGTATCAAAAAATTAAATAGATGACACGGAAGGATACTATGAAGACCTTTAGAGGTGTTTATTATTGTCCACTGTTGTTTTGGATTTAGGTTTTTAAAGGTTAATTAAATTCGTAACTGATTTTTAACAATTTAAAAGTTTGTGCAATTACTTTTTCCAAAGCAAAAATTCAGTTCTAGGTATAATTTATGTTACAGATCTAAAAGTGCTACTACAAAATTTTATTTTTCTGTTCTTCATATTCATCCTGTTTGGGTGTGCAGGAATATTTCCATTATAAAACTCTTTGTATGTACATTACAATATGAGGAACAGATACAATAGCCAAACTC
Organism: Mantis religiosa; assembly: GCA_030765055.1. Lineage (NCBI taxonomy): Eukaryota > Metazoa > Arthropoda > Insecta > Mantodea > Mantidae > Mantis > Mantis religiosa. The sequence continues at coordinate 306,309,807 of CM060948.1, read as the reverse complement.
AGTGCTAGTTTGAAGTGCCATGCTATATTCATTATATTTCGAAAATTAAGCAAAGGTGAGGGAGTACCCGAAAAATAATTGAGAAGCCAAAGCAGGAGCGACGAAGATACATTTTTTTATATGTTATGTTTATGTGTAACTGTTGATGAATATACGAGGGTGAGTAAAAAAGAGATGTCTCCTATTTTTTTCTCTTTTAGTTGCCAGGAAAATTGAATCCATTTTACATAGCTTGAAAACTACAACATTCACGATTAATTTGTCACTATTCAATATAATCTCCATGCTTTTTCACAGTTTTGGTCCACCTTTTAACTAGGGCGTGTATTCCAGTGTGGTAAACACACGGTCTTCCTTCCTAAGCCATTGACGCACGGACGTTTTTACAGCCTCCACGTCTTCAAAATGAATCCCATGATGAACTTCCTTTAATGGCCCGAACAGATGGAGGTCTGATGTTGCCAGGTGAGGGCTGTATGGGGATGGGGTAAGACTTGCCGTCCCAATTTCTCAATTTCTGCAGTGGTGTAACGGCTGGTGTGTGGTCTTGCATTGTCATGCAAAAGAAGAACATCCACCATAGTTTTTGTTGGGCGAACTCGGCGAAGACGTGCTTTCAGCTGTAGAGCGTTCTGACGTATTGAACAGTATTTATTGTGCATCCCTGCTCCAAAAATCAATCATAAGCACACTCTTTGCATCTCAAAATACTGTCGCCATAACTTTCCCTGCCGAACGCTGAGTTTTGAATATTTTTTTCCTTCGGTGACATTGTGTTATGCCATTCCATTGTTTGACTTATTGATTCAGGTTCAAAAAATGAACCCACGTTTCGTCTCCAGTAAATTTTTTTTCCAGAAACTCATCCCCCTCCAAATGGAAGCGCTGCAAGTGTTCTTCTTTGTTTTGGGCGGTTAACATTCTTGTACCCAACGTAAACAAACTTTTGAGTAACCCAGTTCTTAAATATTCGTCATCACACCGCCTTTACTGAGGCAGATAATGCGACACAATTCACCTGTTGTTACCTGGCGATCACCACGGATGATGTCATCCACTCGCTGAATGTTACCTGGAGTCACTGCAGTTACCGACCTGCCGCTTCGTTTTTCATCTGCCCATGATGTTTGCCCTTCAGCTTCGTTACAGCGACGTTCCCATCGTCTAACAGTGCTGACATCCACCGTTGCATCACCATACACATTTTTTAGCCTTTCGTGAATGCGAATTGGCGTTTCATCTTCCGCAGTCAAAAATTCAATCACAGAACTCTGTCTAATACGAATGTCGATGTCAGCCATTTTGCAAGAGGATTCAATGCTGTCACCTGTTGACTTAGGAAGTTACTACTGCAGGAGATTGGTTAAGAAGGTTTGAGGAATTGCGCCAAATTCAAAGTTTTCACATAACATACTTTTGTAAGGAAAGAAAAGGAGGCATTATATTTTTACCCACCTTCGTGTAATAATACAACTGACATTTGAATTGAAGTTGTTAAAGATTTTTGGAGCAAAAGTGTTTTGCTAGTTTGGTAAAGGAATACTTATGCACCTTGAAGAGTGCTGCCTTAAAAGAGAAAATTTTCTTTAAGTTAATTGATGGAAATTAATAAGTTCTTCACACTAGCATTATATTGGCTAAGGTTTTGGATAGACAGAGCCAACCTGAAAAATTCAATGCCATAGCCGGGATTTGAACCACCGAAAATTTGCTATTTATACAACTTTTTCTCTTTTATTTATCCGTTCACACACGAAAGAAGAACGACACTTTCAACTCAGTCTTCCACAAAATACGTAGGTATTTATTGTTCAATTTCCATATCAAAGAAGATGTGAAATGTGGAATGCAATTCTTCCTCCACCTACCATAGATAAGTGGTAAAAATATAAAATTACATACTATAACCATATACATTTATTTAAACGCTTATTATTTATCATTTCCATTAGCCAAGGACTGTTTGGTACATTATAACATAACAGCACTGAGGGGTCCTTGAGACGTTTATGTCCAATACATCACTTAATTTGAAGTTCTTCTTTGGGCTTGACATCGTGGTGGAGGGTGTGTGGTTGCGACAATTCTGATGTTTCACGAACAGCAGTGTTTCGAAAGTTCATTGCTGGCTCTCATTCTCTTTTTGATAATCCTTTTATTACTTAAATGTCAGGCCTAAACAGAGCCCGTATTTTGATCTGCGAATATGTTTTTAAAATGGCGTATGAAATGCCTCTAAATGTTTCCCAACTGGCAGAGTAATTACAACATATAATTAGAGGAAGATTAAAAGCGTTTAAACTGGAGAAAACTGTGTATTAATTGATACATAGCTGCTACAGAAATATAAAATGTAGGCATTGGCATGATGCAGAGATGATTTAGTATATTAATTAGCTAAATATTTCCATGTTCATTGTTTGGACAATCTACAGCGAAAGTTGATAGTTTCTTAGGTACGTCTTACAAAATCGTAACATTAACTCTTCTTGTCTTCGGACCACCCCAGCTTCATTGCGACTCTAAATATATATATATATATATATATATATATATATATATATATATATATATGTGTGTGTGTGTGTGTGTGTGTGTGTGTGTGTGTGTGTTAACTGTACCAACTGATCAATTAAAGCTTGCAGTTATAAGACGACGCATCATCTAGGCCCTGCTTACATCCACTGGTAGTTGTCCCCTGAAGATCCTGAACATATACTTCATCGAAACATCAAGATCATTGCCATTAGCTTTGAAGAGTATGTAAGATTAATCTGACTTAACCCGCAGCCAACAGCTTCCTTCGGGCTAACAACTGCTATCCCGGCTCTGCCCACCACACGAGACATAGATGTGGTTCAGTACTTAAGATTGGGATCTAGTCAGCACCCCGCTTAATTCGACCAGTGTATACGGTTCCCTGCCTTCTCGGTGACAAAACGAGGCAGAATGTATCCCGGACCAGGTTTCCTAGCGGAAAATGTCCCCAAGTCAGAAACGAACCCGGGTATTTCGCTTAGTAAGGAGCAGCGTTCACCAGGCTAAATTACTAGTATTAAATGTTACTGTTAATTATTTTATTTATTTATTCTCGAACTAGGCTAATTCATTCCAGGTAATAGAAAATAACTATTGAGCTGCTCACCCGCAAACTGTAAATATATAAATGAATGAATGAATGAATGAATGAATGAATGAATGAATGAATGAATGTATGGATGCATAAATGAAAGATGAATGAACAAGGAAATGAATGAACGAACCAATGAAAGAAGGAACGAAGGAACGGACGGACGGACGACGAACGAGCAGATAAACAAACAAACAAACAAATAAACAAACAATAAATAAATAAATAAATAAATAAATAAATAAATAAATAAATAAATAAATAAATAAATAAATAAATAAATAAATAAATAAATAAATAAATAAATAAATAAATAAATAAATAAATAAATAAATAAATAAATAAATAAATAAATAAATAAATAAATAAATAAATAAATAAATAAATAAATAAATAAATAAATAAATAAATAAATAAATAAATAAATAAATAAATAAATAAATAAATAAATAAATAAATAAATAAATAAATAAATAAATAAATAAATAAATAAATAAATAAATAAATAAATAAATAAATAAATAAATAAATAAATAAATAAATAAATAAATAAGTAAATAAGTAAATAAATAAATAAATAAATAAATAAATAAATAAATAAATAAATAAATAAATAAATAAATAAATAAATAAATAAATAAATAAATAAATAAATAAATAAATAAATAAATAAATAAATAAATAAATAAATAAATAAATAAATAAATAAATAAATAAATAAATAAATAAATAAATAAATAAATAAATAAATAAATAAATAAATAAATAAATAAATAAATAAATAAATAAATAAATAAATAAATAAATAAATAAATAAATAAATAAATAAATAAATAAATAAATAAATAAATAAATAAATAAATAAATAAATAAATAAATAAATACATAAATAAATAAATAAATAAATAAATAAATAAATAAATAAATAAATAAATGAATGAATGAATGAATGAATGAAAAAATAAATGAATGAATGGATGAATGAATGAATGAATGAATGAATGAATGAATGAATGAATGAATGAATGAATGAATGAATGAATGAATGAATGAATGAATGAATGAATGAATGAATGAATGAATGAATGAATGAATGAATGAATGAATTAATGAATGAATGAATGAATAAATGAATGAATAAATGAATAAATAAAATGAATAGAAATAAACTTGCTAAATTATGTCCTGGTATGACTGAACCAACGTTCTAGGCAAACGCGTCGCTGGATGGCTTTTAGGGTATGGTTTACGTAGCCCAGTATTTTGATAAATGTGTGCCGAAATTGAATTCACCGCTGACCGTGTTTGCAGTCGAGACCAGCATGTAATACACTTTTAAAACGGTGCATCTGCTAGTAAAGCTAAAAGCTCATTGAATATGCTTCAACTGCACGCTGTATATATGTGTTGTGAAGTGCTAGCCCGAAGGGTCCTTCATAATTTCCCAGCTGGATAACTACCGCAGAGAGATCCTACATTACTCTACCGCTAATTGCTCTGTTTCCCTTGAGGAAAATGCACTTCATTTGCTGCTATGAATTTATTATATAATATTACTGATTTTCAGCTTAATGAAGGTTGTTCACATCAAATATTTTATTGTTCTATGAGGCTATATGTCTGAAGTATATCTACATTTTGCTTTACAACGGAGTATGAAAGCGTGGTATCCTAGGTGAGCACCTAAACATTGTGACAAGCTTTAGAATAGCAAGGGTAGGCAATCCCCTGGATCGCAATTTTCTTTTTCTTTCCTTCGTATGGTTTACAAGTTTATGTAGCCAACAACCGTATGCAAGCGAGGTAAAAAATCACAAGAAACAATCTTATACTAATAGTAATTGTTAAACTAGTTGTGAAACAATATAGAACCTAGAAATAATATCTGAAGTGTATTCTAGTCAGATTTGTGCCAACAAGTGGAGCCGATTGCTAGCCTCATTTGACATGATTAGCAGCTTTTCCCTCTAGAGTGGACTGGGTGAGAAAGATTATCTGAACCAATCTCTGTAGCGTAGATGGAAGCGTGTCTGTCTCACGTTCGAGGGGTCCCGAGTTCGAACCTCGGTCAGGGTTGAGTTACGTGGATAAGGGTCTTTCCGGGATTTTGCCTTATCCTGAAAGATGAATGTCGGGTAACTTTAAGTTCTATGGTCCTGGGGTCATTTGAGCATTATATCACCCACTTAATTAAGCGTCAAGTATGACTTAACGTTGTCGGATTTAAAGCCCCCCACCAAGAAGTAAAAGGTTGAAGGTGATGAATCCGAAAGACATGTTTACGGCAGTTTGGTATGCACATGTATAGCTATTTTAGAGACCAAACAAGGGAACCTTCATTGCATTTTCGGTTATTTTGGTGAGTTTTTTAGACACTGATGCAAGTAATTGTAATGCAAATGTGTGTATGTGTGTGTGTGTGTGTGTGTATGTGTGTGTGTACCTGCTTATATGTATTTTAGTATCGGTAGAGTTATTTCGGTTATTTTCAGGACATTTTGCAGCATTCTGGGTGCAGGTGTTCAGCACATGTTTCGCCACTTTCAACAATTTTTAAGGTTATTTGGGAACATTCGTGATTTTTGGCCATTTATGACTAATTTTAGAGGTATTTCAAATACTTTTCAGCTTTGTTATGGATGTAAAGAATGTTTCGGCATCCGTAGTACTTTACCCATTCTCCGTACATTTTGCATGAGCATTTAGGAGACATTTCGGGGAACTTTGAAGGTCTTCTGGTCTTTTTATTGTACTTTCACCCCGTTTAGCGATATTTTGAGCACTCATTTGCTATTTAAGGTGTTCTTCAACGTTCTTTGAACATTTCTTTTAGGCATTTTAACCGTTTTACCGTAATTCTGAACACCTTTCAAGGCATTTAGGATACTGGAGCAGATATGTTTAACACATTTGTGTATACTTCGTTATTATAAGATGCCGAGGCAGATATTTCCAGCGCATTGAACGTATTTTGGACAAAGAGGCAGTTGTTATTATGTTTACTTGCATTTAGGGTACAGTAGCAGGGGATGTCTGGCACTGTGAATGTGCCTTAGAACTCTGGTACAAGTATTTGTGTCCTGCTGTATATTTTGTAGGTATTTGAAAATATATTTCGATACATTTTTCGGTACCTCTCTGTACTTTTGTGACTGTTATTTGAGAAGCTTCTAGTTCCGAAAGCATATTCCGGGCCTCGCAGGTTAATATTAAAGCCTAGGCAAGGCCGAGAGTCAATAATGAGACAACAGTACAATGAGCAGTATAAGAGTAGTGTGGTGCTTCGAGCTGAATGCGGTTCCATAGTGAAGGAGTCGATAACTTGTGAAGGGATGCAGGAAGCGGTTCTCAGGTCAGTAAGTAAGGCTCTTTAGTAAGGAATCGGCGGGCAGTGGGACCGGCGAAGCAGTTCACGTGTGAATATCGGAGTTGTGATCAGAATGGTCGTGTAGCTCTGTGTTAGAGATGGGCCTGTGTGTAGGTCAGAAAGATTATTAGAGCAAAATGTGTGCCTGCTGAAGAGATAAAAACAGACATTGTAAGAATTCTTCGGAGTGTTGTATTTGTGTAAAAGGGAGACTGGTTGGTCTTTGGCGTTAAAATGACGATTTTGTAACAGTAAAGTAGTTTGAGTTCAACTGTTTCTTACTTGGTATCTGTGCAACCAGTATTACTTCATACCTTATATGAACCCCAGGAATGCTCAGGAACAATGCGTCCTAAATATCCTGACCCCAATTAAAAATGCTTCAGCCAACATAGAAGCGGAACTCTCGTAAGGTGCTCGAAATGTTTCATTATCTGAAACAAACAGGAGTTCGTCATTACAGTTAAAATACTAGGATCAATATTTGATGTCGTACTTCCAAGGATACCTAAACTAAGGATTCTGAGAAATGTCTGCACAAAGGGATTCAACACTCCCAGGATCATGACCGCAATACACTGGGCTACAAACAACAAAATCCTAATCAATGATTGTTCCGCACCCAAATGACCTTGTAGAAGGGCCTTTAAACCCTACGCACTCACTCACAGTTCGTTCTAAGCTGGGTTATAGAGATCTTATACAAAGATTTGAAAAAAGTACAGCTCTTAAAATGTTGGAGTTTATTCAGCCCTGTATCCTACGCCTTGTTCATGGTGTACCTGCCACAAACTACTTAGCTTCCAATTACACTTAAGTTTGCATCGAAAGTTCTTATGTCTATCATACACCATTAAGATAACATTATTGGACCGTCATCTAAATGCATCATTATATTCTCTCGTAAGTAATAGAGGAGCACAGAAAAAATGTATGAACATTGCATCTTAATGCTGTAATAAGATAGATGTTAAAATTATTATCATATGTTATGGATTTCAGATACAGACCCATGACATTTTGAGAATCCTATAATTGATTTCAAATCCTACCTTTTATCAGCAACCGAAAGAAGGTAGTATTGGTCTTTGGAATATACAGCTAAGACGTACAGCGCTTCTCTTTAGTCGGAATCTACAGCACAAGGATTGTACTTTCTCCAGCAAGTGGTTACAATATTGGATTTCTGCCGTGGGACTCGATACCCCACTAGATGCTAGACGGATTCCGAGTACCTTAGACTGCATGCGCAGCTATGTGCATGACCCATGTTATCTACTGACCGCCACTGACTACACCTCTAAGAAAATCTATGAGCTGTTTAAGCTTCAATGTAAGGCTCGTGCTATGCGCATATCCCGGAATTGGAGAGCGGACACTCATTGTTCCGCTATGTTCTCCAACGTCTCCTCGAAACATCTGTCGGCTAGAGTCCGATCCCTATGGTTTACTGTGGTACAAGACATCCTGGCCACCCGCAGTCGATTATATAGGATACGGCTCTCAGCTTCAAGTAAGTGTCTGCAATGTGATGGGGAGGATACGCTATAGCATAGACTTTGTGAATGCCCAGTTGTGGCGCCGATTAAGGGACGCCTCGTGGATTATCTACAGCAACTCTGTTTGACCCGATATGCCTGGTGTACCTCACACATTCTCCTTGAACCGAACTTTGTGATCACTCCGCCTGCCAGACATCGGTTTTGTGTGTGGTTACTAGCTCATACAGTGTATTATGTACTGCAACATTCGGAGTATGTGGATCCCTTTGACTAGGTGAGTTATCCGAAAACAGAACAGGCTAAGCTCCTTGGTGATTGAAAATCTGCCAAGTTTTATAAGGCATATCAATTCTTTTTTTCTGTTGTTGATTAGTGCTTCTAGCAATCTCGTTTTACTGTCAAACAAGTTTGTTCTCTCATTTGTTTTTGTCCAAAATGTATATATCAGAATGGGAAATAAATGTGAAGATCAAGATGTGAAACAAACGTACAAAAATAAATAAATAAATACATTAAAAAGAAAGATAAAACTAAAAAAATCTGGTGAACTCACAGACATCTGTATTCAACCTCAGAAAAATATTCAGTGTCATAAGAAAATTGAATTCCTATCCTTTTCTCGATTTTGCAGGTGGTAAACCTGTTCCTGAAGTTTGTGACAGCTCTGAAGTCTAGCTAGATCATACTAATTCTATTAGATCTAGTTGACAACCTTTTCTTGTGAAGGTTTCCCTCGCAGGAAAGCCCTGCAGAAAACTTTACAAGCTGAGGAAACTAAATTTAGAATCTTCACTGAGTCCACGAGCATATTACAAGTTACATGAAGTAATGATAACGGTTGACCTATATTAATGGAAATGCTTTATCTGTACCACATACAAATATGTAGGTCCGGAAAGCAAGTCACTTTAGAATTGGTTTCATGTTGTGCTAGTATTGAAGGAAAAAGCCGGTAGTAATCTCACCTCACCTGATGGCATCTTGTATACAACATTATATATATAGCATGTCGCAAAATGGACTAGAAACTGGCTTACTGTCAAGAGTAAGTTTTATGAGGTTCGCTGCCACTCCAAGAGTATTTAAAGCTGATTTGAAAATTCAACGCTGAGACCCAGCAATTTCAATTCTCGATGACGAATAGGTTATTGCTTACGGTCACATATAATGATTTAAACACACAATGGTTCTATTTCCCCATTATCCACCTACATTCTGCACCAGCTGCACCGTTAAACACGTTATACCGGATTGCCGCTTGTACAACTGGAATAAAGGTTGCATTCAGAGATATATACAGTACTCTTGACAATTCATCCATGTTAAAATATAAAATAAAGTTTTTTTTTAATGTTTCAAAAATATGTATACAGATGATAACCTTTGTTTTAATCAAAGTGTGCATTGCCTACATTATTGTTGTTATTGGTTACTGTTATGTATTATACTGATTGTTTAAACCCACGGTAAGGGTTAATCGCCCAAACAGTCCGGAATTACTACATTTTTTCAATGCATACAAACAGTACAACACTGTTACTTCAATAACTTACAACAATTGAGGTAAAAATCTTAATTGTTTATAAGTCTAGCGTACTTTGTAAAAGACTCCTTTATACACAACCCCAGAGTTTTCAGTATGATTAAGCATACCTCTTTTTTCCATTCCTCTGTTTAGGTACTTTATGAATTTATATCTCAATTCTATTATCTTTTAAAAGTACCATTCTCGCCTGCTTCAAAAATTGTTCCATTATGTATAAATATGAGTAGCTGGCATGCTTAATTTGTAATATTACTCACTCAGACTAGGCAGGTGTTCACCATTTCTTCCAGAAGCGCTTTTCGATCTTTGCCTCAGACCATCTTCAGTGGATGCTGCTCCAACTACTGTCGGCAGACATAAACTTGACTCTCCAAGAAACTTAAGGCTTCTGCCCTTAATGATCTCCTGATTTTCAATACCAACATTTGGGACTGGAACATTGGGACTGGACACAGATCATTCGTTGTCACCTGTAGTATTAACTGGTTGGAGTTGCTTCATCTCTGGATGTGAAGAAGTTGAACTTTTGGAATATTGTGGCATTATATTATTCCAGTTTCACTCCAAATCAGTCAGCATTACAGGTGCTGTAAAGTATTGTGTAATAATACTCATTTTATTTCCCATATAGCTTCTCTCTGACTCTTACCTCATTTAATTCTAAAAAATTCCATAAAAGTGTCATACACAAACTATGTTTCCCCATTTTGCTCCCTCAAACGTTCTCAAAGCAAAGTACCTAAGAATAGCCATTTCATCGTTGCAAATCCTTTCATTACAGATTTATTACCTTAATCCACACTTGTCTCCCTCCCCCAATATATTTTGATTGTTCTATATAATTATATTGAACAATTTTTTTACATATGAATTCAAAAGAACTCTATTAACAAAATATACCTACATATGGTGACTGGTATACTTCTAATGTGTGATAAAGATATATCGATTGGGAGTAGAACTACTTGGACTGTGTACATTTACCACATCGTTTTTTACAACAATTATTTTATTAGAATACACGCAGTACTTACTGATAAACATAGTTTATCATAATGTACTAGTTATTCAAATATATTTTTATCTAGTGCTCTTCTGTAGGAAGGCATTTGCGATTAATTTCCCTTAACCAAGAGAAATTATCTACTGAGGTGAACCAAACGCACAATAATCAATCTTGGCATCGTGCCAATAAATTAAAGGAATACATCTTAGGTCTCAAGCGACGCTGCACGAACGCAGTAAAGTAACGTCTCTTGATACTTGGGTAAACAAATGAGTGGTGGGTATTATGCTGCTAAGCGGAGAGAGAATTTTCCTCTCTTGCCCAATGGGAGCGAAGTTAAGTTTTCAGGAAACGCTAGATGAATCGAAACTCTCAAGAAAAACAAACGCCAAGCGCAGTGTAACGGTTTCTTTTTTTTTTTTTTTTTTTTTTTTTTTTGGCCCCGAGAATTATATAATATTTAAATAGGTTTAAATATTTGGTTTAGGAATCAATATTGAATGTTAGAATAAGCAAGAAAAATTGTTAAAATTCAGTAGGTCATGAGATGACGCTACATGTAAATGAACTTATGTTAATTTTGTTTGATTGGTAGAAGCTAGATCGTCTAGAAGCTAGTAATGGGATCCATGCTTTCATGTTGAATTATAAAATGCGGATTGGATAAAACTCGAGAATAAAGGGCAGCTGACTTACCTGGTACACACACACACACACACACACACACACACACACACACACACACACACACACACACACACACACACACACACATATATTGTAACGATACTTTTAGTTAGAACTTTTTATATGAATATTGTTTTCTGATATGACTTAGTCGGCCATGAAATGACAATATTAAAGAGAAATATGTGTGTAATTTTGTGGTTGGCCGTAGTAATAATGGTATTACGTAATGCGGTGACGTAGCAGTACATCGGCCAATCAAAAAAAGTAATAGAGGCGTAACGATAGTTACGGAAAATCAATAATCTTGAGATAGATATATGTTCTTCAGTCTTGTTTCATGACGATGAAAAATGTTGCGGTGAATATAATTGTAAAGGAAAGCTAATAACATTCAAAAAGTGTTATTTGGTATTCGTAATAGAAACGAGTGAATTGTAATTCAGATTATACAATTAAATAATATATTACGAAATCGCGGTGAATATAACATTTTATCTCTGTCACTCTGATTCAGATGAATGCTTACAAATATGTCGCCGAACGTGTGGCTCGATTTAGATGGAGAGAGATTCAGCTGGAAAGAACGCCACAATATATATATATATATATATATATATATATATATATATATATATATATTATGGTAACCTCCTCTGTGCCCTCTCTGTCTCTGCTTTACGTACGTAATAAGTAAACACAAGCTATTGAACATACATATTTTTCATTCTCTGTTCCTTATATAAGGTGTATCACTTATTTTGCAAAACGTTACATGCACAGCTTGGTACTTAACTGAAAGAAATTATAAAAAATTCGTTTTGGAAACATTTTCCACGACGTCAGGTGTAAGGAGCTGAGGTGGCACCATGGGGTGGGTTTCGAAGGTCTGCAACACATTCAAACCTAACTTGAGCGCGTATACTCAGGTACATAATATGTCATCATCAAAATCAACATTTTGAGAAAAAAAAATGTATCCCGTTTGGCAAACTACATTTAATAAATAATTTATATACCGCGATTTAAAGTTGACCACTATTAGATCAAACATATAAATTAACGGTTCATTCATACTAGTCTCGTAAAGGTTTGTAAAGGCAGAATCGGTCCAGGTAATGCAATTCCGTAATCATGATAACCGATTAGGTTACAGCAGTAGCACGATATGCTGATAATCCATTGTTCAAATTCTGGTTATAACATATTTAAAGCCTGATTATACCATGGCGACTTTAGCTTATCCAATCATGCAAGGTAGAATACTTAAATAACAAATTAGCTACGAGGCGTGTCCGTAAAATAAGGTGTCCAAGACACTGGAGCGGTGAGGAACGCTATTACGCGACATCCAGCAACACTGGCGTTTAGCTTGGTTTCACCCCTTCAAATCCCTACCACAACGAACCCGTTGCAACCATTAGTCTTGGCTGGGCAGCCGTTTGCGATGGAGCTTCCTATCACTTCCGCCGCCAAGTGCGAGTTGCGTGCAGTGTTCCGTTTTGAGTGCCAAGGGCACTTACTGAAATTTAACGTCAGTTATGCGAAGTCTGTGGGCCTCAGTGTATGGACGTCACAAACGTGCGAAACTGGGTCAGAGAGTTCAAAGACGGACGTACAGCGTTCTGGTTGGCCTTCGGTTTCAGCCGAAACAATCGGAAAAGTGAAGCAAGAAATGTTTAAAGATCAGCGTGTGACAGTTCGCGATCTGTACGAACTTATCCCTGAAGTCAGCAAGACTACCACTGACAAGATTTTGACCGAACATTTGTGTTAACGCAAGGTGTGTACAAGGTGGGTCCCCAAAATGCTCACCGAAGACCATAAATGGCAACGTGTTGAAGTGGCCCACCGATTCCAGGAGCGCTATGCAGAACATGGCGAGGAATTGTTGGGTTCAATTGCCACTGACGATAAAACCTGGGTGCACTATACAACACCAGAAACTAAAGAATGCCCTCGTTAGTGGCGGCATTCGAATTCGCTGAAGCCGCGAAAGTTCAAACAGACATTTTCTGCCGGTAAAGTGACGGCCAGTGGGTTCTGGGACAGGAAAGCTGTATTGTTGTGCGAGTTTATGCCTACCGGCACAACAATAAAAGCCGCAAGCTGCTGTGAGACTTTAAAAATATTGCCAAGTGCCATTCAAAAACGATGGTGGGGAATGCTGATGAAGGGAGTGATTTTTCATCATGACAGCGCTCGTCCCCATACTGCACATGCAACGGCTGATCTCCTGGCCCAGTTTGGATGAGACTTCCTCTCCCATCCCCCCTACAGTCCAAACTTGGCACCTAGTGATTATCATCTGTTTCCTGAGTTGAAGTCACCCCTGGGTAGAACACATTTCCAGACCGACTATGATTTGAAAAACGATGTTGAGCGCTACCTGCGCAACTTGGCGGGAGAATGCTATGACAAGGGTATACAAAGACTGCCACAGCGCATGCAAAAGTGCAATGATCACAATGGTGATTACGTTGAAAAATAACTGTAAGTTCCGCCTTTCCATCAATGAAACATTCATTGACAATAAACATTTTTTCTATATTAAATAAAACTGGAGATCTTATTTTACGGACACGCCTCGTATTACGTAAAAGAAACAACCAAACGCTTCCTGTAACACATCCAAAATCATTGTGATTTGCTGGCTTTCCCGTTTCCAGATAAAACCAAATCTTTAGTGAATAATTATTATGCCTTACTTATAGTAACACTATAATGAAAATATCTCCATGGTGGCATAATTATTCAACTGACTTCTCAAACTGGGGTCCTGAGTTCAATGTTCAGCTAGGGTATGAGAAGCTGAGAATATTGTCTACCCTTAAAGCAGCCTCTACGTGTGGTCATTGCAGTAAACATGGATGTATTTCGTGTTATTAATGTTAAAAGTCCACAAAAGAAGACTTGCAAAGACAAAGAGTTCTTGCTAGAGACAAAGTCTCCGTTACTCAATTGAGGTGAACGTTAAAATTGAAATAAAGAAATAAGAATCATAAACACGCACTTTCTTATTCATATATACGCACATATTGTAAGAAATTTTAACGAAAGAAGCGTTGTTAAATGTAACGTAAATATGGAAAATATACTACTATATACTTCTATACTTTCTCTTTCTCTTTTTTTATTTTTAATTTAAGCACAGAATAGTTCCTTAGACTCAGTACACGACTGACGGCAAGGAAAACATATACAGAAAATACGTCTTAAGAATGTATTGATCCCGTTAATTTTAAATGGAAAGGTATTGATTGTTTTTTACAAACGTTTTTTGACCCTTTAACCCAAGGCTTTTATACATTTGTGTTATGAGGAGATATGAAACAGCAACTTACGAGGGTCCTTAAACAACTAACCAAACTAATTTTTTAATTAACACTTAATGGCTTTATTTCACTAATATTTACCTACACACTTTCGAAGTAATCTCCCTCAGATGAAATACAATTACTCCAACGATTTACCCATTGTTCGAAACACTCATTGAACTCATTTTTGGACAGTCAGGATATTCATGACAACCTTGTTCAACTCCTTATCACTTTGAAAATGGCGACAACGAAGCTGCTGTTTCACTTCAGGTAACAGGTGAAAATCGCATGGTGCGAGATCCCAAGAATAAGATGGATGAGGCATGATCTCAATGCCCATTTCTGCGATGATATCTTGAGTTGCACGAGCTCGATGAGCAGGGGCATTATCCTGATACAAGATCCATCATTTCCTTGAGAGATCTAGTCGCTTTTTGGCGATTTTTTTCTTCAGTGGCCCCCTTCAGTACGTCACGATAGTAAGCAGCAGTTACTGTGCATTGATTAGTTACAACATGATCATACAGAATGCTCTGTTTGTCAAAGAATACGAGATGCATGATCTCTCCTGCACTTTTCTGAACTTTTGCTTTCTTAGGCATAGGGTTGGATGAATGTTTCCACTGCGAACTCTCCTGTTTTGTTAACGGGTTGTAATAGAGGAACCCACTCTCATCACAAGTGGTGTCCCTAAGTCTGGTTCCCGTCGTAACCCTCCGAGCCATTCTTGACATGTCATGACGCGGTGAGCCTTCTGTTCGTCCTTTGGCACGTGAGGTACCCATTTCGCTGCAACTTTTTGATAGCCAAGATCATTGCGAATTATGTCGTCTACACTTCCAACAGACATATGTATTATGTCTGCAACTTTCGAAATTGTTATGCGACGATATTCTCGGACAACTCCATCAAATGTGTTAATATTGACTTCCTTTTTTGCTGTTACTGGTCTTCCAGGGCACGACCCCCTTTGAAACGTTTATACCACTCAAAGACATGTGTTTTGTATAAAGATTTGTCCTTGTATGCCTGCTGCACCATTTCATGGGTTTCTGTAGGAGTTTTGTCTAACAGAACACAAAACTTTGTTGATAGGCGTTGCTGCAGTTTCAGTTCCATGGTGGGTGCAGTAAACACAACCTGACATATTAGGCTCTAACTCCCAACTGATTGACTCTGCAGGACCGGCACTCACCGCAGACGAAGGATTCACCTCTCCAATACTAGCAGCCATGGCGCTCCATAACGGTTTATTTAAGTACAATTAAATTAGTTCGATTATTTATTGAGGGACCCTCGATTAGGTTCATTTAGCTTTCTAACTCATTTAATTTTAACAGTCATGGTAAGGTAGTCTCGCAAAACACTATACCTTTTTCGTCGTAGAGTGAAAAGCTGTTATATATACAAATTCCTCCCTGAAAAAAGATTGCAATTTTATAAGCTAAATAATAGCTAGTGTTATACACTCACAAGACTCTTTCTCTCATTCTGTACAACTTTATTTTTAAATAAAAGCCTCTCCTTCATATACTTCAACTTAAGGGAAACGTTTGCATAAATTGTTTTATTACATATTTTCTTGCAGTAGTATGGGATATTTGGTATTTAAGCACCCTTACGTATTTGATTTACGATTTTCAAAAACTATAAATAGGTACAAGCGCATACGGAAACACAAAGAGATCTTCTCCTCAAAAGGTTTCTGTGGGATATAAGGAGCCCCAAAACATTTATTTCGAGTGCAAGCACGACATAGATATTTATCTGTGAAACAGAATATTTCCTCTATTTCTATACCTAGTAGAGAAAGTGTTAACACAAAGGAAATACAAAGCCTTTATTGTCCAGGGTCCATAGAGCTTAGAGTTACCCGACATTCATCTTTCAGGATAAGGGAAAACCCCGGAAAAAACTTATCCAGGTAACTCACCCTGACCGAGATTCGAACTCGGGACCTCTTGAACGTGAGGCAGACTCGCCACCACCACGCTACAGAGGCGGGCTTGAAGCAAAAGGAAGGTCAGCAATGAATGAAATAAGAATATGCAAATATAAACTAGAAATGACAACCAATGGTTAGAAAGAATGTACGAAACCAAAATGTTGTATGCAGTGGAGATCGGGGGTGGGGGGGGGGGTAGGACAGAGGAAATCAAAACCGTGGACCGACACTACAGAAGGTTTTTGTAAAGAGCTACTAGGCTTACCAAAGTCAGCACCTAGGCAATAAGCTTTACTAGAATTAGGAAACACAAGAAGAAACGGAATAATAATGGAAAGAATAATAAAGTTTTGGCATAGGTCTTTTGTTAAAAAAGAAGGGGAAATTATGAAATTATGCATGAGACAGGAAAAAGATTAGAGAACTCAAATTGTTGGTGGGCAGAGATAGGAGGGATTATGCAAAAAATAGGAATGGGAGATATATGGAGATTAGAGGAAAGGAATACTTGCGATGGGGGTAAATTAGTAAAATGCAGAATAGAAGATATAGAAAGAAAGTAAATATGGGGTAGCCTATAAAAATATTAAATCATTACAATTTTAGAAGCAGATAAAGAGAAATTGGCGACGAGAAGCATATGTAGAGTACTGCATTAGGCAAGAGAGAGAAGGGTTAGCATGGATGAGAGCAGGAAGTGTGTGGGGGGCAAAGAAAGCATAGAACACTATGTAACAGGATGCGAGGAGGTTACAATATGGAGAAAAACGGTTTGGGAAGAAAAATGGGAGAAAGTAGAGAAGAGGATAGTAGCTATAAAATGTTAACGGGCAGGGAGGAAAAGAAGGTAAGAAGTATTTGTGAGTTCTTGCAGAAAGAAAAAAAAATGGGCCAGACGTGTATAAAAAATTGTAAGAAAGGAAGAGCAGGTGGAAGTAATTAAGTAATCAAGGAGGTATGGAGGTTAAGAGCTACCTGTCAGAGCAAAAGGGTGTCATGCAAGCCAAGGCAGCAACAAGGAAACGACAAATAAATGTAGCCAAAAGTTGTATATTGTAAACTTTTGGAATATGCGCAAAAAATAAAATCTAATCTAGTTAAAAATGTATTTTAATTTTAAAACAACAAGATAGAAAATTTAAGGTTTAGGGATCAAGGTATGAATAAAATAAGCTCACGTGATCCCTGTGGGGCAAGAACCTCTTACTGTGTTCCTCCTGGCAAATATAATAAGGAATGTGTAGTTTTCTCTTAGGGGTGTCAAGCCATAGGATAATTCCTATCTATTTTATAGTTTCGTGCCATTCTAGTAATATTAAAGATTATAGAGATTTTGACTGCTTTATATTAATCAACTAGGAGATATCCTGTATATTAAAAACACCAATAAGTATTGGGTCAACAACAGTATTTAGTTTGAAAAAGGGATATTCATAAATGAATTATCAGATTCATTTATAACTTATATATTTCAAAATTAATATCTGGAGCGTCATAAAATTCATTGACCTAAAATTTGAAAACGTGTTACACACGAATAAAATAAACACATAAAGACTTTATCTGTTTAGTGAACAATACCATTTTAGTTAGCTTACTAGGTTTCTAATTATCATTTATCAAATATAATTACTATGCGATCAATATATTTGCATGCGTTTTACAGTTTATATCATTAATTTGGAAAAAATGTTTAATTTCTTAGGAAATACAGGCATGAAAAGCGATTTGGCCGCGCCGTGGTCGAGTGGTTGGACCACTTGACTGTCACCAATGCGTGAGAGTCAAGTTGGATGTTTCAAACAATTTTAACTTCGGAAGTAGAAAAATCTAGTTAATGTGCATCTATATGTGTTACATTAACAATACTTTATTCCCCACTATCCTTAATTTTACATGCCATCCACAAACTATAAAATTCGTTTTTTATCCAATAAATATTAAAGCAGATAAAAAGCAAGTTACCCTCGCCAAATGAGTCCCCCGGGGTTAGTGACTCAGTCAGCGAGTGCGTTTGAGGTGCGAAAAAGGCATTTGACAGCTTCTGTAGGGTAGTTGGTAGCGTGTGTGCGTCAGGTTGAAGAGGTTGCGAGCTCGAATCTCAGTTAGGGAGAGCTATATCGATTACCATATCCTGAATGATGAATGTCGGGTAACTTTAAGCCCTATGGACCCTCATTTGGGCATCATTCACCCATCACCCATTTCATGAATCGTCTGACATGACTTAACTTTGCAGGACGTAAATAAGAAAGTAGTACTCTACCAACCAGTTTATGACACTCAGCCGATTGCAAGATTGCTGGAAGCTGTACTCGCTTTGGCCTTACGTATAACTAAAAGTGGAACCACAAAGAGTAGACTACCAGGGCCCCTGCGAAAGGATGACAAGCACCATCGGAGTACGTTTGAAGTGCTACAAAAGCACTGGTTCCCGAACGAGTTTGTGACACTGAACGAATTGCAGGAATGCTAAAATAAGACCTGAAGCTTTCCTGGCGTCGAATACGCTCACTTTCTTCTCGGGCAGCCAGCCAAAAGCTTCGGGAGTGTGCATCGCTCCCATTATAAGAATATTTATAAAATTTTATAAAAACAAATGAAATATTGGATATAACACAACTATAAACAAAGAAAAAACACCATCAAAACTCGCATTACTGAACAAAAGACTGTTTTCCGTAAATTAAATGCCAGGTCAGGAGATGGCATGAGTATAGAAAACTGTGTTAAAGAAACGTAACTACTTAACTTGATTATCAAGCTGTACTGATCTTTGCTTCTTAATTCGATGGATATCCAATTTTAACGCCGATTTCCAAGAGGAGCTGAACTGAAATACAGCATCACGATTAGGAAATCGCCAAACCTCGTTATTTCTCCGCTCCCAGTAACTGTTGCATTTTGCCAAGATGGTCGTCTCCCGAAAATTGGCTCTGTGGTCGTAATCAAAACAAAGCTCTGCCAGCGCAAACTTCTCAGGTTGCATTAAACGAATGCTCCGTTCATGTTCGATTATTCTAGCAGCAATAGTACTTCCGGTTTGTCCTATATACGGTGTCCAACATTTACAGGGAATGCGGTACACTCTCGGAACTTGGAAGTCCAGTTTATCTTTTACTGGCCTCAACAGTTGGTTAATCTTCGGATGTTGTTTGTGGATGATCCTGATATATTTGGCGAGAATTCTGCTAATTCTGCCGGATAGATTGCCGGTAAACGGGATGTAACCTGTAGTGGTAGGCTTATCTGACGCTTCTAGTATTACAGGTTTCCCTTTCCTAGCTTTGGTGATCGAGGCTTCAACGTCATATTCGGAGTAGCCGTTTTGACGGAACGTGAGTCTCAGGTGCTGTAATTCTTGTTTTATGTGACTGGGATCAGAGACAGACAAAGATCTGTGCGCCAGTGTATTGAGAACTCCCAGTCGTTGAGAGTCGTTCTGAAGGAGCATTTTCCGGCTGATATCATAGAGCTCTTCCGACATATCCTGACGTCCACTTTCTTCTTCTTTGGAGGTACTTTCTTTGAACAAGTAGACGGAGTAGCAATGGGCTCCACTTTTCACCAGCTATAGCTAATTTCTATATGGAACACCTAGAACATGAAATACTTGCCACAGCTCCATTTAAACCATCTCATTTCTATATATAAGTGGATGTTTTTTTTTTTTTTTTTTTTTTTTTTTTTTGTAATTTGGCCACATGGAGCACACACTTTGCCTAGCTTTCTTGAGCATCTCAACTGCCTTCGACCTCAAATACGTTTTACCATGGACCTGGAGAAGAATGGAGCTCTTCCATTCTTGGACATTCTTGTTTCAAAAAACAGCAACGGTACACTGGGACATGCAGTATACCGCAAGCCTACACACACCGATCACTATCTGAACACTCATAGTTCCCATTATACGTCTCAACGACTGGGAGTTTTCAATACACTGGTCCAAAGAGCTTTGTCTATATCTGATCCCAGCCACATAATACAAGAATTACAGCACGTGAGACTACCTTTCCGTCAAACGGGCTATTCCGAATATGGGGTTGAATCCTCGAACACCAAAGCTAGGAAAGGAAAACCTGTAATGCACCAAGCTTCAGATAAGCCTACCGCTACAGCCTGCATCCCGTTTACCGGCAATCAATCAGGCAGAATTAGCAGAATTCTCGCCAAATACATCAAGACCATCCCCAAGCCACCTCCGAAAATTAAGCATCTGATGAGACCAGTGAAAGACAAACTGGACCTCCAAGTTCCGAGAGTGAACCGCATTCCCTGTGAAAGTGGGAACCATATACAGGACAAACCGGAAGGACCATCGCTACTAGAATAATCGAACATGAACTCAGCATTCCTTTAGTGCAACCTGAGAAGTCTGCACTAGCAGAGTATGGTTTTGATAACGACCATCGAGCCAATTTTCGGGAGACGACCATCTTGGTAAAATGCAACAGTTACTGGGAGCGGATAATTAAGGAGGCTATGGCGATTTCCTCTGAAAGTAGCACGCTTAATCGTGATGCTGGATATCAGTTCAGATCCCCTGGGAAACCGGCCTTAAATTGAAATCTGTCGAATTAAGAAGCAAAAATCAATACAGCTTGATAATCAAGTTAAGTAGTTAGGTTTCTTTGACACAATTTTATATACTCACGCCACCTCCTGACCTGGCATTTAATTTACTGAAATCCGTCTTTTGTTCAGTAATGCGAATTTTGATAGTGTCTTGTCTTTGTTTATAGTTGTGTTATATCCTATTTCATTTGTGGTTATAACATTTTATAAATATTCTGATGATGGGAGAGATGCACCCTCCCGAAACGTTGATATCTAATCATCCTTTCACATGGCTGGCTGTTCGAGAAGAAAGTGAGTGCAGGAATTATGCTAGTCCAAGGAATTCGAAGCATCCTGTTTTCGACTTCCCAGAGAGTAACCGTCAGACAGAAGAGAGCGCATCGTGTTGAAGAAGGTGATGTGGTAGGGAGAGGTGGACTTATTTTATATTTGGAAGGCGACAATTGAGCTACTGAAGTCTAATTGAAAGTTGAACTAGATCAAGGTTGTGACAGTGAACATTGGGAAAGTGACGGTTGGAAAACTGGAAGAACTTCATATGGTGCAAAATATAAAAGTATGATATTTAAAATCGAGCAGGATGGCTTAAATGGTTTCGTCTGTGGCTCGCATTTGGAAGGTTCGAGTTCGATTACCGTGGCTGGCGTACCTGAGCCATGATTTATTTCGGTGGTTTTCCCGGGTCGTCAGGCGAATGCTGGGTAGGTCAATTATTTACCGAATTTTCTGTTCTTCTTGTTCATCTCCATTATCATTTCACATCATCTTTCATCTGGTGGCCTCTTTTAGGTTAGAAGTGTCGGGGGGAGATCTGGCGCTGATGATATGCCCTTGGATAACACTTTCTCCTCCAGTAGAACAGTCTCCAGTCGCCAGGCTATTTATGGACCCTGGTGGGTGGGATGCTGGTTGTACTGGCCTGCTGGGGAGTTTGCAATTATCAATGGTAGCGACGCCCGCTTTCTATCTCCTCTCCTTCCTCCAGGGGGATTCCCCTCCTGGGGCATAGGTACAATAGATCAAGTCTGGTCAACGTATCCAATCCCCTCCGTAAGATTCTATCCCATCATATATTATTTAAATAAAAATTATTACAGACACTTCTGACAATATAAAAACAGTAAAAAATTGTAAATGGCACATGTAGAAGGAATATTATGTTACGTTTTGATTAATGCATTTCGATCACACAAACACACATACGTAGAAAAACACAAATACACACTACACGAAATTTACGAAGAAATCTCGGTATCAACTGTGCTTTAATCATGTAGGTAAACATGGGCAAATAAAGGAAAAATTGTACCAAATATGCGAGGTGTTGTAACCTCTAATTCCATTTATGAATATATCTCAAAGGAGAGTGTACAAAGTCGTCATTAGTTATATTTCATGTCAAAAGTTGCACAAAAGTGAGACTGAAAGTTTCGTAATTGGCCCAAATTACCCTGACAAAGTTACGCACACATAAATACTTTATTACCACAAATTACACGGTTCAAAAACTGGCGTTTGGTAATCATTGATAAAACAAACGAACATCGGTTTACCATGAGATGTTATGACATGTAGACTTATCAGCAGCTCATAAATTATCTACTTGGCCTCATTCCCAATAGCTGCCAAAGAGATGACAGAACGTTTGATAGATAAACGGAAAAGAGCAACAGAATACATCCAACAAACTCCATAGAGAACTCAGTTTACATTAATGTCCGTTAAAAGGAACGGTCTAGTTTCCTCGTTTTTGTCATCTGCTAATGTTAGCGCATAAATAATGGTTTCCTTTCTGGACAGTGCACGTTGGCATTAATGTCCTTATGGAGTTAATATACATAGACATTCACGCCAACAACCATATAATGTAAAGAATTGAACATACGCTAGCCACCTGTTACTCTGTAATAAGTAGTTCTTCTCTCACAACACTGCACTGATATATTAATCACTTATCAGTTACGAGTATATTTTAATTGATTATCACTGGGGCTAGGATTTCAATGACTTTGCATCTTTTTTTGGTAAGCCTAAATTAAAAGTGGGCTACATATATATGCGTGTGTTTGTTTCACAGTAAAATGCGTTAATTTAATCATATTTGTTAGGGCAGAGTTTTGCATTTTTTGTGAATTTTTGTGGGATAGGAAATTTTTTAGGTTTTTATTGCATTTTTGGGCATTTTTAATACTATTGGGTATTTTTGTTATAATTATGCACAGTAAAATATACCTTAGATACAATTTACCTTTTTATGTTTTCAAAAGCGAAGTTTTACATTTAATTATTTAGCAAATTGCTTTACTTTGCCCCAAATAGTACTAGGGGTAAAACTACTTTGGGTTCCAGGAAACGGGACAACGACTACATTCCTCCCCTTCTAAGGACCGCTAATGAACTTGCGCAATACAATCTGTCTCACTTACTTCACAAGTAGCAGGTAGGTGCATTCGTAAGTAGAAGGGTCAAAGCTCATTGTATCTGCAAATCTTTTCTAAATAGCAGTGCAGAGAGGTGTGTTTTAAACAGTGTAAAGAATGTGCCTAAACTAAAGTAAAACATTGCAAATAAATTAAATAATTTTGTTAGACTTTATGGTAAAAAAGCTTTCTCCACATATGAGACTATACTTTTCTGCAAGTTATGTGAAGTACGAGTGGCAGCTAAAGAGAAGTTTTCTGTAGACCAACATGTGGAGAGAGAAAAACACATTCGAGGACTAGGGCTGCTTGAAGCTAAAAGAACAACACACCAAATATTACTTAGTCAAGCTTGCTCTTCTTCAGGTTCACCTTTCTTTGAAGAACTCTGTGAAGCATTCATTTGTGCTGATATTCCTCTGAACAAACTGAGTAATCCAGAGCTACGCGCTTTTCTAGAACAGCATACTGGAAAGCCTATACCAGACTCTTCAACATTAAGGAAGAATTACGTAAGTAAATGCTACCAGAAAACAATACAGTAAGTCAGATAAAAAGTGACAGGAGAAAATGGGTAGGCATAAATGAATGTACAGACTCGCTAGGCCGTTATGTGGCAAATATTGTGGTGGGCACAATGGCAGATAATGGTCCAGCAGAACAATTCCTAATAGATTGGGAACAGTTGGAAAAATTTAATTTTTCAAAAATTAGCAAAGTGTTTTTCAGGGCTTTGAGTTTAATATACCCCAATGATATTCAACATGACAACGTCCTCCTATTGTTAACCGATGCTGCATCATATATGGTAAAATGAAATGAAAATGAAATGAAATGGGTAGTGTTTAACGCCCGCTTTTACTACATACGCCACCGCAGGCGATGACACTGATGATACATGAGATGAAGATGGAGCACGGGTGGTATGAGATGGCGGGGGAAACCGGAGCCCCGGAGAAAACCTGCCCCAGTGCCGTGTTGTCCACCACAAATCGCTCTGTGTGAGTCGCCTGGGATCGAACCCGGGCCGCCTTGGTGAGAGCCAAGCGGTCTAACCACTTAGCCAAGGCGCGGCCTTCATATATGGTAAAAGCTGTTAATTCTCTTCTAGCTCTATACTCGAAAATGGTGCATGTAACATGCCTTGCACATGTCTTACACCGATTTGCGGAGGAATTGCGGAGTCAGTTTCCTTAAGTTGATCGTCTAATAGGATGCATCAAGAAGGTCATCTTAAAGGCACCTTCACGAGTTGCAACATTCAAGTTCAAGGTTCCTGAAGTTCCTTTGGCTCCTTCACCAGTTGTGACCAGATGGGGAACCTGGAGAGAAGCATGCAACTACTATTGCGAGAACATCGAAGTAGTGAAAAGAATCACTGACATGTTTGATAGCAGTGATGTGACCTCCATCGAACTCGTGCAGGAACTTCTTTCAGACAGTGAAATTGCAGGGAAACTTGTGTATATAAAGTCAAATTTTGGATTCTTACCTGGTGATATCACGTGCTTAGAGAAGTCAGGAGTTATGTTAGTGTAACAAAGAGACTTGGTAAAGAAAGTGGCAAGTGACAGAAAATGTGGCCGGGAAAGTGGGGAAGGATGTAGCGAAAAATAAATGCTCGTTTTGAACAAAAATAAAGGGTTTGCTACATTGCCTTCAATTGCAGATGTTCTGTCGGGTGAGAGATTTCCTCTGGTGGACTTAGAAGCAAGTGACTTAATTTGCCTTAAGTATGCTCCTCTCGTCTCAGTGCAAGTGGAAAGGGGCTTCTCAATGTACAAAATGTTGTTAGCAGATAACCGGTTGTTATTTTTCTTTGAAAATCTACAGATGATATTTATTGTGCATTGTAATTCAGGACTCGTGAACTGACTGCTATCATGTGTGCTAATAGAATAAAATAGAAAACCTTAAATAGTTGTGTACCTGTATAAATTTTTAAAATAAACTTTCTCTTTGATATTTTATATTTTTTTGGAGTTTATCTTACAAAAGATGTAAATATTTGCAATTTAAAGAGCATTTTTTAGATTTTATAGGGAATTTTTGATATTTCTGGGGCATTATTGCATTTTAAAGTATTTTTGGGGCATTAAAAGCCTAGCCCTAATTATCACTTACTAAACTTCATTATCAAATATACGTTACCAACAGAAAATTTCTAGAAATCACTATATAATTAAGTGTACCAACATATTATAAAAAGCGTGAAAAAAGCACAGATTTGCGCATTTAAACATTTCAGTTGTTTTAAGAGGGTTTGTTTGAAGTATAGCAGTGATATTAAGAGGAACCAACTGACACAGCAGTCTTTAATTTTTCTCTACCCTGATAAACAACTTTTTTCAATTATAGCTTTACTCAATTTTCTCATTGTGGTGCTAAACTCTATCACCTTGTTCGAAAGATTCACCAATTAGATGACTAATATGTCACAGAGGCATTTTAATGTTACTAAAAAGTAAAATTCAAGTACACACAGTCAACTTTTATTATAAATTTCTTGAGATAATCGTTTTCGAAGCTCACTGAATTTGTTTAAACTTGTGGCATTTCAAATTGTTATGTAATAATTTAGTAGGCTATGCTCTCCAACAACAGGTGTGGAAACGGTGGAAGAATCAAAATGGTTGCTTATAAGGCCTTCTTTACAACTAAAGCTGAATATAATTATAGTTCCATTTCTTCTATAGTTTCTTTTGTTTTCAATACGTGCATTTGTGGGTGTGCATTCAATTATTTGGATGCTTTATTAAAAATGTTATTTTCAATTAATAACAATTACATTTAAAGCACATATTTCCATGCGTGTCCTTTGAGTTACTTGAGTAAGTAAGCCCTAGGGGTTGTTACCAATAAATAAATATATATCCACAAGTTTGTGAACTAGCATAGCAACTCACTAAGGTAAGTATATCTAACTAAAATGACTTAACTGTTATAGTGTGCACAAGTTTTATTAGTTTAATTATTTTATTTCACAATATATTTGTTAAACAATCCCACAAAATACCATGTGAACTTTACACTCTGTAGTTGATACACTATCCGGAGCAAAATTTTAATGCTCCTATAGTATCGCAGAAAATTTTCGGGAAATATAAGTGAAGCATATATGCCATATACAGAAACTTGAAATCGCTGGATGGGCTCTCCTTAAATTAATAGTGCTGATCTTCGTTTTCCATAGCAAACAAAGAAATTCCTGGACTGCTATATGAGGATGACTTAATGGTAGGTTCTATAACGATAGCAGGATTCCAGAAGGCAATAAATGAAATACAGAAATTTTGTGAAGAGTGGGGAATAAAAACGAACATAAATAAGTCGAAAGTTCTGGTCCTCAAGAAGGGAGTTAAACTAAAAAAGAAAAAAGAAAAAAGATGAAAAGTGTGTACTAAATGGCAAAAGGGTTGAAGCAGTCAATTCATTTGAAGACTTAGGAGTGAGGTTGAATAACAATGGAAAGTGGGGAGCACACAGGAGAAAAATTGAAGCAAAAGGAGGGGCGGCAATGAATGGAATAAGAATCTGCAAATATAAACTAGAAATGACAATCAAGTAGTTAGAAAGAATGTACGAAGTACTAGTTGAATCCAAAATGTTGTATGCAGTGGAGATCTAGGGGGGGGGGCCACAGAGGTAAACAAAACGGTGGACCAAAACTACAGAAGGTTTTGTGAAGAGCTATTATGCTTACTAAGGTCAGCA
Organism: Mantis religiosa; assembly: GCA_030765055.1. Lineage (NCBI taxonomy): Eukaryota > Metazoa > Arthropoda > Insecta > Mantodea > Mantidae > Mantis > Mantis religiosa. Next base: position 306,282,592 of record CM060948.1, on the reverse strand, counting down.
CCTAGGGAAGTGGTTTTAGTATAATTAGGAAAGACAAGACAAAATGGAATAATAATAGATACAATAATAAAATTTAGGTATAGGGGTTTGGCTAAAGAAGGGGAAATTATGAAATTATGCATGAGACAGCAAAAAAGATTAAAGAACTCAAATAGTTGGTAGGCAGAGATAGGAGGAAGTATGGAAACAATAGGAATGAGAGATATATGGAGATTAGAGGAAAGGAATACATGCGAGGTGGGTAAAGTGCAGAATAGCACATAAAGAAAGACAGGAAATATGGGGAAGCCTAGAAAATATGAAATCATTACTATTTTTGCACGCAATTAAAAGGAAATTGGGGACGAGAACCACATACAGATTAGTGCAATAGGCAAGAGAGAGAAGGGTTGGCATGATTGAGAACAGGAATAATATTTCTAAGAGGGATAAGAGGTAAGGAAAAGGGAATTTGTGAATTGTGTGGGGGAAAAATAAAGCATAGAACACTGTGTAACATAATGCGAGGAGGCTGCAATATGGAGAAAAAAGGTTTGGGAAGAAAAATGGGAAAAATTAGAGAAGAGGATAATAGCTATAAAAATGTTAACGGGCAGGGAGGAAAAGAAGGTAAGAAGTATTGGTGAGTTCTTGCAGAAAGTAAAAGAAAAATGGGCCAGAAATGTAAAAAATGTAAGAAAGCAAGAGGAGGGGCGGGGAAATGGACTAATTTACTAATCAAGGAGGCATGGAGGTTAAGAGCTACCTGGCAGAGCTAACGAGCAGGGTTTCATGCAAGCCAAGGTAGCAACAAGGTAAAGACAAATAAATGTGGCCAAAAGTTGTAATTGTAAAATTTTGGAGTATGCATAATATATATATATATATATATAGCATCATACTAAAAACCTAGCTTCTTTCTTCCTCTCTCTTTTCTGCTTTTAACTTAGTTTCCATTACAACCGTTTATCTGGTCTGTCATATGATAGGTTTATATTTTTTTTCTTGGTGTACAATGCACTGTATAGCAAGGTACATAGTTGTCTCATATGTTTACGAGAACTAGGACTTCTTAAGCGATTGTCATGTGCTTTAAGAACTGATAATTATGTGATGGAATTGAAATTCCCTTCTCTTCGGATAGACATTAGGTAAATAGTTGAAGAGCGCCAATGAATTCTTCAACTAAATCGCATTTTTCCCCATAATAGAATTCACAAACAAGCAGTTTCTTTTCATCCAATGTCCCATTTTTCATCTTTTACACATTGTTTCGAGAACTGCTGCGTTGATTAGATTGGTAGAGTCAGACTGGGAAATTCCACGCTATAAACGTGATTTGAACCATGGATCTACTCGTCTCCGTCCAGTTTCTCTAACCTTTGAGCAACCATAGTGACGTGCCAAGTACGACATTAAGCTCTCCGACTGACTCGCATTGGGCAATGACATCGATTGGGTAATAATATTTTGCGTGTATTTTACAGATTACCGTTTATATAGGGCTATACCAAGAACACTCAGTTCATATATATGAATTAAAAGTCCAATTTGCCGAAATCCTAAATGTTCTTTATTTGCGTAAAAATACACTCCCTAGCAGCAAAATTACATCACATATCACAACACAATCTGCCAAGGTTGATGACAATAAAAAACAATAGCTTTCTTTACAACACTTCACAGCTAACTCTCACTTTACACAAAATTTGCCACCTGCGCTGGCGTGTCACAATCTCTTAAATACCTCGCTGAAAATTTCCAGACGATTTGAAAATAAACCAGAACCCGAACAATCTCTATCAGTCCAGAAATTTCCATTTAACTCAGTTTGTTTCCCTCGGCAGACCCTTATCTGCATGTTATCTTTGTCCGCGGGCTTTTGGTTTTCACACTGCCCACCTACCAGTTCCTTTTGTGTAAACAGGCCGCGCGATCGTAGATACGGTTTCGCGACTCTATATATATGTATATATATATTATATATCTTAGTCCTGAAAACAACTTAAACATATGGCATTTTAATCCAATCTTTGGTTACATTTTTGACAAAAATCAACATTTGGAAAGTGTCATTTTTGAAAGCGATTTTCCTTAAAATCTGCGTCACATAAGCCTAAAAGAAATTCAACTGTAGTACAATTAGATAAGAAACTCTTTATTTTGTTATTGCTGTTCATAATAAACACACATACATACACATACACATGCAAAGATGAACAGGAACTTTTCTTCCAAAATTGATTTGTTTAGAGACTAGGCCGCACAACGAATGTATTTCTATTGACATCAGTGTCGGAGTAGTTTCGGATTGAAGGCGGTATTTACCTTCCCTATGTACCATGCGTAGTTGCTCCATAATCTTATTTCTTATCGTTTCATCTAGACCTCACACTAACATCCACTTCCGTTACTTTCATACCAAACATCGGGCCGATCACCCATCCGGAATTCTCTATCAGATCCAAAAGCTTCGGATCCTCAGGCCCGACATTGAGTGATAGAGAGACAAGAATCCCCTAACAGCACTGTAAGTAGTACTACTAGTGATAAGGTAAAGAAGAAGCAGTAAAACATGAGATAGTCAAAAACGAAATAGACGTGAAATATCGCTTTGAAATACATAACATGTTTAAGCTTTTTTTGTGATAGCCTGTTCTGAAGTCTTGTGTTACTTCTTTGAAAGTTTTGATTCTCATTTTTGCCAGTTTTTTCAACTTCTGTCACATTTATCACTTCTTAATATCAAGACCATTATATAAAAGTCCGCCTTTAAATCTTTTGACTATAGCTTCGTTTTAATGTATCCCTCTACTCTGAGTACATTCACTGAATTGTGTAATGAGTACTCTTGCGTGTAAGTTCTGAACAAGATTTCGGAAATATTTTAATTATTGGAGGTTCACATTTCATTTCGATTTAAGCTCCAGGCTTTAGCAGTAATTAAATTAGTTGAAACAGGTTGGATGACTCAGTGATCAGAGAAAGCAGTGGTATTGACCTGCCGGGTCATATGTTTTCTGTTAAATCGACAGAAAAATTAAGAAGAGTCATTCTTGGGTTGCACAAGATTGCACCATAGGATGTAAGCCCTCTGTGGGAAACGGCCGAGTCGGATGATAGCAGACATTATGGGAGTCAGTTCTATTTAAACGATTACAGCCAGTGAGGAAGGGTTAGTCAGATCATAGTAAGGTTAATCAGTCATCAGTTAATCAGTCAGTGAGTTGGTTAGTTGGAAGGTTGGATGCTGCTGCTCTAGTCTCATCACAGAACTTGTTAATACATCTACAAAACTCAAAGGCCACGCCGTGGCTCAGTGGTTAGACCGCTTGGCTCTCACCAAGGCGGCCCGGGTTCGATCCCAGGCGACCGCAAAGTGAGATTTGTGGTGGACAACACGGCATTGGGGCGGGTTTTCTCCGGGACCTCCGGTTTCCCCCGCCATCTCATTCCACCGGTGCTCCATCTTCATCTCATGCATCACCAGTGTCACCGTCTGCGGTGCCGTATGTAGTAAAAGCGGGCGTTAAACACTACACATTACACATTTACAAAACTCAACTCATCAAAGTGAACCAACTAGCTCTTGTTCAGAACTCTACGCAATTCTACATGAAAGGTAATATTTATTTGTCATGTATTAATTGATTCAATGTCTGTCTTGATTGCACCCCTTTTATCTTCAAGATAAATGAGAGCTTTGTTTGGTTTGACTTCCCTAATCTTTAAGATGTTTTTCTCAATGTTATGGAAAACCCATCACTTTAATTTAACCCTAATCATGTCCCTAAACTTTGACCTGTTTAGCTCTACCATCTGCTGCCTTATCCTTTCAGTAGCTACACCCCCAGTTGTTGATTAGGTTTGTAAGTCCTTCACCCCTCCTTATAACCTGGTTTGCAATAATATGTGATACAAGCATTTTTTCTTGATTAACACGAAGTAAATAGAACAACACGCTTATATAAGAATAGTTTGAAGAACATATATATTAATAAGCGTTAGTGAGATGGTTAGTTCTCATAATTTTATTTAATTTTTTACAATTGATAAGTATAACAAGTTTTAACAATTATAGTTCTGAATTACTTATGATAATATATGATAAAACATTATTTTAATATATATGGATAAGATATACCTTTCTTAGTTTTACATGTGTTCACATTTTTGTTTAAAAAACTAATTGAATTACATTCAATTATGTGTACCTTTAATAAATTAGCATATAAATATATAATAAATAATATGAATGGTGTTTATGTAACCAAAATGTGAATCAGCCAAGGTGAAACTTCCATTTAACGAATTCATGGCTCTGTGCCGTATTGCTGAATAAACCAGTTAGATGGTGACTTTCGTTCTTCGTCACATTTCTTGCCTGAAAATGCCACAAGATCTATTAGATTACGTTCTCTGAAAATATCTGATACATGTGTAGTTAGTACAAAAGTTAGCAAAATTAAACAACAGTTTGGTATATTAAAATAATGAGAATATCTTTCTGTTAAAGCACATTCAGTTGCTGTCATAACTTTTTAATCATTTTTCTTTAAAGTTTACTTTGTCTTTCTTCCTTTAATTTATTTCTCTTTTTCCTATTTTGTACTTATATTTACAAACACACCCGTGCACGAGGCGGAACTGTAAACCGCTATATCCAATGCATGGAACACTGGAAGTTAGATCATCTATTAAGAATTTCTCTCCCTAAATTCCATCAATGTACGTGACAGATATCTTCATTAAAATGCATGATTATTAGTCTGCTTGGGTGAACAAATAACAATCTTCTAGGATAGGGTTACCGGTTCCTTCAACTACCGCGGTGATGGCACTGCATACCCGTAGTACTCGCGGTACTTCTGACGTTAATATAAATACGAATATCTGAACCCTTTACTCTCGGGAGCTGTTCATACTGTATTCGTCTTGAAGAAGTTGTTTTTTCCTGATACCCATGGGCGAGTGTTCAGGTGGAGTTGTCGGGTCTATCACCTTTATCTTTCAAGCTCATAAATGGCCTATGTACTTTTGCCCCTGCGTAAGTGGGAAAAAGGCATTTCAGACTAAAGGTAAGCCACTCGTTTGTCACCTTTACCTGGATATAGGAGGTGAAGCTCGACTCCAACTTACAGAAATAGCATACTGTGGTCGAATAATTCCCAATAACTTTCTATTTACATGAATCTGTATTCTCAAATGGTAAACCAACAATAAGAAAACATCACAGATACTTATTTTAAGTTTATTTCTAAGTATGTGATTGAGTGATTGGGAATGAGTAAGTGAGTGAGCATGAGAGTGAGTAGTTGAGAGAGAGTGAGTGAGCGAGCGAGTGAGTGAATAAATAATGGTAAATATGCTTTTACTGAGAATGAGTAACAAATACAAATGAAAAATCAATCTTTTGATTCAAAAGGTTGCATCAATTGGTGTGTCCTAGACATAAGCGTACATTAGAATCCACTTTGTTTTTATTAATCAACAAACATACTTACGGATAGAAGGTTCATCTTCTTCACAGCTCTGAAAAAAAAAATTATATATTTATAACATGTGTAATAATTTTTAAGCATATTTACAGTAAATTCTAAAATAGATTTAGAAACAAATACTTTGCCTATCTCTCAAAAAAGGAGAAATCAAGTTATAGCTAAAGAAAATCTTCTCAAAAAGTGCCAACCTCCAAATGTGACAACTGCAACGTTCCTCTAACAACTCAGCATATCCTAAAAATACTGTCTATAGTACTGTACACGCTAGACTACAAGCTAGATTTTAAAATCAACAATGATTTCCAGACCTCAGACACATGATTCAGTAGACGCCACAGTTTCTAATAGATACAGAGCTCTAATTTACTGTAAAGTTTACTTAATTCCATTGTCGTACAATTGTACTGTAAATTGATGTTCGTAATTTATTTTTGTGTTACCAGGTCGTGATAAGACCACGTAGCATTACGAATATTATTTTCTTTCACCCATGTTATTTCTTCCAAATCAACGACTCGCAAGTTCCCTTAGGATTCTGACAGCTTCATGCCCACTGCAGTTCATCAGTGGCCCGAGACACTTTGTCCAGTCTTCTCGTATGCATAAAATGGCCCTAGTGCTGGGATATTATTTTATTGATTTTGCAGCAGGGATCGCATTATAAACGACACAATTTTATTAGCCTGATCTTAAAGACTTGATGTTGCGGTGCAGGTGTTACATTTTAATGAAGTGAAACTGTTTCCAACTAACGCATTAAGAACGCTGAGTCGGAAGTTTTCTGAAAAGCTGAGAATGTGTTTACGACTTATATAATAAATTTATTCCAATAATTTGAATGTATACTTTAAGTATTAAATAGCACTAACCTGTTGAACTTGGTATACAATGCAATCTCTGGCAGCTCTTGTTGCTGGATTGGGGTTTCCAGGGTGATCTGTAATCACAGAAACATACTGCTTCAAACAGGAAGGTAATACGAGTAAATTACTAGTTATACGTAATAAGTTATCGCTTAAGAAATATAGGATTTCTGCCAGAATCTTTGTCCTAGAATGCTTTACGTGTTGTAGCATCGTGAAATAGTGTACTGGGAAGCCGCAAACCTTGGGTGTGTGCGGCATTTTTTTCAGCCGTCAGGCCGCGCTATGGCTCAGTGGTTAGACCGCTTGGCTCTCACCAAGGCGGCCCGGGTTCGATTCCAGGCGACCACAAAGTGAGATTTTTTGTGGACAACATGGCGCTGGGGCGGGATTTCTCCGGCACCTCCGGTTTCCTCCGCCATCTCATTCCACAGGGGCTCTATTTGCATCTCATGTACAGTGTCACCGCCTGCGGTGCCGTATGTAGTAAAAGCGGGCGTTAAACACTACACATTTCATTTCAGCCGCCATTTGTGTTTGGCGTCTATTCGCCACCTCAGATTGGTCATACTCTCCCTGCTTATCAGTTGCTAGTAGGATTGAGGTAGCACCACCGTTGTTACCTAGAGTTTGGTCCTACCTTCTCCAAAATCAGAAATTAGTTGTGTTAGACGTGTGGAGAGTAAGCTCGTTTAAATTTTTATAGTTATATACAAAAAGTAACTTCTTTGCCCTTCACATTTCTAACTGTATTTTTGTTTGTTCTTTCTCGATCTGTCGTGTGTTACCTGTTTCTTCCATTTATAATAACTGTTGAGTTGCAAGTTTGAGTATAACGAGTAGTGATCATTTTAAACTGTAAACGTAAAATAATGGGTTTCTAAGCCCATTAATGGGCCACCTCATTTTGAAATGCCTATGCTTTTTCAATTTGCTGCTCGGGTAGAATTTAATCGCTCCTGCAGCAAAACAAATAGAAACTTCAATTATGATGATAGGTTAAGCTAAATTACTCTAGAAAGGGATCTTAAAATCCCATTATCTGAAATATCGGTATTTATTTAGAAACAAGAGCCCAGATTCGTGAGAGATGGACTCATAAGTGGTATATCTGTGGTTAAAATTTCACCAGGCCCACTCACTCTGTCTGAACTTTTTATTTTAAAATTATTCTTTCTCAATTCTAATTGCTGACAAATATTGGGGAGGTATCCTAAAATTAGACCAAGGAAGCTTCCTTTCCAAATATTATTTTCCTAGTACAAGGTTTTTATTTCACGTATCATCAATGTCTAACCGCCTTTGGGGTCATTTGTAGAGGGAACAAGCGTTAACAAAGCAAACATTTCCTTCTACACATCTTTCACTGTTGTTTCCTGTTCTCACACATTCGCTTCTGCAGCGGAGGTTATTAAATCAATTTTTGGACTCATGATAAATTGAACATGGTTAATTTTGAAATATAAAACTGACAATGGTCCAAGATATGTGAGATATCTAGAATGGAATATTATAACTGCAAATACTTTCAATTTATCTCAGGACGACATATTTAATCAATAAAGCTCTAAATGATCTAGTTTTGAATCTGTAATTTAAAGCAGTGATGAATAATCTTATGAAAAAGGAAGCAAGTATATTTGCCTGTACCTAATTTTCCCCGGTCTATGACATATTCAAGGCACCAAAAAACATACCGCCCTAATGCTTTGTTACCTCAATGACTGAAGGGGAGATGTTTAATGAACAAAACGCAGGAGGCGGCAGAGCGACAAGGTGAAGTCATCAGCACATGACACACAAGTTGGGTATTACTACTTAAAGTTTCTGTAACAGGTAACATGGTTTTCCTCCCCATGCTGCTTCCTTGTTGATGATAATAGGGCTTAGCAAGATGTACCAGGCGTGCGGATACGATGCGTTGCTTTACACCATTATCATTTCCGAACACATTATTTCGTAAAATATCTGACCTGAATGAATAGCATAAGGAAATAAAAAAGAAACATATGGATTATTTCATTTGATTTGTAGTCTTGTCCCTTGCATTTGATACCGTACTATGATTATCAAAATGCGTGGGTGAAGTATGGTAACAAAGGTGAACATATTTTACTGTTGCCTGGTTTTCATTATACGCATAACCTGCGCTTTTAAAATTCACAACTGATTGTTTACTAAAACTCTTTAAAGTCATAATTGAGAATTTAGTTGGTCCTTTATCATTTATATAAACCGTCCATGTATCCTAAAGTTCAGTGTTCTCAATTCCTTTTTTCAACACCTTGCACCATTCAAATATTCTTGGGCCATAATCTATAAATTACTGGCTTGCAATTTTAAGATAGCTTTAGGAATTAGTGATCTTCATATGATTGTGCGCCATTGAAAGCATTGAAAGGTTCCGCTGAAAATATGTTCCACAACGCGTACTGAAAAAATTGAAAAGTTCAGTAATAAGTGCATGAGTTTTTCTTAAGGGCACTGGGAGGTTATTTTTACCCAGACAAGGCAAATTTTTACCAATATTAAAATTTGAATAAATAGAAAACTAAACATTATCAGAAATAGAAAATCGTTATGATTACTGCATAAGGATGTGTGCATTTAACTACTGTATAATATTTAAATTACGTTCACATACGTCCATGCAAAAGGGGCATAAATTACACTCTGTGTCCTAAAAAAATACTGCACCCTATACTTCAGGTGCACTTTACTTGTAGGAAATTAAAGCTACATGCACCAAGTTTTATCCTAAATAACCTAAGCAACATTTTTGTAGTATTAGCTAAATTAAAATCACATATAGTTTATACTATGCACACGAAAATTAATTATTTTTGAGTAAAAAAAAGATAATATTTTCAAGGACTGAATATTTGTTTCCAAACATTTTATAAATCACAAGGATATAAGTTTTTGCCGAGTGTGTTCCAGGAACATTGAGAAATAACCACTACAAATTTTGTGTCAATATCGTTTATAGTTTTTGAGAAACATGCACCTAAAGTTTGAAAAATCAAGGTTTTGGGAAATCGCGATCAAAGATTAAGCACCATTCTCAGGAAGTAGGCGTATCATTACGCCGCCATGTTTAAATTGACGAATTATAGGACTTTAATACCAGCTGACAACCTATGTTATTCTAACATGTATCTAACATTAAAGCTGAAGAATAATATAATTTCTTAACATTAAAAAATGGATTTTGTGAAACACATCGACCTCCCAGTGCCCTTAAAATATCTTATATTGAAGGATGCTTACAACACATTCTTTAAGCTTGTGTATCAAATTCAGTTAAAAATTGGGGGAAATGCAATAAATTCAGAGTCTACAAACCTCAATGACATGCCAAGGATTCATGTCATTGAACCTTGCAGTCTGACTACCTTTGCAGCGTATATTATGAACGCAGTATCCTCGAATGTTTGCAATGTTCGATGTTTCTGAATCGATCTTGGTGTCTTGTAGCTGTTCATTTTCGATCTAAGGATATATCTAAGGATATACATACATGTATACATACTTATTTCAACAAAATTGCATTCACACCCTCACGTATTGGTCCTTGTTAAAACCTTGAAAATGATACAGAGTACTAGTACTATTCCGACACAATATATCTCAACTTGGGGGTTAAAACGAGGAAAGTCTACAATAAAAATGACAAGAGAGCTTTTAATAACTTGAAAGATCTCAAGGAAACCGTAAATATTTTAAAGATAACTCAAAACGCTTGTGTATCTGCAAAAATTAAGTTAAACACAAATTCTCTTTTGAAGGAAAACGTAACAGAATGAACTAAAATAATAAAGAAACTTTAGAATTTTAGTTAGTTGACGGAAATTAATCACTTCTTTACACTAGCCCAATGCAGGCTAAGGTCTTTGATAGAGTCAGCATGAAAAATATAATGCCATGGCCGGGATTTGAAACACAGATCTCCTGGTTTAGGTCCAATCGCTCTAACCAATTGAGCTACCATAGCCAACGTGCCGCCCTGGCATTAAACTCTCCATCTGACTCGTATATTTTTCCGGAGAATCACTAGAAGCTCTCGCATCCCAGAGTGACGGCAAGTTGGCCATGGTAGCTCAATGGCTTAGAGCGACTGGATGGAAACCAGGACTTCCGTGTTTCAAATCCAGCAATGGCATTAAACTTTTCATGTTGACTCTATCTATCAAAGACCTTTGCCTGCATAAGGCTAGTGTGAAGAAATTATTAATTTCCATCAATCAACTAAAATAATAAGAGTTAAATGATGAAACCTGTCACTCAAATACTTACGATAGTAAGTCCCCACAAACTGTGCATCTCGAATGCGAGAGCCTCTAGTGGTCTACCGGGGAAAATATGAGTCAAATGGAGAAATTAATGTCGTGACGGCAAGTTGGCCATGGTAGCTCAATGGGTAAGAGCGACTGGACGGAAACCAGGAGGACCGTGGTTCAAATCCTGGCAATTTTCATGTTGACTGTATCCATCAAAGAGCTAGTGTGAAGAAATGATTAATTTTCATCAATTAACTAAAATAATAAGAGTTAAATGATGAAGCGCGCAACTTAAGTACTTACGATATTAAGTCGCCACAAACGGTGTATCTCGAATGCGAGAGCCTCTAGTGGTCTACCGGGGAAATATAGAGTCAAATGGAGAATTTAATCTCAGGACAGCACATTGGTCATGGTAGCACAATGGGTTAGAGCGACTGGACTGAAACCACGAGGTCCGTGGTTCAAATCGCGGCCATGGTATTCAATTTTTCATGTTGACTCTATCCATCAAATTGAGAATTATTACTGGCTCAGCTTGTATATAAATGAAAGGGTGGTTAACCATGAAGAAAAAAATAACCTAATGAGAGTTCTTTCAGAACGATAATAATAATAATAATAATAATAATAATAATAATAATAATAATAATAATAATAATAATAATAATAATAATAATAATAATAATAATAATAATAATAATAATAATAATAATAATAATAATAATAATAATAATAATAATAATAATAATAATAATAATAATAATAATAATAATAATAATAATAATAATAATAATAATAATAATAATAATAATAATAATAATAATAATAATAATAATAATAATAATAATAATAATAATAATAATAATAATAATAATAAATCAAGAATGTGTTTCTGTAAATTCCCAGGGGCAGAAACTGCTTATGTTGCGAGCGCGCGCGTATGTGTGTGTGTGTGTGTGTGTGTGTGTGTGTGTGTGTGTGTGTGTGTGTGAGTGTTTTTGTGTGTGTAATTTACTTCCTCCAACCATAAGTCATATCGGACGATGAATGAAATGGGTGAAATGATGGTCAAATGAGTCCGGGGTCCGTGGAGCTTAGAGTTACCTGACATTCGTCTTTCAGGATAAGAGAAAACCCTGGAAAGAGCCTTATCCAGATAACTCACCCCGACCGAGATTCGAACTCAGGAACTCTTGAACGTGAGGCAGACAGGCTAGCATCCACGCTACCGAGGCGGGCAACTACTTTTGCTGGTTGTGCTGAACTGGTTCTCCGGAATTGTTAGGAATTAAAAAACTCGTGTTCTTTAAAAATAATTCCGAACCTGAAATTTGTCCCGCAGCCCTAAAATTTCAAGCCAATCTGTTTTAAATGCTTTATTTTACTTTACTTATTATTATTTTATTTTTATTTGTTTATTTATTTTTTTTGCTTGAAATCTCGAAGATTTTATGGGTAACATACCTTTTGCATACTGGTTGCCAAAATTTCGACACACCGCAGCTTCATTTCTTGCCAATTCATTTAGGTCATTTGTTGTAAAGTACTGAGTCACTTCTTGCTCCCATCGAGGAAAGTTATCGATAAATCCCTCATCATTGGCCTGGAAAATAATGGCACATTTTAATAGTCATTCTACAATTTCCACTTTCAGTAACAGTAAATAAACTTTGTGTAGCATGCACAATAAACAATTTATTGACTTTGTTATCAGCCTACAATGGTGTTGGGGGCACTTAAGAGGTGGAGACTGGCACAGTCATATCACTGTAAAATCCACGAGTGTTTGACAAACAATTGCTGCAGGAGAACTACTTCAATAAAACATTCCACATGTAAAATATGGCTCCTTTAAAAGCTTTGTCATTGACTTTTATGTGCCATTCCTCATGAACATTTAAGTAGAAATTCGTGCACACCGTACGCATTTATAGTTAAAAATATATTTCCTATTGTGTAATATCTTGCGGTCTTCATTATTTAAAACGTTGCTTTTTCTTGGTTTGTTTTTCTTCAAAAATCTACTTCAAAGGCATTTTTAATCACACTAGAGAGGAAACTATAAGTAAGAAACATTTGTAGTCCCACCTCTGTATTGTGTGGGTAGTGTTTCCGCCTTATAATCCGGAGGGTCAAAGTTAGAAACTCGGTGATTTGCCTGGATAAAGTGTTTTCGCTTTTTCCTGGAAAAAGCATCTGTGCTCACTGGGTGTAAATTTTCTGCTTCATTATGGTCGAATAATCCGCCTAGCTAAGGCACATTTAATGGAAAAGAAAACAAAGGAAACAATACAATAATTCTGGTTTCCATAGACACAAAAGCTCATATCAAAATAAGACCTGAAGTTTTCCTGACGACGAATGCGCTCACCTTCTTCTCGGGCAGCCTGCCAGGTGAAAAGATGATTAGATATCAACGTTTCGGTATTGTGCATCTCTCCCAGCATCAGGATATTTACAAAATGTTATAACCAGAAATGAAATACTGGATATAACACAAGCATAAGCAAAGACAAAACGCTATCAGAATTCGCAACACTGAATAAAAGACTGTTCAGTCAATTAAACGCCAGTTCAGGAGATGGCGTGAGCATAGAAAGTAATGTCAATTCTCATTTCTACAGATACGTGGACGAAACCTTTGTAATTTCGCCACAAGGACCGGAAACTTAGCCTAGCTTTCTTGCACCTCTCAACAGCCTTCGACCTCAAATACAGTTTCCATGGAAGTGGAGAAGAATGGTACTCTTCCATTCCTGGATACTTGTTAAAAAAAAAGAACAGCAACGGTACACTGGGGCACGCTGTATATCGCAAGCCTACACACACCGATCTCTATCTGAACGCTCATATTTTCCATCATATCTCTCAACGCCTGGGAGTCCTCAATACACTGGCCCACAGAGCTTTGTCTATCTCTGATCCCGGCCACTTAAAACAAGAATTACAGCACCTGAGACTCACTTTCCGTCAAAACGGCTACTGCGATTATGACGTAGAAGCCTCGATCACCAAAGATAGAATGGGAAACCTGTAAAACAGCAAGCGTCAGATAAGCCTGCCACTAGAGCCTGCATCCCGTTTACCGGCAATCTATCCGGCATAATCAGCCGAATTCTCGCTAAGTACAACATCAGAACCATCCACAAGTCAACTACGAAGATTGAATATCCTTTGAGACCACTGAAAGACAAACTGGACTTCCAATTTCCCGGAATGTACGCATTCCCTATGAGTGTGGGACACCGTATATAGGACAAACCAGAAGGACTAGAATAATCGAACATGAACGGAGCATTCGTTTAATTCAACCTGAGAAATCTGGTCTGGCAGAGCATTGTTTTGATAACGACCATAGAGCCAATTTTCGGGAGACTACCATCTGGGCAAAATGCAACAGTTACTGGGAACGGAGAATTAAAGGAGGCTTTGGCGATTTCCTCTGAAAGGAGTACGCTTAATCGTGCTACTGAATTTCAGTTCCGCTCCTCTTGGAAACGGCCTTAAAATGGAAATCCGTCGACTTAAGAAGCAAAGATCAATATAACTTGATAATCAGGTTAAGCAGTTACGTTTCTTTGACACAATTTTCTATACTCGCGGCATCTCCTGACGTGGCATTTAATTTACTGAAAACAGTCTTTTGTTCCGTAATGCGAAATTTGATATTTTCTTCTCTTTGTTTATAATCGTTTTATATCCAGTATTTGATTTGAGGTTATAACATTTTATAAATATCCTGATGATGGGAGAGATTTACACTCCCGAAACGTTGATATCTAATCATCTTTTCATCTGGCTAGCTGCCCGAAAAGAAAGTGAAAATCTCATATCAGTTCCCTAATAATTAAAGATTGTCTGTTCGTTGTTGCCACCTTGTACTTGTTACTAATATTTAGTATCAAAATTACATTGTTCCAACCATTGATAAACTGGATACTCTTTATCAAAAGTGACTTTTTAGCAGGCATGTCAAACGCATTTTGTCTTAGTTTCCCAGCAATCAAATAAGAAATGATTATCTGCACCGAGTTTTTCAAATTAAACTTGGTGTTCACCTACGGATAGTGTGAATTAACAGTTATAATTATTTAATTCATCCAGTTAGTGATTAACTTAAATGTATTAATTTAAAGTACTGGCTACTTTGCAAGTCCCCTTGACCTCATTTGCTTGAGATGACCTTGCACATTTACATAGATACGTAAATTAGATTCAGAAATACAATCTGCCTAAGAGCACCTCATAACTCAGGTAGTAAGAGAATCGTACGGAGAGATGATGATTCGCAGTTCAAGAACTGTCCGTAGAGGAATTGTGATCTAATTCCATATTTAAACTCTCGCAGTCTTTCTACCTATAATGATATAGCGACTTTGTGGGTTCGTAGTTTCGCGGTCAGGTTGTTATTTGCCGCTTCTGTTTCCGCAGCGAGGTTGTCATTTGCTGCAGTTTCGCCTTTATTTCCATCATCTTCTCCAAAATCTTTTCCAGTGCCGCCTCCATGGTGCTCACGTCTCACTCTTGACACCAGTTTTGTAATCGCCGAGCATTAAACAGCCTCTTCCTCTGGTGACCACTTGTGTTTGGCCAGCCGTGGGACGTCGGCGAAGACCTAGTGGCGTGTGCTGCTGGTGCGGCCAGCCGAGACACCTGGGGAGAGACAGCCGACACAAGGCAGAGCAGCCGGAAGAACGAGTAAGTCCCGGCGTGTTGAGGGGCACGTCGGCGTCGATATCACCGTCCTACTCCTGACACCAACTGTGACTTTGTGTTGCTGTCGGCCTTTCCCTCCAGCTCGTTAACGCGGCTCGCCAGGTCTTCGAAGCTCTCGCAGCAAAGTTTGAGGAGCAGTTAGCTGGCGTAAAGAAGCACGTCACAGAGCTGGCCGAGCGCGTCGAAGACCTGGCGACTCGCGGTAACGAGCTGGAGGGAAAGGCCAACAGCAACACAAAGTCAAAATATATACCCGGAGTCGTACGTCCACTCGATTATGCTTAAGAAGCTGAAGACACTATTAGAAACATCTCGTCACTTCTGCTGTGTAGGAATAGCAATCTTGAAACGCATTCTTTGCCAAACAAAACATCATTATTAGATATGTTGTATCGAAGGTTATCACTTTAGCTCCTCACTAACAAATATTTAAGAATTTTTTTAAAGAAGACATAGTCAAGTTATTAAAAGTGAGATATTTCTTGTATAGAAAATGAGTAGTTGTCAAACATTTTTATGATTACTCACTCAGATGAGATGTTCTTCATATCCCCAAAAGCGCTTTTCGATCAGGTTTTGATCATCTTCAGTGTGTGTTGACCAGCTGGTCAACACACACTGAAGATGATCAAAACCTGATCGAAAAGCGCTTTTGGGGATATGAAGAACATCTCATCTGAGTGAGTAATCATAAAAATGTTTGACAACTACTCATTTTCTATACAAATATTTAAGAAGTTTACATTTGATTGTTATTTATTTTGCTATCGGAAGTGTTCAACTCATATTGTATTTAAATGTACTGTATTCTCATTTCCGACGTCATTATTACCTTTTGGATTATCTCTACCTACGGAGTATAATTTACTAAAATTCGTTCTTGCAATAGCACCATAGTTTTCAAAATCACTAAATAAATTAAAAAAGAATTACGACACTGAAAACCACTTCTGCTTTTCTTGTATAAATTCTATTTATTAATTTATTTATCTTGTTACTTTATTTTAATGTTTTGCACATTAAAGTAAACAGCATTGTAAACCTAAATTTATCGTGTTTGAAATAATTAGAAGGATATTCAATAACTTTTTCATTTTTCTTTCTCTACAGAATTCCTGATTGGTCTTTTGAGAGATAATTGTACTTACGAATCCAACTTTCTTTCCGTAACATTCCTGTAGTGCCTGAAATAAGAAATATATTTTCAGTCATTATTTGTAAGCCTTATTTGGAACAATTGACAAAGTGCTACGTTCTAAGTATACTGATTTTACTCATGTATACTAAAGTTTCTTGATTTCATTAGAAGCAAATGTATCAGTTAAAGCTTTTTAAAATGTAGATACGTCAAATTTAAGCTTAAACATAAATTTTGATATACTCACGTCATTGTTTTCTGGGTTAGTTCCAAGTTCTGAAAGAAAAATAATATTGGAATAAACATTGCTTACTGATAATCCTTTAAATGCCATATCTAATTTTTCATATTCAATTCTTATGCATCTAGATATTTGCTCCATTGAGTAACAAGAGGTAAGAATCCTAGTGGGGCAAAAGTCCCATAGCTAAAAGTTTTTTCTTTGGATTTTATGTTGGCAACACTTTGGTGTTAGTGAAGGCGCTTAGCTGCTGTTCAACTCGTGTAGTTTGGTTACTCCTGTAATAAAGCGGTTTCAACAATGAGGAATGTTGTGTTTTTAAACCATTTGATGCAATATTTTAGCGTTTGGGAAACGTGCTTCCCGAGTGAAGTGAGGGAAACTAGCTTTATGTGGGTTTAAAGTAAGGAACATAATTTTCAAATTGCTTTAGTTGTTGATTTGCTGGTGTACCGCATGATGGCAGCACAACTCAGGACATGAAATACGAGCAGTTGGAGTAAAAATCCGTCTGCAGCTCTTTAAGAAGGCTTATTTGTAAATTTGCACTATTGAGAAAGCCTGGTTATGGAGCTATAATATGTGAAAATAGATTAAAATATCAGAAATATATAAACATAATTAGAAGTGTTCAAAGACAAGATTTAATAAGATGCTTAGGAGCCGTAACAACAACACCAACTTTAGCTCTTTTAGTATGTTTGGCAATTTGGCCTATACTTAGTAATAAAACAGAGAGCAGCAAATTATTGGCTCAAAATAAAAGATTTCTTATAAATTGAACATGTTATGGGTAAATATTTTAGGAATAAAGCATAAATCAATAGGAAGGTTTTAAGAGATTGGCAACATGAATGGGATATATCACTTCAAGGAAGAAGAACTTATAGTTTATGTCCCAATATAAATGAAAGATTAAAATTAAAAATATACTACTAACAAGATTAGGTATCCAATACTTTACGGGACATGGACCATATAATGTGTACTTTAAGAAAATAGGAACGTCTGACACCAGTAATTGTGATCGATGCAATTTGGAAGACACTCCAGAGCACGCCCTATTTGAATGTCATAAATATGATGCAATTTTACGTGAGGAAATGAAACAGCTAGAAAGTAAATATGTTTGGCACGTCCTTAGAAACACAAATAACTTCAAAATACTTGAAACGCCAGCCGGGCAGGTTTCCGCTATAATTATGGAGAAATATATACAACAAGGTATAAGGGAACATAATAACCAAGTACAACAGGCCGGCGTTCGAAATCAGTCACAACAAATTAGAAGACCTGAGAAACTTAGACAACGTAATAGGACAGTAACGCGAGATTTAATAAATAAAAGTGTGTAAAACTTCTTTCTACATACCTTTTCCGTATTGTTTACCTTGCAAATTTAAAGCTGCTGATAGTAGATAGGTTAGTTTTTGTAATGTAATTATAGCATGTGTCTGCAAAAACTATTAAATGTCTTAAAGTAAAATTGTATTGTAAAGGAGAAAATAATTAATATTGTAAAAATAGGTCTCGGTGTAACTTCTAGATGCCGAGACAAAAACAAAAATAAAGCAGAATTTATTTATTTATTGAGAAAGCCGTGAGAGCTCATACCTGTGTAATAATTCCCTTTTAAAGGTTCAAGTACAGTGATGAGGATATTCTGCGTTCATAGTTAGCAGACCAGATTCCAGCTGCTGAGAATGAGCCACAGGAACAAAACGACTAATGCCAGGATGAGCAACTTGCAGTATTATCAACTTATGGATAGAGATAGAACATTTCTGGAGAGGGCATAATGAGAACGCAGAAGCCAACGCTCCTTAATACTCCCCATACGTGTTCCTAAAACGCAAGTGCAGAACAAAAGAATGTCCAGAGGCAAAAAACCAGCAATTTTCACATCTCCACACACGACGGCTCTTGAAACAGCAAGAAGAATCCCAACAGCAAATAGAAAACTTCCTTTCCCTTTTAAATAGTCAGAAAGGGATTTCTGCCAGTAACAGTAAGATAACTGAACCAGCTTCTAGTGAAACTGCAATGCCTGGGTGTCAACTTGCATATGAAAAGTCCCCTAGTGAAGACTGGATACAGTGTCACTCTTGCACGGATTGGTGGCATGAAAACTGTACAGTACTTGAGGCAGGGTGCTTTGTTTGTGGTATGTATTAGCTTTTATACTTCAATGGCAAAAGGTTTGCAACAATTCAATGGACTACATAATCTGAAAGCCTTACGTTTTCTTTTTCTTTTTCTTTTTTGTGTGTATGTGTTTTGTATTGCTTCTACAGGGACGAAAGGGTTCAACAAATCTAACTGATGTGTTTAAAGACTAAAAAACAAATTTTGGCTGACAGTTTATTAGGGCAAATTAATTCCAAAAGATGGCTTTTCGCTGGCTTACTCCTTTTTGTTTTTCTTTTTTTAGCTAAGACTGGCCATTATCTCTGTTCACAGTGGTAATATTTATCAAAATGTTGTTCTGTTTTGTATTAATGTTCCAATTGCCAATGTATTAACATATTTTCTTAATCACTGTGTTATTAGATTTTATGATGTACTGAGGCATTTGCCCCAGATGTGCAGGAATTTTGCCCCATGCTAGGAGTAAAAATCTGAATGTAACACAATTCCATTACACTCAATGATCACCTGTTAAACAATGCAGTGCTTACACGTTGTTTTGCCATATTGGAGAATCAACATTTATCATATCACGATGCCCAACTCGGTAGCGTGGTGGTAGAGAGTCTGCCTCACGTTCAAGAGGTCCCGAGTTCGAATCTTGGTCAGGGTGAGTTACCTGGATAAGGTTTTCTCCGGGGTTATCCCTTATCCTGAAAGACGAATGTCGGGTACCTCTAAGCTCTATGGACTCTGGGCACATTTGAGCATCATTTCACCCATTCTATTCATCGTAAGTTATGACTTAACGCTGGAGGACGTAAATTACAAAAAAAAAAAAAAGAAAAAAAAACATATTACAAGTATAGAACCAGAACTATCTATCACTTATAGGAAGAGTAATAGACGTTCATCCAAATCCTGTGGACTTTTTCCCTATGTTACTCTACTTATTCTTACTTAAGGATATATTCTAGAACAGTGACTGCCAACTGAATTATAGAAGAGAAGATCAGGATTCTCAGTGAATGAAATCTCATAATTAGTGAGGCTGACTGAAAGAATACACAGTACACTACGTCTCGTGTTAAGCAGATGGTGCGGATGCTTGCGCACTGTAACGCCGGTTCTCGGCGTTAGTTGGCGGCTCTGAAGCCGGATGAAGAACATTAAGCACCTGTTAACGGCTTTCGCTCGACTCTTCTGCCTGCAACCTTGTGGCCTTCTGCAGTTCCTCAATTAATGTGTTTCTCCTACAATAGTTCTATGTAGCTATGGCACCGAGAGTGAGATGTCCCCCTCTGTTGTCTTCTCTTACTCCTAAACCTGCACTAGCCCGCCTAGGTAGCGCGGTGGTAGCATGTCTGCCTCACGTTCAAGAGGTCCCGAGTTTGAATCTCGGTCAGGGTGGGTTACCTGGATAAGGTTTCTTCCGGGGTTTTCCCTTATCCTGAAAGACGAATGGTGGGTAACTCTAAGCTCTGTGGACCCCGGGCTCATTTGAGCATCATTTCAGCCATTCCATTCATCGTCCGATAAGACTTAACGTTGGAGGAAGTAAATTACAAAAAAAAGTAATAGTAACAAATTAAAAGTGCACTAGAAATCGTTATGAGGTTATAAATTAGTTTCTTTTTTAATCAAGAAACTGAGTTTATTTTAATGCATAGCAACATTTTAGGTTATCTTTTTAGATATCCTAAGAATGAAAACTGCCTCACGTTCAAGAGGTCCCAAGTTCGAATCTCGGTCAGGGTGAGTTACCTGGATAAAGTTTATCCGGGTTTTTCCCTTATCCTTCAAGATGAATGTCGGGTAACTCTAAGCTCCATGGACCCTGGACTCATTTGGACTTCATTTCACCCAATTCATTCTCCGTCCGATATGTCATAAGCATAAAAACACGATTTTGTGGAATATTTGCCATTTTTCAGAGGTTCAGAATTTACAAATACTTCTCCTACTAGGTATACTTTCAAATCTTTATCTGCTGATAACACGATTAGTTCAATTATAGATTTAAAGGTCCATTACTAACAATCGAAGTTTATAGAATAGCAAAAAAATCTATGTTTACAGGATTCCTTCTCACGGTTTCCCAATTACGTCCGCATGCATATCTGGTTTTCCTTCTTCCATGCTTTATTTACCATTTCTCTGTCCCATATTGGATTACTATTCTCCACCATATAAACGTTTATTTGCACGTCTTGCTGGCGAATTTCGTTCAGTTATTTTGTTTTATTCATTGCTGTAAATTAGAGAATTTAAAGTACAGAGCGATGATTTTATTTCGACCGCGATTAGGCCATACACACTACCAAGACGAACGCTTTTAGTACATCCTAATGCATTGATCGGTGTCAACTCCCTCAATGTATTATAACTGAATAGCAATTCATAGAAATTCCCATGATGACATCAAGCTAAGCGGTATAAGGAGAAGCCAACTGAAGGTGGTTTTACAGTCACCTAGGTTGGTATGATCAAGCTGTAGGAATAGAGGTACACACATATAGCGGAGGGGCCCACAAAACTGGAGCAGAGCTCCGCACCCAAGCCATCATGGCACTATTGCTTCAGAGGAAGGAGGGATGAACGGGAGACACGATAAAGTCGCCCGAGTCCTTAGAGATTGTAGATTGCAACGCCGGCCAGCCTTGTCTACAAACCCGGAACCACCAGGAACTCAGCTCCAGAATGCAGCTCCGGGTTTATCAGCACTCCAAAGCGCACCTACACCGTGTAACATACATAGTACTTTATCCATGAAATATACTATAGTTGATAATGAGGACAGTAAACTATGGAGAGACATTTGTGATAGAAGAAGACCTATTTTCTGACAAAAAAAAAAAAAAATTCAGTTGGTTGACAATATTCTAAACCTGTCTAACTCAACAGGAGCCTTACCTTCTCGACATGCCACAAAGGCATCCAGTCCTTGCTGACTCACCGTTACTCTTGCTCCGCAACACTGAAACAAGAAAGTTCAAAGCTAACATACTAAATTATAGGACTTATTTAAAAACAAAAGATTAAACTTTTTGCAGATCAATTTGTTAAGTACTTTCTTTTATATTTTTGTATTAATCTTTTCTTTTTTTATCACACTGTTGTTTGTGGTTTTGGATTGTCCATGCTGACTCGGATATGCTTTCATTATCTTGAATAAAATAAGATTGGCAACTACTAATGTCATAGTATCGCCACTCAAGATTTGTTTGACTTACTTACTCATATGAAACGGCCGTATTTAAGCAAGACGTCGGGCCCAGAAAACATAGTTCAACTATTTACGACAACCACAAAGATTGGAAATTTAGTTGTGAGACTTTTGCAAGAAACATTCCTTTTCCTAGAAGCTTACATTCCAGTAGGGAGACCAAAATATACGCCAATAAAATGTTATTAACCAGTTGGGCTTGCCAAGAATTTAAAGGATAATTACCCTTCTTTTTGCGGAACAGTTTAGCAGTGTTCTCTGTCATTAGTTAAAATGTAACAGTTAAGTCAACTCATCAAACATTAAATATAAGAATTTTCTTTAATTTTGAAGTATTTATACCAATTTCATTTCCCCAAATTTTAAAGTCTTATTTGCAGGGAGTCAAAGGCGACATATTCTTTCAAAACATTCATTGCTAGGTAAGAATGTTTTGGAATTTGTTACCCCTATTAAACCAGTGTACCTCAATCACCCAAAAATAACATTATATTAATGAACTGAATTTATAAAAATTTACGAAACTATTGTGATGCAACAGCCTAAGTACTTAATCAGTCTCAAGTATTAATTTACATAACTCCCTCGGCATAAATATATTAAAAAACCGTTATATGTATGTAATGGGTTTGTCCATACGTTTTCGCACTTTGCTTAAATTTGTTGATGCAAATTAGGTTTGACAATGCGCTTTATGTCATTCTGTAATACGCTGTGTGCCCTACAACACAGTTTGTTTAGTTTTGGTTTGCTTATATACTCTTTGTTGTTTTCAAGTAAATAAAAGAACGTAAGGTCGACAACAAAGCGCATTTTCGACTAATTACTTTGTTAACTGAAAATTATTTTCGTTTTAGAGAAGACAAGTGGCGGTACTGTTTGCGCTTTTTCAGCTACTTCTATATAAAACTAAGCAATTATCAGGTCCTTAAATATCCCAATTACATACTCATAAAGCATTACAAATAACGATAATGGGGTAATGTTTTGTGAAATTCCCAATAAGCTCATACAAAATGAATTTGATAAACAATTTTATTCTTACTTGAACTGGCATCGTGTTGCTCTCGCGACCTCCATCGTTCATCACATCTCCTTCTAAGATAACAAGAAAACAGAAAATAGAATTTTTCTTAATAGCTAATCCATTCAGTGACATTTTTTACAAATAATCAATAAGCTATAAGTAACTTATTTAATAATAATAATAATAATAATAATAATAATAATAATAATAATAATAATAATAATAATAATAATAATAATAATAATAATAATAATAATAATAATAATAATAATAATAATAATAATAATAATAATAATAATAATAATAATAATAATAATAATAATAATAATAATAATAATAATAATAATAATAATAATAATAATAATAATAATAATAATAATAATAATAATAATAATAATAATAATAATAATAATAATAATAATAATAATAATAATAATAATAATAATAATAATAATAATAATAATAATAATAATAATAATAATAATAATAATAATAATAATAATAATAATAATAATAATAATAATAATAATAATAATAATAATAATAATAATAATAATAATAATAATAATAATAATAATAATAATAATAATAATAATAATAATAATAATAATAATAATAATAATAATAATAATAATAATAATAATAATAATAATAATAATAATAATAATAATAATAATAATAATAATAATAATAATAATAATAATAATAATAATAATAATAATAATAATGATAATGATAATAATAATGATAATGATAATGATAATGATAATGATAATGATAATGATAATGATAATAATAATAATAATAATAATAATAATAATAATAATAATAATAATAATAATAATAATAATAATAATAATAATAATAATAATAATAATAATAATAATAATAATAATAATAATAATAATAATAATAATAATAATAATAATAATAATAATAATAATAATAATAATAATAATAATAATAATAATAATAATAATAATAATAATAATAATAATAATAATAATAATAATAATAATAATAATAATAATAATAATAATAATAATAATAATAATAATAATAATAATAATAATAATAATAATAATAATAATAATAATAATAATAATAATAATAATAATAATAATAATAATAATAATAATAATAATAATAATAATAATAATAATAATAATAATAATAATAATAATAATAATAATAATAATAATAATAATAAATTATTTCCTCTCTAAAATAACACATGTTAAATGAAACATAAAATAGATGTTAAGCTGGTCTTGTAGCTCAGTCGGTAGAGCGCCTGCTATACTAGGGGTCCCGGGTTTGACTCCCGGCGGTAGGAGTAGGAATTTTTCTCCGTCCAAGGTTATTCCTCATCTTCCCCAGAGTCTGGAAGTCTGAATGAGAGTGCGAAAGTGTACGTGATTAATGATTAAAAATCAACCGAACAAGAGTTAACACTTTCGCTATGTTCCAATGGCGAAAGGCCCTATATGATAAAGGAGCGGTATAAATGGAGCAAAAAAGAGATCTCAAAATACAAGGTATGTATACATTGCAAAATTGATTTGACATGGTGTTGCTCTCTCGTCCTCCACCATTCGGCACTTCTCCTCGTAAACCAATGAGAAAACAATGAAGTAGTGTTCTCCAGAGAAAACAGCTTCCGATGTAGAGATACCGAACACATAGTATTTTGAGCAGATTTGAAGTAATCGTAGCAACAGTATCAATTATTACAATAATTTTAATAATAATACCGCAATTATTACATTACCTTAAAAGTTTTATTACATTAGCTTCTTTTGAACTTCGGATTCTCTTTCAGAAGGAAAGTAAAGAAATATAGTATTTCGGAAAATAATGAACCATAAGTTGCAAAACTTACTTGGCATTGTGTTGCTCTCCCGGCCTCCATCGTTCAACACATCGGCTCCTAGAACACAGAGGTAATAGTGAAATTCATCTTAGACACATAATATCCATTGCACATTTAATTGTAGTATACTTCAAATTTCTTATAAATAAATATGTATTTCATAAACCAATTTTAGGTTACTTCCTGTTAATTTAATCTAATACTTTAGTTTACAATAATAATTATAGTAATCATAACCATTATCGTCAAATAATTATTATGTATTTGGCTTTAAAGCTTGAAATTGTACACAGATAAAGCTTAAGGGAGAAGACAACTATACAAAACTTCGCTTTATAATTATTTTAAGGTTTACTTGGCATGGCGTTGCTTTCCCGAACTCCATTATTCATCACTTCAGCTCCTAAAACAAAAGAGTAATTGTCTCCGAACATGATAATTCCTCATCTTCCCCAGAGTCTGGAAGGCATGAATGAGATAGCGAATGTGTGCGTGATCTAATGAGTAAAACCCAACGAATTGGACTTAATGCCTTCGATATGTTTCAAAGGAGAACGGCCACCGATATGACCATTGGAGTTAAAGGCGGGGTATAAATGGAACAAATAAAAACTAGTAATAAGAAAATTCAGAGATTCATCACTATAATTAGTCAAATGATTTTTCAGGAATGAATTTCGTTGAATAGTTGAAGTAGAAGGCAGTGGGGGCTCGTGCCGAAAAAAAAAACAGCGTACTGCAGGAAAAAGGTCTATGCAACTCACCTAGTTTCGAAGAATGAAGTCCATACGCCCATTTTTCTTTATGGTATAAACAGAATTTCTACTTCCCTTCGATTTTTGCTCAATTTTTAGATCTTGTATTGGTCACCCTAATATTTTTGTACCAACACTTACTTCTAATGCTCGCCTTGAAAAGGGAGTTTTCAGAAGTTCATCAACCGTGTTCATTATTTATTGGTTAAAACTTTCGTTACTCATACATTGAAAGAAATGAATTTATAACACGTTTCACACACACACACACACACACACACACACACACACACACACACACACACACACACTCAAAATAAACAGATATAGCCACTAGATGGCGTTACACAAAGAAATACTTGGATACAATGCGAGCATGCGAACCACATTCACTTGTTATGGGGGATTCTTGTCATGGTCGCGGGAATGGAGTATCGTGCCAACATGATAGGTGTGTCACAAAAAATCTGTCCTACAATTTAATAACCATTAGGCATTGGATTTGTTTACATAAGTAGGATGGAATTAGTTTCTAGAACTAAAACATAAGGCAACGATAGGTTTTTAAATGATTTTTAATACATATTCAAGTTCTACAGCTATGAGTGTGGGTGGCCCTGCTTCACCGTGCAGCGAATGATCACCGCGCAGGAATCAGATGCAGCACGCATTTGTGCGAAAATCTATGAACTCAGGACATCAGGAAGGCAAGAGGGGAAGGTTGTACGCATGCGCAAGAACTGATTACCAAGCTTGCTGGCTCTCAGCACGCTGACGTCACGGATGCGTTCCATTAGTTAGGTAGGTGTTTACCATGCATCAAGATTTCATTATTGGTCGTACTCGATTTCTTATACTTACAATAATGCCTTGTTATTTACATGGTCTTTTAAAATTTCTACAATGGTATTTATAAAACAGAAAAGATCGTGCTGCAGCAGCGCAGCACGTAAGGATGAAACGCTCCTGGTTGAAGGTGAGGTGAAGGTTCAGTTTCGAGTATTTCGATAAGCCAATTTGGTGCCTAATGTTAATTTAAAACTGGAATAGTGAGTACGCAGGGTTGATGATTTCATATTTTGTGACAGTAAAATTCTTCGAAATACACTTTCTGAGAACGAATTTATATCTTTTGATACTCTTCAATCCATTATTTGTGAACAGAATTTCTCGTACATCTTTCTTAATATTTGTGGCAATATGCTATTGGTAACATTGAGCGCTTTTGCTCTAATTTCTGGGGGTGTAATTTCAATGTCATTGTTACTAATGTTGGATATTTTGACATATATTTCTAAACTAGCTCTGCGCTTTTGACGATCAAAACGGGAATAATCGATACTTGCGTTTAACAATGTTATGTGGCTACTTCTGATTGGTCGAATACCAATACTCTAACGAGGCCCATAAAATTACTGCTACCGGTCGTATGAATAATAAAGTTTGGCATGATTGAGTATAAAAGTAACAAAAGATCAGTGCTATTTGCGAGAATGCCAAAATTCCAAAATAGATACTATTTGTTCTGATTTGTTATATAATATGTATATATAAATAATATATGTAATGTTTTGATATAAAATTAATTGGCGTTTGCTAGTCTTGCAAACACTCGAGAAGGCTGAACCGATTTGCCTAATTTTGGTTTTGAAATATTTGTATAAGTACAAGGAAGGTTTAAAAGGTGAGGAAAAAGATTTGAAGTGATAATGGGACTGGTTATTAACGAAATACGAAAGTAGATGCGCAAACTTTCACGGAACACGTGCACCTTCTTTTATTTTCGACAAATATTCCACTCCTTGCCAAAGTCTTCAAAGATACTTCAGTTACCATATTTTATTAAATAACGTTTATCGTTTGTTATCAAGAATGTTTTTATGTAGCATGATGTCATATCTTTCGAGGATTAGACACAAAATTAATTTACTTTGCGTTTGGCCTTTGCGTAGACCATAAATAAATCGCAAGTACAGTGGTTGGAAATTTGTGGAATAAACTTGGTGTTTCCCTCTTTCTCTCATGGACAATTATACGTCGAAAAATAACATCGTTTTATATATTTAAGTACCACAAAAAAGACAAACAATATTTTTACCAGAAATATTTAAATTGATTAACTTAATTGTAGCTGTGTTGTATTTAAACCTCACCACAAACGCATAATAAATAACTAATTAATCCGAATTTCTTTTATTTATATAGATAAGTTTGGACAACCTTTATTGGTGATACGAAGTTTTCCGGGTCAGCTAGTATTAAATGGAAAGGAAGGAGAAATAACGTTTGTAACAAATACCACTGTCGTGAAAGAATTTTAAGATCACAAAAACTGTTTAAAATTAAGGATAGAGACTCATTGCTCTTGAACGAATCAATATAAGTAAATTATAATTAATAAGTTGGTATTTTGAGTAGGAAGTCTATTTATTTAAACAGTCATAAACTTCAAATTTCCTAAAGGTTACATAATATTAAACCATTTCGAACGCAGCCCTTAATAAACAGCTCCCGATTATTTCATCAGAAATGAAGTGCATATCCTCAGTTGTCCAGAAAAGTTCTGTGAATACACAATCTGATATGCCTAATATATCTATTAAACCGTCACAGGTAGATAAAGTATTGCTACATGAAAGATTTCTGTGTTGCTAATCGCTCCTAAGATGCCTTTTTGGATTTAAATGTCTCAAATATGCATAGTTTTACAATGACAGCTTAAATATGTCGCTCTTCGTCGTCTTTATGAGGCAAAGGTCGTGCAGTGTCGAAACCATCACAGAGCTATCACCTTTTATTAGTCCAACTATTTAGCCTATTAATTATATGTATAATCACATTTGAGCTCTATTTGCAAATAAATAGAAGAATAAACTTTTAAATAATGTTTTAGGAAAGTGAGTGGAGCTACGTGAAAGCAACACATATTCCAATTTTTAAGAGAATTAATCGCTAGAGAGGTTTACAGGACCCTAGGAACTTCTTCCTTTTAAACAGAATGGCTTATACTTACATCTATTTTTCTAAAGGAAGAGAGTAGTTACACATTAATACAGCAATGCCTATTTTAAACAGACATAAGAAACACCAACATAAAGGGTTTTGAGTTCCTGTCATGTCTTTGCTGTTGTACTTCATTCCGGTGCGGTGCATTGTGGCCAGCAACCAACTGGCGACAAACAAGAGGCAAAATTATAAGAGGGAGTGAGGTTTATAAATATCTGCGCCCATAACGTTGCATTTTGTATATGGATTTGAAAACTCTCTACGGGAATAGAATTAATGTCCTACACTCATATAGTGAGCTGTTTGCTACTGTCACGACGGCAGCGAAAGCCTACCATATAAGTAAGTATTAACTGCGAATCATCCCATTCCACCGTTTTGTTGTTTACTGTCAATAGAAGCAAGAACAACAAAATCTATATTGAAGCACAGCCATTGACGTCATGAGCCACATGTAGCCTCTTTGGTGTATAGGGCTAGTGTTTCAGACATTCCGATTTCAGAAGATCTGGAAGATTCGGCTATCACGGTGTTCCATTCCTTCGTTTCGAGAGGTTTAGGTTCCCCGAACATTGCTCTGTTTATAAGTTAACTGTATTGTCATTTTCTCACGTTATGTACGCTGTCCTCTGTGTAGATTTCTGTGTAAAAACCTATTTGAAATAACTCCAATTAACTAATACATAATATGGGAGAGCTCTGGCCCATGACAATAAATGCACATTTGGTTTTGCAGACAATGAATCTGTCACACGATATCACTAATTCTACTCTGTATTTACCTACACATAATATGCGTAAAACTGGCATCGCGGAAAATTCTCAAAGTTTCATATTAATAAATACATCCTCGTTTAAGATTAGAGCCCGGTACTAGTAATACAGCCACAATAACACGCGGTAAGTTGTAACATGAGATTCAGCAATTCTGTCTTTTATAAATGCACAAATTTCATCATTGCATACCACTTTACACTTTTAATTCCTCTACCAATTACCTAGAGCAAACAGGGGAAGTATATGGTTTTGGACCGTCCGAAACATCTCAATCTAGATATAATCAAAAACATTATAATTTCACAACCCAGTATATAAAAACATGTCACTTTTAAGAAGAGACCTTCATTTGTTTGTGCGTGTGCGTGGGTGTGTATTTGTGCAGGGCAGAAACAGTTTCGAGAAATCGTCTAATCTCAAAATAAGCTTCACATCCAATACTGTTTCTTAATTATTCATTTGTTAAGAAGTGACTGAAATAATCAAGGTGTGTAGAATATGCTTTTTATTTTTACGAGGAATACAGTTTACACAATGTAATTTCTGATTAGCCTGATTCCGATTGTCTATTCATTTTTCCAAACATGAACCTTAAAATTTAACTTTTCGTTAAATTTTTTCTTGTAGATTTACTTGCTTAACTGAATCCATTACTGTTCCTTGAAAACTTTCAGTAATTCAAGCTAAATCCTTTTGTGATGCAATGTCCTAACTTCTGTTTCTCACTAGGCTAAAGCTCCAAAAAGGCAAAATTGTTTACACAAACTCGGAGAAGCGAGGGGCATGTTCCGAATCCAATAATAAAATTTATAAAATAATTCATTGTTTCAAAAGTATCCATGCATTTTAAATGAAATTTTGTGTTTATATTAATTTTTCAACCACATATTGAACATTTCAGAGACGTCCATTAAAGCCATGGAAGTTTTTAATTTTCACTGATAGCTCCCTTTAAATATTTAACGTTGACACTGGCCTTCAGTTTGCCCTATGTTTCTACAATAAGATATGCATTGAAACCTCTTCAGTAAACAAGACGTATAAAAACAAATCCTTTTACAAACATAAATTACAGAATAAATACAAAAGCAAGCCTTATTGAATTAATGCAGTTATTTGTATCTTCCATGTGTTTCCAGTAGAGCATGAAACAGAGGTAACATTTTTTTTTTCTCACACTTACTTTTAGCTTCCTCGTATGAAAGTCTTACAAACAGGTACCTGAGGTCAGACACCTTTGGAGGAACCGAGAAAAACTAGATCCAAGGGCATATCCAGGGTAGGGATCATCCCGTTACCCCAGGTATGAGAGTGAAAATGTTGATGATATGAAGTGATGGTGCATTAGATCAAGGGAAAAGTGATTGTGGAGCAGGTGATGGAATGAATTGCCGGGGGAAAGCAGAGAGATGAAAAAAAATCCATCTAGGTGCTGCGTCGTTCAACATCAATCCCATCTGTTGTCTGAAGAGATCGAACCTAGGCCATCTTGTTAAGAGGGGAGTATTTTAACTACTTAGCTTTTCGTTCAGAATCATTAAAAATTACTAAAATCGCGTCTTTCCTTTTCTGATATTCAGAATTTTCATTGAAAAACGTTTATATATATGAATGAAAATGGCCTAAAATGTCCGTGAAGGGCAAAGGCTTCCTATCAGATAGGACTATAAAGTGGAATAAATGTTATTTATATAAAAATGTATGTATTTTATTTATGCGTCAGGTATTTGAAGATTTTCCTTATGATTTCAAACCATAAGCTTATATACTACCTTTATAATTTATTTAATGTTGATAAACAACATTTTTAAGCTTTTAATGACCTTGTAATTTAAAATGTAATAAAGGAAAGGTAAGGCACTGATAAATTACCCCATTATAGTGTAAGTTAAAAAAATATTGTTGATTCTTACACATTCATATAAACATTTTCTTAAATTATATTTCATATCACTATGTTCTTGTAATAATTTAGTTGGGTATTTAAATTTCTTCCACTACATATATAGTACGAATTCGTTCTTTTTGGTTTGTATTTTAAACTTAATAATTTTTGTACTCCCAAGTAGTCTTGAGTTGTTTCAAAATATAATAGATAGCTACTGCATTATAAAGATCAGGTTGCCCCTTCAGCCCCATGTGTACATATAACAAAGTCTTATCGAAGCCATTTCTGAAACACATTGAGCTCGATTAGTACTAAGTAAAGAAAGAAGAAGTCTGGCCCCCTGGCTCAGTCGGTAGAGACACTGCCTGCTGTGCAAGGGGTCCAGGGTTCGATTCCCGGCTGGAGGAACTAAGATGATTCCCTATCTTCTCCAGAGTCTGGAATATGAATCACAGTACGAATGTCTGCGTGATGTAGTACTTAAAAATCCAAAGTACCAGCAACTGCGACATAACACCATCGGGAACAGGCGATATTTTCCAAAGAAAAACGGCCACCGATAGGACTGTTGCAGGTAAAACGGGGGGTAAAAATGGGGGAAAGAAACAAAATAGAATAACAAGGTTTTGTTGGACTAATTTCTGTAAGAGTGAGTAGAAAGTGTGAAATGTGAAATACACGCGCCATACACACAGAGATAGCGAGTGAGTGAGTGAGTGAGTGAGTGAGTGAGTGAGTGAGTGAGTGAGAGAGTGAGTGAGTGAGTGAGTGAGTGAGTGAGTGAGTGAGTGAGTGAGTGAGTGAGTGAGTGAGTGAGAGAGACGCATACAATGGTATTTGTCCACTTCATACTAATATGAAAATTACTGGCATAATATAAACTTTATTAGGTAACGTAAATAGTGCAACTATATAACTGGAATAAAGGGCAGTTTTTTTAATTGCCTATTTCACTTTTATTTCAAAATTTTATTTCAAATGTTCTCAGCTACTATGTTTCGT
Source organism: Mantis religiosa (assembly GCA_030765055.1). Classification (NCBI taxonomy): domain Eukaryota; kingdom Metazoa; phylum Arthropoda; class Insecta; order Mantodea; family Mantidae; genus Mantis; species Mantis religiosa. The sequence continues at coordinate 306,250,190 of CM060948.1, read as the reverse complement.
ACTTTTAAATAATACTTATTTGACATATAATTTCCAAAGAAGTATCTGTAAATGTTAGATTCAGTCAATAAAGGTGTGCCTATATTTTGGATGAAGCAATTATTCTTACCACAGAATGTTTATTATATAATATTTTTAATTCAAAATTTGATTATGAAGTGTTTGTAATCACAAGCTCAAGTAAAATTCATCGATGAACTCAGAAACAAAATTAATTTACTTCTTTCTTTATTACAAATATTTAGGTAAACTCGCGTTATAGAACTATCTCTGTTAATTAAACTGAACTTGGCTTACCTGTTTGAATAAAAAAGGCACATACGCACAGAAGTACAGGGGTAAGGTATAGAGAATTCATTTTGAAGGCAACCTGCAACCAAAGCAATAATAAATTATGTTAGCTAGTTAAATAAAAATAAACATAAAAGCCCATTGTTTGTAAACAGTATGAATATACACTTTTTAACATAATTTCAGCTAAATTTGCCACCCTGTCAAGAACAATTTATTAAATGGCTCGTTGCAGGGGCGTATACATCATGTGAAGTCAGTAGTGCAGCTGATTTGACCAGCTGTAACTTAGCTTCCGCAGAAAAAAAACATATTTTACAATTTTAAAACTCGGACTAAGAACATGCTGTGATATCACCCAGGCTGTCTGTAAGCTGACAATTGACGCCTCGGGAATATATCCAAGCAAAAAATTGCATTATTAGGATTATTAAAATAATTAAAATCTTCGGATACAGTAACTGAATGCGTAACGTCAGTAACTTTGGAAGAAAAAGCAGAAAGAAGTATCCCAAAAGCAGAAAAGTGGCTTTGTTTTCAAAAAGGTGATATATAAAATTTGGAATCAAAATGAACGCTGTACAAAGAGACACATGTGACACTTTTCTATGATGAAAGTGCTTAACCAATAGCTGCTTCTTCGATTATTTTCATTTAAACTTAATATTTACCATTTAGCTGCTTTGATTGGTTTTCTCCCCTAGACAGACATTTTTACTGTTAATATAGCTATTATCACAATTGAGTATATATTATATAGTATTAAATTGTGCATGTTTTTCTTTGCTTCCTCTTTGCTACTATTTATTAAACATCTACATCCAATCTTTCCATAGCCATTGCTGCACTTTCTTTCCTCTTTGTAGTTACGTCATTTGTCTGAAACCACTTTTGCAGGTACACCTGATGATTTTCGAGTTTGTCACATCGACAACACAGAGAGAGTATGCAGCTATATGTGACTTGCACAGCGAATTTCAAATCCGAGATTTATTTGAGATGTAATAATCTCAAATGTTAAGTAACACATATTTCGCTCTAAGCAAAATATAGATACAGGAGAGCTAAGACTTTGGTAAATTTAGTTTCATTTATACGGTCTCCGGGAAGAGGCTGCTGTTTCAAACGTTGATGAAAATTCGGAAGACATAGAGAATCGACCATAAAAAATTATTGTTGCATACGAAGGGGTTTTCTTCAGTTTGATATTAAAATTTACAATAGTAAAACATTAATTTGAAAGGTGACTAATATTCTTACAATATTTTAAATGTGAAAAAGAAAGCTTTGTTGGTATCAAATACCGAGCTTTAAGGAAACAAAGATCCAATATTATGGCTTACTTCCCTAAGAAAAGGGAATGCAATAACTATATATATGTTAGCTTTGCTAATATTAATAACATTAGCTTATTAACATATTTGGAAAACACTGCTTTCGTACAGTAGTTGCAGGGTGCAGTTATAGTAAAAGGAAAATGCCTTTGTCAGATATATATTTCAAACTAAGTTCCACTCTCACTACCCCTTAAGATAAACGTGATTTGAACGAATCAATAAGTAACTAAATAATAACTTATACTATCCATAAATTATTAATGTTCTATTGTAGTTAATAAATTCCGATTGCTTCCATGCCCACTACATCAAATCCATATGTGTAGAAATAGATTATGTAACAGTTATCTGTTTAAAAAAAAAAACGAGTGTTTCTGCCCCGCGAGAATCCGATAACTCAAGATTTTAAAAAGCATACATTGAAGCCATGGTTTTAACGCTGCACTTAACCGATTTATTGGGCTATAGCCCTATACCCTTCGGCGTTTCTCTTTGAAGCTGAAATTAGTTATTCTCAGACCGCTGTCAACACATATTTCCAGCAGTTATAAATGCATGTTGGTAATGGGTCAACAGGTCACTAGAAACACAACCTGTGTCATAAAAATTGCTTAACAATTCGATATATATATATATATATATATATATATATATATATATATATATATATTTATTTTCCTCTATTAATTATGGTCGAAATGCTTTATTGTGTATACAAGAGCTGTAGCCTACAGCATAACCACAAATTTAATAGAAATAAATACAAACGAATGTTTGAAGTGTCATTGCGTTACAGTTACATAAATTTCTCTGCCCACAGTGGGTCATTTTCACATAATTTTTAAAAGCTACACTTACCAAGGCTTATTTTCAAACTACTTCATACACATCTAAATTAATATTTGCAGAAATATGCCTTATTTACTTTTAGTTGAAAATCAAATTGATATCAGATGTTTGAAAATGGTTCTTGAAAAGTTTTTCTGCGACTTAAAGATTACCAGTTAAACAAAATTATAAGAAGTAGGTTATCGGTGAAAGTAAATATCAAGAACATAAGATATTTAAACATAAATTGTTAGAGGCTTTGCTGAGATATAAAAGAAATAAAAATATTTGGCTGTTAAGGATAGTTTGGGAAAGGAAGCTCCCCAACCTAAACTAAGTATATATTAATCGGACTTTTAATTTGTGTATATACTTTCCAATGAAACTAGTTCCCAAAAGAGTTTTTATTCGATTCAGAAGTCCTCAAAATAGATGTTTCCAGTATATATAGAGGCATTCAATACTTTCAGTTAGCTAAAGATATGAGCTACAAAAGTTCTGAGCCATTTGGTCCTTTATAATCTTATCTATGCTATATTTTTGAATCTCATTTAGAAACTTTCTGGAAATTAGCGTTTTTCTATTAATATTAATACTAATTATTTTAATATAAGTGAATGTTAAATATTTAGGGCAATACCTTTCATTCATTCTAGTGTAAGCGCGATTTTGATCAGAGATTTAAAAAGCGGGCTTTTATCATTGCTTTAAAAGTTCAACCATTTTACGGGGCATCACGAGATGGTTTAGCAGACGCTACAGGTATTTGAAGTGTTATAAAAGTATAGCCAAGAGCATCCAATTTCTCTAAAATGTTGATACCTCATAAAATTATGATGTAAATTGTACGTTTTAACTAGATCTAAAGTTTTCGCAAAGTAAGTTTCTATCAAACTCTTTTGATTTACCAGGTATACAAAATTCTTTTAGATGATGTCAGTTTCCTAGTCTATTTACAGAAAACTAAGGATAAAAATTTTATTGTCATAAATATATTAAATATATGGTAGCTTAAACTTTTTAGAGGCGCTTTCGAGAAGGATAGTCTGACTTGCTCGAGTTTCCGTTAACATTTTCGTCTCCCATTCTTGAAAGAAACTAAATTTAAATACCACCATAACAATTTATTGCCTTTTTGGCTTTTGAGTTATGCTGCCTACAGTAACTCATCCTCTGACTGTTTTGGGATTTAGGAGATTCCAAACATATATTTGTCGTCAACGATGAACAAGAATATTGATTTTAAATGGAACTCAATACTTCCGCTGTCTAACATGTTAGGGCGAGTAAACACGCTAGTCAAACATTTCAAAATTATATACATTTTATAATTATTCTTACATTTGCACAGTTTTATAGAAATATCAGTATATTAGTTTGACGGTCTCACAAGTTAACAAAGGAGCAGTTAGTTTACTAGACATGATTTCATCTCCTCTCTGACATCAATCGTAGGGTAATAACTGTCAAATTTGGTAATCCTTTTGGCATTCTTGTGTTTTCTTGGTGTTACGATGTTCTGTTGTTTTGTGCACGTTGTTATTGAGAATTATCATAAATACCACAAGGTGAAGGTCACTGTTTTCCATTCACAAGAAATCTCCATTTCGAACTGTGGTATTTGCAGTTATTCGAGAGAACCTTTGCAGGGTACTTTCTCGGCACTTTTATTTCAAATATTGTTTTTTTATATTATTGGAGAGTTTTAACTAACTATATGTGTGTCTTGTTTTATATTTTTAAATGCCTACAAATGCAGGCAAGGTATTATTATGTGTTTCAAATAGGAAGAGTTCACGCCTGTAGCCAATCAGATGCGTTAGAGCATTCGCCGTTGCCACCTAGTTACCCCCACTCTTTTTATATTTCCCTCTCTCTCGCACACTTGCGAGTGTTCGTGATGCTAAACGTAAGTGAACGCAAACTGAATTTTCCAAAGTTTTATAATAATGCAGTTGCTGAAATCACAATTTCAACATGAATATTCATATATTATGCAAGTGTTTTAAATATTTAGTTTATAGTTAATTATAGTTTATGAATTATTTATTTTTATAATCCAACGAAAATACCAGCGATGCATCCATATAGTTGTGAATGTTACTTACTTTAAAAGATAATTCATCATTGTAATTGTCTTCAACGTCTGACTACTGCAAATTTATAATGATAGGTTCCACAATCTCATTACTTGCTATTTCTTTCCAAAAGTCGTCTTCTTGTAGTTTATCTGATGTCTCACGCAGTTTTCCCAGTCTTGTTTTGTTCCTTGTCAGTTTCTTCGTGAATAAGTCGTTCATCGTCAGTCAACTTAAAAATATTATTTCTGTTTGCAACATAATTTGAGCCCACACTAACTCTATCTAACTCTATCAGTAGTAAAGGGGGGGGGGGAGGTGGATCGCGTCTCATTGATCCAGCTGATACACTTTCTCATGGAAGAGTGAGTGATTAATGCTGCTTTGAACTCTAGAGTAAATAGTGATTACGAATCATTCATAAACAAAGATATAATGTGACAGGACACGTTCTGCCAGACTAGGAAGAAGTGTATCGTTTCCTCTCATCGAATCTAACAAACACCTTGCCCTATTCAAAGTACATATTTCTTTTACCACGTCATTTCAAATGTTCACATTTCAGTTCTGAGTGATTTCAAATATACGTTCACGCATACATGCCAACCAATAATGATATTCATTACAGTGGTTATGCCGCTATGCATTGTTATAATATAATGGTATTTATTTTATTTATTTGTATTAGGACAACTATCTGAGCTTAAAATATGGGGGTTTTACGGTTATGTTAAATACATTACTCTGTCCTTCCTCATGGATCAGCTTTTGCACAATCTGAATATTTGTCTTACCGCGAATAGTATTTCATATAGATTGATTAGATTGCCACTCGTCACACACCACTTAGCGGGAATACAATATGACAACACCGCAGGTCTCCGTTTGGTTGCTCACCAAGTAGTGCTCAAGGAAAAACACCTTCCAATTTGAAACAGATAATAGGCAAATATATCCTAAGACTCAATGTTGTAGAGATAAACCCTCAAAGTACGGAATACTCTAAGTAATTTGACGTTAATTTTATTTGTGGTACCAAATGAAATACACTAGACAACTTTTGAAAGAAGGGTAACCAAATTGGGATTGGTTACAATTTAAATCTTTCTGCACATTATAAAAGGATTTCGTTAGCTCCAACCTATAATTGTGGAAAAAGTTATGTATTAAGTGGCACCGTACTTCTTGACTCATACCTATAACTAATATTTCAAGTGAACTTTGCTCCTATGGTATTCAGCTAAGATTTACAGTTCCAAACGATTCATTACCTGTTTTCTTAGCTATTCAGGCTTGAAGTATTACAATTATGGAGCATTATGTTAAAGAATTACACTGGATGCAGATTTAATCAGCAAATATACTTTCAAAATAATTACTGCTGTCTGGTCAAATACGTTAGAATTGCAATGATTTGATTCATTATGGCAGAATTTTGCAGAAAGGTACTCCTCAAAATATACTGTGGCATAATTAATTATGCGTCCATAATGTATACGTGGTCGACCAATAAACTTATACACCAGATTTCTAACTGCAAATTAAACCATATTATTTAAATTTTCCATCGCTACCTTGAAAAGGTGTACAACGATTACAGGATATACACTATGACAAATACAAATTTTGAAATATCTTCTTAGTAGTCTGAAAATGTGGCTCTCAAGCTTCAACTTCATCTATTCAGACATAAAGTAGTCGCGGACTGCTAAAAGTGGTTTGTCCTGCAGTGCCTGAAGGGATTCAACTAATTGTTTGTATAGATCTTAATAGTCAACTAAAATGATTTAGTTTTTTTTTAGTTAATTGATGGAAATTAATCATTTCTCCACACTAGCCGTTTATAGGCTAAGGTTTTTGACGGATAGAGTCAACATGAAAAATTGATAGCCATGGCCGGGATTTGCACCTCGGATCTCCTGGTTTCCGTCCAGTCACTCTAACCCATTGAGCTACCATGGTCAACGTGCCGTCCTGAAATTAAATTCTCCATTTGACTCATATATTTGCCCGGTAGACCACTAGGGCTCTCGCGTTCGAGATACACCGTTTGTGGCAACTTACTATCGTAAGTACTTGAGTCCCAGGCTTCATCATTTAACTCTTATTATTTTAGTTAATTGATGGAAATTAATTATTTCTCTACACTAGCCGTTTATAGGCTAAGGTTTTTTATGGATAGAGTCAGCATGATTTAGTTTATTTTGTTAATGTTGTTCACGAAAGGTATATAAGTACTTTTGCTTATTGGTTATCCACTGTGTACAGAAAGGCTCGCACTCCATTCCATTCCATTCAGTATCGAGATTTATTACAAAGAATTGTGGTATCTGTATCCAAAAGAAGGAATAACTAGGTAAACATTCATGTGTATGTATATCTGCGTTACTAATGTGTGAATATACGTATGTATATATGCATATATATGACAGAGAGGCAGAGAGAGAAAACAGCTTAACTAAAAAATGGAAGGTCGAATCGCTGAGTAGCTTCTAGAGTTGCTACCCAAAAACTTCCAAACCTTTTGACAAAACCAAGCTATTATATATAGAAAAACGTTTCAAAAACAAGTAATTTTCCTGAAACTCTGCTTATATTTTGATTAAAATACAATATAGTTCGATACTTACATAACTAATGAAGTGTATGTCTTGTATTTTCTGGGAACAGCCTGCGAAATGAACTTCATTCGCGGCCATCTTATTCAATTCTACATATGTAATTGGCAAACATTGAAGACACCTATGTGGTATTGGCCATTTCTGAGTTATCTGTTGACGTTGGTTCTAATTGATCAACACGTGTAATGCTTAAGTCTTGCCGTTATACATTTTCTTGTTTCTATCAATGTTGTGGAAAGAGAATAGTACTTGAATCCTACAGCGAGCCACCCGAAATATCTAGTTATCTATTCCGTTTTGTACATTTCTTTCACATCTACACTGATATATGTAATACTATCGTATCTGCAAATGTTAGCTCCATTGAGATTGAGCATGTAAAAATACCTTGTGTAAGAATAGCTAGTAAAAATATATAAAAGCAAATGATGCGGGTGAAGAAATTCATATGGCCGCAGTAGATCAGTGGTTCATTGTATTATTAAGTGTTATGTTCTCTACTTACCGCTGTAGATCTTTCCTCTGGTTTCTGCAGGGTAATGGTAATGTGCGCCGATAACTATTCTTTTTATAGTGGAAAGTAGGTCGGTTTTATCGTGTATTGATAAAGGAAATCTATGCAAGAATTTTTAAATTATGTGTATATACTTTTACTGTCACCCGCAACATATTTTTCTTCACTCCTAAGATAAACACAATCTTGTTTCCTGTTAAAATAAATATTATCAGTCTTCCTAGTGCACAGAAAGATTGCCACCAACCCTCCACAACTAACCATGTACATAAACAGGTTTTTCTTCTTTAAGAATACTGGTAGGTGTTTATGTTTCAGTCCCTATCGAACGCTTTCTCAAGTTTTGTCACAAGCAGTTATATGATAATCACAATTGCGTTTTAAATTTCATGCAGTTCACTTTATCTTTTACGGAGTTATTTTATTATACTTCTGCATTGTCTTAAAGCCATAACGAAATGTATAAATGTGTAGTGAAATTTTATTTCAGTTTTCAAGAAGTGGGAAGAAGAATAAACTTTTTATGGACGAATTGTAGAAGACTTGGTTAGAAAATCTATTCAAATAAAACATAGTATGCATTTTTGGGCTATATGTACAAAACATATGCGTTTCTTTGGCTCCTTTTCTGCCTATGGTCATTACCATTCCAATTAAATTTTAGCTGTATAGTTATTATTGCATAAGTCGTACTCGTATGAACCGTTTTCCAACTTTATTCTTAGATACTTCTGATAAAATAGTACAAAATTATCATTTATCTTGTACATGTTTTCTACTTTCACCACCACAACCTTTTGCTACTGAATTTGAGGATAAATTACCACATTTCTTGTTCGTTATACGTATTATCTAAGTGCAGCAATTAGATAGCATAATACACATTATACATCCGCATTCTACTAATTAGATATCTTGCTACCTATCTCCATGTTACGGTGTTCGGATACAACCCCCTTTTTATTTCAACTAAAGAGGTTAAATTAACCACAAAATGCATCTTTTTGTAACCATTTATTTAAAGTCCCCAAACTGCATGGTCTTATACCGACTTGGAAAAGAAATTGTTAACACATATAGAAATTTTGATGCAAGCTATACAATGATATATACATTACATTATACAGTGGATTTTACAATGTTTAACGTAAATGAATTAACAATGCTCTATGAAAAACATTTTCATAAAATTTTAGCAGATAGTATTAGATAATATTCTTTAGTACATTTTGCAACACTTTGTTGTATAGATTGGTACATTTGAAAAACCGTAATAATCTATTCCATTAATTTATATCTTTCGTTGACGGTTAGATTGCCTGAAATGTTGAGTTATTTTCCTGTAGATGTCATTTGATGGCAATTCTCGATTATGTGCTAAATGGTGTTTCTTGTATTGTAGGCTGTGGATTCGGGTGGCTGTAGCTTAGATAGGATGTAGGAGTAAGTGAGTTTTATATGTCCAATTGGAATTCTAGTAATCAGTATTTGGTTTTGGCAACTTAGGAAATTAACTGAGGAGGACTCTGTAGAATTATTTCTTGCAACATAAAGCATGCTTTTCGGAAAATTAACTCAAGTTAGTTTCCATTTGTCACAGAGTGTTCTTTATAAGTTAACTGACGAATTGGAAAGGAACTATAGCATTTCGATTTTTACTTAGACAATTTCTTACATCCTTGGCTACTTTGTCAGCCAAATCGTTTCCTTAAATGCCAGTGTGCGAGGGAATCCACATAGACACAATGTTTCTTTTCTTCATAGAGTACTGTGAAGCATGTAATGTGTTTCATTAATGAGAGAGTGACTTTCTGAAAGATCTTGGATCGCTAAAAGAGCACTTCTGGAATCAGTCAGCACGAGAAAAGATATATTACCATCCATTTTATTAATATATGTCAGAGCATCCTTAGTGGAGAACTATTCACATGCTAAAATAGTATATAGGTGTGGTAGTTTGTATAGTATTTTGTTCTAAGGGTCAATAACTGTTGCACACCCACCACCGTTATTAGTTATAGAACCATCTGAGTATATGTGTGTGTAATTTGGATATTTTTCTAGTGCTTTTTGGAACATCTGTGTATACATTCTGCTGTTTTACATCGGATTTTGGAGTTTCGTGTGCAAGGACAAAGTTTATCTCGACAAAATTCACCCATTTATAAGTTAAAGAAGCGCAATTCAAAACCGAGTGAGGTGGCGCCGCGGTCGCTTTTGCGTTTGGCATTCGGGAGGTGACAACTTGGAACCCCGGCGAATTCTGGAGTGATCCGTCTTTCTTGTACCTCATTTCCTATATCCATATTTTCCATCATTATGGTCTCCTTCAGATTGCAGGACGCGGTGACTATGTTTGGAGGTTTGCGATTGGTGGAGGTTGTGCGTTCTGTGGAGGTTTGTCCGCCAGGGACTGCCCGGTCAGGAGTCGTCTACAAATGGGCCCCACAAAGACTTAGGTTCAATATAAGCAGCAACTACTAGAAAGTAGAGTGTACAGGACGGAAACCGAACTGGTATGGAGGGATGGCCTGAATGTCCCAATAGAAAGCACAAGCAAGCTAGAAACAACCTCTAGAAAACTTTCGAGAGGACTGAAGAGAAATAGAGAAGAGTTAGTTCGATGGATGGACCGGGTCTTCCCCTGGATTCAAAATGCAAACCAATGATGTAGAAAGTATCACAGAGCGAGACACATGATGAAACTCGTGTGAGAAATAGCACCACCTTGAAGGAAAGGAATTAGAGCATGACGGGAGTTAATCTGACAAGACCATCCGTCTATTTGGGGCTGAGACACAGGAGTGCGGCCTGGAGTACAATAATATCACCAGGACTCAATCCGCCTTGGCGAGGCGATGCCGAAGGTAACAACGTACCTCCGGCCTAACGCGGCCGGAGAAGTCGGTGGTCATCTCAAGATAATCAGCAATCACATCCAGCAACCTCTCCCATCCAAGGCACCTAAGATTTCTAATGCAATTATACTTTTAAATATTATCTAAATACCTGGTTTGCTGACACGCATTCAGTCCCATAAGTACCAGTGTGCCAAATGTTCGTCTTTTACATGACTGTAGGTCTGCTGAGGCTCATTGAGGCACACTTATATACAATCTATCTGGGCCGGATTTGAACACGCATCCATGGGGTGAGTAGACCAAGATCTAAACTCTTAAGTCTCTCAGACTGACACAACTATCTCCCTTATATGTACCCTCAGATATACATGTTTGATTCTGAAGCAACGACTGAGACGAGGAATCATTGGAGCAACACAAAATAACAACTCTCTGACAATTGTTGGTTTCAAAGGTACTGTTTATTTTTAATTTATGTTGCATCAACTACTATAAGTACAACAATTGTTCAGAGAAAGTACCATTTGCGGCCAAAGAGTTTTCCCAGCCTGTTACGCCAATTGTGTAAGGCCTTGTGTGCGATAACTGGAGGGATAGATAGCGTCTTCATTCTTGTAAATTGTTCAATCTAGCATGATAGACCGCGGAATTCAAGTATCCCCACAAGGTATAATATTAATGGATTGTTGTCTGATAATACAGGTAACAATTCGATGTACTCTCTTCTTCCAAGACATATTTAAGGAATTGCTAAATCTAAACCTTCTGTCATTATCTTTCAAAGTGCGTGGGATGTCCATCTTACTAAATACAAAGATCATATTGATATCCATATCCGGAAACAAAACTTTGCATCTTAGAATTACATCAATATGCGGTTGGTGTATCTGTGTATCAGCATTTACGTTTCCTTCAGTGAAAAATGAACCTATTGTATGATACCATATGAACCGAAACAGTAATTACTTATATTTTCTTCGGGTATTTTGAATTGTGTTATATTAACCAATGCTAACTCTTAGATACCCAGAATCAACAGTTAGGTCTGTTAACTATACCTTTAAGGTAAAAGATGGAATCGCGAAATATTATCTGTCTCACAACTCCTTTTGGTAATTTAACTCCATTAACGTTTCACTGAATTCAGATCTTCACTGAAAGTCATACTAACTTAAAAATTATATTTTTGTTTGGGTGGCATTTAACAGATGTTTGACTGACACTGTAATCCCTTGCTATATGGCTTTTGTATTTGTGTGCATTTTCTTGGAAATACAGTAAGAGATTAAGAGCAGTTTTGTCACTGAGTAGATTTTGTCCTCCACATTTTCTCTTGCTCTTCATGGTTTCTCTTTCATTTTTGACTTTCTGGACTTAGTTGTGCTTCTGTATAGACTAATCTAATTAAACATGTTACACTTCATGTCCACTCATAATTAAAACCTGTATTCTTTTCTTTTCACAAGAAAATATTCCACACAAATAAAGACAAGCTTTGTTTTTGACAAGTGTATTCATAGCCTCCTATACTCCTTTAAGAATTAATATTCACCGCAAATAACGTAAGACCTCATATGCGATTTGTGGTGAAGGAAGTGGCATCTCGTCAGGTTTCCTCAGGCTTCTCCAGTTTTCTTCACCATTTATTCCACCAAATGCTCCATCATCAACTTTCCTTTCTTCAGCTTCACCTTAACTTCATTCAATGTTGTTCTGCAATCTCACACTAGGCTGCAGTCTACTCTCCTCTGTTGCTGATTTTTGCTCATTGCTTCGGTTTCCGGTAGCGAAAAACGCATTCTCCGGCCAAGAGAGGCTTGCAACTAACCACGTCCCGCACCTGCACCACCACGTATGCACCCTACTTAAGTATTACACTTGATGTGGACAGGTGGCAACTGCGGAACCTTAAGCATTGACCCTGCATTGTTGTTGAGCCATGGGGTTCTTAGTTATGGTTTATAAACAACTTGAACTTTTTCCATAAGGTTATAGAAAGTTCAGATTGTGACAGATAATTATTATTGCACATTATTCTTATATTTATTTTACTCACTTGTTAGATGTGTTAAATTTAAGTTGAATATTCTATAGAGGTTTTCATTTTATATAATAATGTTGTAAACAGGAGCTAGGTACTTAAATTAGTAAAGGCTACGAGAATATTTAAATATACGAGGGCTATCCAGAAAGTAGATTACGTTTTGGAATAAAAAGTAAACAAAGTATAATACACAAATTTTATTATATACAGATGAAAGCCACACTCAAATACTACTTTTCGACATAGTCACCATTCAAATTAAGGCATTTATCGTAGCGATGTACGAGCTTGGAAATTCCTTCGTCGAAAAATTCGGCCGCCTGCGCCTTCAACCACTTCGTTACCTCTTCTTGCAGCTGTGCGTCGTCATCAAAACGCTGCATAGCTAGCCACTTCTTCATTGCTGGGAATAGGTGGAAGTCGCTCGGTGCCAGGTCGGGACTGTACGGTGGATGGGGAAACAACTCCCACTTAAAAGATTCAATAACTTCACGAGTGACATTTGCCGTGTGGGGCCGGGCGTTGTCGTGAATCAACAAGATCTTAGAGCTCAACATTCCTCTGCACTTGTTTTGAATGGCTCTTCTGAGTTTTTGGAGAGTTTGGCAATGCCTTTGAGAGTTTATTGTAGTGCCTCTTTCCAGGAAGTCCACCAAAATCACACCTTTTCTGTCCCAAAAAAACAGTCGCCATCATCTTTCTTGCCGACATTGTTTGCATGCACTTCTTGGGTTTTTGGGGAGAACTTGTGTGCCCCCACTGCATTGATTGCAATTTCGTTTCACAGTTCACGTGTTTCACCCATGTTTCGTCACCAGTTACGATGCGATCGAGTAAAGAGTCACCATCCTTATGGTAAACGTCCAAAAAGTTCAACGCTGCAGCCATTCGCTAATTTTTGTGGTCCTCTGTCAAGATTTTTGGAATCCATCTTGCACAAATCTTGTGGTAACCAAGCTTTTCGCTGATGATTTCGTGCAACAAACTTCGCGAAATTTGTGGAAAACTCAAAGAAAGTTCCGTTATTGTGAACCTTCGATTTTCACGGACTTTAGCATCGACTTTTTCGACAAGTTCGGCAGTCACTATGCTGGGTCTCCCACTTCGATCTTCGTCGTGAACATTGGTTCGGCCATTTTTAAATCTGATGACCCACTGACGCACTCCACCTTCAGTGATAATGTTGTCCCCATACACTTCACAAAGCTGCCGATAGATTTCTATCGGTTTACAGTTTTTTGCAGTCAGAAACCTTATTACTGCACGCACCTCGAAGCTCGCGGGATTTTCAATTAACGCAGACATTTCAAACCGTCACAGTATCTGAACGGAGCACAGCACGAACCTCTCACTAGCACGGCTAGATGCCGACTGAGCTGCGCAACGCTCTGACCCCAAGATGGCCGCGCTAGCCCCGCCCCTAGCGGAAACAGACGAAAACGTAATCTACTTTCTGGATAGCCCTCGTATATTGTCATCTAACTATCGGAAGGCATGGCCAGCTAGCAGCTGGGTGAGCGACAGGAGGCATTCAGGCCACGCCTACTGATTTATCTTGTGGTGTTCACTGACGGTGAGGAAAGTGTCACCGGTCGCTGGCCGCCTCTTTCCCCCTCCCCCTGACATCTGGAAGAGTCGGGATATTTCATCTAATTCGGAGCCTTCCAGATAGGCCAGTTGGTCTTATATAAGCGATGCGCCGAGCTGGAGAGAGTTAAGTACTTGACGAGCAGCCGGAGGAGCGCCGTGCTAGCGAACGGACTGTGTACGTGTATCATAGGAGTTGTACGTAATTGCGAGTGCAGAGTGGACCTGTGACAGTCGAACTGGTGAATTGTAATTGTGTGCGCTACGTAATTCTATGTAATCGGCAAGTGTTCCAACTGTAATTCGGTGGAAATGAAGAACATTTTGACCTATCTAGAAGGTGACGAGCTAGATGAAATATCCCGACTACTCCAGACGTCAGGGGGACGGGAAAGAGGCGCCCAGCGACCGGTGACACATTCCTCGACATCCCCTTCAGTGAAAGCTATAAGATAAATGGGTAGGCGTGAACTAAATGCCTGCTGTTGCCCACCCAGCTGCTAGCTGGATGGGCAACAGGAGGCATTCAGACTAGGTGCCTAGGTGCCTAGCTAGGTGCCTTCCAAAAGGTGGGAGACAATACTATGGTTTCTTTTTTATTCTAAATTCTACCCATCTCACTCCACCTGAGATTGACTAAACTTCTATCCCATATGCATCTGGAGGGGAACCTACATCTTTTTGTAACAGAAATATGAACGCTTATCTTTATTTGTTCATTAAAATGCTATCCCCAATATTCCATACCTTCAGTTATTCTCTATAATTATATGCATATCTACATAGCCAGTAGAAGTACATTTTCTGAGTCTTTTGAGTAGTTCACAAAATAACCTTTTAAGTTTTCCTATATTAGAACAAAAGTAGCCTTTTTATTACTACTCCTTCTAAATCTTGTGTAAAAATTAGCATAACTTTAAATTCATGTTTTGGTCATGTTTAACTCTGCAAATGCTAAATTGCTTCATTTCTCATATAATGGTGTTTTTGACTTCGCTTCTCTAATTTTCTGTTCCACTTTCTACATCAAGCAAATATTTAAAATTTACGCAGGGTTACAAATATCATATTAAACGCATTTCTGCTTCAGAATTTATACAACGCCCATCCATTTTACGACAATTTAATATGACATTTCGCAGAAAACATAGGTGAAACTGTAGTTTCGTTGAATAATTTTGCTATTACACGTTCTAAGGAATATGATGCATTACATAATTATTTAAGCGAGAGCTTGTATTGCACTCCCCGATGCTTTTTTTTTTTTTCACTTTCTGACCGAACAGGTAGCCATTAGGGCTGTTTTTCATCGGAAATGGACGTAATAACTTTGCATTCACAGCAAAACGTTAACGTTATTTTTTTTTCCTTCATGGAACATTAACTTCTGGGAGCCGAGGCCCGGAAATTGAAGCGCGGTTCTGCAAATTACCCTACATCCCAGCGGAGTAATGACGGCCTAACTTCTTCCTTTAACCTTTCAAAATGGCAGCGCCAAAACGAATAGCTTGTATGGTATAATTAGCCAGCATCCAATCAATGCACAGCCTTCGTTAGGAAGGTGAGCTTTGCTGACATATTCAATGCTTTCGTGAGTGTTATAAAAGTATCTCTTTCGTATAATTTTATTATGGCAACCCCTTGCTTTCTTAAGCGGAAATTCTTGTATTAATTATGCTTCCGGAAACATTTTGATATGAGCGTATTGTAAAATATTTCAACTGCCTCTTATTTCCACAGATCTGCTTATGTAGCACACAGCGACTGGGTTTAAACGCGCATGGTTTGAGCCCATAAAATAGCTTAGGACAGGTTATTTCTGCAGTAAGAGGGCTGTTCAATAAAGAATGATCATAGTTTCGCACTAAAATAAAATCTTATTATATTCTGTTAGCTTAATGTGAAACACGCCGTAGTAGTTTCATTGTTGGTACTCTTGGTTCCCGCCTGTGAGAACCAGGTAAGTTCAGATACTTTCAGTATTGTCTACCGCTGCAATGGAGGTAACTTGCTGTTAAAGTTGATGTTAGAGGAAGATCCTGAGTTTCTTTTACACGTAATCACTGCTGATGATACTTGGCTACATCATTTTGAACCTCAGAGCAAACAGCAAAGTGTGGAAATCTTCTTCATAACCAACTCTCAAAAAATCAAATGTGGTTGCTTCTGCTGGGAAAGTTAAGATCTTCTCATTCTTTGATATTCATGGAACGATTTATCGGCATATTGTACCTGCACACACATCAGTAACTGGACAATACTACAGGGATGTCCTGAAAACATTGCAAGTCCATATCAGGCGCTAAAGACCACATTTTCCTGAAACAGGCTAGATGCTGCCCCACGATAATGCACGGTTGCATATTACCAATGTTGTTGCTGAATATCTTGCAAAAATAAACGTCCTCATACTCCCTATATTCCGGAATAAGCCCAATATGACATTTTTCTATTCGCTAACTTGAAGAAACGCCTTCGTGGGAGGCATTGTCCATCATCAGAAGCAGTGGTGAAGGCTGCGGAGGCGATTTTGAAGGATCTCTCAAAAATGGTTTCCAGCATGTCTTTGAAGACTGGCAGAAACGTTGGGACAAGTGTATTGTATTCAGGGGAGACTACTTTGAGACGGTCCATCAAAATGATGAGGATGTGTAAAGGTACGGTGTCAAAAAATTATGATCATTCTTTATTGAACAGCCCTTGTAATAGTACATTAGATGTTCCCTGTTTAATGTGCCATAACCTATCGACCAAACCATTATATTCACTTGACTTTTCAATCCTTTATCAACAATTGTTACATAATATGGTTTTATCCTATACCTTGTTAACCTAATACAACTTTCAGCTAACACCTCAAAACTTCGTTGTTTAGAAGATAAAGCGATAACAGAATGCTTAAAGAACGTATCGCTACGAACGTATCGACTTTCAACTTCCATGTTAAGCGTGATCAGAGCGAGGTAAAACAATGAAATAGAAACCCTCAGTTCAGAAACGTATAAACATATATTTAAAATTCAAACCAATAATAAGTCTTACCTACATCGAAAATGAATTACTCTACAAAAATGACTATGCTTTAACAAGATTAACACTGTTTTGTGGAATGAGATTTTGTCTATCCCTTAGTGTATCAGGTATGTGAAATGTATTCAGAATGTAGAAAATTACAGAGACTATTCGCGGAATCCTGAAGCAGTACATTTCATATATTATAATACTAATATCTGCATAATAATTAATGCAATAATTTGAAAACTTATAATATAAGATATGCGTTTCCATAAAAGAAGCAGTTTGGAGTAGTTTATTTATTTTAAATCTTCATATCGCAGTCTCAGAGGATACTAAAACTAATCGTCTATAATCGGCTTTTCGTTTTTGAGTTTTATGTTCAAATACACAAATAACTTGGTTCCATATGTGAGCCGCTAGAGCTACATTGGCGTTTTAACAAGTATCTCAGGGAGCCCGTAAATAGTAGGGAGGGGTGAGTGAGCTCCGTGTGTGTATATGAGTGTATGTGTGTGTGTGTGTGTGTGTGTGTGTGTGTGTGTGTGTGTGTGTGTGTGTGCGCGCGCAGCGTTCTAGGTTTGCAGTTCGACCAAGCAGAAGTGTGGTTAGGGTCCCAGGGACAAACTTTTTAGGCGAAATTGTCAAAATTTGTGTTGTAGAATTAAATCTCATAAATGCTTTATAGACAGGTTAAATCATTTTGATCAAGGTTCCTCTACGTCTGACGCCGTAGCTCTGTTGGTAGAGCACCTGCCTGCCATGCCAGGCGTCACGGGTTCAATTCCAGGCTGGGGTGGTGAATTTTCTGCAACGAATAAGATTCACCACATTCCCCAGAGTCTGGAAGTATGAATCAGAGTGTGAATGTGTGCATAATCTAATGATATAGCCAAGGTATACGAGTTAACACCATCAATATGTATCCAAAGAGAACGGCCGCGGTTATGACCACTGTAGTTAAAGGCGGGGTATAAATGGAAAAAAAAAAAAATTTCTCGTTCCGCAATGTTTATAAACTTGGAGCGGTTCCCCTCCTTGTGGGTTGGATTTATATCACACGATGCGGTGACATATCTGAAGTTGGATTCGCCCCTTCATGATGTCTACACCCCACACGCGCAAAAGTTTCGCCAAACCTTACCTTGATGTAGAAGCGATGAACATTTCGTCTGAAAGCCGTGAAGATGAAGTTCTCGAAGATTTGTATAAATCCTCTCTCCGGCAGCTGCGGCGAGCGATGAGATGTGAAACTTTTCAGCCATGGTATCGATACAAAAGGGATTTCACTTTTGGGAAACTATGGAACAAAACGATTAATACTGTTTTATTTTACCTGAAATTATATTTCTCGACATCATTTTCTTCTTTACATGCGACTTTTTCCACTGATGTATATAGTCCTGTACTATATTTTAATTTTCTCCATTTATTTATAAATGATGCAACGGTTTTACACTTAAATTATTTCGTAGCGTCGCGTCTTCAATGTACAGTTTAAACGTTAACTAAACGTTCATAAATGATGAACTCCAATAACTTCTAATAGTTTCAAGAAGTCTTTTACCGAAAACGCGTCTACCCTCTTCGAGAGTTAAAGCCAGAAGAAAAAATTTAAGAATCAAATCATTTGTACTTTTTTCTGTTTTGGCTGATATGTTACCGTAATACTTATATCTGATTGGTCGTACGTCACAATTTGGGATTTCAATAAATCAAAGCATTTGTTGCATCATCTATATGGACTCCTGGGTTATTAACTTAAGCTGAATTACAGGTGGCCATGTTTATTTAATATGTCCATGTATGCAATATCAGCTTCGATTGCCTCCATCAAGAATCTATGAACTAATTTCTTCCAAAACAATCTTATCTATTTATTTCATAAATTCTGGATGTTGCCCCTGAATTACAAATATATTTTCTAAACAACTTGTGAACAAAATGACTTGCCAACACAAATTAACATTTGACTGGAAAAAATTTACATTTAGGGATACAACACATAGGGGACATTAATAGAACATTAAAACAAGAATAGCTTGATTTGACATTGTAAACTCCATCTTTTTAGTGATCCATAAATTCATTCCTTAACTGTAATTAAATATAACTTTATTATTAATTTCAGAAATTTTGCAGTGTCCTTCAAGCTGTATGTGTGTCTGGTCTCTTAAATGGTTTCTATAAAGTTTTGTGGTATCTCCAAATTACTTTCCCATTTTCTGATGCAATTACATAAGTGTGTTCCCCGAAACTTTCAATAATTCTATATGGTCCTCTGTAAATCAAATTCATTCTCCAGTAGAATTTTCATTAGAATCTGAAAGATTTATAGTTTCCACCAGAATCACTTGCATTTCTTAAATAGAAGTCCAATTTCTTTCAGTATTTTTCTAAATGTTTCTTTGCCACCTCAAAGTAGGAATTTCCTTTTTCTGTTCATAGTACTCCAAAAATTTTCTACCCACAAAGCACTTATCAAATTCAACAAGATATGGTTCTGCGTGATTTTCGACTTTTCTTCGAAGTAGTAAACTTAACCCGGGTTGATGAAGCATTTAATTTTCATGATGGTTCTCCCAGAACTTCCCACTATTTTTGCTGTCATAACTGCTGCCATTTGAAGGGGTACGAGTAACCTTCTCTCCTGCTTTTCTTCTCTACAGAACTGTATAACCTGATAAATGATATGCTTTACAACAGAATAGAATACTTTTCTTGTTTTTAACTTTGTATGTGCCTCCGTAATTAAACTCTTCACAAGCACACGCCAATTTTATCGCAACGAGCACTGCAACTGCCACTATACTATTTGAATTTTAACTGCATAAGAAAAGGTTCGAAGAAGCACCGTGTTGAACTGCACTACATTTGCACGTCACATCGCAAGTATCTCGGTATTTTTTATGTTTGCGTTATCTGCACTCTACCTGAAGTACTCCGCCCAATTGTGACGTTACTGATTAGTAACGCTTCTTGCCGAGTGCATTCATATTGTGGTCGACTAGTACGCTTATTATTCCATTTACTTCTCTTTAATCCAGACAAAAATTTGCCGAGCTGCTACTGCATACTCCCATATGTTTGCCGACTCAAGACATTCGGGGAATGCAATAGGCCTCAAGCCTGTCACTCTGTGATTTCTTGGAAATTCCATTCTATTTGGACGACCAAGAGAAATACTAAGATGGCTTCCACTTGAGATATAAGAAAGCATATATCGGAAATAGTTAATACAACAAAATATTTTATTTGACACCATTTTTAAGAGCTCTACCTACATCTGGTATACTAAAATATGTACATCTCTTATGTTTTACCAGTTATATAAATGTTTTTCAGATTGTAGAGAACTTCAGGCGTTATTCTTTAAAAAATTAAAAAATAATTATGACATTCATAATTTAAAGTATGACAATTTAATCACAATGTCACATTTGGGAAAATCAAAACGCGCGAAAATATTTCCCTATTAAGGATATATTGGATGGAAGATTTTATTTAATATTTTGGTGTTTCATTCATTAAAAAATCCAAACATAGGTAACAAATCTAATATATTAGCGATTGGTTTTCAAAGATCAGCAGACATTTTACTACAAATGCTTTCTGGAACGGCTCAGGGAAACTCAAAATACATATTTCCAGTGAAACGTTGGTATGGACTTGGTGGAATATATGCTTGCCTAGGATGAGCTGACGTATAATTGGTTTTAGTTAAAGTCCCATACGTTTGCATTACCCTATTTGGATGGATAAGGGCTATTTGCGCGGTGAATCGCGGGGGGGGGGGGCCCCATTTGTCGCCGAAATGGCTGAAAAATATGCTTCCTAAAGATTTGCCATATGAGTCTCCTTAATGATCCGTGCTCTACTTGTTTAGGCATACAAAAATTAATCTATGAACAAGGTTTCGATTTACATTACCTGGACGGCAGGATGACAGTTTATTTGAAGCGCTGTACCGTTATTAAACAAAGGGCTGTGCAATAAAGAATGATCACAATTCTTTTGACAACGTACCTTTACTCATCCTCATAATTTTGATGGTCCTTCTCAAAATAGTCTCCCTTGAACGCGATGCACTTTTCCCAGCGTTTCTGCCAGTCTTCATAGACATGCTGGAAACCATTTTTTGAGAGATCCTACAAAATCGACTCCGCAGCCCTCACCACTGCCTCTGATGATGGATAATACTTCCCACGAAGGCATTTCTTCAAGTTAGGGAATAGAATTAAGTCACATGGGGCTAAATCCGGACTATAGGAAGGGTGAGGATGCACTTCTCTTCATTTTTGCAAGATATTCAGCAACAACTTTGGCAATATGCGGCTGAACACTATCGTGGTGCAGCATCCAGCCTGCTTCACGGAAATGTGGTCTTCTGCGCCTGATATGGACTTGCAATATTTTCAGGACATCCCTATAGTATTTTCCAGTTACTGATGTGTGTGCAGGTACAACATGCTGATAAATCATTCCCTGAACATCAAAGAATGAGATGGCAATAGCTTTCCCAGCATAAGCAACCACTTTTACTTTTTGGGGAGTTGGTGATGAAGGAGATTTTCACACTGAGTTTTGCTGTTTGCTCTCAGGATCAAAATGATGTAGGCAAGTTTCATCAGCAGTGATAACGTTTGAAAGAAACTCCGGATTTTCCTTCTAACATCAACTTTAACTACATGTTACCTCCATTGCAGTGGCAGGCGATACTGAACATGTTGAACTTGCTTGGTTCTCATAGGCAGGAACCAAGAGTACCAACAATGAAACTAATATGGCGTGTTTGTTTCACATTAAGCTAACAGAATATGAGGTTGACTTTTAGTGCGAAAAATTACGGCCGTAAAAAATATGATCATTCTTTATTGAACAGCCCTCATACGTTGCACTTGAAGTGAAAAAAGGAAGGGTATTTTAAGATTAAGACTAAAATTACCACCCCCAATTGTATGGAGTTGTTTGAAAGAACTGTGGAGGAACATACTCGTTTAGAGGGGTATTGACCTATATAGTTGGGTTATCTGGTATAGCTTTTCCCTCCTTATTTCCTGGCTATGAACTCTTTCGTAAACTTTACGGGTACACTTACTGTTAGACGTTAGAAAATATAACGGAAAGAAACTAAATATAAAGAACCTCTATGAACACATAAGCGCTAATAACCAGGCGCTGAAAAGAATAGACATTCCAATAACGTACCTTTTGAGTCTCAGCTTAACACCATTTGGCGCACCTCGGGCTGTCCCTCGGCCTGCTAACTGCCTGTGCCTTGCTTAACAGAAAACCTTCCAGTTACTACAGAAACTTGTACTGTCTGATGTGATAAGGGCAACTTTTTGTAAAATAAAATAATTAGAATTTCAAGCCATAGTGCAGTAATATAATGATCTGGATAATTTATAAAAATTTATTAAACGTATTCTGCAGGTACATATTAATATTTTCTTTTTGCTTTCACTCATATTATTGTGGTGAGCTTTTCTTACTCAGATCGGCAGTTTCTTGTTGGTTGGCACTTTGATTTTGTGATTGAGGGCAAAATGTCTTCAGTTATACCAGTAAAGCCTGGAGTTCAGGAGGGCAATTTTTGTCCGATTTGCCCTTGAAAGGATCAAAGTGTCCTCCTTCTAACGTGTATTTTGCTGAAGCTTAACTGAGTAGCGATGGAAACAGTTAAACAAACCATAAATCTTTAACTGCGTTTGTCTTATTAAATATTAAGGTGGTAGAATAGTTTAGAAGAATCGTTTCATGTTTCTAGGGTACAACACGACTAATTGAATTAAAACCAACATTTATTATGCTGTAGATATTTTAATGAGTTAGTAACGTTTGCAGTCCATATCCTCAGTTGCCTGCAAACCACTTTCTGATATTGAGGGCAGCGAGCTCCATTTTCTGTTCTGTAAGCATTTGGTCCATAGAGAAATATAAACAGCGCTTTAGAATGCTTTAAAGTTGTAGGGAATATTCTGTAATTATTTTAACATTTTAATAATTCAATGTAAGCATAAGGAGCGAAATTACTTTTACCTCACCCAGCTAGTTATTTTCATTTCTCAATCTACCATTCTTTGCTTAGCTATAAATAACAACAATAATAATAGAAATAATGACAATGATTAAGATAGTAATAATGATAAAAATTATGTATTTTCATTTAAATAACTACAAGCAAAAATTGTAATAACACAATCTAAAACAACACAAACACTTATGTAATAATTTTCTTAAAATATTTGTTTTTTAAAAATCAGTATTTTCAACTTTAAATGCATATTTCACAAGGAATGTAAACATTTTGTAGAATGTTTCACACACTGCCTTAGCCAATATTTTTTTCTGAAACTCCGCAGGGAAGCGAGAGTAAGAATAACTTCAATACAGGCAGAAAAATAATATATGGTAGTAAAACCAATATGTCCATTGTCCTTTTGTTGTTCAGTTCGTATTCTGCTCCTTCATTAAGATGTGAAGGAAAACAACCTTTGATGAAACCGGTGGGGATGAGGGCTGCTTTAACGGATGTACGTGATGTTGAGCCTTCCTTTAATACTCCAGGATAATAAATAAAGGTAGCTGCAACCAAAATTAGTGCTGCTTTTTCTTTATTAGATGTTCTCTCATTGCGTCACATTTCTTATCTGAAAAAAGAAACAATAAAATATTATCTCTTAATAAGATGTTGAGGAAAGAGTGCACAGGAAAAGTAGGTAACTATCAGCATGGAGGGAACGAAGTAGGAGAGGTAATGACATTTTTTTTTTTTTTTTTTTGCCCTCGGTAAAATCTCATATGGCAATCGAAGGGGAAAATAAGAACAATAATGAAAGGAAAATTAAGAGGATGGGGGACACTAGATCTGTAGATCACTTTCTTGAAGAAATTGCAGAAGAGCTTGGTATATAGGTTTGTGGCGTAAGTGTAATATGGTGTTGACGCTAGCGGGAAAAGGAACAGACTGTTGAAGTAGGCGGCGGAGGAAGGAAGAACGGTGGGCTCGCTAGCGAGAGCAATTGAACAAGAGATGATTGAGGTCAGCGATTTCGGCTGTATCAGGACATACAGGGGAATCGATGAGACGAAGTCGGTGTAGATGCGCAGGGTAACATCCATGTCCAAGTCGAATTCTAATGATGGAGGTGAGATGTCGACGCGCAATCCTGAAGCTGGAGAACCAAGGGGTCGTGGATAGATGTGTCTCAACGGCGGCGTAGTGTTTGCCCTTGATGGTCTGAGAACGAATGAAGGCATCATTCCAGCGGCAATAGGCGTCACGCCGAAGGACCGGGCAGAAATCCGTGTAGGGCAGTTGGATGCCTTGAAAGGTGTCTTGGGTGAGTCCCTCTTTTGCCAGGCGCTCGGCGACTTCATTGTATCGAATTCCGACATGCTCTCTGATCCAAAGGAAGTGCACTTGCTGTCCGGCTAGGGTAGCGTTGTTCACCAACGTCAGTATCTCGTAAAGCTAACAGTGCATATCTCTCGTCCAGAGAGGACAGTGTCAACGTTGGCCAGAGCAGATAAGCTTTTGTTGGTATGCAGCACGAAGCACTGCCGAACGCCCTTTTGTTTATTGTGGTGGAAAGTGTCTGCCTCACGTTACTGAGGTCAGGAGTTCTTATCTCGTTCAGAGTGAGTTATCTGGATAAGGTTGTTTCCGGGTTATTGACTTACTCTGAAGGATGAGATTATGATAGGTAGATAACTCTTAATTTCTATGGAACATGGCTCATTAAGCATCATTTCACATGGTTCATTCATCGTCCGATATGACCTATGTTTAACACGTTATTTAAAAAGAAAACTAGGAGACGGTGCGTTCAAGCAGTGTTGCTGCACTATAAGCACATTCAAAAGTGTGAATACAGACGGAAATATTGATCCCAATGTAGGAATATTTCTCCGATGTACCACCCATTTTAAAATTTCGGTGTCCACTGTTCGAATCTCACCAAAACAGTCTGCCTTGTCATAAGCACACTCTATTTTTAAAAGAAGGAAAGTAAAAGACCATCACACCATCACAAATATTGTTGAAAGCAAACAACTTGGAATATCTTGTGCCTTTCCTTAATAATCCTGCACGGAACTATTACTTATTTCTTCCTATTAATAATATTTGACCATCATGTTGAAATATGAAGGCCATATTCATAGTATGTTTCTTTGGATTGAATTATTCCTAGGAAACGGTGCAAATTAGTGGCAGAGCAATATTAATGCATCTTCTACGTCCTCTCAATTGTAGGCAAAATAAACGATTAATTTTTCCAGTTACACCTTTTGTTATTGATTTATTTTCCAAAAAGGAGATTCCTTTTAAGGCCACTTTTGCTGTTCTTTAGATGGCCTTTCTATTCTATGTGTATATTACTACGTTTTTCTTTTACGTATCTTATATACGCCGTTTTTGGGATACCTTTCTTTCTTCATTCGGTGTTCTTTGACTTCATTATGCTGTTTGTTAATTTAGAACTTTTACGGAAACACGAACTGGTTTTTCTTTGTTAATTACATGTCTTGCCTACTGATAGCTCACAGCCGTGCGCGACCTTGATCCAGTTATTACGCGGAACGTCAACTAGCAAGCCTGAAGTTGGCGCATTTTCACAAGATATTCCATCGTTTTGTAGAAAATTTAGTATTTCAGTATTCTGAATTTCAAAGCACTTTAGACGGGAATGTACCAAATTCTTCTCCCACTCTATTACGGCGTCTACGTTGATAAATTAATTTCATATTGATGAATTATTTTGGATAACCTATGCAATCAAAATTTGCTTTCCCACATTGACTTACTTTAAGGGATGTTCTTTCCAAATATTCGGCCTTATCAACTAGATTATCGAACGTACCATCAGATACGACTGGGGAACCTACTGTTGAACTTTGGCTGGTTCTGCAGATCAGGGTAGTATAACCACGAGTTCTCCATTTAGAGCCATTACTTTCAAACCTTTACAGGTGCGACATTTGGCCCAAAATGTCCTTGATAAGGCACATTTTATTGTTAATACCACACAGGAGTCACTTACAGAGGCCGACATAAGTATTCCTCCGTAAACATATTTGTTACTTATATTATTTTAAAGTTACACAGAGTAAGAAAACGTAAATAATAACTGGTGCAAAATAAACTTGAGTCTTCGAGCAAACATATAAACGCAAAAATAGTAACTGAAACTAATTTACAGTACAAGGAGAAATAAAATGGTTACTTTACATCTGGGTATAGATATTCAAACGGAGAACAGCTAGTATTTAGTTATCATCCTCTTTCTTTGAATTACTGCTGATAATCGTTTGGATATTGTCTGTATGTGTTGTTTAGGGAATGCAGAGTACATATTTCTCCACTCTGTTTGAAGAAGTTCTTTCAGATTGACCTAGCTTCTGATGTGATGCTTTCTCTCACACTCCTCGAGTTGCTTCCAGATGTTCACTATCGGATTTATATTTTGAGATCTGGGCGGTGTCTTCAAAGTGTGAGGAGTGTTATACACGATCCAAAGCTAGATCTGGTCAAAGTGACCAGATTATGTCACTGTATATTGTGACTTTGTGGGTTCGTGAAATGAAAAGTCCAATTGCACCACTCAAAAATGTTCTTTATTTCCACCAACTTACAGTTAAACACTTGCCAATTACACAGAATTACGCAATGCACACAATTACGATTCACCAGTGTGTCCGTTACAGTTCCACTTGCACTCGCAATCACGTAAACTCCTCCGACGTACGTACACAGTCTTCTCGTCCGTACACTACACCGACGCTTCTTCGCTGCCCGCCAACTAACTGTCCTCACTCTTTGCAGTCCTTTTTATAAGAATATCACTATTTCCTAGAAGTCTCTGGTTTCAGTGAATCACCGCGAAGGTTCCAGTTGGCAGTGGAAGGGGGAAGAGGCGGCCAGCGACAAGCGACACTTCCCTAATCATCCCCTCAGTTAGTGACTGAGACTAATGGGAGGGTGTGGCTTGGATGCCTCTGGTCCCTTCTCAGCTGTCGTTGGTCGGTCTTTCCGATAATTGGGTGACAATATTTATATTACAAAGATTGCGAATTAAGTTGTGAATGGTACAAATTGCAAACAAAGATTAGAGAAAATCTAAGGAAAATACGTATCAGAAATAAGGGAGTGAGGCATATATATGCGAGGGTGGTCCGTAAAGTTTCCAACCTCAACATTAAGATGGCAGCACTCATAAATAAACCCTAGTAAATTTCGTTGTACATCTGTTGACAGTTACTCGCCAAAGTTTCAGCCACTTTTGACGCTCAGGTGTTACGCGACAGTCATTTGAGTGAGTTGATGTGTTTTTATGAAAATGGACTAAATGGAGTATCGAGATCCCATTAGATACTTGCTTTTGAAAGACATTTGCATACGAAAATCAAATATAAGCTGGATTCTGTATATGGGGACTATACATCGTCTTTTACTACATTGAACTCTTCGACAGCTGAGTTTACAAGTGGCCGTAGGAGCTTGGGAGACAATAAACGTTCGGGAGGTCCAAAACTACAACTACCGACGAAAACATCGCCAAACTTCACCAAATGCAGCTAGACGACCGCTGAATTAAACTGAGAGATGTAGCATAGGCTATGAACATGTCAAAAGAACATGTTTGCTACATATTATATCAACATTTAGACATGAGAAGGATGTCCGCGTGGTGAGTGCCGCGTTTGCTCACGTTAGACCAAAACCACTGCTCCCTCCTCAAAGCTGGTCAACGCACCGTCTCACAACTCAATGGTTGCAATGGCGAAAATCCACAAATTATGGTTTAAACTGCTTGAATCCACCTTAATCACCAGATCTAGCCACAAGCGACTTCTTTTTGTTCCCTCATTTGAAAATTGCGCTCGGAGGACAGATATTTTTGTCAAATAAAGAGGCGGTCACCTTCGTGAACAACGATTTTGCAGAGAAAAACGCCGAGTAATATTATACTTATATCTTTATTAGGTCAGAAACTTTTCAGACTACCTATGTATATGTAGGGAGTGTTACAGAAAGGACCAAAGGAAAGTTTCTTAAACTACTAATGAATACATTCGTACACACAGGACCTTCCAGAACGAGGCACTCGTCGGTAATCTCGGAAGTAAAGACAAAGAATACAAGTTAGTAGTGACGGTGTTATACCCTACATACCTGCGTCTCGTAAGCATTGGGAAGGCGGCTGAGTGTCATGCAGTCGCAAACGTACTCATACAACCAAGGTCACGAGCAACGATAATCTATCAAACGTTGTCACACAACGGACACAGTGTCACAGAATATGTTCGACATTTCTTTATAAATTACGCAAAACAAATTTATACCTTCCAGATATATGGATATAAACAAAATAATAATTAATATTTACAATGTGAAGAGTTAAGTGAAAAGCTAATTCGCTGTAGCAATGCTGCTTTATATTAGTGTATCTGCCTGGTTCCAATGAACAGCAATATACATTTGGAAGGTTTCAAACGATCTGTTCTTCTCCAGAAATGCTCTGTATTGGGAAAAGTTATTCTGCATCGCATGATATGACTGGGACACTGTTTCCTTTCTGTGCATTACAAACTTCTCTGGAAACTTGTAGTTCATCCCGAATTTTACACAGAGTAGAATATCCTATATTTTTCTGGAGAACGCGTTTTAGCTTCTGCTGCACCTGTAAAAGTATTCCGTGTGTGTTTAACGTAGCCAATCCTCGCAACCTTCCACCAACAGCACGAGTTGATGACTCAGTTGAACATCTATACCTCGTGGACAACTAACTTCATGAATTGTTGGTTAACTTCCGGGTCCTATTCATAACTACTGTTGTTTACGTTACTTGTACTGACACAATCATTTCAGTGTAAACAATTTAAAAGAGAACTTCTGAAAAATTCGTATCATAGTGTAACCGCAGTATCAGGCAGCGACTAAGGTGCCGCGAATTAATCGAAATCAAATAATTAAAATAAGAAGATAAATTAATAAAAATGCTTTGCTTAACTAATATAAAAATGTTGCTATAATAATATAAAATTAGAATGGATGGAGTAAAGATTAACATAGCGGTTGACTTGAAGAATTGGAAGGAAAGAATATAATTAAATATAGCATACATACTAGCATCCAGGCAAGAAAGAGAAAATATTCTTGTAAAAATCTGTAAATGTCGCAGAGACAGGAAGGAAGGACCGTTAACTTCTTTGCGTTAGTAAAAGTTCAATGTCTGAGAACTATTGTATACTATCAGCCAGGAATGTTTTGGGACAAAGGGCTTTCAAAATGCAGTTGAACATGAAGGCTAAAGGGATTTACTTCGCTGATTTGATAACGATGTGTACTGTTACAAACAACTCAGGGAAGGCGTTTACCAACTCAGGGTGGGCTGAACGTCAGTGAGTTGAATGAGATTTGCAAACCAATGCGCAAATTCAAAATAAATGAGAAACCAATAATAATGTAACATTTGAGAAGGGTTTGCTAGTTTGGTCATGTGATAAAGTTAGAGAGAGGGTCAGAATAAGGTTCGAACTGAATCCTAAAGTAAGAAAAACTTACTTAAAATGTTATACTACGACAGGAAGCACGTATTTATGCGCGTTAAGCAGTGAAGCGCACATTTATAATTCTGAAATATAGGCAAATTAATAATAGCGCAACCAGCGTAAGTGGAAGCAGCATTATAAGTTTATTAGAGCAAAGTAGTCGCCGTATAAAGAAGAAATAGAAACCGCGCGGAAGTAACTTTAAACAAGTAATCCAGGGTTTCAAGTAAAATTGAATTTATGTTAGAAATTTTACTAACATGTGGTCACCGATCCAAGTCGATAAGGAAACTCAGTAGAAATTAAACAAATAATTCTGCAGCAAACAATGTGTTATTAATACGACTGAGTGGCCAACAACCACCAAAATCCATTAGTTACAACCATTCACCTGAGGATAAGAGAACTCATAGCTCCAATTAGAACCCAATCAAATTAACACTGGTATGCGGGTTTGCCGCAGTAGTTTATAATGTAATACGATTCATAAATTCCAGCATGGCAACCTTTTTAGTAATTCATGAGCAGATATGAAATAAGCCACTATGCGTACATGACAGAAATGACACATGCTCTACTAGTTCATTTACAAATATTTAATATAAATAAAAGGTTTAGTTCACTCAAAACTGTATTGCTTTAAAATATCCATCACCAGTGGGTATGTAATTATCCCCTTGCTTCTTACTTTTCGGAAAATAATTACATTTAGAATAGCGAAAATGGCAGCTCTAGTCTCATATTATACAAAATGTACAGTAGTATGAGAATGTAAAATTTATGCTTCCCGTAGCCTGTTCAACATAACGCTTCCTCTATTACATAGTAGTGAAGCATTCTGCCAAACTGAATAAACATGCGGCAGCCTTGCCTGCCTCAAGTCGAGACATGTAATATTTATTTAATACTTATTTAATATTACAGGTATGTAATATTTATTCTCTTGTATGAAGAATCCTTTAATTTTCAATGAGATATATTCAAAACGTTATTTTTTAAAATATGTTTCAACTTGGTTAGTAAACAATAAAAATAATATCTTACCATGGACTTGATGTTCCTCAGGGCAGCGCTGAAAATAAATAAAACGATTAGTTACACGATATTGCAATAGATAAGGAAAATGAACATTTATTATAGTTTGTTTAATCCTTATAAGATACTAATAGTATGTGTGATAAGAGAAGTGGTATTGCAGAATATCGGTATGTGCTTTGAAATATATGAATAACTGAAGCAATTCAAGGATCTCACTTATTTCTGTTTGACATACTTGATAGGAAAAATCTGGTGTTTCAATAAACCTGATATGCAAAATTTATTCTTTTGTCAGTTTTTAATATGTTATTATCTCTAACATGAGTGTGTTGAATCAGAATATGAAGTAGTTTTTCTCCATCACACACCATTTTTTCACAACACAGGAGACAGTAAAATATGCAGTTTTATACTAGCCCCATCAAATTCGTTATATTATAGTTAATAAATTCATAACTGAACACAAAATTCTTCAGAATTAGCTAGTGTCTTACATCATCACTTAAATTTGAACATTTAAGCAGTTGCTTTTGTATACCGCCTTGAAATGAAATGAAAGATTTGTAGAGTTTCTACTATGGAAAGATTTTGATATATCTCTTTTCAAAGACCAGCAATAATCTGCTATCATATTCACATTCCACTTTCCCTAGTAGCATCTTTTCTGGTAGCGTCTTCCATTTCCTTAAAATCTTGAGAAATCTTTCACCGTGCTCCTCACTGACACAGCCGAGATTTTCTGGAAAATATTGCAAATGAGAGTGCAGGAAATGTACATTCACACTCCTTCTGCAGCCCAGATTTCGAAAGTTGTCAAGCATATTTTATACAATATTTTTGTGATTTAGATCCTTGTAAATTCCCAGAAAGTTTTTGATGACACTCTTAAAACCAACCCATACCGGTTTTTCAGTATCTGTGATTGTTTCCTCAAATAAGGTATCAGAAATCAACTTCATAATTTGTGGACCAATATATACTCACTCTTTAATTTTAACATCAGGTATTCCAGAGAACCTCTTGTAGATATATTTGTAGCAGTTGCCATCCTTATTCAAAGCCTTCACAGAGTGCTTTAATTGCCTAAATTTATGTGCAAAGCTGGTGAATGCACATTTTTGTGTCCACAAGACAATCATGAATTGCATTTTTCATTCCTATCATGAGACTCTAACTGCTTCCTTTCTTTTTTGTACAGTGATCGGATCGGGCTCTACTATCCCATTCACAAATAAAACATGGCATTTTAGTGGAGCCTAATTGCTGGCCTAGTACCATGCCTGTAACTTTTAATTCTCCACATACCTTCCGCCTATGTTCTACATACTTTACTTTTCTAGAAGTAATTTTTAAGTTATGTTTAAGTTTCCTTGAGGTGAACTGAATAGGCTACTGGAACTGATGCATATTTATCTCCATTATAAAAGAGTACAACTTTTAGACTAACTTTAGAGGAATCTATAAAATGTCTCTATTCACCTGGAATATATTCAACAACTCCAAAGGCAATCACTAAACCAGGGATTTCGTGAGAATGTGAAAGAACAAATTCCTCTTCATGGAGTCTGTACCAAGAAATGATGTTCCTGGAGAGAGGAGATCCCAATAACTCAGCCGCATCCTTAGAAAGATTTAAGTCTCTAACCAAATCATTGAGTTCTGCCTGTGTGAATTGTTGAGGTTGATTAAATTCCTGTTCTTGTACTATATCTAAATCATTGCTGATGTCTTGAGAACTCTTTTCATAATCTGATGATTACTTTCCAAATGCTTCTATTGGAGAAGGAACAGGAAGACCAGGACCCATATATTGCGGGTCTGTTTGCTGACAATAAATTCGGATAAGTTATTTCTTTCATATTCTTGTGTTGTAGCCTGTAGCATCACATACACAAAATAGCAATCATCCACATGATTTCGAGTTTCATGCTAGATCATAGGAATAGCAAAGAGAATTATATCTTATTTCCCTATACTCCACTTCCTTAGCTGTTGCTTAGCCGAACACTCTTATGGGGCCAATTTTGTGTCAAGATCTCCAAGCTTCATGTGAAAATAGGCTTTGTAGGCCTTTTTTAACAAAATTTGTAACATTTCGTCTTCGGTTTCAAACAACAAAGTTGCCACAATTATTGCAAAATATATCAGGGTTATTTTTATACATTCTGGAAGACATATTGGGTGGGTAGGTGGGTAGATGGGTGGGTGGTTGGGTGCTTTAATTACAGTCACTACCGTTTATTTCTACTTAATAAATCACCTAATGGTATTGAGAATCGAGAAGTACACACAAAGGCGAGTCGGGGAACAGAAAATGTGAGAAAATGATATATGCAGTGTTTGACGCCCGCTTTTACTACAAGCGGTGACAAACATAATACATGAGATAAAATGGTGCACTGGAAGAATGATATGGCGGGGAAAACCGGAGAATCCAGAAAAAAACCGCCCCAGTGCCATGTTGTCCACCACAAATCTCCTGTTGCAGTGGCCTAGGATCGAACCCGGACCACTCTTGGTGAGAGCCGAGCGGTATAACCACTCAGCCACGGCGCGGCCATAAAATGAGAGAGATATATAGATGTAGAAGGCTTTCTATATCTTTTACTCTTCTGTATAATGGCAGCTCACCTGCCTCAGAGAAATGTTTTTGCGCACACTGTCTTCATGTGTACCCCGACACACATACTCGGACTATTTCTTACATATTTCCAAAATCATGAATATCATAGTTTACTTACCGATTCGTAAAGTTTCCAAACACAGTGCATGAACCGCAGGGCTGACATATCACACTTAAGATTTGGCGAGACTGAAAATAAACATAAGAAATAGTTCAGTTACTCAACAGTGATTTTTCTTGTTACATTTGTCTAGAAATACAGGACAATAAAAACATTAATTCGGATAGAAAAACAGCTTTGGTAGCTGATATTTGGGTATGAAACATCCCAGGCCTAGAATTAGCGTGCCCCAATTCATTTGACTGAGCAAAACTTGAAAAAATACAATAATCACATAGGACGGCCCAGGTGGAATTTCAAGAGTGGACTTCCCCTTTGGGAGTCTAACATGTTACTGCGAAGTAATTTTAATCGGTGTGTTATGGAGATTTCAGAAACCTTAGTAAAATCCAGCAGCTTTTCGAACGGAAATGCAGAATAACCTGTCGATATTTACTACTTTATAGATATTTTTGTTGTAATTTATGTCCTCCAAAGTTAAGTCATATCGGACGATGAATGGAATGGGTGAAATCATGCTCAAATGAGCCCAGGGTCCGTAAAACTTGGACTTATCCGACATACGTCTTTCAGGATAAGAGAAAACCCGGGAAAAAACCTTATCCAGGTAACTCACCCTGACCGAGATTCGAACTCGGAACCTTTTGAACGTGAGACAGACATTCTGGCACCCCGCTACCAAGGCGGGATACTACTTTATAGAGTTCCTGTATTAGAGACGCTGTGACAAAATCAGAGATGATTGAAGTTACAGAAGGAATATTGCAAATTGAAGGAACCTATGGAGTCATTAGTTACCGATAAGTAGATTTTTTAAATATTAGCTGAATATTAATAAGCACAGAAACGATACACAGGAAAATGCGGAGATGAAAGTAGAACTTATAATATTTGAGAGAGAATTGATCTTTATGGTAGTGGTGGTGATGATGGTGGCGTTTTTTTGCACCTTTCTTATAAGTTCTATCTGAAATGTTCTCCCAAGGTGAGTGACGAATGACCCCTGTTTGCTCTTCACACACATTTATTTTGGGCGTTGCACTCTGAAATTCCTGAGTAAACGCCTCGATTGCAACAGAATGGTAAAAGAGGTTTTCTTTGCACATAAATATCTCAAAGACCCTTTAATCGGCCTACATCCCACGTCGGCCTGATCTGGAGTGAATTCAGCTGAACCGTTTGCAGTGAATAAGAAATGACACTATCAAAAGAAAAGCGAAGTGATTTTTCTTTAGTTAAGTAATGGATAACACACATAGAAAATGGAAGTAACGTGTACAGGTAAATGAGATGCACTAAAATGCTGAATATAAATCAAATGGAAGATAGGGTTCAGAAACGTGAGGGAAGAGTTAAGCAAGAAGGATTCCCGACCTTTTTAAAACCATGTCGCTAGCGAGAGATGCGAGATAAAACGGGAAACTCTGCTCATTTCTGGAGGTAGTGTTGTCGTATTCCTCCGAGATTCCAAGTACACGCAAAGTATCTTCAAAACTGTGGGAGTAAATTATCTAGAAGCCGCGAGCTGCTGTTGTTGTGTGTAACAACACGAGGGACCTGAAACTTGCTAGGAATATTTTGAGATTCCGTAGCTGTTAAAATATTTGTGGCAGCAAAAGTTTAGTGGTTACGCCTTATGAAATTTTTGTGGTCTGAGAGAAACTGTCCGTCGATTCCAGCACAAACATTGTGTCAAAGCATTTATTTGCATGCGCTCTCTTTAACTCCTCAGTGGGACAAATTTGCCTCCATCCTGATAAACGATAAACTCCGTGATATTAGCTTCACCTTGTCCGTTCATTTGTCCGTCTCTATAGCAATGAGGAAAGGATCACAAATCTCCACAAGTATGATGTTGAAATACTAAGGTTATGTTTGCGATTTTACCAAGGAGGGTGGCAGCGTGCACTCATAGGTTCAAATAGATTCATTGTGGCTGATATATCTCCAGAAGGAACGGATGGAGAGACACGGGAGGCTACATGCCACAGGCAAACAAACCACAAAGATATGCAGAAGTCTTAACAGTACAATGCTAGAAGACTCGTCCAATTGGTGGAGCTACTCATAGAGAGTGATGAACGACCCGTCCACCAAACAGTGTGCTACTCTACAGGGAGTACTCTCTTCTTTGAACGACTACCCGCATGATTTTCGAGGTCTATGGCATCATTATATGCCTGGAAAACCAGATGTACACCTGAAAAATGAGAAGGGAACCAAATGAAAGCGTCATTACTGATACACTTCCTTAGTGACAAAAAACAGGAAAAGACGACTAGACAGTGTCTAAGTGAGTAGAGAAGGGACTCCAGTAATGTGAGCCTCACGGCGTTGCCGTGCAGCTATCTATCTCGGCGTTGATATACGATATAAACTTAAATTTGCTCTGCGACTGCAAATATAGTGGAAATTGGTGGCAAAATGAGGCAATTACATATATATTTAGCAACCAGAAACTCTACATTGCTTCACAAAGGTATAAAAGTTAACCACAGGCGCGACAGCCCATAGAGGGCCAAGGCCTACCAACCCGATTGCCGGCCTCACGCTCACTTAGGCACGGCAAAGGTGGACGATCATCCAACCGATACGGGGAGGTGATGTGGTCAGCATCTCGGCATCCCCCAGCCGGGCTGTTGGTTTCCGTGACCAGCGCCGCTTACATAGTGTAAGCTCCTCACTTTCCTCACGATGATGAATGGGCACTGGTCCTATATCCGGGACATAAAATCCCCACCACATAGATAGGATCGAACCCGGGCCGCTTTCCGTAGCCAGGGACCAAGGCATGCTGCCTTACTTAATAATAAATATTACTACAGGATTAAAATTTCAAAAGAATGTGAGATTTAGAGACCAGTGTAGTCGAATGCGCCCCAATAGGTTCAGAACGGTACAATTCTACGTAATGTTTCAAAAATGAACACACAGACTTTAATACCGTTAGACACGGGTTATGACTATTTTATAGTTATTGGAATCAATTGGGAAAGCCTGTATTTTTTCTTTGACTTATTTCTTCTTTTTTTCGAAGCTTTACGCTTCCGTGATACTTTTCCGTTTTCATTTCTTATGTTTTGCATATGTACATAACACACATAAACACCAGTGCCCAAGACGGGACTCGAACACGCAACCCTCTGCATGGTGGAAAGCTGGAGATATGCACTCCAGCAAACCATGCCTACGACGGTAGGCTTTTAAGGCAAAGGGGAAAACCTCAGAAAGAACCTTGTTCGGATAACTCACCCTGACCGAGATGTATTTCTGGTAAATATAACTACATTTTGTTTCAAAATGCGATGTGCTAAATTATCAAAGATATGTAGATTTCTGCAAAACCGAATGTGACTATAAAACAGCTTATAGAGTACGAATGTTAAAAAGTAAATGTGTCATTACTAACGCAGTATTTTTCATAGTGTCCCTAAAATATAGTATGTTTTCAAAGCATAGAAGTATCTACGACTTAAAGGTGTAAGTATATTATACACCAGGTAGCCCAATTACCTCCACATGAAAGTAAATATGGGCTATCATGCCGACATACACATAAGAAGAAGCCTGAAGAAAAATGGCCACCAATACAACTAACACATATCCCTGAAGAGAAACGCGAGCTCACACTATAAGGAATATGACATACCATCAGAGATCTAACACAAAAGACGAAACAAAAAATAAATGAACTACAAACAAAAATATCCACAATACAAAATCATGTCTAAGAATATATTGAACAAATCACTAACTACATGGCAGAACAATTAACTTAAAGCAATCACCATGACAGTATACTAAGGAACTGCATTAAAACGGAGAAACGCAGTCATCAAATTGCTGACACCATCACAAAACCTATGAAGAAGAGCATCAAAGCTTATAAAGTATCAGGAAAACTTGCAGTGGCAATTAATCTAAGTGAACAGAAAGGACAAGAACATAAAAACAATACAAACATCTGATGGAAGAAGCAGCAACAGTGGTGCAGAAATTGCAGCAACAACACCGCAACCACTGTAAAAACAAATGAAGACCCGATACAACAATTAAGAAACCGAAGAAGAATAACCTTCACTACAACTCACACACCGGAAGACAAATGCAAACCTCGCCAAAGAAATACATAAATCATCAGGGACCCAATGCAAAAGTCAGAACATACATTAATGAACATAAAATGAAAGCAGCAGCATTAACCACTGTTGAAAGCAGCATTTCATGACAGGGCTCAGGAACCTATAAGACAACTATAGACATCATCCTTGAACCCATCCTAACAACTAAACTAAGAAGTCAACATTATAAATGCACACACTTCATAAGACGTAATTACTGTAACTCGCAGGAGTTACACTCAAAATGCATCATATGATGTGACAAAACCCCAATTAACTATTGCATCCATCAATCTACAAATGATCAAAACAAA
Organism: Mantis religiosa; assembly: GCA_030765055.1. NCBI lineage: Eukaryota > Metazoa > Arthropoda > Insecta > Mantodea > Mantidae > Mantis > Mantis religiosa. Next base: position 306,212,239 of record CM060948.1, on the reverse strand, counting down.
CTAACAACCGACTACATCTATCTCCATGACGAAGACACATGCAAGAAAAACATGACGAACCCAAAGAACACCCTGAACTCTGACATTAAAGATAACATGACAATGACTTACTGAAAACACCAAGAAATACAGATCAAGACACCTGCATCAGAACACTGAACATGAAAAGATCATCGAAGATCAACGAGAGCGACTACAAGAGCATCAAACCTACTTCTCGGAATAACTACAAATACAACTTGAACCTCCACACCTACAAAGAGATACCAATCTATTATTGAAACAGCAAAGGTAAATAATAAATAAATAAACAATCCCTTTAAGAAAAGCCTGCCATCACCAAAAAAGGGCCTATCCCTCACTCAAAAACTATATATATTTTGGCTCAAGAGGGCGAAGTAAGGCCTGAAGCAGCCCTGAGTGTGCAAGCACCCAAAAAACACTAGTTGTAGTAGTAGGACAGAACAAAAAGAGTTTTCTATGTCTAGTATACTAACTCACTTACCAATAAAGAGAACTTATTAAGATTTTGGATTAGGCAACTGCTCAGCAGTGGTCTGAACAGCCAAAATCTAAATTCCAACTGCCAGAGCGGATGAGCCACCTCGTATAATGCCTAAATTTGCGTTTGTTTCATATGTTGGTTTCCTCTTTTATTTATTTTTCCTGTTGTAGAACTCGTTCGGTGTATTTTGTATGTGTAGCCTTCAATACAATAAGCTAACGGTGATATCTAAATGCTCAAGCTCTTACTAAACACGCAGTTTAAGCATAGTTGCACTCTAACGAGCGGCGCAGTAACCATCTCTCGCAGCATGCAATAAAACTGAATTGAATGAATTGTATAATTAATTAACGACGCTGTGTTTTCCACTTTGCTGTTGAATTCAGCACTCTTTGACGAGCAAGATACTGGGGAAGCCCGACTTTTACTTATGTTTAACATAGGGTATTCTCCCCATAAAATAATCAACAGATCTCTCTTGTTTGATCTAGTGACATATTACGAGAAACAGGGTAACCTGAAGACGCGCAGAAAGTGCAAGGGCATGTGATACGAACCTTGCCCAGTGGCGTATAGGTTTTATTTATTTCCTGTTTTAATTTTTGTTAGTGTAATTTACGTCCTCCAACGTTAAGTCATATTGGATGATGAATGGAATCCGTGAAATGAAGCTCAAATGAGCCCACGGTCCATAGAATTTAGAGTTAGTCAACATTCGTCTTTCAGGATAAGAGAACATGCTGCAAAAACGTTATCCGAGTAACTAACCCTGACCGAGATTCGAAATCGGTACCTCTTGAACGTGAGGCAGACACGCTATCATCTAAAATGCGCAATATATAGACCATTACCGTTACCCCACATTAAAAATAAATCGTGGTCAAACTTCATCAGAGTACCTCACTCCAACCAGGCTCAGGTGGTTCCGTCTCTGGGCCGTACTCGGGATATCCGGGTTTGCTTCTTCCCGCGGTCGGCCTCTCCTGACCCATGGTTTTTTTGGGGAGTTTTCTCGGGTCACCAGGCAAATGCTGGGTAGGTTAATTATATTACCTTAATTTTCTCTCATAATAATAATAATAATAATAATAATAATAATAATAATAATAATAATAATAATAATAATAATAATAATAATAATAATAATAATAATAATAATAATAATAATAATAATAATAATAATAATAATAATAATAATAATAATAATAATAATAATAATAATAATAATAATAATAATAATAATAATAATAATAATAATAATAATAATAATAATAATAATAATAATAATAATAATAATAATAATAATAATAATAATAATAATAATAATAATAATAATAATAATAATAATAATAATAATAATAATAATAATAATAATAATAATAATAATAATAATAATAATAATAATAATAATAATAATAATAATAATAATAATAATAATAATAATAATAATAATAATAATAATAATAATAATAATAATAATAATAATAATAATAATAATAATAATAATAATAATAATAATAATAATAGTAATAGTAATAATAATAATAATAATAATAATAATAATAATAATAATAATAATAATAATAATAATAATAATAATAATAATAATAATAATAATAATAATAATAATAATAATAATAATAATAATAATAATAATAATAATAATAATAATAATAACAATAATAATAATAATAATATACTACCTATTTTTAGGAAACAATTAAGTTCATACTTTATTAATTTTACTGTCTGATATTAGAGCATATTCATTCGTTTTCCTACGTGAGGTTGTATGCTAAGGGTTATGTTTAATTGTTTTGCTCGTTCAACCTGAGGAGAAAGGTTATGTCCAGTGATTCAGTGCAGGGAAACAAAAAAATTAAGTATTGGTGCATACTGCATAGTTGGCAATATGTTATTTGCATGATTTTCAGTATAAATATTAATATCCAACAATTATACCTACCTTCCTTTTTGTGCTCCTTATTCTTTGCTAAGCAGGTGTCTAAAACCTCGGAGAGATGATCTTTGGTCCAATCTTCGAGATCTGTCTCATTAACACGTCCCATTATTGCGTTTTCATCCAGGTTCCCATTCTCATTGAACTGAAATCAAACAGTTTGCTTACAGGCGTCAAAATTACTGTTATTAACTTAATAATGCAATTTACATTATGTTCTACTTCTAGCGAAATGGTAATATTTTAATTCCTAATATATAAGGTGATAATATTTTCTCATAATTCTAATGCTTCTAAATGAATTACCTTCAGAGACAACATTTTGTTAAACTTTCAGGATTGCCAGGTGGTTGCAGCACTGCTCAAACAAACTCGCAAACAGGAATTCCAGGAGGCCGTGACAAGAAAACAATTTAAACTTTTCAGCGGTTTCCGATATTTATCAATATTCTGAAGTTCAAAGACGTTCAGCATATATAAAAGATAAGTAGGTTCTGTCGACTAGGCGTACTTTCTCCTGTGCTAAAATCTAACCTAGTATAATAAGTGGATTAATAAGACATTATTAAAATTCATTTGCTAACCTAAAACTCGTAATTTCTCACAGCAAACTAAATAACCTCCTTAAGCAATTGCAAATTCTGAGAACAGCAGTCTGCCGTCTCACAACGTTAACACAACCTTAATGAATGACAGTACTACAAGAAATCGTAGCTATGCTTCAATTGCCCAGACTTCTCCCTAGAAAGAAGCTGTCATCATTGGCTCCCATTACAGACTCACCATCAGAGACTGCGCTCTGGCTGTAGATAAATTAACTGAACTAAGTAACACAAAATTTATCTCACGGATCACCAACTTCAGAATATGTAGATACCTACCGTCACCTTATTAGCAGAACTACTGGTTACCAAACATCCCAAAATAAACATAAGTAATGTTACTCTTCAGCTCTGTCCTCTAATTGCCCCAAACAAAACTGTCGTTCGTTGAAACGTTTGTCCAATTATACCAAACTCACTCCTAAAGACTCATCTAGATGCAAATGGAATTAAATTATTATCAAACATTAACATTACCTACATAAAAGATGGCATTTCTGAGCCAGTGCTTTCCTATATCTTTAGTTTCAGGCGTCAGTTTTACACTCTACCCAATGATGTGGAGAATTTACCTCCAAGCATACAGATCCTATATGCAGGCAGGATATACCATGTGCATGGCAAAGCCTGAAGGCGTATCGGAAGGAATTCGGAACACAGAGACTTTTACCTCAGGTTATCGCACATACACGGCGAGTATAGTCTATGTATACTCTGTTAAGATGTAATCATGTCTCTGGACAGCAATGTGCCATACATCGGCAAGTGCGATAAAACATACATATAGATACACGCAGCTTCCAATCGCTCTATTTTTGTTGCGTAACTTACTGTACGTCACTCTTCTAATCGACCTGATCAGACCAAATAAGAATCGATGGCAGCGCTAGTCACCTAAACATCAATACGCCTCATCACTCTGTCGAGTAGTACATAACAGCGGAGGACCCCACCTGCTTCAGCTGCAGGCCGGAAACTACATGAAACTACTCAGAACGTCGTAATTAAAGACATTCCTCTAGACATTTTACGTCATTTCAAGAAGAATTCAACAATTCTCCAGAACCTATGTTAATGGAAACACAGACAATATGTAAACGACCAATGACAAACAGCACTACTGACTCAGAGGTTAACTCTTCGCAAGAAGATAATGTTTCTGCAAAACAAGTGCTTCACATCCCCACTATTAAGGCTAAAAAGCTAAGAAACTCTCAGTCCATATAAAAACATTATCGAGTCGGACACCCACAATTATGCATGAAACTTTAGTCAGTTCCAAAGTTTATGGAAAATAGTGTTGGGGTAAAAAGCATTATTACTTTAGATTTGGAATACACATCAGATCTCGAATCTCTAATAAACACAATTTAGAAACTCTATCGGTACTCTCACCCGAACGTACAAGAACAGCTGACAGAAAGAGAAGGGATGGATGGCATGGAGCCCACGCCTACTCGTGTGACGGAATGGCTCTTGCTGTGGGGGTGAGAGAGATGGATGGCGTTAGAAACACGCCTACGCCAACGGGCAGCGCTAATGACTTGACGAGGAGAGACAGGGAGGGGAGAAGTAACCAGAAATTACTGGACCCCTTCTCCTACCGCCTTGGAGGGCTGTGATGTTTGGTTAATGACCGGGAAAATTCCAGATACTGTGATTTGTATATATAAGTGATGCATTGGACTAGTCAGTCAGTCAGTTTTAGAGTTTTGAGTCCAAACTTACGGCGAGGTGCCGAGTGTACCTGCAACTGGTGAATTGTAATTGTGAGTGTTACGTAGTTGTGTGTGGTACGTAATTCTGTGTAATCGGCAAGTGTACCAAATGTAATTCGGCGGAAATAAAGAACATTTTGAATTTGTGTGACTTGAATTTTTAATTCTTCGAACCCACAAAGTCACAGTACTATACGGAGCATAGTATACACACAAGGAGTAGTAAAGTTCAACAAAGGCCGCTGGAATACATTAGTCAACTCAACAATGTTTATGGGCAAACAAAACCGAAGTATCCCGAAAACGAATCGTCAGTGACGTTACACAATTTCCATAGACAAAAGTAATATATGAGTAACATACTACAAATGAAAATTAATGGTTTCCATGGTAATTTCGAATTTTCTGAACTCTTAATTAATAAATTTAACGGTACAATTATGTGCACTCAAGAAAAGAATTTCAAATAAACTATGTGGCATCCTTACGAAATTATACTAAACATCGCAAAAACCGCAAGGACTGTCTTCAGCCAGTAGCGGAGAGTAAACTACGTTAAATACAGCATTATACATTAGGCGATACGACTTACCACTGACCTTGAAGCAGTTGCTACTAGGGTATTAATTAGTGGTGGAAAATATTGACTAGCCATAACATTCTGATGCACAAATATTACAAGGTTAAGAAGAAAATTCAATTTTCACAAACTAGTGATATATGAAGTAAAACAAAGATGAGACACATGATTGGACAGGCACAAAGAAATATGTAACTGAATTTCTGCAACTGGTAGTAAATGTAGAGAGTATGAGCTGGATGTATTTTTAAATCACGTAGCATGTTTATGTAGAGGAGATGTGTAAAGATTCCTGTAGTCGTCTGGTTAAATCTGAATACAATGCAAGGGGGGATCGTAGTGGAGTAATTTTACATGTATGTACAAGCTAAAACACTCCTATGTGGAGAAGATTGTTTACAAATTATTTTATCTAGGAATGACAGACTGAATAATTCTGGAAAAAAAAATCATAAACTTCCTTTCGATCAACCATATTACATTTCTGAATATTGAAACTCTTTCCCCAATAGAGATAGGCGGGCAGGACAATACAAACAAACTACTGGAAAGGGAAATAATATTATTTAATGTTCGTACTAAAGTGAACAAACAATGATCACAATATTCTGAACACAAATCGTGAAAGAGGAAGCTTTCAGGTATTGATATATGTTCGCTGAAGCATGCACCAAATGTGGTATCCCCATTGGGAAACTTCACGTTTTCCCATACCATCGACTGATGGAATTAGCAAACTGGTTTATCTTTTCTGTCTGTGCGTGCACATATTGATCTGTTTTGCGCATATATTTGTTTTTCTCTGTTCGTAAGTTCTAGGAAAACGAATTAAACATTGCAAAGTAATGCATGACTTTATCAACAAGGGTTGTGTTTTATGAAGGCTCCAAAATGTTTCCGAAACGAAGAGTCTTGCATTATTATCCGCTGTCTTATCGAGTTATGCATTTGGCATGTAAATGCTGCACTAGTCCCCTAAAAATGGCTTCGCATAAAAAGAAATAAAACATGTGTATCTGACGGACAGATATAATGTGTCGACATATGGACTTTACAAATATCGTCCTTTATGATCACAATTTTTTGCTCGTGTACCACAAATGAAGGCGAAATGCACTTGCCTTCCATTCGGAGCTGTATGTGAACAATTCGAATTACAGTGATCGGAGTCAAAATACAAACCAATGTAATTACCTCCATTGTACCAAGTGTGCATCTATGATGTGAAAATATCATAACACAAATATTTCAAATGATTTTCTGTACCTTTGGTTTCTTCAAACATACCGCATAACAGACGGCTGAAGTGATAACTATTCAAATGACTCTTTATGTCGCCTACACCTATGTGGCAATATATAACGAAATTACTTGAGTAAGAGTTTATCTCACATATGTGACAAAATGGAGCAGTAACCCTGAGTAAAAGAATCGCTTGAAAAGCTATTGTAAGCTTAATACTTTATCAAAAGCTGTAACGTTATAGAGTGATACACAAACGATGATTTAGTTATGTTGTTTTTCCGCTAGGAGAAAAACCGTGCTTTGGCATGTGTAATGCTGTCCAGAGATGGCTCCACCTACGATATCGCTATACCTTAGTGACTGTTTGCAATTATCTGCAAAATTCTATTACTAATTTTTATTAGGTTCTCGTAATGCACCTGTTATATGTCGGTATCTATTCCCTGGAAACGAACAATATTTATGGTGACAAATGACCGAGATTCAATCAAAGAAAATATTGATTGCAAAAACACAGGCCTTGTAAAGCGGATATAAATTTACACCTCAAACTTCCATTTAGCATTCATTTCTGCTATTTCCATTAAACCTGTGGAACTTAATTGGAACTTGAGTCACAAATAGCAACTTTTGGAACGAAGCACTGCTTCTAAGAAAGCATTAACACATTTCTAATTAATTTGCCTGACGATTATTCTTTATTTTTAAAGTTCAGTATAGTTGGATTATATGATGCCTGTTCATAGCAGTAGTACTGGATTTGAGAGGCAGAATATTGTGACGTTTGTGTGACAATATGATGAACCACTTATTAATAATTAATCACCCAATTGATAGTCTGTCTGCCTGTTATACGAAGAGGTACGGTTTGTGTTCCCGTCTGGACGAGTTGGATGTTTCCTTTAGGTAAGATTACTTCCTATACTCCAAATATTCTGGAGGTACACATGAGAGTATGAGTGTGTGATTAAATGCTCAAGACCCAAATATAACCTACAGTATATGAGTTAAATCCAAAGCCCATATGCAGCACGTTTCAAGGGAATCTTTAAGCAGATTTGCATATATACGTGTAGCAAGATACTCCCCATATGATACAGCTATACTTAGTAAATATAATGATTCATTTAAGTAGTACTCTTTTTCTAGCAAAAAGGAAGGGACAATTACTAACGTTTCAGGACTTGTAATAATGAGGTATGTTAATTATATTAAATGGTCTTGAAGTTAACAGGTATCAAATTACTTTGTAATTAGCATTACCTTGTATTATTAGAGTTTCCAGATCGACAAGATCTATTGGCGATTGTAGTCTTCAGGTCCTCTTCCTTTACACTTTGTATCAGTACCAAGACGCCAGTCTTTCTTGATACACGATCCATGGGTTGAAACAACTTCAATGGAAGGCCAACCAATTTAATGAACATCAGATTGCAAACGCTAGAGAGTTTAAATTGGGTTCTTGTAGGTGTGATAATGAGGTTAAGTTGTTCAAATTTATCAGTGGATATGGGAACGCATTTCGCTGCATTGAGAAGATAAGGGGGGACGCTGGCATTTTCTTATCCACCAAATAATTAAAAAATCCTCTAAGAATATCTGTCTCTGAAAGTCGCAAACGAATACATAGGGACTTTATACTGGTTTCACCATTATACTATTCCAGGACCTTTAGGCCAATTCGGTGCGTCCAACACTTTCACACATTCAGAAACAGAAATATACTCCAACTGCAACAGACAAATTCCCATCCGCTGTTTTAGACAATCATAAAATATACTGGGCTCAGGATGTCTGCTTCTTGCTTCATTTTTCAATGGACTTCCTCTGAAGGTTAGCTCTTCTACTGCTTTGATGACTTCGCAGTAGTGAGCACTATTCCTCGGTTTCCTTTCCTTGAAGTCCTAGACCTGATTTCTGAATTTCTGTTGGGCCGAATTAGTTGTGACGTCTCGTGACTGTAGCTCAGTACTTAGTTCTGACAACTCTTAAAGGGCATCGCACAATAATTCTAAATCTAGAATTAAACCAGTTTTAGTGATGTGCTTTAGTAAACCATCATACTTGCCTGTGTCAGTTGACTCCTTACTCTCTTCGACTTTAGCAGCTGCGAAGTGTGCAAACAAAGCTTTGATGCTTTTCCACACTACTGAGACGCTACTGAAGCTCGAAGTTACTTATCTGTTTTTTAACGTCCTCCAACGTTAAGTCATATCGGACGATGACTGGAATTGGTAAAATGATGCTCAAATGAGCCCAGGGGCCATAGAGTTTAGAGTTACCCAACATTCATCTTTCAGGATAAGGGAAAACCCCGTAAAACCTTAGCCAGGTAACTCACTCTGAACGAGATTCACCTTGAACGTGAGACAGACATGCTACCATCTACGCCACCGTGGTAATCATCTGGTGCCCAAGATTCTGTCTATTTTCAAAATATTAATTTCGGGGGCTCTGCATGCCTTTTTGGCTCCCGAAAATTGTGCTGTGACTTGTTATACACTGTATATAGCTTAACTGTAAGTGCTTAACAAATGAGCGATGTCGCTTAATTGCATCACCAACTGACAGTTCAAGTCTGTGGTTAGCACCATGTCAAACTAAGATTTGGCAAATTATGTATCAATAATGTCACAACTCCTTTTCTCTTTCCCAACATCACTGCTAGTCTATCTGCGCAATTGAAATTAGATTTTCTTTCAGGAACTCATTGGAAAATCCCATCGATTCCACAAAATTCAACAATGTGCTACAAATACCTTCAGCTCAACTAAATCAAGGAAAATGTTAGTGGGCTCTCTCATATCAGGAATGTCGGTTCGCAAATAAATCATGAAAGATGATAATTTTAACTGTTGTACAGCCAACGCTAATTAATGACATTTTTATATCGTTTCAATGACTGTTTTAATCACTATAGTTTTAATTTCTTGCGCAATTTAATAACTAATAAAGTCACCACATGCATTTCATGAACGTAAATTGTGGCCCATGACAATACCATGAAGTACTTGCAGATTAACTTCGTTCTCAAAATAATTAAATGCCGGGTGCTTTTTTCTTATCTTTCAAGCAGTGAGAAATGTATTGGCTGTCAGTTTATAATTCTTCTCAAACCTCTTAGTGCAAACCTTATCCAGAGTGTTCTCTTTAGCACAATTTAGCACTTCAGCTGCAGCTTGACGAGCGGAACTTTCTTTAGGATTAAGCATTTTCTTTCCATCTGTTCTATTCTTAAAACACCAGATGATGACAGAGACTGTAGTCCAACGTTCTACAGTGTTCGTATCTTGTTTACTATGTTCTACACCAAAATTTCCTAATTCTTTGCAAAATTTGCAACAAATTTTTGTTTTTAGTACGGTTAACCATTCATTTCTCTCACAAGGTTGAATTTCTTGTGAACCAAACTCCAACATTCCTGAAGGTCATTTGACTTATTGTAATACACAGGTTAATTCGCTTGGTTCAATGTATTTTCACATGTTCAGTTGCACGTTTACTTTTATCACCTGCTAACAACGTCTCAGATTCTGACAGTTTCCTCGCAAAACTACCATTTAGAATCTTTAACTTTTCAGATGCAGGACAACAAGTAAAATATTTGCTGCTCATCTTACCTTGACACATCAAAGCTAACTTGAAAAATAAATGAGAATACACGCTTTAGTCACACATAAATCCATCGCAAGAATGCAGGAACAGAATGCGCTTGCATAGTTCCCATCGCGATTACGAACGCGAAAAAAAAGTTGGAAAATATGATTTAACCGTAAAATATATCGGCGAGAAACTTTTATTCAAGCATCGATAAAGTGGAAAGTAAAAAAGAGTACTTTGTGCACAGAAAAGTTCAGAGGTACGCGTCCCACAGCGTTCCGCCGGAAAAACAACAATGCATTTCGCTCACTTTCTTCTTGGGCAGCCAGCCAGGCGAAAAGGTGATTAGACATCAAAAGTTTCGGGAGTGTACATCTCTCCCATCATCAGGATATTTATAAAATGTTTTAATCACAAATGAAATACTAGATATAACACAACTATAAACAAAGACAAGACAGTATCAAAATATTCATTACTGCACAAAAGGCTGTTTTCAGTCATTTAAATGCCAGGCCAGGAGATGGCGTGAGTATAGAAAATTGTGTCAAAGAAACGTAACTACTTGATTATCAAGCTTTATTGATCTTTGCTTCTTATTCCAATGAAATTACATTTTAAGGACGTTTTTAAGAGGAGCTGACTGATATCCAGCATCACGATTAAGTGTGATCCTTTCAGATGAAATCGCCAAACCCTCCTTAAATCTACGCTCCCAGTAACCATTGCATTTTGCAATGTGAATGTGGAACATCGTATATAGAACAAGCCGGAAGAACCACCGCCACTAGAATAATCGAACATGAACGGTGCATTCGCTTAATGCAACCTGAGAAGTCTGGGCTGGCAGAGGATTGTTTCGATAACTACCATAGAGCCAATTTTCGGGAGAAGACCTTCTTGGCAAATTGTAACAGTTACTGGGAGCGGAGAATTAAGGAGGCTTTGGCGATTTCCTCTGAAAGTAGCACGCTTAATCGGGACGATGGATTTCAGTTCAGCTCCTCTTGGAAACCTGCCTTAAAAATGGAAATCCAACGAATTAAGAAGCAAAGATCAATATAGTTTGATAATCAAGTTAAGTAGTTACGTTTCTTTGACACAATTTTCTATACTCACGCCACCTCCTGACCTGGCATTTTATTTACTGAAATTAGTCTTTTGTTCAGTAATGCGAATTTTGATAACGTTTTGTCGTTGTTAATGGTTGTGTTATATCCAGTATTTCATTTGTGGTATAACATTTTATAAATATCCTGATGATGGGAGAGATGTATACTCCTGAAACGTTGATATCTAATCATCTTTTCACCTGGCTGGCTGCCCGAGAATGAAGTGAGCGTATTCGTCGCCAGGAAAGCTTCAGGTCTTATTTTAGCACTGCGTTTATGTGTGTACTTGGCGATGTATCACTCCGTCCAGAGGTGGCTCTACCTACCATATCACTATACTTTAATGAATATTTACTATTATTTACAAAGTGCTATGGCTAATTTTTATAAGGAAATCGTGATTTAGCTTATATTTGATTATATCTAATTCTTGGAAACAAATAACGTCTATGATTTAAAATGAGAGAGTTTCGATCAAAGAAGATATTGAATGCGGGAAAACAAGCCTTGTAAAACGGATATATATTTCCGCATCGATCTTCCATATAGCATGAATTTTTTGTACGTCTGTTCTAAGATGTGGTTTATTTTGTTGGATCTTTAGTCACAAACAGCAACTTTTGGAACGAGTCACCGTTTCTAAGAAAGCCATACCACTCTTGTATTTGATTTACCTGACAATTATTCTTTACTTTAGAATGCAAGAGGTCTATTATATTGATCAGTAAAGGTATTGAATTGCTCAAGTTTAGAAGTTTTGTTTGTTTGTTTGTTTGTTTGTTTGTTTTTCTTCAAAGCGCTTTGAAGTTGAACGTTGTACTTAGCCCACCTAGCGACATCGCTTTATTCACACAGCAAATTCTCGCTAAATAGACGGGAGCAGTAATCGCCTCGGAATTGGGTTACAAAACACAGGTAATCATAGCGACTAGTTGCTTGTGGTACTGCCATGTAACTAAAACCCAAAACTAGCCGCAATGTTTCTGCTTGTAATGAGCTAAAGGTTTCCTAACCGTGTGCATTGATTTTATGAGCCACTAAAACTCCGTGTAACTGGGCTCTCTTAAGCCGATTTGCAGCACACGTTTACGTACTCCAAAGGGAAAAGAGTGGGCTTCACACTCTTGTTGGTTCAGTTTAGATGTATTCCGTCAATATTTCATAGAGTCTCGTGTAATAGAAAGAAATAAGGCAAATTAAGAGTCTAGATGCAAACCTTGATATTTCCACATTTGATCGAAAAGGCGTCCTGCAGTCATATGGCTTTTGGGTCCTGAAAACCTTCGGTTAATATAACCATCAGATGTAAATGGCGACAATTCCTATTCATTGGATGTTGATGAAATGAGCCTATAAGTGAAAACTGCGATATTTCCTTAAAACTCTGAGGTGCAAACAGCTACATTTCCACGTAGCCAATGCAGCATCAGACTAATGCCACGTGACGGATCTCCCAGGTAACACGGTATAAGTTTCGAGAGGCAGTTTCGTGCGCTAACAATAATCAGTCCGAACTAATTCATTTCATGTGCCCATTATTAGACGTCTATTTGACGTAAATAATGGACGTTAAAGTTGTCCGAGCCAATCCTGGGAGAGCACCGAAGAAGGCTGAGAAATAGTGGAAAATCAAAACGAGAAACAGCAAAATTAGAAAGGTAAGTAGCATTGCTTAAGCTTCATAATATTAAGTTTTGGAGCATCTTACATTGATTTTGTTTTCTGAAATATAGCCGTGACTTTAAATTATCACCGTAAATATTCAGTAGTCATACACAGGCCTTTTTCTTCTTACAGATATGCACCAGCATCACTTCCGAGGTATCTTTCTGGTACTCATTGAGTATCCAAATCTGTCCAGTGCTCTTCACTGACAATGAAAGATATGAACGTGTTCCATCAGATATTTTATGAAAAAAGAAATTAAGTGAAGTAAGATAATTTCTAAAATGCTGTTCTAATTCTAAAATGCTGTGACACTGCTGTTCCAAAGCGACATAAGTATGAACCCGCAGACTAACCCGAATCTGTGTCAACCAAGTACAAAGTGATTACATCTAGAGGAAAAATAGTTTATGTAAACCTGTATTGCAGGGTATTCTTACGTCAGTAAAGATCGGGTAACATGTCTTGTGAAACAATGTCATAACTCAGGTGCAGTGACTTAAGAAAATCGAGGTGGAGACAGAGTATCAAGAAATAATGAGGGAAAGCGAGAGGCTGTCAAATCCTTTATCGAAAGCTTAAAGGGGAGCGCTGGGCACCATTGTCACTCTAACAATAATCAACATTTCTACCTGTCTTCAGAGCTAAAAACTAAATTACTCTGGCGTATGCATAATGATCAGTGTGAACCAACATTCAATGTACAACAATGCTTCTTTAGATACATTTTCAGCATCTGTTGTAATATGAGTCTGGAAGTAGTGCAACTGATATGTGCTCAGTTTTCCATCAATTAGACGAGGAAATAATGCGAGAAAGTGATTATAACTACAGAAAGTCTCATTTTGGGAACAAAAACTTCGTACAAATGCATTTTAGGAGACTCTGAGTGACAGAAATCCTACTGTGAAGATACTGAGCTCTGATTGTCAGAAAAATATGCCTTTACATAAACTTCCTGACCAAGCATGTTACTACTCCAGGCAGCTGTATACCTTTAACTTCACCATTTTTGAAGGGTCTCCCAAAGGCAAACACAGTATTGATCCAAACAATGTGTATATTTACACATGGACTGAAAGAAATCGTCCAAAATCATCGAATGAAATTGCATGCGCTGAGAAACACAGACTTTCCCCAGATTGTTGAAACTGTAAGTCTATAAGTAGTATGCCCGCCTCGGTAGCGTAGCTGTTAGCATGTCTGCCTCACGTTAAAGAGGTCCCGAGTTCGAATCTCGGTCAGTGTGAGTTCCCTGTATAAGGATTTTCCGTGGTTTTCCGTTATCCTCAAAGACAAATGTCGGGTAACTCTAAGCTCTATGGACCCTGGGCTCCTTTGAGCATCATTTCATCCATTCCATTCATCGTACGATATGACTTCACGTGTGTCTATCCCCATTGCTCTCCAGTATATCTATTTCCTCCTTTTCGTCTCCCTATTTCCTGTGAGAAGACGACTCCGGGTTTGTGTGTTGGTCAACGCTGGGCAGATGGTGCATAGGCCTGCGATTTGAAACTTATTCTCGGCTCTGTCAGATGGTGGTCGTTCTAAACTCCACTCCTGTATCCAGCTTTCCCCTGTTGTTGCTGTAGGGGAGTATCCGAGCCACCCGCTGACGTTTTGAACCTCCCGCCACAAGCGCCTTCTAGATGGATGTCAAGCCAGTTTATGTTAGCTTTGAGGGTCTCTGTGGCCTACGTTGTCAGTTCCTGCAACCCATAGGTCTCCTTTGGTTCCTTCTCAAACGTTTCTCCCAGAACATTATGCATAAAAGATCCAATATACGGATACCCTCCGTTACGTATTCTACTTCCACCTTTATATTATGTTAAATTTCAAGTAATAGAAGAAATCGGCGTGAAATCGTGTCATAAAGTAATAAAAACAACTATCAAACAATTATTTCCTATACATTAACTACATTCTAATGCACTATTAGCTTAGCAACATTTCTTAAATTTACATTATGTGAATTTATGCCACGTTGTATAATCCAGGGTTCATTAAAAAGCTTTTCCCGGATATAGGTGGGAGTTTTAATCCTGCTTTCAATTTATCTTCCGAGGTTATCAGCAACGAAAGCGGCAGTTAAATCATCTAGAATTCCATGTAACTTTCTTGTTAATTTTAATCAGTTGTGATCAGCCAGTTGAGCAAATATACAATTATTTACCTTAAACATATTTTATTATTTTAGGTTCAAAATTTACTAGAAAAGTCTTGAAATTCTTACGTGTTATGTATATTTAGGGTCCACAGATAGAAAACTGTGTGGAAAATGTTTGAACCTTTAACTCCTTGTGGCGCTATTGCTTGGAGCAAAAAATATAAACAAAAATTGTACATTAGGAATCCCTAAGTTTTAAATGTAATGCACTGTATATTATGGCATTAAACTGATTGCTTAAGGGGCAAATTTCATTTGTATGACTTACCAAATTCAGCTTATGTCCAAGACATTCAGCAACGCACTGTAAAAAGAAAGACGAAAGGAATATATCATAATGTTTTAAATTCAGTTTATTTTAAGCAGTGCCTGTAGAGTGGGATGGCGACATTCAAAATAAGAAAAGAAAATCGGAAATTCAAATATCAAAATTTTTACTAAAATAAATTCACGCAAAATATATGCAGGCCAATATTAAAATATAGTGGAGATATGCTACTGGAACGGCAGATATTCTTTTTTTAAATACTTACCACGATCTTTTCTTTCTTCAGTGCGAGCTGTGTACAATTGAAGGGATCCTTCACTTCCTCATCTGAAAAACGAATTATTTGATTTATTTAAAAGTAATTTATTGCTACTTAGCTTATAATTTAAAGCTTTATAATCTAATCCTGAAAATAATTTATTCCAAAATTTGTTTTCCTTTGGTAGCCATAATGGAAATATTTCTTAAACTTAAATTTGAATTTAGGACTTTTACGCCGGCTGTGCTTAATATGATGTAAATTAATTGTTCTTCCACACTAGCCGCGTGTAGGGCGCACATTGAAATGTTAGAGCCAGCCTGAAAAATTCAATGCCATAGCCGGGATTTGAACCACGGATCTTCTCGTTGCTGTCCAGTCGCTCTAACCATTTGAGCTACTATGGCCAACATGACATTAAATTCTCCAACTGACTCGTGTTTCTCCCGGTAAACCACTAAGAGTTTTCATAAACACATGAGACTACTACCTTAATGGCGTACTAATTTAAGTAACTTAAGGCCCGGGCTTTATAGTTCGGACCACTATTTTTTTTTTTTTTTTTTTTTTTTTTACCGGGAGAAACACGAGTCAGTTGGAGAATTTAATGTCATGTTGGCACGTTGGCCATAGTAGCTCAAATGGTTAGAGTGGCTGGACGGAAACCAGAAGATCCACATCTTTGGAAGGTGCGGTATTTAAGTACCATATTTGGTTAATTGATGGAAATTAATTATTTCTACACACTCGCCGTATATAGGCTAAGGTTTTTATAGATAGAATCAACATGAAAAATTCAATGCCATGGCCTAGATTTGAACCATGGATCTCCTGGTCTCCGTCCAGTCTCTCTTAACCTTTGAGTTACCATGGCCAACGTGCCGTCCTGACACTAAACTCTCCAGTTGCCTCATATATTTCCCCGGTAGACCACTAAGGGCTCTCGCATCCGAGATACACAGTTTGTGGCAACTTACTGTCGTAAGTACTTGAGCCCCATGTTTCATCATTTAACTCTTATTATTTTACTTATTTGCTGGAAATTAATTATTTCTCCACACTAGCCGTATTTAGATAGATAGAGTCAACATGGAAAATTCAATGCCATGGCCGGGATTTGAACCATGCATCTCCTGGTTTCCGTCGAGGTTTGACTTCCCCAATCATTAAAATATATTTGTCAATGTTATGGAGAACCCATCATTTTAAGTTAACCCTAATCATGTTCCTAAACTTTGACATGTTTAGCTCTACCAACTGCTCCCTTATCCGTTCAGTAGTAACACCCCCAGTTGTTGATTAGGTTTGTAAGTTCTTCAGGCCCATTACAATCCTGGTTTGCAACAACATTGAATTTTATAGGAAAGCTCTATGAAGTCTAAATTCTACAGAAGTACAAAGTCTTACTGCATTAAAGTGTAGATTTAGTTTTCCTATCGCCTTATGGTTTTTGGTGGTGAGAACCATTTGCGGAGATATTCTTTGTTATTTGACAAATTTTCCAAAAACTTATACTTTTCTCAAAACGGGAGTCAATATTAACTTTGCATCCCTTGACCATACAAAGAGAATGTACACGCCATCAATTGGAAATCACCAGATATTATAAGATTTGACTTTCAGTAAAAGCCTACTATACTTCCTGTTCTCCTTGCACTTACAAGGAAGTTAGCAATACACTATGTCTGCAAATGTAAATGAAATGTGTAGTGTTTAACGCCCGCTTTTACTACATACGGCACCGCAGGCGATGACACTGATGATGCATGAGATGAAGATGGAGCACCGGTGGAATGAGATGGCGGGGGAAACCGGAGATCCCGGAGAAAACCCGCCCCAGCGCCGTGTTGTCCACCACAAATCTCACTTTGCGTTCGCCTGGGATCGAACCCGGGCCGCCTTGGTGAGAGCCAAGTGGTCTAGCCACTGAGCCACGGCGCGGCCATGTCCGCAAAATTTATGTCGATCAACATCAGTGGATAGAATGTGAAACGTTTCTAAGTGTATTTTCTTCCGGAGCAGAGAAAGTCATATGACTGCAAAGCATCATATTTTATGACATGTGCTTTAGCATTTTTGGGTTTGTGGAACATACCCACTGACGTAATTCCATATGAGATTGACCCAAAGTACATGCCATTTCATAATTAGACTGATGTCACAACTCAGGTGTTCACGGATGTAAAACGTTGTCAGATACTATCACGTAATTTACTCCAACTGGGAAAGATATTCCAATGTGTCTGTTTACTTCCTCCAGCGACCCCTTGAATCATATATGATACATCCGCATTTGATCTTTTTACTGTCTTGTGGACGGTAGAATCCTTGCGGAGCCGGTTGTATCGCAATGTCGTCACTTCGCGCAACACGCTCGTCACTTGGTTTTGCTTCTATCAACATTCGCCAGGTGGCTACAGAGGAGTAAAGTAGCAGCTGACTTAGTGACTGCGCTATGTTTCGCATTTATTAAGGTAAGTACTCAATCAATTGTTATAAGTTCAATAATGTACTATTCTATATCTCAGATGCCTAATGATTACTAAGAAAGCTTGCGCATCATTGATATTGCTAGTTTCAAATGTTTCCTTACGTATTTACTGAATGTATCATATGACCTTACTGATACATTTAGCGCGATGTGAACTTAGAATTCCTTTACCATTTAGTCACATGTAAGGCAATTCTTTCTCTTAAAAGATCTATATATATATCACCATATATATGGTGAAATTAAAACATAATTATGCACAATAATAGCTGCTGTCACTATATTACACATTTTTTTGTCATTTGTAAACTTTTATAGGTTATGTATTAACCCATTTTGTTATTATTCTGCTTAGGTTTAAATGAGGCAAAATTATACAGCTACTGGAGAAACCCTTTGATCCAAATGTATCCGATCTAGAGATTGAAGATGAACCCGAACCTGACACTGAAGATCCTCAATCTCAAATTCAGGTAGAGGACGAAACTGCAGAGGAGGAGATTGAAGAAGCAGCCCCACCAGTTGAGTCTGTAACTCTTTCCTCTGCAAGAGACCCAAACCAACGTTGGAGGCATAAAAATGAGTAAGTTTTTTTGGAATTAAACTTTAAATTTTTCAGCAAAACCAACGATCTCCAATTGCGTATACTTCTTAATCTGACTATTAGTTACCAGAGTAATTAAGCATAGAGGAGATGTAATTATTACCTTGATGCTCCTCTCTGATAAGGATTTGTCTTTAGGAGGACCTAATGCTTTTGCATCAAAGTTTATTATCTTAGTGACTCACCCCTTCTCCTTGTTTAATTATGTAATTAATAACATGCTTTACTTCTATCCTTGTTTAAGATTTTCACCACACTTGCCTACTACTGGTTCAGGAATATCAACTTCTGATGAAAGCTGTGTTGCAGATGGAGTAAAAATGCCCTTTGAATATTTTAATCAATATTTAAATAAATTTTTTTTATGGCATAGCTAAAAATACAAATAGATGACATGTTCAGAATGCCAGGTTTTTCTTTGTTTTCTAACAGAAAGGAACTGTTTCAAGAATTTTCATAAATAAAACATTTTGTTGCACATAAATATTGATAACTGTCAATCCACTTAATACTGGCACATGCAATCTATTATAATTCATGTACTACAACTTAGCCAATAAAGTTGCATTGGTAAGGTGAAATTTGTCACATTTAATGTTCATTTTCTATAAGTAGAAACGTAATGCATCACATATGATACATACTCTATAAACGTTATGAATAAAAGAAAAAAATAATGTGAAGTAAATATCAGTTTCATAGGCTTCTGATAACACACTGACAAAACTTTCACTTGAAATACAACGTAAATTTACTCTCAGGCTACTAGAGGGATCGGTTCCCAGTAGATGGAAACCAGTTAGCATCGAACTCACTCCAGCCAATGAAGGGTGCAGTCACAACCCTGCTTCTGAAAATAAAATTGACAATGATAAACGAATTTCCTGGGCGCTTCCTTGCCTGATTACCTACTATCTTTGAGCCTCCGTAGAAGGTGCTAGGTTTAGTACTGAGCAAGTTGACTAAAGTAAGTGCCAAGTCCGTTTGGCTGCGTTTTCGTAGTGTTTGGTTCTGGCGCAAGAAAATCGTGGCTTCCAAAATGCACTCCCGGTTTTCATTTTTCTGTTAAAGAGAAAAGCAATTATGACCACTACACTAAACTGAAGAAATTGTCAAATTTACACTGGGAATTAGGTATTTTAAAGCCAGTCGGTAAATACTGTTTTGCGAATTTAGCAGCTGTAAACGAGTGGTACAGAATGTTTTAGGTGTTCACGCGCTATTATTCTGGTAGGTAGTAGCTGCACATGAATAAATTGTTTCGGAAATAAGTTTGCAAGTAGTGGTGTTTTGAAGCAATACCTCCAGATTAAATGCGTTTTAAGGTTGCGTTTTATTAGCGAAATTGTGCTGTAGAGCAAGAGTTACAAGAGTTTGGAACTCTTATGTACGCATTAACACAAGCCCAAATTAACGTCTATCTGCAACACAGAAGCATATTCCACCACATTATTTATCTTGATATCAAGTTCTTACAATCCTGTAAGCTGCCTCCATCACCATCCTTAGAGTGGTCCTCTAAGCCAACTGAGGTCATTCTACCACGCGAAGAACGTTAGATACGGTTGCTAGTACTGATGTCAACAAAACTTTTGACATATCAACAAATATAGAACTATAAAAAGCTATAAACGTCACAGTTGAAATCTGGAGAATTCCAATAGCTCTCTGCTATCATCTGCCTTTTTTACTCTTAAGCAAAGGCTGCTTTTGACATTTTTAATTTGCATATATACAAAGTACTTTAATATGTTTGATACAAAATCATAAAAGTAGAGAAACTCTATCACAACATACACTGCATATAATACAAACTTTAAACACAACAGGAACTTCAATAGATGCTTATCTCTTGCTCAGTTTGACTAGAACGGGCTTGTCTGGAAGGTTGATTAATGAAGTTTGAATTTCCAGAGGTCCAGAGCCAGCCGAGGAAATTCTGTATCTACGAACTCTCCTTAGAAGCAAAGCCTGCAATTGTTGCTCTGCCAACCACCTGACAATGCATGATCGAGGTTCATGGCCAAAGGGAATTACCAGGTATGGATGTGTTTATTTATAATTAATATGATCTTTGAACCATCGTTCTGGGACGAAATTATCTGTCTGAGGAAATAATCTGGTAATCTCTCTGGACACTTGATTTCGTGTAACAACATTAGTCCCTTTTGGTACAAATATCCTGATTAGATAGCATCTTGTGCCATAAGCCTGCCAACACCAAACAGGTATGGGGTTTTGCCTATAGGTTTCTTTAAGTACAGCCTTTGTGTATTGTGCCTTAGAAAGGACAGCAGAAGTCACAGAAGCTGTGGGCTCTTCAAGAAGAGACTTTGATCCTTCAAACAGTCTCTCTTCTGCTTCTTCATTTACTGCAAGATGATACAGTGCAAAGCAGGATGTGCAGGTTGTTGTGTCAAATCCAGCTAAAAGTAAGTCCAGTATCATTCCAGCAGTATCTTTGAAATCCACTTCTTTGCAAGAGAGAAAGAAATCAAACAGGTAGTCTACATCTGACTCATCCTTAGGACTTTCTTTGTTGCTCATTATTTCAGAAATTAGCTCCAAGGCAATCATTTCCATGTATTCTTGAGCTTTCCTGAGTTTCTTGTATTTTCTTGTTTCAAAATATTGCTACAGCTGTAACCTGTTGTCCAGATCCAAAATTTTCCTGTTGGTGATCAATACTAATTCAATTAGAGGTTCTTGAATTGGGATGAAATTCATCGCTATTTAGGCTTCCCATACGTACATTGAAAGTAACAAGCATGAGTAATTCAAGAAGAAGTCTTGAGATCACAGGTAGTAAATCCGCTACTTCATCCACCTCCAATGAAAGTAATGTAGTGAATTCCTGCATTACTTTATCAGAATCTGGTAAATACTCTCACACATTCTGTGGTCGGCTTAAACCTCTCTGGAATTCTGCCCTTGTTCTTGCTCACTCAGGCCCATTTGTAGGTAATAATCCTCCAGGTTTATATACATGTGGTCTGTCTTTTCTGTATTTATCCAAAGCCAGGAGGCGCCTGCTCGTAGGGTATTTGCCTTCCCTTCTGAAGAGTTCCTCATTATCTTCAGGATCGAAAAGCCATAATACTGTTACATTAGGAACTATCCCTTCTCTCACTAATGGCCCCAAACTGATGATACTTTTTGTATCCAGTTTTAAACTTATCTTCAAATTTATAATCATCTATTAGTAGGAAGTATCCCCACATGTTTTCTATGAATGGAAAAGGCTTTGGGCCTGGAATTTCACTGAAAGCTTCGGATTTTGTAGTTTAAGTGAATTAGAATCTGTGGAATACTCACTCTGCTTTCTGTAGACAAAAATTTGAGCGTGAACATTTTTCATGAAAATGTACTGAAGCCTCTGATTCTTCCAAATGACATTACTTCATCTGTTTCTATAAGCACATGTCTGCTGCTCCAATGTTTTGCCAAGACTATGCCTTAAGCAACAACTGGGTTTGAGACGAAACACAGTGCTTAAGCTTCCCTCCCTGCTAAAGGCACCAAACAAGTGAGGCTTTCCATTAGGGAAATATGTGGAATTCCAGGAACCTCCAAAGCTTACAAAGGGATGGAATTGAAAATACTGCTTATTCTCGTCAACTCCAAAGTAGAGGATTATTGAAAAATCTCTTAGCGCCGACAACGATGTAGCTCTCCAGGTTGTTGCCGGAGAACATTCAGGTGCTGGCAAGGCGTTTTATTTTACTGGATAGATAATTGTGTCCTGGATAAAATAATGTGCGCAGTTTCTGCATACTCAAGTCAATAAAACCGACTGTCCATGTGAGAACAAGGGAATCATTCGACAGTCGCGTTCATTTGCCAGCACCTTATGTGGCTTTATTGCCTTGAATAAACGGGCAAGATATCGAACATTCTCGACTGACCTAGCTTGAAGGTTCAAAAGCTTCAGCTTTACCTAATATATCGAAATAAAGTGGAGTGACAATACAAAACACTATAATAATTGGAACACTGCAACCTATAGAAGGGAAACTGAGATACTGTCGATTGATCACAGTATTTAGAATACACGTCACTGCACTCCGAATGCCCAAAATTGCGAGATTGAAGTAAACAACACCAGATGCAATAGAATCTAAGGCATTGCTTTACATATAGTTTTACAAACACTGAACGAATGTTGCAATATAATATTCTCAGCGCTTCATCCATTTAGTTTTCAGTTACGACCCAAGATCAGATAACAGCATTGCATGTACACTGGGCTGTCAGCTGTCACAAATACAAAAGAGAAATGCGAGTTTGCAGGTTCAGTTTATTTTTGTGCAATACAAGGTGGAAGCCGGCTCACAGCACTCAGCTGAATAATTTCATCTTAGTGAAGCAAATAAAATTGGTGGCGCTCAGTTCCACGTTGACGCTACAGTTTGCAACAAATAGTATGGGTAAATCAGGGTTGAGCAATGAGGATTCTCTCAGGGTATGCGCGGGAATGTATGAGTTAGAATGGTTCTAATGACACTGGAATGCCCGTTTCAAACTGGTTTAATGACTGCTTCTTTTTATCATAACATCAAACTCGGAGTTGCTTACCAAGGGTTACCAATATATCACTGTTTAGAGTGACTGAAGGTGGAATGCTTATTACTCGATAATACTTAATTGGTTACGTATAAACCGACAAATCTTCCCTCCGGTTCTAATCTGCCTTCGACCAAGACAGAGAAAACTTCTTACTCGGCCGCTAGCCTCGCACCGTCTGTCCTCACACTATACACAGCTGTGCGTGGGTGTGTAACTTTCACTTTCTCGAAGCCCTTTATTCAACCAAAAATCCTTTGTGACTATTTTGTCCATTGGGATTATTAGCCTCGTTCATGCCGTTATTAAGGATCCGAAGAATACCTATTCAAACGGAGTCAAGTGTCATTCATTTAGGTTTTCTTGCTACGAAAACCTCTTTCTCCTGTCTCTTTTATTGCACAACTCAACCAACTGCCCCTACACGTGTTGTAACAAAGATCCAAAATTCCTGTAAAATCCATCACGATTCTTTACTTATTGCAATCCTTTAATTTTGGTATCATTAGTGAGAACATTCGTTATTCCGTAATAACCAGATCAAGGCCGTAGTGCTTTCTTAGCTGAAAGAAAGCTAAATTCACACGTCAATTGCACTACATAGAGAGATACTTAAGAATGTAGTTTTCTGCTCTTTTTTAGGGATTTTAGACATCTCAAGTATTGCAAACAACGTGATATGATACGGTATACGTAACGGTGGTTACACATCGTACCACATCAGAACTATTACAGCTAGTACACCTATTCAGGGAGAAGAGATGAAGTAAAGGAAAGGCGGTTATTAGCTGCTGGCCAACGGGTCAATGAAACAGGCAGGCATATTGTTTCCCTAGGAAACACTTTTCTTGAAGCTAGGTTCCACATAATCATCCGAAAGTACCTTACCTCACGAAACGTGTAACCAGACCTCCAACATGAGAAGCAAAATGCATTAAATATAAAGGAGATGAGATATATCGTTGCAAGTGAGAAAGTATCCTAGAATTTGCCCAAAGCTACCATGCACACAAGCTTAAAGTTAACATATGATACGAATCAACTCCTAGACCAGAATGCAAACCTCACATGTTGCCACGCAGACATCTATAATTTAATACATTTGAAATTGTAGACACTTGTGGCCTCTTGCAAGTATTCCGACAGTTGAAAATGTACGAACAGTCACATAAATGTTGACGTTTCATACAGAGTGAAAGGGGTTCGAATACGATTTTATGAGCAATATATATAATTTGGGAAAAAAAAGGTTAACCAGTTTTTCCCTAACCTTCATAGGTTTTGAGCTATTAATGATGCTTCATAACTCAAGTTGCAATTGAAAAAGGATATCTTAAAGTTCGGCAGGTCAGCCCAAAGGGCCAACGAGTCGTTAGGAGAGCACAGTGGTACCAATACTTTTACTTTCCCTGTTACCCTGTTCTTAATTTTGATTAAATATTGGAGCCCATGTCAACCACTTTATTTGAAATAAAACCACACGAGCTCACTGTATGATAGGGGAAGAATAAATTATTGGCAGGTATTCATTCCGGGTATTGCGTGTATAGTGCTCTAGGAGTTAGAGAGCATTAAACGTATTTTTTTTTTTTTTTTTTTTTTTTTTTTTTTGTCTTGCACAGAGGTTTTAAAGCATATGATTCTCAAGTAGACTACAAAATATGAGTTTGCTGTAATTTTTATTCCTATGTACTATTTAGAAGTTTTACTCTGCTGCGGTCTGTAACTTCACGTACATATATTTGTAAATACATAATCTGACAGTGGCTCCTAAAACGATTAGTTATATTTTCTGCGCTATTTAGACTTAAAAACTAGGAAAACTTAATATTCCGAGAAACAAAATTTTACAAAATTTTTATTTTCTTACCGTCTGAAAGAACCTTTGTTCTGTTCTTGACCTGAACCATGCAGTTTGAGAGATACTCTGCTTTTTCTGCGGCGATATCTAGACTGAAGTTACCACAACACGGCTGAAAAATAAACAACATAATAAAGTAAAGCTTATCACTATCATTGTCATTATCATTATTATTACTATTATTATTACTACTATTATTACCACTATTATTATTACTGTTATGATTATTATTTCTACTATTATTATTACTGTTATTATTATTATTATTATTATTATTATTATTATTATTATTATTATTATTATTATTATTATTATTATTATTATTATTATTATTATTATTATTATTATTATTATTATTATTATTATTATTATTATTATTATTATTATTATTATTATTATTATTATTATTATTATTATTATTATTATTATTATTATTATTATTATTATTATTATTATTATTATTATTATTATTATTATTATTATTATTATTATTATTATTATTATTATTATTATTATTATTATTATTATTATTATTATTATTATTATTATTATTATTATTATTATTATTATTATTATTATTATTATTATTATTATTATTATTATTATTATTATTATTATTATTATTATTATTATTATTATTATTATTATTATTATTATTATTATTATTATTATTATTATTATTATTATTATTATTATTATTATTACTATTATTATTATTATTATTATTATTATTATTATTATTATTATTATTATTATTATTATTATTATTATTATTATTATTATTATTATTATTATTATTATTATTATTATTATTATTATTATTATTATTATTATTATTATTATTATTATTATTATTATTATTATTATTATTATTATTATTATTATTATTATTATTATTATTATTATTATTATTATTATTATTATTATTATTATTATTATTATTATTATTATTATTATTATTATTATTATTATTATTATTATTATTAGAGTAGCTCGCGAAAAAGGTATTTACAAGTACAGTTGTTGGTCGTATGCTAATGAATCTGTCCAAGTAAACGAAACTGAGGTGAAGCTTCTACTACCAGCGGGATAGTTCCTTGCTAACGTGTGAGACTCTCTAATAGAAGGTCCGTGGTTGAATTTCTCCCTCCATAATCGCCCTTCTTCACTCACATATTTTGCAGGTTCTCCTCAGTTCTTATAATTGCAAAGTTGGGAATGTAAACTTAACTTAGGCGTGGAAGTTTCCCTGCTAAAATTTAATTCCCGAGTAGCATTTATTTCATTTAATGTATTATTAATATTAACCGTATGTAATGCCAGGTGTAATAAGTGGACGTGCTTCAAAAACGGAGTTACTAGAACCTCGAGATCCTTTAATGCATAAGTACATCACATACCCCCATGTTTTGTTAATATACATTAGTTTAGTTTAGACGGCAAATAAGGATCAATAAATAAATTGTTTTTAAGTTACAATAAACTTACTAGATCTGAGTAACATTTTTCACCTAAGAGACCTTTATATTTTCGAAATTCAGTCACTGCTTACATGATGATGACGATGGTGGTGGTGATGTTTGTGGTGATCAGACTTGCAGTTGTCTTCAGAAGGGCTGTTTTCTTCTAGGTCACGATCTTGCCGCCATTGTAGCGTCTCATCGTACGCGTTGAAGTGCTCGTCGAGCAGTTGGTCTGTAAAAAGCACACAAGTTTTAAACAAGTTCGCAAGTGAAAATCAGTATTACTTGATTTTAGGTTCAACTTCACTCTCAGGAAGGTGCCTCGAATTTTAAGCAAAATAACCTAGATGCATTGTGTAAGTAACATGTGATTCCAAACAACGAAAACGCTTAATATGTAGTACGTGAGGGCGAAGGGATCATTTTTGCCTTTTATACGCAAGAAAATTCCATTCCTGTAGAAGTTTCACCAAAATACGGCGAATTCCGTAAAATATTGTGTGTGTGTGTGTGTGTGTGTGTGTGTGTGTGTGTGTGTGTGTGTGTGTGTGTGTGTGTGTGTGTGTGTGTGTGTCCGCGCGCGCGCGCGTACGTGTATGTGAGTACTACATCTGAAAGAAGGGAAGTTGGAATTAAATATCAAACTTAATGATTAAGATTTGTAACTCAAGGACTTTAAAGAAAAGCCTCCCAATCCAAACTGCGAAATACAGAAAAGTTCTATGTTCTAGATTTATTATTGAAATATTGCAATTTATTAGACTGGCATTATAAAAGGGACGAACATCTTCAGCAATGTGTGATTATTACCGGCGAGGTTTCCCTGTTTGATAATTGTCTTATTACTGTGGGTAGCAAGGAGATAAGAATTGGATAAAATTTAAATTGTAAAATTTTCTCTTTGAAAGAGAAGTGAAGTTGAAATACTAAATATTTCGAGACTAGTCACTTTCTAAATAGCATCTAAAATACGTGAAATATAGTGGTTCCCTCTTTTTTCTCCTTTTGTAGTTTTTCCTGTTCTCATGAGTTAATTTTTAGAGCCACTTTAACTGCTATGATCCTACTTTGAGCTTTGACTTGAGAAACAAATGAAAGCTTTCTGAACTTTGATTTTGTTAACTTTCCTTTGAACACGTTGGTACCTCCGGACCCTGAGAGTGTAGGAAGTGATACTACTTAGAAATGTCCCCATCCCAATCATAAATTGAACTTGACTTGAATCCTTTACTACAAATGTAGTTTCCTATCTTTTCTTTCTATTGAAATAGTCGGTTACCAATGCTAAATAAATCTTAATGCTGCTTGCACATGTTTTATATAACTATATCTTACTTATCATCAAATGCTTTTTGGGCAAAGAATTCGTGAGAAGCGTATTGTGTATGGAACAACAACTTAGTACATGAATACCACAGTGGACAGTGAATATTCCTAAGACTTTATCACCGATATGGAAAATATCACATATTTCCAAGAGGAATCCAGGTCCGAAATCGTATGTTCTAGCCTTTTGTAATGACGCTTTGTAACAGGCAATCAGTACGATTCACTCAAGCAAGCTCCACGAGTCTACAAGGGCACCAGCAGAGAACAATGAGAACTTGAGATGCGGAAGGTGCGAAGAGTGTTTCGTTCATTTATCTCCATGTCTCTTTGTCGCCTCACATATGTTTGCAACAGAACCACTCTAGTTTGAGACAGATTATAACTTTCATTATAACAGTTCCAGGATGGAAGACGCGTCCCACTGCAAGAACAGTCTAGGGAGGGAGATGAAAACCCCTTCAAACTATCCTTTAATGACCACGCATAGTATTCATTCCTCTGGATAAGAATCCGTGTTCTCTGTCCCGCACCACATAGAGGCACTGCTGAAAGATGAGAATGAAGCAGAATGTAATGGACATAATTAGAGAGGAAATCGCGGTTATGAAAAGCCCTTCTAGCACTCAAATTCTATCGAGAAAACTCATTTGAAACGCCACAGTTAGTGTGAGTGGTCGAATGGATTCGAAACAGGGACACCTCAAATGCGAGCCTGAGACGTCTCTGCGGAGCCATATCGCTCTATAGGCTTGGCGGAGAGCAAAAAGTAGACAGTTTTAAAGTAACCTATACTACGAAGTAGGGCCTAATGTCTTTGTTGGATGTTGGAGATTTCTTGATAAAATGTCTACCTAACACTCTTTGCTATCAAAGCCGAAGCATTATTAAACTGAGCTTAAAATTGCCAGCACTACGAACATGGGTCCCCTTTATAAAAATGATGAGTTGCCATCTCGTACAACTCCTTATGCGCAGTTACTGAGTTTTGGATCACCGATATTTTAAATAGCTTCTGGACTACTCAGTTCTTAATGATACATTTGCTGAACTGCAAGTGACGACGCCAGTGGTACATGTTACAGGTATCATCTTGCTCTACACAAATAACTACTGTAAAATAAGTACCGAAGTATTTAATAAATATTTTAAGTGTATTTTGAACGCTTTTGGTCACACTTCATCCTCTAATAACTATAAATATTGTAATCCTGGGAAATTTCTGATTTACAAGTTAAAGCTCACTACACTATATATATAATTATGTGTATGGGTTCATACGTAATAGGTTCGTTCACCTCATGAACCACTGGATATATCTCCACCAAATTTGGGGCACCTACCACTGACAACTAGATCAACCATATTCTGTTTTATATATTCCTTTCGGAGAGATAAAGGATAAAAATCATAACATTAGAAAAGTTATGCTTCTCCTAAACTAAAGAATTAACGTGCAAAATTTGGCTCACCTATTACTGGATGGCCAGAGGGAACTTGCGTGACAGACATCTCTAGAGGATTTCCATGGGGAATATATTACTGTGAAGGGAGCAAATAATGTTATCAAATCTAACGTATTTTAGTATGTCAATTAAAACCAAAAACAACAACTGTCAGTGAAATTCAAGAACAAGGGACCCAGAAGTGGCAAGAAGAGTGGAATAATACAACAAAGGGAGCCATCTGCAAGGAGCTCATTCCATCAGTCAAAGAAAGAATGAGAACACCAATTAATTTAAATTTCGCTCTGACAGCAATGATTACTGGTCACGGATTAACAAAATCATACCCGTACAGACTTGGAATAATATTGCACTCAACCTGCATCTGCCTACAGGAACAGCAAACAGTTGAACACCTCATATATCGATGCTGTAAGCTAAAACAGCAAAGGGACATAATGAAGAGGACCATCGAATCCAATAGCTACAAATGGCCAGTGACAAAAGAGCAGTTATTCACAAACAACATTAGAGTTTTCAAGACTCTTATTCAAATCATTAACTATCATAAATTAAAATGAAATATTAAAGTGACTACAGGAGAATAGTAAAGTGATAGAGTGACGTGATATGAAAAGAAATAAACAAGTAATAAACTATGAACAAGTGACGAAGATAAACACAGTAATCAATGAGAGTGCATACGTATACAAAAACAAACTGATTTCAGTTATTAAGAAGCAAGGCATGTAGTATCGCTGATGTGATGGGGCATGTCCAATAGATTAAAAAAATATCAGGGTGAAAATTTATCTCAAATGGCAATAGTGCACATCCCACAATGATCTAAAATAGCTATGTAATGTGATGAAATATTGTAGAACTTTTGAAATATCCTGGAACATTCTAAACACCTTTGAGCACTTAATCGTTACTTAACGTCTGAAAATTTGATTACAGCTGCAAACTTAATAGATTTCCGTACTTTTATAATTTAAATACAATTAAAATACTTGGACATTCATTCACACTCAAACTATTGCAGCAAAGTGACTATATCGAAAAGTTTGAATTAAAATGAAATATTACGAGGACTTCTCTGCGGAACGTTGTTGATCAGTATATGTAAATTTTTATGTTAGTCTTGTAATTGAAAATAAATGTATTCCTTTTAATGTAGTATAACTATATCAAAATTCTTGTCAGCATACCTTAAAGGGTGAATGTGTAAATAAAACTATTTTATTACACCTGTGGGTTGGTTTCTTCGAAAAGTACAGACGTGTGCAAATTATTAGACTCATTCATGTTTTTTTACTTTGCTTCAGTTTAACATACAGAATAATATTTATTTACCGCCGTAACCTATTTCAATTTGTCGTAATTCTTTTCCTTGCTATAGTACGAAGAATATTAAATGAAATTTCTCTCTTAATAATAGTTGGAGGACTTTTATTTTACTTATAGTAATATGGTGGTAGCTCTGAATTAAGAGCAGCCATTTTCTTCATGTCTGTTTATCCAACTGTTTGGTGATATTGATTTCATTTGGTGAATGTAGTAACTGTAGATTGTTAATATTTGCCCTTATTGCGCTTTATGGCTAATATATCCTCAGTATTTATTATTAATTGATCTCAAGCCAGGTAACATCGTGCATCTTATCCTAAGCATTCACATTGATTCAAACGTGAGGTTATGGGTAAAACTGCTGACTTATCCCAAAGGAAAGTAGCTGTAACTGAGAGTCTTTTGAAGGAAACTCTTTATTCACAACGTGAAATAGCTAAAAAATTGTGTATTTCACAAAAATCTGTTAGTCACATTAATCAAGCTTTAACATTCGGTAAGACGTTGACCTCACAAAGGGAGGGAAAATGCAGGAGGATAAGAAAGCTATCACGAAGGATGCAAAGATAACTTGTGCAGGTGGTAATCAACTATAGGTACGGAAATATCAGCATCAGTAGTTCGCCAAAGATTATGTGAAGCAGGTTTACCAGCACGCAGGCCTCGTAAAAAAGGCTAAACTGACACCTGCAATGGCAAAAAAAGTTTAGAATGGGCCGAAGAGCTGCAGAAACACCCAGTGGAATTTTGTAGAAAGTTTAATAGTATGAAAATTGTATATAGCATAAAATTAAAATATGTGCATGTAAATTTTATGGAAATGAAATAAACAGCATAAACTTTGTGTCTCTCAGTGCTGGTTTTGTTATACTATCTTTGAGCAATGTTAAAACTGTTTAATATTAATAGAGGTTTATATTGTTTCGTATAATTTTCCCAGTTGAATCCATGTTTGAAGTATGTGAAGAGAACAGCTAATATGTGAGAAGGACAGATAAAGAAGCATTTTTCCCTCAGTGTGTCGATCAAGGAGTAAAGCACCCAACATAAAAATGGTCTGGAGCTGTATGTCTGTCTATAGACCTGCAAGATTATACATAATTGTGGGATCTATGGAGCAGAAACAGTATAAAAGTGCATTATAAACAAGATTATTTCCGCAAAGTAAAGAATGGTTTCCAAATGGTGATTGTGTGTACATGCATGACAGCGCTCCCTGTCATAGAGCAAAATCTGTAACCCAGTTCCTCAAAGAAAACAATGTAAAAGTACTACCATGGCCGGGTAATAGCCCTGATTTAAATCTAATAGAGAATCTGTGGGGAGTTTGTTAAACAGAGACTTAAAAACATTTAAAATAACAACAAAAGTTCAGCTTATTGAGGGCCTGAAAAGAATTTGGCAAAGAGATGAAGAAATAAAGGAAAAGTGCTCCACCCGTGTAGAGAGCATGCCTAAACGCATGAAAATGGTAATAAAGGCTAAAGAAATGCATACAAAATACTAAGAGTTCAAAAACAATATTTTGAAATGTTATTTATGTTAAATAAATAGAAAATAAACGGTATATGTTAAACAATTCACCATTGAGTCTATTAATTTGCGCAGGTCTGTAATAAATTGTAGCACGCAGCGTACGTTTCCTTATCATTCTTAAATCACTTGGTAGCGAATCTGTTAGAAACCGAATACTTTAGCGAAAAATTATTTCAGTAAATTTACCAGCGTACTGGGCACATTGTATGGTGTAACGGCTACTCGGGGCAGGCAGCTTCAATAAGTAAAAAACTGTAGAAAATATAAACAATCTCATTTTATTTCATTTAATTAATATTTCTATGTATACACACGTAGCCTTTTTTGTAAAGAAATTACATTTTTTCATGAGTTATTCAATTATCCGGATATTTGATTATCCGGATCCGTTCCGGTCCCAATTAATCCGGATAACTGGAGTTCTAGTGTGTTCAGCATTCATATTTGTTTATAATATTTATATTTGGTTGTTTATTCTATGAAGCTAAGCAAGTTCATTTGTAAGCCAAACTATTAAATAATGCTTAGCACATGCTTAGCAAAAGCTTTCCGTTCAAGCTAGTGCATTCAAATAGCCTATCGATTATAATTTATCAGAACAATGTTATGATGGACGCATATGGAGTACGGCATAAAACTTATTTATAATATTACGCAATAATTTAACACTTCTGAAAACGGTAAAGGAGATCAATGAGTATTTAACCACATATACTTATAATGGAACATTAAGTTACACATTGATATTACGCACTTTTCACTTACTATTGTATAATATAGATTTTGAGTTATAAATGCACAAGTTGAGATTTAGGTATTTTTGCCCGTTAGCATTGCAACCCGAAAATTTTGAATAAAAGGCACAAATAATTTCTTCCGAAAATCGAAAATAAGCGTAATGTGTAAGGATAAAAGTAAAAGCATGTTTTGAAAGACATGATTCAGTTTGTGGAAGTACTTACTGTAGTACACATCTTGGAAGTTGTAGGCAGCGACATAAGCAGACAGTGCTGCAAGACCACAGACAAGAAGAATCGGAGAGCTCATGTTGAATGGGAACAGCACAACTGAACGGTTCTTGTCCGTGATCTTGGTTTATAACGGGCCCTTGACCGAGCGGTTCCTGGATCCAGATGTTGACCGGTTATGCAAACATTTTTTCGTTTCTTTTCCCCCTCCAGGTAAAGAATCTTCCAAATTACAACCAGCGGGTTCAAGTTTTACAATCATATCACGGATGTTGAACCTGTTTGAGAGTTTTCCTCTGTAGCCCACTTCACAGCTGACCGAAATGACCCAGTATTGGTGTAAGCGCTTGCAAGATATCCTCATTAACATTTTGTTTTCGTGAGCTTAAGCCACAACTACACAAATACTATGTATCTATCACACAATATTTTGTTGTTTTATCATCTCATAATACCGACACACGAGAATAAACAAATATGCAAACATAACTACAGTCGTCATGAGCTATCAAAATACGTTGATATATGCTGTTGACATCATATTGATAGCAAATAGTAATACTAATTTGAAATTAGCGCTAAATGAATGGAAAGAAGAAAAAACTAGACAAGGTTTAGCAGTAAACATACCCAAAAGGAAAACCATGTATATAGCAAGGAAAGAAGAAGAAATTAAATGTAATGATGAAATCTTAGAACAGGTAGACAGTTATGAATGCCTGGGTACAGTTATAAATAAGCATGGAAAAATAGAGCAGGAGATTTTAAACAGAATTGGAAAGGCCAATTCGGTCTACTATCAGATTAATAATACTATTGTGGGAAAAAATGAAATAACAGAAGGTACAAAAATTATAGTATTTAAAACAATAATACCACCAATTCTATTATATGCAGCAGAGAGCTGGACTCTTCTAAAGAAACAAGAAAGCAAAATAACAGCTATGGAAATGAGATATTTAAGACGAGTTGTGGGGAAGACAAGAAGAGATATGATTAGAAATGTAACAATAAGGGAAGAGTTGGGTACACACTCCGTTAAAGAAATATTGGGAAAAAAGACAACTTAAATGGTGTGGTCATGTACTCCGCATGTCAGAAGAAAGAAAACCCAAACAATATTTAGAAGCAAGACCAGAAGGTAAAAGAATTAGGGGAAGGCCACGCATGTTGTATCAGGAATACATTGCTAAGTTGGGAAGAATACAGGGAAAACCATGACAGAAATGAAGAGAATGATAATGGACCGAGAAAAGCGGAGGAAATGAGTAGAAGGGGCTTGTACTCTACGCTTAACAGCACAAAGGAGTTAGAGGAAGAAGAGGAAAACATCTGAAGCCCAATGAAGATGTGTAGTAAAACTTTATGAATCCTGATTTTGAGTTTTAAAATTCCCTACCGCGCAATTTGGCTGAAGTCCAATGATCTGGAATCCCTTGAGTTCCCATAAATTTTAGAATAGTTTTCGCACGCGCGCATCTGTAAGCTATGTACCTTAAAGGTTAAATTTCTGTTAAACGTCTAACTTAGTATTTAAATGCAGCATACTACAAGGATACGAAACGAAGTTTTAGCTTTGTACATATTTATTAAACCTAAATTCTTATTTTTGCAATTGAAATGTAATGTTTTACTCAAGGAGATCTCTGCCACCTCAAGGTATCCTTTAAATGTAAACATTTTGTTAGCTTCTACTTTTGTCTAACGATGAATACACAAAGAGGGAAGGGATGACAGAGGGAGAGAGAGATACAGAATCTTTTGGTGAATATTAAGTCTTTTTCATTTGGAATTACTTTCCTAAAACGTTGAATAACTGGTGAAACAAAATGAAAAATATTTAGAGGACTTCATATGTCATTTGTAGAAACTTCAAGATACTTTTTCTTCTACTTACTATAAGGGTAATCTGTGATGAATATAATGATGATGGTGATCATGAACGTGGTGGTGGTGATGACGATGATAATGATTATGTAACAGGAGTTTTTTTTGTTTGAAATGAGTTTTGTTTTCTGATCTGAGTATTAATGGGCCATGTAAGGACAATATAAAAGAATGATGAACGCTTGTTAGGAAAAAAATAAAAAAAATTGTCTGATATAAGAGATGAAAGGTTTTAGATAGAAGAAATAAATAAATAATCTTCATAAGGAGATATTTGTTCTGTAATCTTGTTAGTGATGAGTAGACGAAGATGTGAGAGTTTTATGTAATTAATGGAATCTTTTTATAAAAGAAGTAAGAACTTATCGATATGCTGGATGTAACCTGCAATGATTGACTAGGAAATAAAGTTCAAGTAAAACGTAATCCTGATAATACAATTAAATTATTTGTTACAAAAGTGGACTTCTCCAAAATTATATTTATTTCACTCTGAACCACATCTGAGATCTCATGACTCTTATTTAAAATAAGATGATACAGTTGGTGGCCAGAAGAAACTGATAGCTGCAAAAACTCACACGAGAAGAGAAACAATGTGCTTCCAACGTAGAAATCCTGCTTCAGTTATAATGATGATGATGATTATGATGGTATTTCTTTGACAATTTCTTTCGATTATCAGTGTAACATGTACGGCTATCCTGGTACTTATTTTCGCAGTCAGATAGTTAGGACATCACAACCGAGGAATGTTTGTCTGTGCAGTTGGATGCACTCATCCCAACACCAAACAGGCTAGATCATATTATTCTTTATATTAATCTGGTCCCTATACTATAAAATTTCAACAATGCATTTTGACATCACTTAGGATAATAACCAAATTTTTAACAGAGGTGTAAAGGGAGGAATAGCGGCTATTTTCCAATGAAATTTTCACGTAAATTTGCACAATTCAAGCCAAACCTATGTTTAGAAAATAAAATTGAGCAATGTTGATCGAAAGTCCAGTAATTTCAAATGGAAATGGAGTAAGTTAGATTCATATCCTAAATGTTCCATGGACCAAATGCTACAAGCTGTTTAATGTTATTCTGTTTCATGTGTAACACTATTAAATAAATATTGTCGCGAAACCGATCGCAATAGCACGGCGTGTGTACACAAAAAGCTTGGAGATAAGGAGTATGCCGGAAGAAATAATGATAGCGCGAGATAAAAGACCTGCCGGCACCGATAGGGTTACGCTTCTGGAAGGTGATAGTGCATTCGATTCCTGTTTGGTCCAGAAACATCTCGAATTTACGAAATAGGTATTTATGGACGTAACAGCTCGCAAAGAGTTCGTTGTAAACAGTGATGAGTTGTAGTTGTGAAAAGAGAGACAGCCATCTGTGTAACGAGAGCTAATGATGTAATCTGCTGTCGCTGTTTGTTATTGTGACCGACCTTGGTAGACTGATGGTGTATGTAAGGTAATGCTACTGTAATATATAAGAGTATATCTACGAAAATAAAGGATATTTTAGTTTCTGCAACTCGGCATTTTAATTCTACGAAGCCACAAAATCACAATATATCTTTATTGATAAATTTATCCTTAACGGTTTTCATAAGACTGATATCAAGGAAGACCAGTAACAATATGAGTGTTATCGCGACGGACGGACTAGGCACAGTTAGAGAACGCTGTACACAGATCACTAATGAGAGTCAACATAACAGGAAAATATGACGCGTCATTGAGAGGTCTTTGACATAGGCAATACGTCAACACTTCACGAGCCACCTTGACCCTCTCTTATCCGAACCTGCTCTTCCACAGGAATGCATCTATAGGAAGCATCGATTTATGTTATATATGTAATTCTTCAGTTGTTTAGCATCTCGCAACACAGATGTTGTAACCTGACCTTCTAACTGTTTAATCCCAATGACGATTCTTTCCCTTGCATTGTAACTTGGATTATAACAAAGAATTAATTTATGAACATAAACTTATGGATAACGTGCATTTGCGTAGCAAGAGTTGAAGAATCGAAAAAGTGAACTAACTTCAGATCTTTACCAGAAACAGTTTAAAGAGACCACGTAAAGTGTTCCAGCGAATTCCAATTGCAAACTAGGAAGTATACCTTAAGCCCCTTCGTTCTTTTTAACGTATTAAAAATTGCTATAATTCTATGATTGAAATTTAATATTTTAAATTATTTGTACAATTAATAAAACGTACCTACTACTTGAATGTTATACCAAGAATAAGTGAAGTTAGATTCCATTTTGAAATATGTTTCGTATAAGAAGAAATAACTGTTAAAGCATAACACACAAATAAAACTAACTGCACCAGTAATATAAAACGTGTGATCTCTCATACCTTAGGAGAACGTTTTTAAAAATAATGTTATAATAATTTTTAAATACTATAACATAATTCCACCATAAGTAAGAATTTTAATAATCAGAAATTGCATTTTAGTAATACTCAACATTAAAGTTTACCACTGGTAGTATGCTTTTCTCCAAAACATGACACCCTTGCGCCACTCCACTGTCAAGGTCAGCGTTACTTTGAGGTTTGGGTTTACAAGGTAATGTATCGGCAGGAAATAAAGGATCCAGAAGACTGACTACATTGCCTCTCGCCCTGTTTATGCGGGTTGCCTTTTGTTGGCTAATGGTTACAACCCAGTGGCAAAGGAGAAGGACGCACTTTGGAATTTGTCATGTCTTGGCAAAATGTATAATTACATTTTGCTCACAATTTTATTACTTACACACCTTTGTGTTTAGTTAGACTAGTCTTGAATTCCATATCCGAGTGTAACCTGTGTAGTAATACTGTCTTAAATGTTATGTTTTACTGTTTATAATTTTCAATTATACCCTTAAAGGCTATTAATTTAAATATTTCAAATCAGCTTGAGAAATCAACAAGCAGGAGAAGTAGCTACGGCGGCTTCAGCAGCATTGCGTTGAAATAAGCTTTCCTTCAGCCTATTTCGTTAAAGCCTTTTGCCTAACGAAACTCTTGTTTACGGCATAAATTGTAAGAGAATCTAGAGAACTGGGATCAATTAATCATAAATATTATCTCCATACTGCCAAATAAATACAAAACCAGAAGTGCAAATAAATAGTAAATTTAAGGTATAAATTGAATGGACATTTTATTATTGCTGTTAAATTGATAAACTAATAACAGGAAAATTTTTTAATATGCAACAGAATGATGCAATGATTGTTCAGAGATGATGGTAGAGTTGAACGTATTAGGGAATCATTTACGAGTTGGTATGGATGTGGCAATAATGAATTGACTTAAGTTTTCCATCCCCTCCATTACGGTAGATGGGACTACTACCCTAGAAGTTACTGAGGAATGGTGGCCATGATCACTTGCAACAAATTGTTTCTCCAGTTTCACCAACAAAGTACCATAATCTATCCTTTAAATTTCTTTTCCGAAAAGCACACGGGCTGTTCAATGAAGAATGATCATAATTTTTTACGATCCTAATTATTCGTACTAAAATTCAACCTTATTATATCCTGTTAGCTTAATGTGAAACAAACACGCCGTGGCAGTTTCATTGTTGGTACTCCTGGTTCCCGTCTGTGAGAACCACGCAAGTGCAGACATGTTTAGTATCCCCCATTGCTGCAATGGAGGTAACACGCGAGGAACAATATGCAGTTTGGAAATTCTGCTTTCATATCAACAAATCTTCAGTTGAAGACTATGCAATGTTACAGGAGGCCTATGGAGAGCCTGTTCTGCACTACAGCACAGCTCGAAGGTGGTTTAAAATGTTTAAAGAGGGGAGAGAATCAATTTCAAAGGAAGGTGGACCCGGTGCTCCAGCTACTGCTCTTATGGAAGCAAACATCAACACTGCTGCTGCCATTGTGAGAGAGATTCGACGAATTTCCTTAAGGTCACTCTCTGAAGCACTGAGAATTTCATTGGGTCACACACACAGGTTGGTGACAGAAACATTACACAAGAGAGGTGTTTTTGCGTGATGGGTTCCAAGACTGTTGATACCCGAGCAAAAGGACATTCGCATGCAAGTCTGCATGCAGTGAAGTTGATATTAGAGGATCATCCGGAGTTTCTTTAAAACCTAATCACTGCTGCTGAAACTTGGCCAAATCATTTTGATCCTGAGAGCAAACAGCAAAGCTGCGTGGGGAAATCTCCATCACCAATCCCCCAAAAATTCAAACGATGTTGCTTCTGCTGGGAAAGTTATGGTCATCTCATTCTTTTATATTCCTGGAATGGTTTATCAGCATGTTCTACCTGCACACATATCAGTAACTGGACAATAAAACGGGGATGTCCTGAAAACATTGCAAGTCCATATCAGGCGCGAAAGACCACATTTCCATGAAGCAGGCTGGATGCTGAACCACAAAAATGCGTGGCCGCATGTTGCCCATGTTGTTGCTGAATATCTTGCAAAAATCAACGTGAAGTGCATCCCTCACCCTCCCTGTAGTCCGCATTTAGCCGCATGCGACTTTTTTCTATTCTCTAACTTGAAGAAACGCCTTCGTGGGAGGTACCCATCATCAGAAGCAGTGGTGAAGGCTGCGGAGGCGATTTTGAAGGATTTCCCAGAAATGGTTTCCAGCATGTCTTTGAAGACTGTCAGAAACGCTGGGGCAAGCGCATCCTATACAGGGGAGACTATTTTGAGGATGAGTAAAGGTACATTGTCAAAAAGTGTTATCATTCTTTATTGAACAGCCCTCGTATAATGCACTTCTCTTCAATATTTATTCAAGATTGAAAAAATGGAGCGTTAATCACATTAACTTAAGCACTTCTAAAAGACCCTAACATAAATAACATTTCATATTCTAAAATATAAATAATTCAATATGCGTTAAGTGTGGGTTTTATTTTTTATTAATGAAGTCAGAATAAAATATTGACAGAAAGTTGACTTTTATAAAAAAACAGTTCTAAATGCAACACAAATTACTAAGAAAGGCTGAGATAATATTTAAAATTAAGAATGGACATGATTTTTGGACATAAATGGATGTTGCAAACCTCAATCAGCTTTCAAATAACAGATGCATATTTCATTAACATTAAACTTTTCGTTTAGTCCTAATTTGGGTGTTGCAAAAATGGCTACTCTTATAAATTTTGCCATTTAGGTGGATAATTAGACAAAAGCATACAGCCGTACATTACTAATTTCCTTTAAAGTAGTCTACAATAATTCATTTTGTCCTAATTGTCCAAAAATGCTTAACTATAGTTAAGCTTATTGTCGAATATAAGTTTGCGAACGGTTTAATTTAAACACAACAATGTAACTATGCATTTTGGCGTTATGGTAGTGGTAACATGGCATTAAGCTACAGAGATTGTGAAAGGTGATCTAATGAGTTCTCCAGAACTCGATAATCCTTCACAAACCAAGGAAAGCTGCCCATAATCATGGATTAGAGTATTTCAATGAGAGGTGTATCTATGATCATAAGGTAAGACAGAGATTTGATAGGGAAAGGGCTGAAGTATAAACCATTATAAGTTGTAACAGTAGTTTTGAGTTATGTTCAGAAAAATTATGAAAAGTTTATAAATTTATAAAGAATATGTGTAATTGTGTGATTGGCCGAAGTAATAATTGCATGACGTAATATGACGTAATGTGGTGACGTGCCATTAAATCGGCCAATAACAAAATTAAGATAGGAGTAACGATAGTTCTGAAGAATCAATAATCTTGGTATTGAGAGAGATGTTTTGTAATGGTGAGTGTGATGAATAGTGGTGCAAGACCAAGAACATTTATATAATAGTTTGAATCTATTTAAATACAACAAAGTAAGAATTTATCAATACGTTGGAGGTGACTGGGAAAGGAAGTTCAAGTAAAATGTAATCTAAATAATACAATTAAATAGTTACAAAATTTGACTTCTCCGAAACTTTATTCCGAACCACGCCTTAAAGCCGCGAATCTCATTACTCTTAGTTAACCAAGTACAGTCATCAAGAAACAAATCAAAATACAACGAATTTGTTATTTCTGCCTTCTCACGTGTATCTTCGAAAAGTCAACGTGCATCCCATCTCAAATATAAACATCCCATACCAAATTTCGCCCGAACGTGTGGCTGATTAAAACGGAGATAATTTAGCGACGAATAGTCCCAAATTCCTGTCCCAAAATTTTTGCATATTACTTAGGCGACGGGTGTTACCGACACAAGCGTACCATGGACCAGGTGATTTTTTCTCAATGATGAAGGAAACGTGTACATCACTGTAGTTTATGGGTTGTGCTAAATACTGTGTTCATTAGTTCATTATCTCCTTCTATGTTTCTCTGCAGAAGCGTAAAAGACCATTAGGAAAAAGAATTATAAATTTCCCATTTGGATGTATTTCTGTAGCAACCACCGTCTTTGAAGCTCAAGGGAGACTAGGTTAGCAATAGGTAACTACCAAGCTAGTTACACCTCGCTCCCAATTCTGTCTTGATTGCTTTGAACTGCATCTTGCATTACAGTAGCCTTAAGGTGATCATAGCCGAGGCTAATGGCGAGGAATCGCCACGCATGAGTATCCATAACCATTGGCGCAGTCTAGAACGCTGTTGACCTCTGATTAACCGGCTGAGGTTTCTGTCTAATAAACGCAAGTGCTATGTAATCAAGTAGATTACTGGATGCTTGGTTCTGACAGTCGGACTACTAATAGTTGATACAGCATTGGTCAATCTTGTTAGGTCACAGAAAAATAACGTTTCGGGCATCTAATGAAATCATCACCATGTTCAGTTCTTCCAATTTGTGTCGGTCTTCCTAAGCAAAGTTCCTATTATCATTTGTATTTCACAATTTACTTAACTTAACGATCTTCTAGCCAAAATTTCACAAAGTATTCACTATTTTAGTGTAGTGAGTAATTACATTTCAATATTGCAATAAGTGGGATCCTGTATGACCGTTTTACAACTGGAGGAACTGCTGCGTGTTATAGCATACAAGTAGTAGTAAAATAAAAACAAAACCTTTTACTAAAAATGCACTAAATTTAGAATAAAAAGCAATGCATTGTTCTAAAAATCAAATTCCCTTGATGAACCTATCAGACTCATCACATTAAAGCATTAGATTTCTTAATAAAAGGAATAATTTCGAAACCAGATAACATAACATTTTCTAACAAACGTAACCGTGTCTTCACTGGATCTCATTCTACAGACACAAGGCATCTACATGTAGCTCAAAGGTTAAGAAGGACTGGACGGAAAACCAGAAGATCCGTGGTTCAAATCCCGGCCATGGCATTGAATTTTTCATGTTGACTATCTATCAAAAATCTTAGCCTATATACGGATATTGTGGAGAAATGATTAATTATCATCAATTAACTAAAATAATAAGAGTTAAATGATGAAGCCTGGGACTCAAGTACTTACGATAGTAAGTCGCCACAAACTGTGTATCTCGGATGCGAGAGCCCATAGTAGTCTACCGCGTAAATATACGAGTCAAATGGAGAATTTAATGTCACGACGGCACGTTGACCATGGTAGCTCAAAGGTTAAGAGCGACTGGACGGAAACCAGAATATCCGTGGTTCAAATCCTGGCCATGGCATTCTGTTTTTTATGTTGACTCTATCTATCAGAAACCTTAGCCTACATACGGCTAGTGTGAAGAAATGATTAATTTCCATCAATTAACTAAAACAACTTAAAAGAACGTTTTGAATCTACATACACGTACTATGATAGAAGATGAATCAAAACAACAACAGTCCCACTTAGGCAAAATAAGGTGCATTTAATTAAAACAGAATAATTTTAAATATCTGTTCCCAGTTGTTGCCAACAAAAACGATAGTAAAGCTCCAGAAAAGAAATCAAATAATATTGCAGGAAAAATTACTACTAAGCATCATTTTATGGAGAAGCATTACTTTCTGAGTTATGTTAATTATTAATAGCAGGACTTAATACGAAAAATCTCAAATACTGACTCACTAGTTCTTGTGGTTTCGACTTAATTAAAATCTAACTGATTGGATTTTTTCTATAGTCGGACGTCACACTTATTTAGTATTTTCTGTATTTTTAGGTTCTCAGAATCCCTTACGATTTTATCTCTCTTTTATGCAGTTTTATAAATTATTCTCCAGCTATGAAAATCATGAAATTTTATGTAAGTAGTCATTGCTCTTGCGAGGTGTACGTTCTGTGCAACAACTACTCATCTAAAACACTTATTATGGAGCCTTCCTATATACTCGATATAGGTCAGTTTGGTACAGTCCCAGAGCAATTTCTATGAGATTATACCTGTTTCAGCACCTGTTTATATTACATTGTTATACATTATATGTCCATCACGTTCTGAATTACTCCCGATCAGCTAACAGATTTGCTATATATAACTACTAGAGCTCGGAGTTTAATAATATTACATTACTTTTCTGACGATGGCTTCTTCGACTTATATAAACTTGAGGCGGCTGATATCCCGTAAAGCATTAATATTTTGGTTTAGTTTAATAACACCCTGCATATACAGCCCAACTCGGTAGCGTGGTGGTAGCATGTCTGACTCACGTTCAAGAGGTCCCGAGTTCGAATCTCGGTCAGGGTGAATTACCTGGAGGCGGTTATTTTCCGGGGTTTTCCCGTATCCTGAAAGACGAATTTCGGGTAACTTTAATCTCTATGGACCCCGGGCTCATTTGATCATCATTTCACCCATTCCATTCATCGTCCGATATGACTAAACGTTGGAGGACGTAAATTACAAACAAAAAACTGTAAATACATCCATTTAAAACGTTTGCAGTATAAAATGGCGTGAATATTCTTGTGCTTAATCCGTTGGAGCTAGCATTCCTTGAGGGAGACATATTCAGGTTGCTTTATATTCTAAATACATTTTGGCTATAAAACATAACAGCAGATAGCCACATGAAGAAAATGTAACTGTCGAATTAACAATGCCTTTCATTTGAAACACACATTTTATTGTTATATCTAAAGAGGCAACTCTTATATTGGCATCAACAGACACGAAATCTATTAATCCCCACTATTAATAACTTCATCATAATGTTATTTTCAAGTCTATAGAATACTTTGCATGGAATTCGTGCAAATATGTTAAGAAACAAAATCGCACTGAAATCATACAGAAATGCAATGTGCAATACAATCATACAACTATATTTGAAATACCTGAAATAAGCCTACACATATAACATTTATTCCAAGGGTACACAAAATTTCAAAAATGCATTATTTGGCATCAATACCAAACATTGTGACTAATATTGCTGTGTACTTTTCCCTTAAATTGTAGGAAATGGGATGTGGATATAGAAATACAAAGAAAATATGTTAATCGGTGACTTAATTGAGATTTCTGAATCACAGAGGTCCTAATTATTATTAATGTATTTAGGATCACAACAGCTTAGAATATCAACAAAATCTCTGAACTGTTTTAATTACTAGTCCTTAAAAGTGATTTGGCTGAAAATATGTA
The DNA here is from genome assembly GCA_030765055.1 of Mantis religiosa. NCBI lineage: Eukaryota > Metazoa > Arthropoda > Insecta > Mantodea > Mantidae > Mantis > Mantis religiosa. The sequence continues at coordinate 306,167,515 of CM060948.1, read as the reverse complement.
CTCTACTATTAATGAATAGCAATTACTTCGTAAACAAATGTGTTTTTTTTTTTTTTTTTTGGAGTTTGGGAGTAGATATTCGTAAGAACTCGTTCTGGCAGTAGCCGGTCTGTGGTCTTTATGAAACAACTTGACGAACCAAAAGGAATAGAAGATATATTGTGCAGACACAACAACTTTGTTTGAAACAGCCCCTTTATTTTACTCAAAATCCATGAAATATAGTTCACAGTGGTATTTTATCGGCTCTGAAGCTTTACTAAAATAAGGTGGACTACTGAGTGATCTCTGATCAATTACAAGCTTCCAGGAGCTTTTCAAGGTGCATTCACGCCTCTTCCTACAATTTCAGAGACAATAGCCGAAGAAGCTTTGAATCTAAAATATTTGAATCTGTAGACTTCTGAGAGCACCTTTTATTTCACTAAGAAAATATCTGTGGCTATGGCACTAAATTTTTCACTCTGGTTCTACCCTTTCATAGTGCGTCCTACACATGGCTAGTGTGAATAAACAATTAATTTACATTAATTGTACCTAATGGTGGTCCGACTATAAAGTCCGGGCCTTAAAGTACTCACAGCATAGTGTCACCCAGTTATCGGAAGGCACGACCAACTGATGGCTGAGTGGGGGCAGGATGCATTTAGGCCGCGCTTACCCATATATCTCGTGTCACTAATTGAGGGGATGGTTAGGTAAAAGTCACTGGTCGCTGGCCGCCTCTTTCCCCTCCCCCTGACATCTGGAACAGTCGACATATTTCATCTAACCCGGAACCTTCTAGATAGGTTAGTTGGTCTTATATAAGCGACGCGCCGGGCTGGAAGAGAGTTCAGTTCTTGGCGAGCAGCCGTGAATAGCGCCGTGCTAGCGATCGGACTGGAAGACTGTGTACGTGTGTCAGAGGAGTTTTACGTAATTGTGAGTGTGGAGTGGACCTGTGACAGACGAACTGGTGGATTGTAATCGCGTGCGTTACGTAATTCTATGGAATCGGCAAGTGTCCCAACTGTAATTCGGTGGAAATAAAGAACACTTTGAGTTTGTGCATTGGGCTTTTAATTTCACGAACCCACAAACTCACAATAGTAAGTCGACATTAAGGTAGTCGTTCCATGTGTTTATGAGAACTTTTAAATGATTTACCGAAAGAAACACGAGTTAGTTGGAGAATATAATGTCATGTCGGCATGTTGGCCATAGTAGCTCAAATGGCTAGAGCAGCTGGACGGAAACCAGAAGATCCATTGTTCAAATCCCGGCTATGGCATTGAATTTTTCACTCTGTTCTACACTTTCATAGTGCGTCCTACACAAGGCTAGTGTTAAGGAACAATTAGTTTACATTAATTGTACCTAATAGTGGTCCAAACTATAAAGCCCGGGCCTTAAAGTACTTACAGCATACAAAGTCGCCATTAAGGTCGTTGTCTCATGTGTTTATGAGAACTCCTAGTGGTTTACCGGAAGAAACACGAGTCAGTTGGAGAATATAATGTCATGTCGGCATGGTGGCCATAGTAGCTCAAATGGCTAGAGGGGCTGGACGGAAACCAGAAGATACATGGTTCAAATCCCAGCTATGGCATTGAATTTTTCACTCTGGCTCTACACTTTCATAGTGCGTCCTACACACTTTTAGTGTGAAACAATAAATAATTTCCAAAATATCTATTGTTTTATGAGATAAAATATCTCTTATAATGGTCTAAATATAGTTCTCATGTATGGCACACTTTTCTTTATTAACGACGTTGTAGTTGCAAGTGCTTACCTTAGGAGTATAGATTCACTTCACGAACAAACGGTTGATAAGCCCACAATATTAGCTACTTAAAAAACATTCCTTATACTGAAATAGTATCAGAGGCTAAGTAACGAAACTTTAAGTGAAGGCTACATAGTGTTTGGCAAGGGAGAGAACCGCTAAGGAAAGGAGGGCAATAAAAAGTGAAAATGAGAATGAAATGTTCGTAACTTGGTATTGAATGTTTAACAGTTTCTGCGTATCTTTCTAAGTTGATGCTCCTATACTGCCTGGTTGAGAAGTTGAAGAACTTTCTTGGTTCGCGGCTTCAAACATGGAACGAGCGCCTTCCTCCTTGAAAGTCCAGGCGTATTTCTTCGGAGTCATACTGTGAAAATCTGTCCCCTTCCCTGTCTTGCCATCATATGGCCTATGCTGCCCAATCCAAAATATGCTAGATTAAATTGGACCACTTCAATTCTTTAGTTTACTCTGAGATCATCCATTGAGTCACAACCGCCCCAACGGAGTGTTGTATCCTAGGGTGAGACTACAACTTGGCCGAGCGGAAGCCGACGGTAAATGGGAGGGGCGTGAAGCCTTTGTTAACAAAACCAACAGCAGTCAGGTGAAAATGGTAGTTTATTGTGGAGCCTTAGGTAAAGTGTACATTTAGTATGATGAACCTTTGGCTCCAGTCAGTCTACTGGGTGCTGAAGAAGATGTGGACGGATGTTACAACGACGTGCGGTAAGACCGTACGGTCTTACCTACTATGACAACTGTCGATGAACAGTCGTGCACTACGGCATACTGTTTCCTGAAGAAGTTGTGTCGAGGTTCCCAACCTCGGGGTTTTTATCCGCTGATCGAACGATCGTGAACAAATCCCTACATGAATCCCTTTATACATTACTTACTTTTAAAGTCCACTAAACTGTAGCTTGTGCTCTCCCTTGCAAACGAGGGCACTTGCTCTTTGCCCGTATGCTAACAGTTTGTTTGCTGGTCCACACAGTAATCATTTGCTTGTTCTACAAACATCCTTTACGTTTCAAAATTTCACAAATACCGCTTTGACTGACTGTTATCTTTTGAAATACAAGTTATTCTTACAGTTCCTTTCCAAGTTATTTTATGTTTAACAATAGTTACATATTTTATACTAAATATAATATACAATATATTCCAATCACAAAACATTATACATTACACATATACTACAGGAGTTAAGAGTGAAGTATAAAATAATTGATACCTCCCTGGCTCCATTACCTTAGACGATTAACCGTTTTTAAGTTTTATTATTGTGATTAAAACTTAGTGAAAAGGCGTTAAAAATAAAATCCTTATGGTGCCACAAAGTTTTTTTGATTACTGCATACCATGGTAGAGTAAGAAGCTTTTAGTATTATTCCTCAGAAATGCAGGATTCGAAAAGCGGGTGAGCCACTAGTCTCTTCTAAACCATAGTTATAATGGTGTAGCCAGCCTTCAAGTTACACGCTCGTATCTCTAATAATCTCTGTCAGCATCCCGTAGGTTCGGAACTGGATCTGCCAAACTGCGACCCTGACATGTCAAATCCCGTTAGCAGATACAAAGCAGATATCGGATTCAGCATCATAGGGTGCAGACCCACAGGCAGAGGATAAAAAACCGAGACACCGGTAATCATTCCGTCTAAAATGACAGCTTCCTGATATCTAATTCCTGGATCTCACTCATTAAACGCGTAAAGCCAGGGTACGTAACAATCACGTTGAATTAAAATGGCCATTAATCTTCGTACAGCATGGCGCCTTTATTGGCTTTTTCGTTTTTGTTCCAACGTCAGGTGATTGTTTTGATATTAATAACGCCGGGGAGATTATGAGATACTGCGCGGCTGACACAAAAGGGAAAAGTGTTAACTACAGGAAGAAGATAGGGACAAGCTACACCAGAAAATCCCTCGAATGTGCGTTGAAGTATATCGTTATTTAAACTTTCTCTGTTTTAGGGAACTAAATATTCAACCGAGCAACAAACAGTGCTACATGTCAAGTCTTCTTATAATATGTGAATATTACAATGAATGTTTGATAGTTTATCCAATGTATTACTGCAAATCGACCACCATTGTGTAGGATACTGTGTCTAACCCTTAAAGCTCACTAAGTAGTGATAAGGGAGGCCAATATTTCCACGCAAAATATTTTTTCTGACAAACTAATTTGTATTATTGACGCTCTGAGTGTCAACGCTGCAGATCTTCGATATACAGGATTCCGTCACGCGCTAGTTGCTAGTAAATCAGCTGACATAGGGCTCCCACCTTCAATTACATTTAAAAATCATCGGTCTGGTATGAACCACGACTTTGGAATCAGTAGGCAATACATCCTTTAGCGAAAGTGTACCAACTTTTATTATAAACATATTACACTGCCATTTAAATTGGTGTTTTCCTCAGCCAGGCATTCTTCAAAGGAGTATTAATTAATGTATTACAGTGCTAACTTATATTTTAGTAGTTTTCCTGTGAAATGGTTATAGTGCATTGTTGCGCCTTTTGGCTGTATAATATCTCGTAGGCACTCATTGCCGTATGAAAATGAACCTGTATTACATATGCAGATGATAATATTTACACTTGATTTTTTATTGAAGTGAAGTACCTACATAGAAATTTGCAGAGTTTTAAATAATAATAAACGATAACAATAAAGGATATGGCGTTTTAAACATTGTGATTGACAACCTAGCGAGAAACTACGCAAAAACAGGTGAGGTTTGCTTTATAAAGTCCTAATGTCAATTTCTGATGGCCGCTCGATCTCCCTATGGGTGTTTCTGTGTTCTCTGCTCTGTAAAGCAAATCCTGTGTTGGTTTTCTAACATGGGTTTCCTCGCTTCCCATTTCCTCTTATTTCGGTTCATTCTTTTGCATCGTATGCTGACTATGGGGTTATGTGTCAGTCCAAGCGGGCAGATGACGCAGGATCTTGCTACTTATATCTTCTTCTTGGCTGCGTCACCTCGTAGTGTCTTGGTAGGATCACCGCTGAACGCCCTCTGTTCGCCCACCTCGGTAGCGTAGATGGTAGCATGTCTGCCTCTCGTTCAGGAGGTCCCGAGTTCGAATCTCGGTCAGGGGGAGATACCTGTATAAGGTTTTTTTTCCGGGGTTTTCCCTCATCCTCAAAGACGAATGTCGGGTAACTAAGCTCTATCGACCCTGGGATCGTTTGAACATGATTTCACTCATTTCATTCACCGTCCGATATGACTAGACGTTGGAGGACGTGTAAATTAAAACAAAAAAGCCCCTGTTTGGGTGATGTGGCATTCAATATTTTGGAGGATTTCTGCTGTCTACGGAGGCCGGTCCTGCAGCCCCTACATCCTCTGCGATTCTTTGCCTCTTCCGTGACTCCCGGGGGTGTGGGTTTGAGGCGTTAGGTATCTCTTCCGTCACCTAAACTGATCTCATCCCTTTATTACTGGAAACATAGAACGAGACGCTAAACAATTTCACAGCTGAGACTTTCGGCTTAGTGCGCTTTTGCTCCAGTCTTTAATCATTAACAGTCATTGACCTTATGGTTTACTATAACGCACGGGGCTCAAAGCACTCAGCAAGTTCTATGTCGTATTGGAGTATACGCAGTATCTCAAAATGAGTTTGACAATGCCTTGTGGTTTACAGGAAGAAATTGTGAGCCATGTAGAAAATTTAAATTACAGAAGCCGCAGCATAGGCCAAATATCTGTGGTTCAAGTGCCGTCTGGTACTCAATGTTGTCTCTGAATTCACTTTTATAATTTACGCTTACACGTGATATGTGTGAAAGAACAATTGAACTTGTATTAGTCCATAGTTTTAGCTCACAGTTATGCAACGTTTCCTCCCCCAAAAGCAATATTACATAATCAAGTGCGAGTTGGTTAAAGAAAAAAGTTTTAGTAAATTTGGATCAATTATCTAGTATACCTCGCTTACCACACACACACACACACACACACACACACACACACACACACACACACACACACACACACACACACACACACAAAGGTATTTATGTTGTCTGTGACGATTGCTGCGCTATGAATTTCCTAATAATAGAGCAGGCACTTGGGAATCATCTGGTACATTACACTAGTCGTTATAAGAACTTTTTAAAACACGCTAAATGAGACAATTCCTACTGTAATTCCTAACGTGATATAGCTACAACAGGCTTCTAGTAAATTCATTTTATCTTTAAGGGAATGCAGCTCTGAAATTGGCTAAAAATGTGAGGGGAAATATTTTTGTTTTGAGCTAATAAAAAAACTTTGAACCCTATATTATCATAATCCAACTAAATTTATGAGTTTCAGGCAGTTAAATACCCTCACATGACCATTTAAATGCCCATACGGACGCGCATGCCAACCCTTGGATTCACAGTATTCTGTCATTTGAGTTTGATTGAATGTACTAAACTAATACGTTTGAAATTAGCGGGCAACGTTTCTGGTGGAATTTTGTGTGTTGGCATAATGGTTATTTCTTACAATATGTGGCACGATGCAAACAAAACACTGGCTACAAACATTGAAAGCAAGTTATAACGTTTGTCGTTTATTTTTGTTTGAGCTTCCATCTTGGTCGTGATTTTCTTGTGTTTTTCGTTAAAATACATACTGTTTATATATTTAAAGAGTTTTAGTGTCTCATTTAACACTTATAAATGTATTTTATACATGAAAACGTGCATATAACTGTTATATAGATTATAGGTAAAATATTCTTTGAAATAACTGACCTTTGTTGACTGCGTCCATAGTTAGGGACATGAATAGGCTAAACAATACATGGAAAGAATCAACTACACATAACACAACAATGGGAACATACTTGAGGCCTGATGTAGTAAAAAAACTAATGCATGTGTACCAAGAGCTGGCATCAGATGAAATCCTAAGGAGATGTACATTGGGTAAGACACAAAATGCAAATGAAAGTTTGATATGGCATAATTGCCCAAAAGAAATACTTGTGTCAAAGAAGGGACTTCAGGTTGCTGTGATGTAAACCATCAATGAATTCAATTTTGATTCTTCTGCCTCACTCAAGCTGCAAAAAGACATAATGGACACAGATTTCACCAGCATCTCTAAAAGTTAGCCAAGGGAAGGACCAATTACGCTTACTTCATTCAGCAATTTCTGCGAAGGTAACCCCTAAAACATCCAGAAGGAAACTAAAATTGAAGAAAACTGCTGCAGAAGAGAGAAGGAAGAGGCAGGAGGGTCTAACTCATCTATCTGGAGGGTTTTAGTCTGCTTCAGGACATGTAGCTGAGAAGGTAAATGTTTTGAATTTTAAAATTTGATTTACTTGGTTGTAGATTTTTCAACATTTATTGTCATTCAAAATGTTCCGCACGATGCAGTTTTGATTCAGTCACTCTAAAATTTTCAAGACGTGTTCTTAGAAAGCAAATAAAGGTTTCTATCATTTGAATGATTAATATTCATTTTATTTTATAATTATTAATATAAAAAGTCAAAGGTTTAATCATTTTTGGCTTTTTTGTTTGCTCCAGACCTAATTTATTTTCCTCTGTAACTAAAGGCAGTATAAGAAATTCATGTGATAGATGTTTTCTTTATAACCATCTGAACATTTTTAGAAATAGAAAAATTAAAATTTTGAAAATTTTCATCACGGAGAGTGGTTTGAATTTTGCCCAAATTTTGAACTTCAAAATTAATTAATCAAAACTATTGAAGATATAGAAACCGAATTTTGAATTCTGTGTTTACTATGCATCAGAACCAAGTAGTAAAAATTTCAGGAAGATTGGTTGAAAATTGCTGGATTTGGGGTTTTCGGTGCTGCATCCCCTTAAACATAAATTCTGTTTGTAATTCTAACCCATTATTCTAAATTCAACCTTTGCTAAAGAATCAGTGTCGGGGCATACAAAGTTAAATACTCCTGTTGTGCCTAAAACATATATTATTTGTTTTTCTTTCTTCCCAGAATCCTTCTATTATTCTGTATAACTATTCTATCTGTTTTATCCTGCTAATTCTACTGATTCATTTACCAGCACTAATCACTTCAAAGCTTCCATGTTCTCACAACGTAAATGTTATCACTAAAACATGATTCAATGCTGTTCCACGTTAGTACGCCTCGCTTTTCTTTTTCTACCAGATCAAAAGACATTGCCATGTTTACATCATTTTAAAATCAACAGAGCTTCCTCCACCTTTGTTTGTTTTCCAAATGCGGACATTAAATGAAGTTGGAAGTAGTTTCATTTATTTACTTTTTTGTACAAACTCCATTGTTTCGCCATTAATCATGCGCTGACGATTATACGAATTGTAAATCCATTTTCTCTCTCGTGTGTTGGTAGTAACGAGAGTTAGATTCGAGAAGGCAGTAAGGAGGGAAGCGGAACTAAGCACAGCCGACTTCTCATACATATTGATAACCGCGTTCTGTTGCACGTCGTTTGGAAATTTACGAGATAGAGAGAAATGGATACTTGTGAGAGAGAGAAAAGGATGGAGCATGATAAACGCTGGTTAATGATGGTGCAGCAAACATAAGGGCTGTGTTTTTTGCAGCCTATGAGCCGACATCTGGCGCGTGTGAAGGAAACTAAAGTTTTGGCTTTTAGATAACAAAACATGAGAAACGGGTGGCAAGTTAATGTTACACTTTTTTTAATTGAGGCTGCGTTAACGATGAAAGCTGATCTTTTTTCTAGGATATATCCAGTCATTCCGGAAAAGCTAAAGAGAAACGTGCTGTTACGGTATTAAAAACACACTCTAAATTGCAGCTCCCTTTTTATATTGACGGGTAATTTTTACAGATTCATTGCTAAAATAAGTGTTGCCAGTTTAAATTCTAAGCAATTTAAATATTCGCTTTGAGACGGTCCCTGTAAACAATCATCCCTACTCTATTGTCTGTTTTGGCCTCAAGGAAAATTTGGCGCATCCCAGTCGGAAACCAACCCATTGTTAAACTCCTATGCGTGCTTCTGACGACAGGCTATAAGATTTTGACCGTCGCGCAGAGCACATGCCTTCATATAAATGTTAGCAACGGACCGTTAGAGAAAGCGGCTCTGACGTTAAGTCCGAAACTGGAAATTCTGAACACTGATCTACAGTGGGGATAGTTACCAGCCAATAGAAAATTTATATTTGTTCATGTCATATTGCAAACTCCAAAAGAATACCTAGAGTGGGGGTAATTAAAAGTGATGGCGGAAAGTAGGTTTTGCTAGTAAGAGCACCTAGGTCCTAAGTTCTACGTGAGACGGACGCGTATTCGGTGCCGCCTAACAAGTACACTTCCGCGCCATGCACAGAGACAAAATGCAATATTTAACAATCTCTCCATTGAGAGTTAGCACAAAGAGTAACATATAGGGAAGACGATAAATATATACAATTCGACTACGCAGTGGCGAGCAAAGGAGCCTAAGGACTACAATAAACTTCTGTCTACCAGATTCGAGATGTCATCGTTCAACCCACAACCAGTCAGGACGCACCCACTCCTGAAGTACGCATGAGAGTTCTCATACGGGAAATACAAGTCACCTCCAACCGGTTACAATCTCCCTTTCCATAAACTCCTCACGCCACCAATCCTTAATTGTGAGGCATTGAGCACAAGGGAGAGCTCGACGTGGCTCGCTATGGGCCCGACTGCCTCAGCTTTTCAGAAATATTGTAATTTACGAGTATGCTCACTCACGTCATTCACTGCAAAACGTGCATAAAACTGTTCTGGTTTTCCTTTAATTAATAATTTGAATTAGGACTAATAGTGTTTAGCTTAGAGGATTCCTCTATGGTAAATTAACAACCAAGTGCTGATAGAAGTTGATTGCTCAGCACAGTATTAAATGAAAGCTCTACAAAGGAAGACTGCAATATATTACACTTCATTTTAGTATTTACACACACAACATTATAAAAAATGGATGGACAATATGTACATTTATTCCATGAATGTTTACAAGTATTGTGATTTTGTGGGTTCATAGAATTAAAAGTCCAATTTGTTGAAATTCTAAATGTTCTTTATTTGCGTAGAAAAACACTGCGTAGCAGCAGAATTATATCATATATCACAATCTACATCACCAAGGTCGATGACAATAACAAACGTTCTGATTACAACATCAGCTCTCATTATAACACTTCATAGCTGTTTTCTGCCTACTCACTGTTTTACAACACTCTTGTTACATGTCTTTACTACAACTCCAGTTGGCGTGTCACAATCTCATATAACTCATTCATAAATTTGAGAGACTTCTCGAGCTAAAAGGAAAAACAACTATTCTCTGTCAATCGAGGTATCACTAGGACCTTCCTTACGTGAAACCTTATCTGGGCCGGCAAGTCACTTACCTCAAGAGCTATGTTTATATGCTTTTGCCGGCTCTCTGTGTACACTAGCGCGCTATCGTTAACTGCTTATAATAGCTCTTTATTACCGTGAAACACTGTCCGCCGTCTGTTATCTATTTATGCCCATTGCCGCGACAGTATGTTAAAAACGGTGCGGTCGCGCCATGGCTGAGTGGCTAGACCAAGGGGGCCTGGGTTTGTTCCAGGCGACCTCAAAGTGAGATTTGTAGTGCATAATCTAGCGCTGGGGCGGGATTTCTCCAGGTGCTCCAGTTTCCCCCGTTAGCATTCCACCGATTGCTCCATCGTCATCCCTATCACCTCATCTCTCTCCTACTTTCACTTCCAGCGTTGGGCTCCAAACTATCTGATCAGGAAACCTCTGATCCTCCCCGTTGCTTACGGGCCTCGATGTTGCACGGTTCAGCAGGCCCAATGTTCCACTTAAAGGAAATAAAGGAATTCATTCATTTTCGTTCATTGATGTTAAAATCAGTAATAACCAGTAATTGATATAATCCTTTGTTTAGAAATTTGGCGTACCACAATTTACAGCTTGTTGGTAAAAAACTTTAAATCAATTTTGAAATGTATATTTCACTCTGCGTATCCCAAAACTCAAAGAATTAAGAATTTCATAGGGCTGCACAGATTTCTGTTTATCTTCTTGAGATAGATATGTGCTCCTAAACTACTGGAGTATAATACGTCCTCTAACTTATGATAGAGCATGGTCAGATATTCTCGGTAGGAGAATGCATTTTCTTGGAGAGTGTTACATATGTAGTCTGACCACATGGCTCAATTCAGTGGATCCTCCTCCAGATAGAAGTTTTAATTTACTTCTAAATATTTGCCATTTTAATTATGAATGTTAACACGTGAAGTGACTTTCATTTGTTGTCAATACGTACTTTTCTTCTTTTGTAACTGTTTCTCTTCTTTTGCCCTGATATTGTCAATAAACGAACATTGGAAGAATCAAATCCTGAAATATGCTAAAGTATGTACAAGTTTAACTTTGTAAAGTTAAAGAGTGGCTATTGTTATGTATACAAAAATAAAAAGGGAAGGTTGAAAAGGAAAAAGAAAACGAATGACAGAATAGATTTAAATACTTAAGTCATATATTATATTGGGAAACATAACCGAGCACTTTTCCTAAACTTAAACTTAAGGAGAAGTTTCACCCGCATCAGTAGCGCCGATGGTAGCGTGTCTGCCTCACGTTCAAGAGGTCCCGAGTTCGAATCTCGGTCAGGGTGAGTTACCTGGATAAGGTTTTTCCGGGTTTTTCCATTATCCTTAAAGAGGAATGTCGGGTACCTATAAGCTACATGCATCCCGGACACATTCAAGCATCATTACACCCATTTCATTTATCATCCGATATGACTTAACGTTGGAGGACGTAAATTAAAAAGAAAATTAAGGAGAAGTTATTGTAAAGAAAAAAAGAGGCCAGATTTGAACATATTCTCAGTAGCAAATGTGCTTATGTTAACTTATAAGGTTACTCCAAACGCTACACTACGGTAATTTAAGGCATATAAAACTGTAAAATTCATTATCTCATTCCCATATGTCGTTGGGGCTGGCAGACGACAACTCCATTCTCAATACATGGAAAGCAATCCAGATAACGTTTACATCCATGGCCTAGACGAGTTCAATTGATTTCTCTTAGCAATGATAAAGTGGAAGTCTGATAGCTTGCTGTACGTAATTTATTGCAACGAACTCCAATTCTTACTGCTTTAGTTGGTGCTTGTACAGGTTTACCAACTGCAGAAATTCTGCCCGTGTGTACTTCGAAGAATGCATGACATTATGTTAACCAATCACGCTACGTCACTCCTATAACTGGTCATTGATGTGATAGGGGCACCATCTAGTACAATAATGGACTGAGGAGACAGGGGAAAGGGGCTGTGCCTTAAAAAATGCTCACCATTCATTTGCTCATGGTAGTCTCTGATAGACTTGGGTTTATATCGAAATGTGAATTTGCTTTTAGAAATAAAACCGGGGCCAGCTGATTTCGCATAGCATAATATATTAAACTTCCCCTTAAGCATGTACCTTTAAGTCTCGACAGTAAATGTGATTGTTTCCCAACGCTCTTAACACGTCTAGAGCTCTCAAAAATCTTAAGTACATAGGCTTCAGCAATGACTGTCCCCATTGGAAAATTTCTCTCACCGTTATATTTGCGATATTTAAGTGCCACAGAGCTCAGATTTCAACATAAACGCTTCACTTCCCTTATTCACTATTGCTTCATGCATTTCCGAGATCAAGGTTTTTGCTGTTAAACGTTCCCCTCTGACCTAAAATTCTAAAGCATTACGACGGAGCACGCTTAAGTCAAATTTGCTATTTCAGTCTCAGGTGTCTCCCTTTATATATTTTAACAGGTATATGAAACACTGGAAGCCTGCTCTGATAACCTGTTTCCTTGAAGAATTCATTGCATGGTTCTACGCCGCTAGTCTTAGCTGTGCATTTACCTCATTTGGTAATGCTACATAATGGCCCGCCGGCAGATGCCTTTCACTTAAAATAAGGTACTCCATTCAAAACCTTCGCCCGCTTGTGAAAATTGCGCTGCTTGTCTTTCATTTCTTTTGTTACTTGCACTTAGTAACTTAATTTTAATTTTAACAGACTAACGCTAGTACTGTCCAATCGGTATACACAGTCTTCTTAAAGACACGCTGAATGCCAGTGTTAGACAAGGCTGAAGTCATCAGTAAATACCACGGGGCAGCCTGCTTTACCCACCAACTTAGCTGCCGGTCCTTACAGCACCTCCCTTAACAGAATCCTTAGTGTATACAACCCCAGGAGGAAGCTTATGATGATTCAACTACAGGAAACGTAAAGGGTTGCAGGAATGGCCTCGCAGAGTTCCCTAACAGTTATTGGCTTGACTACGGTGCTTAAAGGGGCTCGATAGCAATCCATCCAATTCACCACTGGGGGCTAAGATTTTCCCTCCAGCGGGAGCCGTGGAAATCTTGAGCCAGCAGTGGAGACTCTAACGGCCTTCCTCTGACAGAGCCGTGAAGCAGCAAAAAATGGTGGCTCAGGGTATGAGCAATGAGGTACTCTCAGGGTATGCGTGGATATGTATGAGTAAGCATGGTTCTTATGACACTGGAATGCCCGTTTCAAACTGATTTAATGACTGCTTCTTTTTATCATCACATCAAACTCGAAGTTGCCGACCAAGGGTCACCAATATATCACTGTTTAGAGTCACTGTAGTTGGAATGCTTATTACTCGATAATATTTAATTCGTTACGTATGAAAGGACAGATCTTTCCTCCGATTCTGATCTGCCCTTCACCAAGACAGAAACCATAACAGCCTGAATCGGCCTCACGCCGCGGACTGTGTGTCCTTACTGGGCACAACTGCACGTGGGTGTGTGTAACTTTTACTTCTGGAAGCCATGTCTTTTCACATAAAGATTCCCTTTGTGACTATTTTGTCCATTGTGATTATTAGTCTCGGTCATGCCATTATTAAGGGTCCGAAGAATACCTATTCAAAAGGAGTCAAGTGTTACTCCTTTACAATTACTTCCTGCTAAGAAACCCTCCTTCTTACGTTTGTTTTGTTTCACAACTCAACTCAACTGTGCGTGCATGCATGCGTTTCACAAAGATACAAGATTTCTTTGAAATCCATCACGATTTTTTACTTATAGCAATCCTTTAATTTCGGTATTAGCCAATAACTTCGAAATCGCATTCTTCATCTTTTCTGTCAACCTTCAGAACCAACACACAGCACCCGAATTTCTACTGTAACAAGAAAGGGTGAGACAAAATTAGAAGAAATGCTTGAGAAAAGAGCCACAGTAGAAAACACACCACTCATTTCGAGCACATAGATTTCATCGAAAAACCCATGGTCAAAGTCAGCTATCAGTAGGAATCGAACCCCAGAACTCCCAAATGTGAGCCACGCAGGTTACCGCGGGGCCATCTCGCTTGGTTCTTAGGTGCTTAAAAACTAAATTGAGCATATATATTGATTGAGGTTCTAACCCTTGAACTGTCACTGTAAGTAAAAAGCAAACACAGTGACAGATGTACATGATTGTGTAATGTAACTTATATATTATGCTTGTATGCTCCACTGCCTGCTACTGCGCTATTATAACGATATGGATGTTAACAAGGACTGAAACAAATCCTGCGGAGCCGCAGTACCCGACAGTGCAGCTAACTGCATAAATTAAACGGTTTCCACAATATTGCTAGGGCACTCCCTTCTCCTCTTATTTCTTCTACAGCTAGAGACAACCCTGGACGCCTCTGCAGCAACAAAACACTTGTAATGTGGCTTCTGCGCAGGCGCCGAGTAATAAATATTCTGGAGAGGAAACAGTTGTACGTTTCTAACTTTGTAGCTGTATTTGATAACAGTGCCGTCGTCACTATGTTATTGCAGTTTTGTTGTAACAACCGATGTTGCCCTACAACTCCTAGTTTTAGCCTGTTGCATTTCTGCTTGAAATTTTAAGGTTACATAAACTACCCGGTATTCTAAACTACAAACAAACGACGGTGTTCATCTGCATTGCATATTTTGCTGCTGTTGTGCTAAGGTTGTCCAGCTTATAAGCTAATCAGAACTAGGGAACGCATTACACGCTTTAAAATAAAACATTTTAACCCATGAGAAGGCGGATGGGTAACAGATGCAGTGTGACAGCTTGTTTCTGACCTTTGGCATTTCCTTATGCTATCAGAGCTACGTTCGCACTGCCTTTTTAGGCCTTCACGAACTAAACCTCGTCATTCACAATGGACGCAATGTCACCAAACCAAAAGAATAATATTTCGGGAAACGATAAACTAAAATATTCTTAATTGGGAGAAAACTATATCCGCATTTTTGAAACTTCAATATCAGTGTTAGTTATATAAGTGCTATATAATGAATTTCAAGTCCTGCGCCGTGGCGTAGCGGGCTAAGGCAGCTTGCCTTGGTCACTGGCAACGGCAAGCGGCCCTGGTTCGATCCCACCCATGTGGTGGGGATTTTAGGTCCCGGGTATAGGACCGGTGCCCATTCAGCGTCGTGAGGAAAGTGAGGAGCTTACACTAGGTAAGCGGCCCTGGTCACGGAAACCAACATTCCGGCTGGGGGATGCGAAGATGCTGACCACATCTCCTCCCCGTATCGGTTGGATGATCATCCACCTGTGCCATGCGTAAGTAGGGGTGAGGCCGGCAGTTGGGTTGGTAGGCCTTGGCCCTCTAAGGGCTGTCGCGCCATGGGTTAATGAATTTCAAATTTTTCGCTTATTTTATTCTATAGAAAATAGCACATCTCAGATAATATATTAAAATGCGCTCTCGTATTGAAAAAAAATTTAATACCATTGTTTTACAAATTGTGACGTCATAGGAAACAGTTTTAAATTATATAAATTTTTGTATACCTTATCAAATGTTTTATCAATATGTATCATTTTGCAAGCTAATCCTTGTTTCACGTAAGCTTACCCCGTATCTCTTAACAGTCACGTGACCTTATCACCTCTCATTGGCTCCTATTGCAGTATAGACTGTTGTGCGGTAAAAATTACTTCGTTATTTAACATGGTGATATATCTTTATATGTTGAAAGAGAATTGTCTAATTTATATTTTCGTAACTGTTTCAATGAAATATATTACGCAACAGAGTTGATTTATCTGAAATGCATGTTAATTCTTAAACGAAGTAAAGAGGAGGTTCCTTTGCTCTCAGCACATGGTACGATAGCACGTGCCTTAGCTGTAGTGATGACATATTTGTTTATATGACTCTTTTCACTAACCTTGTTTTGAACTGCATTAGTCTTATATCGCCATTCGAAGGTGTATTGTGCCGAATGCGAGAGCTAAATTATTTTATTGATCGTTTATTCTGCGTTTTCTTATTATATGTTTAATGACAGAGTCTACCGCCAATTTTTCGCTGAAGTATCGCAAGGGAAATCCTTTAGAAGGCGGCGAAAAAAGAATTGCGTTGCATGTGTTTAATGCACTCACAGAGAAGAATCCGTCTTTGTCAGTGAGAGAAGTCGAACAGCTGTTATCTCAACTTACAGGTGTATTAGATGCATAGGAACATCGCGACCTGAAATTGAGTCAACAGGAAAACTTGCCACTACAGGGGCGATATTGCTCTGTGGCGCAGACGTTATTTAAGGAGAATCAAATTGTCCAAATCGAGGCTAGAGTGAATGAAGGACACATGACAAGTATGGCATGATACGACTTTTAAGACTGAAAGACAATATTTTTGCAAGGTATGTGTGCTGGTTTAAAAAAAAAATCCCAGTGGAAAAGGCCCAAAGCCTTTCATTATAAACTTGTTTCAGTTTCATTGCTCATTCATTCAGTTTAAACTTGCTCAGTTTCATGATATACTTTATTATTTTTTATGCCCTCATTCTTATTTCTAGCTTCCTGGCAATTATTATGACATTTACTGCAGATTTTATTGTGACGGGAAGGCACCGCCTATGGCCTATGGCGCGAAACCATTAGCCAATTAGGATGATGGGGAAGTTAGTTGCACGCGGAGTGATACATGTCAGCGGGGCAAGGCTATATGAAACAGTTTTTAGTAAGTATTGTCGCGGCGAAAGGCACAGAAATTTCGGTGTCGAGAGATAAGCGCGGCTTGAGTACACAAAGAGCCTGCAGATAAAGATAACAGGCGGACAGTGCTTGCATAAGCAGATAAACATAGCGCTTGAGATAAGTGACTTGCCATCGACATAGCTGGACCATTCCCAGTGTCCGACCGAGAAAACAAGCACCTGATGATGAGCGTCCGGAACTTGCGATAGGACGCCTCCAATGCAATGGTCGCTGGCGTCGGTGTCCACAAGGAAGCTGCTGTCTGGTTGTGGAAATCCCAAAATAGGAGCACTGCACAGTGTCTTCTTCAGGTGCTGGAAAAACGCCTTCGGCGTCCTCCGTCTACACATAAGGTCGGTGTTCCTCTGTCAATCGAGATGTCACTACAACATTCCTTACCCTATCTGTTCCGGCATAATTTATTTCATGTATTTTTGTATTTCAGCTCCCCTGTGTTAAGTCAGTAAGTGTAGAAGTAAATCATCTTTCAATAACTTTTGGGATTTATTTAAAGGTATTTTAGGGTTTCATGGGTTCACCTTTGATATATATCAGGGCACATGTCTTTGGAGTTGACGGTCATACATCGCAACACATTTCTTACTCAATTATCACGCCACGAAATGGTACTAGAAGTAACGATGGTACCTATACATTCAAAGGCACAGTAATTATGCGGCAAGTTTTATTATAGTGATTTCTCCCAAACTTTGCCACCAAGTGGGTCTAGTGTGAATCTGTTCTTCTTCTGTAGAAAGGAGAGGATACAAATGATGAATATGAATCGATGAAATTTTCTGGGTGAAATTGGTTCTGTGTAGAATAATATGCAAATGCTCGGTGATGTTTAGGAAGAAATCACAGTTTACACATTTCTGATGTGTAAAGGAGTTACCGAAGGGCTGAAGACATTTCCATTGAAACAACTTCCAAGCCACATACAAAAATATGAAATTTTCCTACTCACTTCACTTGATATTCCTGACAAGAGTGCTTTGTAGAACATATAGGTGCATTATTATAAACGGTATAAGCGGTTATAACTGGCATTGCATCTTTTAAAGCATTAAAACGAAAAAAGAAGTTACCAAAAGTCAGCACAAAGTAAAATATTTCAGTAAGTTCATAGTTAATATGCCGTCAATTGTTGTTAATATTTCGAAAACACAACAGGATTGGGAGTACTGCAGGTATGGACATTTCATTCAATGAGCGGTAGCAGTATTTCGTAGTCTGCACAAAGGTGTTGGTAGATCTGGTGGACCTTGTATTCTTCTTCTTCTTCTACTTCTTCTTCTTCTTCTTCTTCTTCTTCTTCTTCTTCTTCTTCTTCTTCTTCTTCTTCTTCTTCTTCTTCTTCTTCTTCTTCTTCTTCTTCTTCTTCTTCTTCTTCTTCTTCTTCTTCTTCTTCTTCTTCTTCATTGTAGCACTTAGTGTTTGTTGATTAATCATTTATTAATGATTGTTATTTCAATTGATTCTGGACTGCTTAGTGAAAGTTCTGACCGAAAATTGATATGGAATCTCAGGTTGTGCATGTGGTAAGAAGAATGTTTAAATGGAACGAAAATCATAAATGTTAACTCTACAGTTTTTCTTTGTAAACCACTTATTTACAAACAATCTTATGTTAAGTTCACATGGTTTTCTCTAATCTGTCTTGTTAAAAACGCTAAATGAGTACTCTATGTCTTCAACTTAATAAACAGGTGCCTCATTCTATAGTTCCTTCTAAGGTTTTAACAGTTGGGCACTATGTGACGGCTTTGAAAATACGTTTTCTTTGTGTACCCAAAAGGATAGAAAAAATGAATATTAATCTGTTATTTCGGAAAATTATAAATATATGAAAATTGCAATCAATGACACGTTTGGAAATTAATTTTTCTTTCACACTGGCTGTGTGTAGGCTAAATTGTGGAAACGTAGAGTCAGACTAAAAATTCAATGCCATAGCCGGGATTTGAACCACGGTTCTTCTGGTTTCCGTCCAGCCGCTCTACCATTATGCTACTATGGCCAACGTGTCGATATGACATTAAATTCTCCAACTGACACGTATTTTCCCGGTAAACCACTAGGGATTCTCATAAACACATGAGACAACTACTAATGGCGCCTTACAACATGTAAGTCCTTTAAGGCCCGGACTTTATAGTTATCCACTATTACGTGAATTAATGGAAATTAATTGATCTTTCACACAGGAGCGGCTGGACGGAAACCAGAAGATCCATGGTTCAAATCGTGATTATGACATTGAATTATTCAGTCTCACTCTACGTTTCCACCATAACAGGTTTATCTCTAAAATCAAGTTAACTTCACATAAACTATATATCAAGAAAACTGAGTGCTTTAACGATATATCAATTGTATGTGTTATAACTTTTTGTCCATCTCTTACATATGGTATTTTAATCATAATTGATAGTGTTGTATTAAGAATATAAACATTTTCTAAAGCATTGCTATGTAAATGACTGTATGAAATGGAGGAATTTTCTTAAAATTTTTGCTTACACATTCCTGGAGAATGCTGAAATATAACACCAAGTTTGGAATATGTTGGTATTTTTTATTTTGAGTTACTCTGTTCTGAGACAGAGACAGTGAATGAGAGAGAGAGTATATTATTTTCTCTAAAAATGTGTTTTCTTACTAAGCGACTCTTCAATATATCAATTTCCGGTGAAACCTTGGTATCAAATTGTTGGGTGAAATACAATACTTCCTCTACATTCTATATGCACGCAGTACAAAATATTATAGGTAGGTTGCGACGAGAGTCGGAATGGTACACAGATAAAGCAGAAAACAAGTAAGCACGCGAAGTGCAAATGTCATATAACCAGAATATTCTAGGAGTTTCGCCTTCTCGAATGTTTTGCAGTCCTGCTAAAATGTCTACGGCTCCCATGAGTGCTCTAGCTCTTGCGGAAATCTTGAAAACCGTTTGAATGAACTAGTGCATTTCCTGGGCGACAGAACGTGCTGTTTTCTCCGAGTGAATTGGAGACTACTCTGGTGATGTCAGTGACCGCTGTGACTGATAGTGATTACAAACGTATTATGTTCTACTGCCGAACGAGATAACCTCTGGAAGAGGTTATGTCGGGAATATCTCGTTACGCCACTATGTCGCGGAAGAAATTGAAGATAACGTGAAAACAATGTGGCACTTCCATAATTGAGCGAAGGCACTATATAAAGTACTTATAGTGTATATAAGCACTTCATTAAAATCTTCTCCTTATCACCAACTAAATAAGTTTTTCATTTACAACTTATTGTTTGCAGGATTAATAAGCGTGTTACATCTGGCGCGAATTCATCAACCAAACTAGCGCAGACACTTTGTGCGTAGGATTTGCGGCCTTACTACTAATTTGTGCTTACTCCAAAATCGCATAACATTTCATTGGTTGAACTTATGCGCGATTTCAACACTCGAACATAAACTCTTGCGCAACTATATGCCTATCTGCTGGAATTAACACACTAACTTCAACCTTATATTTTTAATATAACGCTAACTTACTCTTTCCTTTACACAATATAGGGTGACTTTGCTTCCGAGTATGCGACTGAACAATAGCAGTAATTCCCTTCCATTTTCCTACTAAACACTGCAAATTTTTTCACTCTGAAAAAGTCACCTTCCGGCTCATATCTTCATTGTACTTAACAATTACACAGAAATATTAATTTGTTCCGCCTGCACTATTAGAAACACACAGCCATACAGCCGCCCGCCCATCCACCCACTCACCCACCCACCTTGCCACCCACACACACGCACACACACAAGTATATAACATGGCAACCGAAAGTACATATCTTTGTCCCTCATTAAATAACACAAAAAACACATTTCATCTTTAATTAGATTATGACTCAGCTCTAATGATGACTGATAGGAGTTAGGCTTCATTACATTTAAATTTTCATGATGATATTCCAGGTTCACGGTTTCTGTCCAAAATATCACATAATCATATATGTAATTTATCTATGTACCTAGTAATGCTCCTACTGCTTCACACACTAAATATAGCTTTTCATCCAAACATGCGATATAAAAGTTTCTTAGAAATATTCTTTTTGAAATTTGGTGAACTAAAAACAGTTTTATAATGATATACGTGTGTGTCCGTGTGTATGTGAACAGACTCATAAAACGGAATGTCAGTTAAAGAATGGTACGGGATTTTCAAGGAAATTTATCCTCCTCCAAATTAACCTTTACATGAGAATATTTTCATCATTTTTTCATTTCTAAAAAAGCCTCTCGGAATATATTTAATAAAATATCTTGTACAGATGCCAAAAATGGCTATCTTCAATTTTCTGGAAATAGTGTAGGAAGCCCTCTATATTTTGATTGATATTTGTATAATTAATAAATCGTAAAGGATAGATAATACCTTACAACAATGCAAAAACAAAAATAGTGCATCTCGTTCAAGCGCACAGTTCATTTCAGATACATATTCTGGGATATGTTGCCCCTATTTCTACCATTAATTGTTTTCAGTCACAACAAAATTCATAAATAACTGGCCTAGCTGTTGAATATATTTTACTACATTTGTATATTATATTTTATATTCACATTCTTGGTTGACTGAACCAGTGGAGAAAAGGGAAAACCTTAGCTGGCCAAATTGTTGTACTGCAAGAACTTAATCATTAGGATCCAATAGTTAATGTAGGTTTTGTTAGATGAAGCCATTCAAAAGGTAAAGGTGACTATACACCTCAAGATTAGGCTGTGATTGCTTTTAATGTACTGAAAATTTCGATAGCAATGTACTTTGTGTATGCACGCACTGTTATTATGTTAACTTATATAATAAAAAAATTTTAACTTAGTCATTTAGAAGATCAGCATTTCTGCAGTAAGACGATAAAACGTCATATATAGTACTCACAGATGGCACAGATCAGCGTTATAAATCAGCATTGCAACAAGTACACAATCAAGTAACATGCATTCTGTTTGCAGCCTCACTAACATTAAGAAACCTTCATAATATGTCCAAAGAGAGTTGCTCTTTGGTGGTCCTGACTGTAGAACTTAACTATTATCTATGACCTTAGTTTTCCCCCTTTAGCAAGCCTCCTCACCAAGTGAATTTCTGCTAAAGCATCCCTCTTGGAGGACAGAAAAGTCCCGTTACGTCAAAGAATTGTTCTTTGAAGACTCCGAGTACACGATGAAACACGCCGGTGTCTTTCCAAAGTCTTTGTGATTGGTCGGGAATATTTGACAAAGTGTTGTGGCCAGATGAGGCTGTGCTTCATATCGGGGTTCTCTAACCAGATATAAATGGCATTACTAAGCCAGTGAGAATGCATACATTTGTGCTGAAAAGCTGCAAGAGCATCCGAAAGTTACAGTACAATGTAGTGCAGTGTGGAATGCAGAATCTGATTCTTAGATCGTTGATTTTTTTTTTACCAGCACAATAATTAAGCCCAGAAGGGTGAGAGATACAAGAATGTGCGTGGCCAATAATTGCTTAGTGAGACATTGTACAGCTTCACCTTATGTAGGATGATGCACCCTAAATTTGTTGAATAACTTTCGATGAGGGGTTGTATACCATTTTGTAAATCGATGGATTGGCAGACCAAGCCCATAATAATGGTCGATGGTCGTCTCTCATTCCAATTCTTGAAATCCCTTCTTTGGGAATGGGAAAAGGAAGAGTTGTACTAACAGAAACCAAGAACACTAGATAAATTGGAAGCAGATATAATCAGTGTGCTCCTGAATGCTCCATGTTGAGACCAGCAGTAGCAGCAATACCGAATAACCTAAGAATTTTTTTTACAATCCAGAGACTCATACGGCAATGGCAAACAAAGTCTACTGGTGCATAACCTGAAATATCTTGATATAAATAAAATTGGGTAGGTATAAAAAGTAGAAACAGTTTAAATGTAGGATGTAATACAACAAATATCCTGAGGAAGCACAACTGAAACATGAGAAAGAAATTGAATTAAAGGGAAATACTAGACATTAAAGCATGGTATATGAGAAATAGCTTCATCATAGGTCTACGAATCCAGTAGTGATAACTACTATAGGCGCATAGCTGTTGAGATCACTACTGTCCTGGGTACTGAGTGTTGCAATTTATATTTTGATGTCTTAATGTTTCACTGCCCATTATTCAGTTTTTATCTGTTAAGAAAGAAAAATAAGAAGAGCGTTTTAATATATAAGTATATTCAGCACTTTAATCTAACGGATATTGGGGTATTAAAACTTCAATTAATTAGGTCTTAAAATGAATTGGCTTTTTATTCCTATTGATGTACATAGATTACTGATCTACTGTACTTATGCCCCAATTGGGGCGTCTCCGAGAGGGGAAAAAACGTGGCAAAATGAGACAGAGGGCATCCCACCCAAGGAGTCACAGTGTAGAAGGCAGGGTCCTACAATTCACTATTTGGAAACTCTCCTTTAGCCTAGTACAACCGGTATCCCGCCCACCATTGTCGTGTAACAGCCCGATAGGCCCGACCGGAGACCATCATAACAGAGCAAGAAATGTTTGTCAGGAGAATATCGCCCTGCCATACAGCGCTGAGACTCCCGCCACCATTTGTACCCTGAAAGACAGACACCACCAGATGAGAGACGATGTAAATTGATAAAGGATATGAAATACATTTTACAAGAGTTACAAGAAATTCGGGTAATGCAATTATCGTACCCACCATTCACCAGGTCACTCAGAAAAACCCACCAAAAATCATAGTTCCAGTAGTTCGGCCAGGGGATAGATGCCATGACTCCAGGGTTACAGTCTCTTAGCAATTACTCGTATATGCATGCGGAAGCATGCGTTCTGTGCGTTGGTCAAAGTCTTAAAGCCTGTGGTCAGAAGTAAGCATGGGAGTTTAACAATGGGTTGGTTTCCAACTGGAAGGCGCCAAATTTGCCTTCAGGGCAATACAGACAATAGAGTAGGGTTGTTTGTTTAGAGGGATTGCCAAGGGAGTTTACTGACCTTCGCAGAGTGGCCTTTTCGCTGTGGTCATCTCTAGAGTATATGCAAGCATTATGACATATATCTTTTCTGGTATACGTCATTTATTTATACCTATTCGTTTGTTTGTATTAATGTCTTTCTGATATCAAGTTATATGTCGTCTCAGTGTTCCTGGGTGACAGGGGCTGCGTCAAAGGTAAAGCGTTTAGAGAATTTCTGCATTTATTGGCGTGTACTTCACTGGATGTTGCTATCACTGATCTTGTATTCGACTTCCCAGCGGTCAAGCCTATCTCTATGTGCCGCTGCGTCGCAAAGGCAAGTGATGGGGCACAGAAAATTGAGCTAGATTACATTAGTAAAGTAAAACAACTAAGTGAATTTTCAGTATAAATTGAAATTGGTGAAGTGAGGATGACATCTGGATAGGCATAATTTCCATTCATATATGAGTTTTTCCTTATTTTGGTTTTTGCTAGCGTCATAGCATGAGAGCACTCTGTTTGCAGGCACTTCTGATATAATATTCAGGAATTAATCTTGAAAACATATTATCTGTTTAAAAATGTACAATATACCTTTTTATATGTTAAAATTTAATGAAAATGTTGAGTAAATAGACGCAGAACATAAAGTTTTTCGTTCCCCATATTACATTAACTTGAGTAAATATTTATTACAGAATTCCTCACAGTTTCTTGGAAGTAAGTAACCTCTAAGATGCACTAAATACATTAGCACTTGGCCGTTTATCTTCCATAAAGCCTTTGTGAAAAGCTAGCACCACGGAAGACAAGGGCAGAGAAAAGTCCCAACTGCTTTTGCTCTATGGCTGAGTACATATCCCCCTTTTCCGACTCGTCGCCTTGGGACCAAGATAAGTCTATTTAATCTCCATTTAAATTATATCCATTCCCCAACTAGGGATCTTCTTCCCCACTTAAAGTAACATAACCCAACCTTTTCTTGCTCGGCAGCTTGGGGAAGGACAAGAGCATCTTCTTGTTCGTGCCTCTGTTTGCTAAACCGGATGATTAATTAGTGCCCTCCCATCTTGCAATGAAGATTCAAACTTCGAGCACGTTTTATACCAGAAGCTGAATTTATTATTGTATGTAACTTTGCCTTTGTGGGAGTTTTAACAAAGGAACAAGGAATTGAAATCTTAAAGTGCAGTGTGGTAGCCCATTGATACGAAAATAATAAAGTCCGCATGTTAATCATCACAGTATACATAAATACAAATGTCTAAAATCTATAGTGTTCTCCATTTACCTCTGTATTGAATAAGATGACCTTAGTTACGAAGGCAACTTAGTTGTTAACTACCCAGTATTTTTGGTATTTTTTCAAGTTTTGTGCACAATTTTTGTGCTTTTATTGCCTTTTGTGCAGTCCAAACTAAGAATTTCTAAGAACTTAAATGCCAGAAATAGCCTCATGTCTATTAATCCTGGGAAAACTAAAATGAAGTGATACTATACTGCATCCTGCCCACCTCGGTAGCGAAGTGGTAGCATGTTTGCCTCACGTTCAAGAGGTCCCGAGTTCTAATCTCGGTCAGGGTGGGTTACCTGGATAAGTTTTTCCGGGGTTTTCCCTTATCCTTACAGACGAATGTAGGGTAGCTCTAGGCTCCATAGACCCTGATCATATTTGAGCATCTTTTCACCCATTTTATTCACCATCCGATATGACTTAACGTTGTAGGACGTAAAATTACAAAAAAAAGGTGCATCCATCTTAACAAACGCACATTTTGTATTACTCCACGCTCAAGTGCATAAGCGTATCAGACAACAGTGACAATTTCGCCCATGTGTTACGCCATATTACATCCCAACAAATTGTATGCACAAACAAAGACAGCATTCACTACGGTCACGTGGTGGAGCTGATCGCAGAATTGCTCACAGGAAGTGTGCTTCTAAGGACGGTAAGAGTATAGGAGTCTTACTTGGATACTAGTCCATAATTATAAGCTTCTCCTGCGCCAAGGCCTAGTAAGCTGGAGCATTGGAACGCGCCGTGGCTGAGCATTTAGACCGCTCTGCTCTCACCAAAGCGACCCGGGTTCGAACACAGGCGAGCGTAAAGTGAGATTTGTGGGGCACAACACGGCGCTGAGGTGGACTTTTTCCGTCGGCTGTGGTACGGAGAAGCGGAACGCATCACCGCAATCGGTTAGATGTTCGCCCAACTCTACTTTGCGTATGTGGACGTGAGGTCGACAGTCGGGTTGGCTGGTCTAGACCCAAGGTGGGCTTTACTTCGTGGATTATGTTTTTCGAAACTATGTTGTTAGCACATCACTCTAAAACGAAACTATACACTGCTTGCTATTAGGCTAATTCAAATTTTACAGTGTGACGCAGCCCTGTCACCTAGGAACATTGAGATGACATATAACTTGAGATCAGAAAGACATTAACACAAACAAACGAATAAATAAGAATTAATGACGTATACCAGAATAGATATATGCCATAATGCTAGCATATACTCCAGAGACGGCCACAGTGACAAGGCCACTCTGCGAAGGTCAGTAAACTCCCTTTGCAATCCCTCTAAACAGGCAACTCTACTCTATTGTCTGTTTTGCCCTCAAGACAAATTTGGTGCCACCCAGTCGGAAACCAACCCATTGTTAAAATCCCATGCGTGCTTCAGACAACAGGCTGTAAGATTTTGACCGACGCGCAGAACGCATACCTCCGCATAAATCTTTGCATGCGGACTGTTAGAGAAAGCGTCTCTGATATTGGGTCTGAAACTGGAAATTCTGAACACTAATATTAAGTGGCGATAGGTACCAACCAATGAAAAATTGATATTTGTTCATGTGATTTTGCAAACTCTGAGAAATACGTAGAGTGGGGGTCATTCAAAGTGATGGCGGAAATTAGGTTTTTCTAGTAACAGCACTTCGGTCCTGAGTTCTACGTGAGACGGACGCGTATTCGGTGCCGCCTAGCTACACTTCCGCGCCAAGCACCGAGACAAGTGCATTATTTAACAGTCACTCCAGGGAGGGTTAGCGCAAAGAGTAATAATTAGGGAAGACGATAAATATATCCAGTTCGACTACACAATGCTACTGCCTCCGTGCTTCACAATACAATATTGACAGTGACACTAAACAGAGCAACCACACCGACGACGACTTTACGGTGGCGAGCAAAGGAGCCTAAGGACAACAATAAACTTTTGTCTACCAGATTCGATGTATCATCATTCAACCCACAACCAGTCAGGAGGCACCCACTCCAAGTCATCTCGAAACCGTTACAATCTGCCTTTCCCTAAACTCCGCACGCCACCAATACTCAATTTTGAGGCGTTGAGCACAAGGGAGAGCTCGACGTGGTCCGCTGATGGCCGGACCGCCTCACCCTGTACCCGTACACGTAATCGAAAAGAATGACAAAACTGTTATCGTATCCTCACTCGGTGAAGGTTTGAATTGCTAGCATTTTACGTATGTTGCATCTGAAAAATACTCACAATTCATCAGATGGCTCAGTCGCGAGAACTCTCACTAATATAGACGCTGAAATTATCCACGAGCTTCTAGAATGTTCGAAAGAGTGGTATAAACAAAGTTACAAAACAATCCCGCATCTCCGAATATTGTGTCTAGTAGGAGTAGTTTACACTTGTGAGAGCAGGTATTTATGACTTCCCAACTGCTTAGTCAATCAGTTGGTTGTTCGGTACCTATTATGTGATAACTGGAGCCCATTAGCATCACAGTGTAGTATATTTCAAAGTAATGTTGATATACCTCATATATGGTGTACAATAAGAACACCATGTATTTCTCGGAGAAGGTATAAAAGTACAGAATGCGACATTGTTATTCCGTAGAATTGTGCCTTGATAGCTGTGTGATATTTTAGAGAGTGGCAATAAAGTTTCATTCAAGGCCTCCATTTTTGGGCTTGTACTTGTAGAGGTCTTGGGACAAGGCAATGGTTCCAGAAGCCGGTATCTTTATAAAGACGGTAGATGATGAAGATACAACGTATCTGTTTATTAGAAATTAATTGTTCCTTCACACTAGCCGTGTGTAAGACGCACTATGAAGGGGTAGAGCCAGACTGAAAAATTCAGTGCCATAGCCGGGATTTGAACCACGGATCTTCTGGTTTCCTTCCAGCCGCTCTAACCATTTGAGCTACTATGGCCAACATGCCGACATGACATGACATTACAAATACGGAGAATTTAAAGACATGTCGGCATGTTGGCCATAGTAGCTCAAATGGTTAGAGCGGCTGGAAGGAAACCAGAAGATCCGTGGTTCAAATCCCGGCTATGGCATTGAATTTTTCAGTCTGGCTCTACCCCTTCATAGTGCGTCCTACACACGGCTAGTGTGATAGAACAAGTAATTTCCATTATTTATATCTAATAGTGGTCCGAAATGTCAAGCCCGGGCATTGTGAAATGTGTAACATTTAACGCCCGCTTTTACTACATACGGCACCGCAGTCGATGACACTGATGATACATGAGATGAAGATGGAGCACCGGTGAAATAAAATGGCGGTGGAAACCGGAGATCCCGGAGAAAACCCGCCCCAGCGCCGTGTTGTCCACCACAAAGCTCACTTTGCGGTCGCCTGGGATCGAACCCGGGCCGCCTTGGTGAGAGCCAAGCGGTCTAACCACTGAACTACGGCGCAGCCCGCCCGGGCATTGAAGTACTTACAGCATAGTAGGTCGCCATTAAGGTAGTTGTCTCATGTGTTTATGAGATGTTTGTTTGTTTTGTAATTTACGTCCTCCAACGTTAAGTCATATTGGACGATGAATGGAATGGGTGAAAAGATGCTCAAATGAGCCCAGGGTCCATAGCGCTTAGAGTTACCCGACATTCGTGTTTCAGGAGAACGGAAAACCCTGCAAAAACTTTATCCAGGTGACAACCCTG
Organism: Mantis religiosa; assembly: GCA_030765055.1. NCBI lineage: Eukaryota > Metazoa > Arthropoda > Insecta > Mantodea > Mantidae > Mantis > Mantis religiosa. Next base: position 306,138,739 of record CM060948.1, on the reverse strand, counting down.
ACCGAGATTCAAACTGTGAACCTCTTGAACGTGAGGCAGACACGCTACCGCCATGCTACCGAGGCGGGCCCAAGTGTTTATGAGAACTGCTATGTGGTTTACCGGGAGAAACACTGGTCAGCTGGAGAATTTAATGTAATGTCGGCATGTTGGCCTAAGTAAGTCAAGAGCGGCTGGATGGAAACCAGAAGATCCGTGGTTCAAATCCCGGCTATGGCATTGAATTTTTCAGTCTGGCTCTACCCCTTCAGATAGCTGTTTACTCCGACTTAGTCTCCCCAACACATGATGGCCTAACATAGCCACTAAACACTATTTCTAAAAGGTCTATTGCTTAGCTACTTTGTTATCCTCGATATGAAGGTTAACAGAAATACTGTCCCTGTACTATCCGGGGGGGGGGGGACGTAAATAGTTTCAAAGCAAACAAGATGTACAAAAGTGAGTGGCTAGATGCGGTCTTGAGGTTCCAAAGTCTTTCCATATGATATCACGGAAACAAGCTTACACTTTTAAAAATTATAAAACGTAGAACAATTCAAATCAATAAAACCGAATATTCAGGAAAAAAAATTATAATGTAAAAAATCTATTTTACACAGATTGCGCGTGAGAAACTTTTTATTAAACATTCCTTAACTCTTAACTGAGTTTGGCATGACTTTACTCTAGTTATGCACAATTTTACGGTAGTCTCTTAACCAAGAATAATGCACTCGGCCCTTATTTTCTCCTGATATTAAGCTAACGAACAGTTAGGTTTATTTCTCAGGATAATGAAGCAAAATTCCCATTTAATTCTACAAAAAATTGCATATGATTTAGAAATGATTGTTAACTTTGAACTCAAATAAAAAAGTAAAGATAAAAGAAAATTATGATACTATTAACAGTGGCGGGGCGGGGCTAGGAGAAAGAAAGAGAGAGAGAGATGTAGAGGAAACACAAAAAGCAAAAAGCGCTGGCTAGAAATTTGAAACTTAAATGCCCTGTTTTAAACTGCAACCACGGAATGAGTTTAAAAAGCTCAGTTCATCTGAACGTTTTTATTAAATCATTAATCTACTTAGTAAATATGCGCTATAGATTTAGTACCTAAATATAAAATGAAATCTCCCTGGTATTCTCGTGACTGGAGTGAAGTTAGTGACTGCTACACTAAGGATATTTCTTCAGTGAGTAAACTGAGCGAGATGAGTATTCCATAATAGTCATAAAGCTAATGGGGGAGAATTTAAATATGTTTGCTCATTAAATATAAGTATATATGTGGAAACATATTACTCTAAGCGTTAAGAACAGACAGGTACTAAATTAATGAAAACTGCACAAAGCATCGCTTGTACGTTAAATCACCACCTTCATCACGCTGCTATTATAGGAGAATGTGCAATTAACTGGGGCAAACTGCACATGTAGCCGTCAGAGCAGAACTTTGAGAATAAATCTAGAAGCATTATTCACTCACTTCACCGGCGGCTGTGGCCGTATTTTTTTCCTCCTCATTCTGCGTCTTTTCTCGCTTCCTTTTCTTATTCGCTTCGCCTCACTCCTCCCTCTTTTTCATTTTAAAGTGTAATGTTTGGTACAAAATCCTTTCTGTGTTTGTGACGGCTGACATTACAGAAATGGGGCACACTTAAACAATAAATGGTTTCTTTTCCTCTTTCATATAGCTTGGTGTATACGTAGTTCACGAAATAAACTGGTACCTGCAGTATATCACAGTAATACGAAAAACCACACCCAAGCTTGAATCATCTTGGTAAGCGCTGGGGTAATCGCTCTCCCTTTCCCGCCCTCCTCCCTCTATAAAATGCAGGTACTGTTTGTTATAAAACTGATTTTCTAAGGTGTCATTAAAAAGAGAAACAAGTCATTGGTAAATATTATGGTGTGTGAATGACGAACGATGGGATTTTTTAAAGGATAGAGTCAGACTGATGAATGCAATACTATAAGCGGGATTGGATTGTTCCAATGACTGAGCTACCATGACAAGAACCTATCTCGACATCAAATTTCATAACTGACCAATTTTTTTCGATACATTTCAAGGATCTCAAATTCACATGTGCGCAAGTTTCTGCCGTACGTTAAATTGGTCACATTCGTACTCTTTTCTTGGATGTGGTCTTATATTAGAATAATTAAATGAGAGTAGAGGCATATTACCGTTTTAAAACCACTCAAAGGAGCCACCCCTAATTAAATAACAATAGCGCTATTATTATCATCATTGTTATCACCACCACCATCATCATTATCATTATTATTATTATTTAAAAGCCGTAAGGCATATTAAAGTTGTAGATACATTACGCTCGCCTCGGTAGCGTAGATGGCAGCATGTCTACCACACGTTCAAGAGATCCCGAGTTCGAATCTGGGTCTGGGTGAGTTACCACTATAAGGTTCCTTCCCGGGTTTTCCCTTATTCTTCAAGACGAATTCTGGGCAACTTTAAGCTCCATGGGGTCTGGACTCATTTGAGCTTCATTTCATCCAATTTATTCACCGTCCGATATGACTTAACGTAACTGTTTACTACTTACGTGATTTGCATTACTGTATAATTATTCATTTTATATCTAAGGGTTCTAATGCTTCCTAAAATGAAATTGGTATATTGTTTGTAGCTTCATATTCGTCTAGCTCAGTCATGCCATTTTGTATCACTCAGTTCATTCTCGTTTCTCCCTCGACGTCCATGCATTATGGTGGTCGAACTACGTCAACATCCTTAGATGGTACGAAAACTAAAGAATGAACAATAACAGGAGATAGCTGAATATCGTGTCTCATTTATCGTTAATAGTGATAGGTACAGGACTTCGACCTTCTGCTGCTGACAAAATTAACCTTTATTAAACTAAAATAACTTGCATCATTAAAAATGTATACCTATGTTTTGTTAAGGCAGAAAAAACAAAGATCTATGTTGCACACAGCTCGCAATGGATATCTTTAGTTATAATATGTTAGGAAAGATGAAGTACTTTCAAACACTAAAACGAAAGGGAGCCTTGCAGTTTCAAGTAATCGTGACTTGCCAAAAACTTACCTTTTATCGTGTTGTTCTTATCACTTATCAATCTTTTGTTTTACAAAGATTGTCGTAGCTTTCCTTATCAGTTAAACTACATTTAGAAAATTAAAGGAAACTGTATATTTTGAAAAACGTGCTGATTACTTCATCCTTAGTTAGGGTTGCTTAGCATACAATTAATTACTTATTTTCTTGCAGAATTTAGAACTTAGCTTTCTACACTCTAAATGAAATATATCTTAAATTTGAAAGAGAATATAATTATATCATATTTTGCGAATTCGGCGCGCAATTCTGCTTCCGCTGTCTTTTGGGATGCGAAATTTTAACGTCCTTCAACTGGTAAATAATATCGGAATGCGAATGAATGAAATGGTGTAAATAATTATTTCAGTGAAGCTAACATTTCTCTTCTGAGAACATGAAAGCCCTGGGCGGAGTGAGGGAAGGGGACTGATATTCGGACTGGGTAATACCGTTTATATGAAGCAGACATGGCAGCTCCACCCTCCGCCTCACGGAGGTGAGACTTGCATTATTGTGTGAAATGCGATGCTGCTTTCCATCTCTCTATTTCCTCACTTCTTACTCCTTTGCCATATCTTTGTTCACCCGTTTTCTATCTCTCTTTTCCAGCACTCTCCTCCTTTTACACCCTTACACCTCTCTGTAACCTAGATGTGGTTTAAAGTATTAAAAACCACTGATAGATCGCTTCTTCCGTGTTGTTTATTAGAATCAAACATATCTAAAGGCTAACAATACAAAAATTGGCATATTTCTTATGACTATTACGTTGCCGCAACTATGACTACTGTTAGTTCCATGTGGATACCTCTAATTGTTGCACCGAATACTAAAGTTATTTAATTGTCCATACAACTAAAAAGTAGTAAGCGATCTTACCTGCTAGAAGTTAATGCTATAAAGCTCTAATTAGGCAACTTTCAAGATACGTACTGAGTGAGATGGCTCAGGCGGTTTCGTGTGTGGCCCGTATTTGAGAGGCCCGGGTTTAATTCCCGTGGCCGACCTACCTGAACCATGTATTTTCCGGGGTTATCCCGGGTCAATGGGCGAGTGCTGGGTAGGTTAATTACATACTCCGAATTTCCTTTACCTCTATTTCACCTCCATTATCATTTCATATCATCTCTCATCTGGTAGTTTCTTTCATGGTAGAAGTATCGGCAGGAGTATCGGTGGTACGTGCTGTAATTATATGCTCATAGTGAACCCTTTCCCCCTCAGCGGGATGGACTACAGTCTCCGAGACGACGTAATAGGCCGATTCAAGAACGCAGCTGGTGGGATGCCGGTTGTGCAAGTCTGGTTGGATTCTTCCTTGCTCTATGTCGGGGCCACGGTAGGTGGGAGGACAATTGCTCTGTACTGCCAGGGAGTTTCTATCGGGAAAGTGTAGGGACCACGCCCTGTGTACTGTGGTGAGTTCTTGGGGACGGCAGCCCTCTGTCCCCTCTCACAACAGTCTTTCTCCCGGGGTTACCGCACTTGGGCATAGGTACCCACCACCATTGTCGAGGTACTGAATCCCCTCTGAACAATTCAATCCAATCCAGGAAACGTTAGCTTAATAGTAAGTTGTATACCTCGTTATTTCTGCTTTCTCTACCGGATATGTATTGTACGTGATATAATAAGTAGAAGGTATTGTACTTTATCCAAAATATTTTTGTCGAAGTTTCAAGGGAACTAAATATTTTGAGATGTGAACCTATGTAAACCATCCCTGATGTGTGTGTGTGTGTGTGTGTGTGTGTGTGTGTGTGTGTGTGTGTGTGTATGTGTGTCCGCGCGTATAGAAAAACTAAAAAACGAAGAGCCGGTTAAATTACAAACGTAAGTTTTATATTTTACAAGAACGCGAGACAAAAACTTTGAAGACTATTCCCCACATTAGATTACCTCTTATATGGAATGTATTCGAAAAGGTTGGTTATCGCAAAAATGACTCTAACATAACGCATGGCTAAAATGTGTTCATAGCATATGAAATATGTATCTTGAAATTTCTGAGAATAACCTCCAAAGTTCTCTACATTTTGAATGACTTTAGCATAACTGGTGAAACATAAAAGACACACAAATTTTTTCTTCTCTCAAAATGAACGAGAGATGTCGTCAAAATACACAATTTATCTCAAGAAGTTTTTTTGCGGAGTTGGCAGATTCCAAAGTATCAATTGTTATTGAAACTCTTTTGTTTTGCCTCACTCGCTCATGGGAAGACAAAAGAATGTGAAAGGGACCACAAGCGATCAGCTCTTTAAAGTTATATTATTGCTTAAGCCTATACATATCCCTGTTATGAATGTGACTACAAGTAAATATGTAACTAATGTAATTAAACCAATTCTGGCGTATTCCGTGGATCGAAAGTACCAAAGCTTTAAAACATTAATAAACGATGCTAATAACCTCTCCTTAACATACGGGTCTTACTTTGGTATGCCTGTGAGAGACTAAGACAAGACCTGGGCACCATACGTTTTATGTGGGAGTTGCAGATCCACTTTTGAGGCCTAGTGTAGAGGAGAAAACAGAAAATTGTTTGGTGTAACTAGAATTTGGCAAGAACCAACAGATCTCTTCTCAAATTACTATTTCTGTGTTACTGTCTTGTCTCATAAGAGGTGTTAGAAAACCTATGTTTTTGCATATTCAGACTTACCTTCCTCTCTTAAACCCATTGAACTACGTGAGAAGCTTCACGTTCCTCCTCCTCCTCCAGTTCTGAAAGAGAGTAATGTGTAGTGTTTAACGCCCGCTTTTACTACATAGGGCACCGCAGGCGGTGACACTGATAATGCATGAGATGAAGATGGAGCACCGGTGGAATATGATGGCGGGGGAAACCGGAGGTTCCGGAGAAAACCCGCCCCAACGCCGTGTTGTCCACCACAATATCTCACTTTGCGGTCGCCTGGGATCGAACCCGGGCCGCCTTGCTGAAAGAGAGTGAAAACACTAGTGAATGAAATATCTAAATGGACCACAATGAAGACATTTGAGAGGATGAAGATGCTATACCTCACTACCACACACAAAATGAGTTAAATGACTATATCAGGGATATAAGGTTTACAAAATCCAAAGCAGAAGTGTTATCGTTAAAACTAAAGCATTGGAAGTCAATGAGTAAGACATTATCAGACTGTTGGCCAGAAAAATATGAAGTGGGAACCCCTTCTTGAGCAGCAAAAGATACTTAATGCCTCCCCTGTTCGTCAACTTTTCGTAAAGGCATTAGTTTCAACATCAGATGCAATGAAGTACCTCAGTAAATGTTCTCCAAACTATCAGAATGTATGATAAAGTGTGGAATTTTTGTGAACTTACTTCGTGATGACACATTCATCAGCAATCTTCTACTAAGCACAGACATGGAAGAGTTTCGGGTATGTATTGGACGTTTTCCTGGGTAACTATATAATGGATAACTAGAGGGATGTGGTAGATAGTCTTCTGAAGAACTATAAATAAGTGGGGGTGCAGAATTTCTCTACAGCTGTGTGTACTCTACTCGCATCTGATGTTTTCAAGTCTCATATGGGTGGGTATTCAGTGGAACAGTCAAAAGGTTCCACTAGGACTTAAATTTTTTGAACGAAGTACCAGGGACACTATAGTGAGAGAAAGATTGGTGATTATATCTAGGGTTTGGTCAGAGAGAGAGAGAGAGAGAGAGAGAGAGAGAGAGAGAGAGAGAGAGAGAGAGAGAGAGAGAGAGAGAGAGAGAGAGAGAGAGAGAGTGTGTGTGATTTAGCAGACAGCAGGAAATGTAGAAAGACAACACACTTTTATACACGGTGGATATAACATGTTTTGTCTCAAGTATATACGTAAACAAGTATTCATTGTTCTAAATAAATGAATTTTCCTTTAATTAGGACAATTAATGCCGTTTCGCCAAAATCAATTTCTCATATTCAACATTGTGTTTACATGTTTTAAAACCTACTGTATCAGAAAGAACAACTAAATTAAATTTAAAAAATTTTGTTACATGGTGTAATTTACGTACCCTGTACTTCAGGTTACTCCATTTCACATCGCTTCTATCCTTCACCTTCGTCTGCTAGTTAGTTCCTGGGTTATAACTGCCGGCTGGCGTTGCATAGCAGGGAAAAGGGATGTTCTCTTTAACACGCTGTTCTCTGGCGGAACGCTATCGTGTTTTCCAGTGGTATACTCAAATCTGCAGGGGGGGGGGTAGTTGTACTAACTACTACCTTGGAGTTTCAACCTGGTGAAACGCGGTCCTCTCCTCTGTTGTGATTCCTAATCCGACTGGTCTCTGTCCCTATTCACTTTATTCCTACTAGCAGGAGGCGTCCCGTCAGGAGCACAAACACAAGTAAATATAGTAACAGTCGGGTGCTTCCTCCCCGCACCTGATTATACGTCATATGTCAACCCGTTATGCATGTTAATATTAATCTTTAATTACATTTGAAAAGACTCCCAGAATAATTTGTATAAGTCGGTATTTACTACTATAGATTTGCTAACGGCCATTACCTATACATTTTGTAACACCTTCCTGATGAAACATATGCTTGAGTTCAACATCGGTTTATGTTTTCTCTAATAATATATAAGAACAATTTTGAAATATCATGTACAGTTCCCACATATCTCAATAACCAATATACTCTCACTCTTTGCTCTCGCTCTCTCTCTCTCTCTCTCCCTCCCTCCCTTCCTCTCTCTGTCTACTTCGGATATTATAAAGCCTAAACCACCAAATTGTGCCTTAACATATGTTGTATAGCAAATTTAGTGGCAGTCGAAGATCTCAGGACATATAAGTACATGTAGGTTTCAGTAAGTTATTTTAAGACATATTTATAGGCATTCGTATTTACAAACGAGGCTAAATGTTTGTCACAAGGAACGTCACAGTCTGCAGGCAAACCTATTTTAGTATTTATCTTAAGAAGGCTACGTAGATCATAAAAATTGTTTAATAATCTCCTCTATAAACAGAAGCTAAAAGAGGCGCCTGAAATGTTGATTAAAGTCTACTTTAAATTAGAATAACTGTTCACCTGCAAAAACTTCCTTGAACTTACTCTTGGTGAGGAACGGTGAGTAACGGTCAACTAACCAAATGAAATGCGATGCGTCATTCTATTAGGAACGTGCAGCTATTACCAGGAAGCTCCATTCAGGCGAGTGTTATCCTTTCATACAAATAACATGCTATTATTCAGAAGGAAAAAAAAAATTCTTTTAGCCTTTTTTCTGTAAGCAAATGCTTCGTTTGAAGCATGTGATGCTCTGCATAATTTTTTTTAGCTAGATTGCAAAAGAGATTCAATACTGCAAACTCAATCCTACTCTGAACTGGTTTACCTAATCGGATTTTTTACCATCTGTGGGTATTTAAAATAAGTTTAAATTACGTTGTAGTCTTTGTTATGTTTTTCAAAATTGTATATTAATTCCTTCTATGTTTTTCACACGGAAGTTACCTTTAAGGGCCGAGCCGTGGCAGAGCGGTTTCTCACCGAGACGACCCGGTTTGAATCCCAGCCGACCGCATGTGAGATTTGTGGTGGATAATACGGAGCAGCAGCAGGTTATCAAGAGGATCTCCGGTTTTCTCCGTTATAATTCCACCAAATGCCCCATTATTATCTTTCCTTTCATTTTTTTCGCCCCCATTCTGTCATCTACTTCTCTCATTCTTATATCAGGCATTGGGCTGATCACCAATCATGGGTCCTCTATCTAATCCAGAGTTTCTCTTCCTCAACCCAACGCCCAATTGCATAAGAGACAGTGGTAAACGATAGTGGTAAACTGGGGAAGTAAAAGAAGAAGCTATTTTTAACATAGCTTTCCGGACAGCAGCTAGTCTACATTGAAACTCAAATTATTTCTTAACTTTCCAGCAAAAACACAAAGTAATTATAAAAATATGAACATTATCTTGAGATAAATCCTATAAAAGTAGTAAGATAGAAATATAAATATTATCTAACTTAATGTACGGTTTGTTTTTCACACAAGCTGTGAACTATTTCATCATCCCCGTTATGACATAACGTCAAAGCACGTGTTCTTCTTCTTTTTTTAAAAAAATCACATTTACACACTTCATTGTAGGGTACACTAGGTATAGGGACAATGAGAGCTTCAAAGCGCGTATCTCTAAGTGTCAAAAACAAATATGCCTTATGCCATGTCCAGTGAAAACCTTAACGTGGTCTGTCTCACTAAGGCTGTCTCTTGTCTCTCATCCATTCTAGGCGTTTACATGAGGGTTGAAGTGGCTTGACATACGTTGTAGCAACTTATCTGTTGCAAAGAAGTTTAAGTAGCTCAAAATTCAAACAAATAACTTGGAATATATTTTAAAATGTTTATGCTACACAAGACCTTATGTGTGCATTAGCGAACTCTACATTTTGTGTGCAGTACATCTTCTCTCTGTTTCCTCGCCCCCTTCTCTCTCTCTGTCCCTCTTTCTTACGGTTCACCAGATATACAAAAGACATCCAAAATGAAGAGGGACTTGAGAGATTGTGTCAAGAAAATTCAAGGTATAGAACTTCATCATGAAAATATCTTAAAGATATGATATTTTAATCAAAATCACTAAGAGCTATTTTGGAGAAAACTAAATATGACGGGTAGTTTTCCTTGCGAAGTTTTGCTTTAATTTGTTTTATTTCCATAAAATCATACTGCTCCACCCTTGCAAAATGCTGAACTTGAATGCCAAGTTTGATATTTAACCAAATTTTGGTTTCTGAGTCATTCTATTCAATGACACACAGAAAAACCATTCCAAAAATTGCTAAGTTTGAATTTATTAAAACCTAAATGTTTCTATTGCCCTTTGAAATTTTTGTCTTGAATTTTTGGTCGAAGTGGAATAGTTCCGCTATTTACTACCTGTAAGGAGCAGAGAAAGAAAGGGAAGGGGAAGCCGGCCTGTGATGTAGGGATAACATATCTGCCTCATAAGGTCTGTTTAGTTAACGCGTGTGCAGTTGCCTCACAAAGGAACCTGACCTGACCGCCCACTAATGACCGTCATAAATCTATCTCCACACTTCAGAAATGGAACACTGTCGTTGAGGACCAATAGCAAACCTAATTTTCTCGAAGTGACAATCGCAGGTCTACTCCACGTGGAGTCTCAGTTGCCAAAGTTCCAACTTCCAGTTGATCTGTTTCATTACGTGCAGAAATTCGTTCTGCGTCACAATGTGGAGACCGTAGGAGGGAAATGCAGTGGTAAATGCAAATGAAGTAGTAGATAACTTTGTCACGTGAAAATAATCAAAGTAATGACAATGGTGTGAATAACTGGGCCGAGTTATATTACTGGAAAAGCCTTTAAAAAGTTATAACGGGAACTGTTTCTAAGCAAATTCAAGCGCTTGTTTTGAACACATATAAATATGTGCTGAAAAATAATCTTGGTAATGGGTCGTGTAATGAACCTGATGATAAATTCTTGGTATTCACAGAAATACAGAAAGAAATATTGTGACGAAAGGAATACCAAAGACGCTGATCAAGTGCGAAAACAAAAGGAAACGTTTCTCTAAAGTAGATAATTTCACATACGATTTAATTCGCCGAGAAATTGATAGATTCTATGCAAAAGGGAGAGCGCCCACCTTAGACGAATTGGTTGCACATTTGCAAGAAATTTGTGATTTTCCTTATGGGCACTGCACCTTGCTCGATCTCCTAAAGGAGCTGGGTTTCAAATACCACACTTTGAATAAGATAAGGGTTATTATGGAATCCAGTAGAATTGTAGCTTGGCGATATATATCGTAAAAACTAAGGAAGTTTCGTAGTAATGGATATAAAATAATTTATTTAGACGAAACCTCGTACGATACCCATGACTTATCGAGAAAGGTGTCAACCTTGCAGAAAGGACTGCGAGAAGGAAGGTCTGTCTTTTAAAATGATTATAAGGGTTCGTCAAAGGACAGGCGGTTGTGCACACGCGTTAACTAAACAGACTTTACCCAAGAAGTCCCGAGGGCGAATCTAAGCCAGGGTGTGTTAACAGATAGGATATTTCCGGAATTTTCCTCATCTTCAAAGATGAATGGATCCTGGGTTCATTTAAGCATCATTTCACCCATTATATTCATCGTCCAATATTGCTTACGTCGGAGTGCATTAAATAAAAGTGCAGGAAGAAAATACGTAAATAGGCTTTGGAAGCAGCTATTAGACCTCGTTTTAAAGGCTGTGAAACCAGCATCAGCAATACCTGAAAACTAATGTACTGGCCCATACCCGGAAATTCCTATTTAGCTGACATTTCCGGGTCAACACAAACTGCGCACGTCGAAGCGTAAGATTGATTAACATTTTAATGCGAGTTGAAGGGAAAAGTTAGTCAGCCATCCGAGTGCAGCTCGTGGCTCATTTTTCTGGCTGTCTCGCTGTGGACGTGCGACGTCACATCCGGTCACGTATCCAGAGTATGCCACATTTCTGTCAGCCACAGCTGTGACCGCAACATGAAGTATACTGGTCACGTGACACAGTGACAACTTTTTCTTCCAAACATCCCGCAAGCGACAATGTTCACAAACAAAATTCCAACAGCAAAAATCACAGTCGGAAAGGTTATGTGGGTTAACATATTGTTTATGTGTTTCCTTTCCTGTATCTTTGGTTTTTGAATTCCTTTGCTCAGTTTCTTTCTCTTCTTTGCTCTAATTTTCTTAACCACTTAAAACATGAGAAATTCTAGAATGGAAACCAAGCCAAAAGTGTCAAGGTCGCTATAGTACAGGGATTAGAAGCTACTGTTTTTTTCAGCTCAGTGCAGCTTTTCATTTAAAAACAAATACAAACAAAAGCCTGCAACTTTCACCGAGGAATAAAATACGTATGTATGTGTAGAGAGCAGTTTTACATTCATTCATTCACTAATACCGTCCCTGTTAGGCATAACATTGGCATAATAACCGCGAAAGTCATATCAAATGCATAATTAAGGGCGGATAGATACCACAATATGAATTAAGCTAAATTATAACAAATATAGAGGATAATGATTTAATATAAACGTGCATAAAATAAACAGGTAATCCCAACATATATTTTATTGCAAGCACGTGAACCCAACGTGTAAAGAGAGCCGGGAAAATGAACACAGGCCCTCACAGGAATTTTCCTTGTGTTGAGCCGACAAAGGAGGCGTTGTTCGTGAATCGCCCGAAGGCTGGACCCTAGTCGCCAGCCGATGCATTGGTCTGCACATGATACATGATGAGAGAATAGACACCGGGGATTTAAGATACACATGGGGAAGTGCAATTTGAGTAGGATACATGATTCAGAAGCTAGAAATTGCGATGAAAGTTAAGAGTAGGGATGATACACTACTAATAAGGAACGAGTAACAGGTCACATGACTTCTAAAGTGTCCAACATTCGACGAAAGGAAGGGAAAATTGGTGCAATGGTGACCTCTGATGTTTGCTAGGAAAAACACTCTGTAGTGGCGAGTGAAGGTGGCAACAAGTGCTTAAAGTTCATCAAAGTCCGTGTTCGCGAATGGACCGAGCAACACACGTTAGATGGTTAAGGAACACTGTGTTGGCGAGCGAGAGAAACTCCACACCTTACATCATTAAGATTTTACCAAACTCTGTTTTTGAATAATCCTCCGGAAATACTCTATTGCGCGAAGTAATGCTCTTGACGTCCAGGAAGAACAACGTGTACCCAGCTGCCTACACCACTCGGCGCGTCCTGGTGATTTACAAGTTCACTCGGGACTGTGATTCAGACTAGCCGTCATGTCACGCGCACAGCAACGGGCAAATCCTAAATCTCGCGCCTAATGTGCAGATAACATCAACACAACAGTGACGAGTGAACTTGTAAATTACAAGGACGCGCCGAATGGTGTGTTTGAGAGGATACGGCAGGATAGGGCACACGGATACACTATTTGTGTTATCGCGTGTGTTCCAATACTTGCTTTGACATTAACTCGTCTAGGGCTTACACGAACCTCCGCAGCATGTTGGGTTAGCTGAAATTTTGAAACACAGGTCCTTGCTCTCCATTCGGCATTTGGATATCTCTTATGTTCTATTTCTTTGTATTTTGAAATATCACTCGCATGCTATTTAAAATTACTTGTTTTAACATTAACCTGAAACCCACGTTATATTACTTAGATAATGAGGGATTCCATAGCATATTTTACAGCACTTTGTGACTTTGTGGTTCTGGTTAGCTATCTCTGCTATCAGCATATACTCAAGTTTTGTGTTTACTTTAAAAACTTTCAGTTTTACAACGCCTTATAAAACTATTCCATTTTACTTACCCAGAACCAGCAAATGGATTATGTTTATTTTGCACTTTGGGGAAACGCGAAATGGGCTTACGTTTGTTTCATCACAACAATTTTACTGCCGTACATCGAGACCACAAGAAACAGGGACCTACAAAATCAAGCCCATTTCTCGAGGTTCCAAAGAAATGTAACAACAATGGCTCTAGAAGAGGACGTTCTTGGTCTGGTCCCTAATTCTCTGTACACAAGAACAGGCAATAGCGCATGCCATGAGTACACAGTCCTCGGTTACTAGAAGTCTCTGTGAATAGGAATTACGTCCACATCATCCTACCAGGGCTTAATTCTGGGGTGTGTGATACTTTACCCGGACTACAATTTGTCCACTGATTTAATTTATCAAACAAGATTTTCTAAAACAATATTGCAGACGAACGAGAGGGTTTTTACTGTAGGGGACACGTTCAACACGCATTACAATTTCATTTGAAGAAAGGAAAACGCTAGAGCTATTAGAATTACAAAGTACCAACACCAAACTTTTGGGCTGGCATTGTGAATGACAAAGTTATGGAGCTATATTTACTACTTCCACGTTTAATAGACTGCTTTTGAAACACACTTTGCCAGTCTTTTAGGAATACGCCAGGTAATGTTCTACCAAGGCGATGGGTCCCTGCACATTATTCCGGTAACATGGGAGATTTCCTAAGTGTAACGTATCCTGGTCGCTGAATCGGCAGAGGAGCACCAATAGCATGTTCAACGGACCTAACCCGGATACTTTTTTCCTCAGGCTGTTGTGTATGAGACATTCGTCAATATAAAGGAGGAGCTAATAGTCAAGATATCTGTAGGACCTGTCGTCATGTGAAAGGCGTTCATGAAGAAGCTCGGCAATCATTGCTATGACGCTATCAACTAATGTCCGAAGTCCAAGTTTGGCGATCTGAACATCTTTTATAAAATGTCAGGCACTCTTCCAATACTTATTTCATTCTTTAAGTACTGTTTGAACGGTTTTAATGGCAGATAAGCTTTTACCAAGAATAGTAATAATTGAATATATTATGGTGGATAATATGTGTCGTTTAAAAGGTTTGACCTACTTCGGAGAATAGGATTTGGTGCAAAAGCAAGATTTATTAGCAAGTTTTGTTTTATTATACTGCTTAAGATTAAAGATATGTGGCTACTCCTATTTCAAGAGGCCTCTAATACCTTTCAGCAAAAATCTGTAGCCACCTGTTCGGAGGATATTTATGTACCCCGACATGGTGTTTAAAAAGCAAGTCGTTTAAGGATATACTTTCCCATCAGAAAAATACTCAATTATAATCCCAGAATCGCGTCTCAAAATTATTTGGCGGCATTCTAACTCAACCTGTATAATACTTTTCAATCTAGATTTCAGGATGTAAAGCATTTATTTTTCTAACATCCTGTATCCACAGGCTAAATACTGTACAAATGAAACCGTTGTGCATCAAGTAGCAAACTTTCTCCTTTTTAGCAACCTCTGTACGGCTACCGTCAAGAGGATTAATTTCAAGGGTCTCTTAAACGGTTTTATAGCTGCTGTAAGCCCCTCTTCAACTTTGGTGTTAAAGTTTAGATTGGCGCTGGAAACTTCAGATAAGGACACTACATGCGTATTATGCCTTTGATGGTTTCGCGCTATAGGCCGTCTTGGAAATTGAGTTCTTTCAGCAAGAACAAACAGACGTTTAGAAGGGCCCTACACGTCTGAACTGTAACAAATAATTGTAGTACTCCACAAATGTCCTTTTGAGTGCGACTAAGACTATTAACCTCGCGTTTGGAGCAATACGGCCATAAATAAGTGGTGTATATGGTCTTTCTCGTCCAGAGGCAAGTGAAGCATGCAAAGTTTCTGCCATGTTGTATCGAACTTTCGTATCTTTAGATTCTATAGCTCTCAGTAATGCTTCATTTATAAAACCAAACGTCTATTTGGTTTTCCTCGAAAGATCTGTGGCCTAAATAAGTCATTGAGTTCATGTGAAATTATATTAAACGTGTCTTCCCGAACAAGTGCTTCTATATGTGCACAGTATTCGCGAATATGTGAAATACGTCTTCAGAACTATTTTCTACTCTGTGAAAACGAGAAAAAGTTTACACCAGTGATCTTCCCTTAATTTCGCTGTTTAGTTCCACAGATTGAGGGACTGTAAATTATAGTGTTCATGTGACTATCAGTACTTTTGTCAGGTTTGGTTGCACACATTAGCAGCTGCTTGGCAGCAGTCCAGGACACCACAATGCAGTATCGTTAGTGAACATTTTAGTATAACTTCGTAATAAGGTAGTAGGTACACAAATGTTTAAGCTTCCTGCACATTACGAGCCTGAACGAGAAACATATACAGAATAAACGCACGTTCCACAATATGATATGAAATTTTCCCTTATTTCTTTCATTACAACAAAGAGCTGTTCATGTAGAAATCAGAAGGAACAGCTGTCTTCTAGTCACCAGGTAAGATCTATATGCAAGAACATGAATTATATAAGTTTAGTTTTTTATGGACTGAAGTTTTAAGCAAGCCGTAAAAGAATTGTAAGTTTATAAGGAAGCCTGGCTTGAAAAAGTACTACTCTTCATGCGATGAAGACTTTAGTAACTGTCCCCTTCTGTAAACAGATAAATGAAAAAGTTAGCCTAATGTTATTATACAAGAGTGCGAACTTATATCTCCAAAAGACTTTCAGCAGCAGGTACTTGTATAATGAAAGGAAGAATCGCCCAGAAGGGCCAAAACAGAACGACATATCTGTTCATCGAGTTCGTGAAATTTAAAGGGTCCTCTAAGCATGTCATATATACGGGGGTGATCTGAAAAGTTCTCACCCGGATACTGAAAAATGCCAATGCATGCTTCCAAAGTAGTTTTAATTTTCAACATAATCTCCTCTAATATCAATACATTTCGTCCAGTGGTGTTTCATTGCCACTATCCCCTCTCTTCAGTGTTCTTCTGGAAGTGTTGCAATGTACCCTTTTGCAGTTGGGTGCAGAGGTTTTACTCCCATGAGACCTGGACCCGTAGGACCATGGACCCGGGCCTCTTTCACCAGCGAGTATCCGAGCTGTCTAAAAGGGCGCCCGGCGTCCTCCGTGGGGCTTTCCATAGGGCAAGACCTGGGTTACTAACAAGCCCCCCCTCATCTGGTCCAAGGACACAAGACGGGATGGAAGTGGATACGCCACTTACGCGCGGCAACAACAAAATGGGAAGGCTGCCGATATGACCTGGCGACCTAGCACACCTAATAGCTCTGCACACTAGTACCCGGGACTATTAAAGGCTTCCCTCAACCCCGTCCGGAGACGTACCCGATCGGGAACTACTGCCCCCTCGAGATCAACCCAATCCATACAATTCCCAGAGGGAGGGGCTCGAATGTTCGGCCCGAGGTTCCTCTAGTAACGTCAGAGATAAAGTCTGATTTTTTAACGTATGTGCAGTTCCCACTCAAAGGGACCTCAAAGGACCTGACCTTTCCGCCCACTAATGACCGTCATAAATCTATCTCCACACTTCAGAAATGAAACACTGACGTTGGGGACCAACAGCAACCCCACTTTTCTGAAAATGACAGTTGCATGTCTACCCCGCGTGGAGTTTCAGTTGCCAAAGTTCCAACTTCCAGTTGTTCTGTTTCATTAGGAGCAAGACGGTGATGTTAACATGTTACAACCTTGTAGAGAGGACCGTCAGGAGGAGGGTCCATGTTGTAAAACGATTATGAGGGTTCCTCAAAGAATGTGGCCGCCGTGCACTTGCGTTGAGCAGACAGAGCTTACCACGAGTGCTAAGCGTCCCCAGCGCCCACACCACGGCAGCTGAAGGGGACGGATCCCCTCCCCATATACACTTTTACAGCCGTAATTGGTTCTTCATTGGACGAAAGGCGCCTACCTGCGATAAATTTCTTCAGTTTTGGAAACAGATAGAAGTTCAAGGGAGCCAAATCTAGCTAATAGGTGAATGATCCAGCACTTCATAGTGTAGTCCCGTAGGGGAGGGGATCCGTCCCCTTCAGCTGCCAAAGTGCGGGCGCTGCGGACCCTTAGCACTCGTGGTACCTCTGACGTTACTAGAGGAACCTCGGGCCGAACAGCCGAGCCCCTCCTTTGGAAGTTGTTCGGATTGGGATGGCTTCGAGGGGGCAGTGTGTTCCCGATACCCGTGGGAATCGGGTACGTCTTCGGACGGGGTTGAGGGAAGCCATTAAGTTTCCGGGTACTAGCCTGCTAAGCTAGTAGAAGGTGTGCTAGATCACCAGGCGGCCCCACCGAGGTCATATCGGTAGTCTTCACCTTGAGTGTTGACGCGCGTAAGTGGCGTATCCACTTCCATCCCGTCCTGTGTCCCTAGGACCAGATGGGGGGGGGGGGCTTGTTAGGTAACTAGGTCTTGCCCTACGGAAAGCCCCACGGAGGATGCTGAGCGCCCTTTGGGACAGCTCGGATACTCCCTGGTTGAAAGAGGCCCGGGTCTTGTTCCTACGGGTTCAAGGCTAATGGGAGTAGAACCTCTGGACTCAATTTCATAGTGTAGATATCTCAATTTCCCCATTGACAAAACACTTTTTTGAGCAGATGCATTGTCCTGATGGACATTTGTTTTAAAACCCGGGTTTGTTTTCACGAAGTTTTATATTCAGTTTGGCTAGAAGTTGGGAGTGCCATTGTCCAGTGTTGGTTTTACCTTTGTCTAGATGGAAAATCAGTAAAATTCCTTTCGTGTCCCAAAACGCTGACGCCATGACTTTCCCTTCGATGACACCGTCCTCGCCTTATTTGGAGCTGAAGAACCAGCTTCTGTCCCCTGCCCCCTGTGCTGCTTGGATTCGGGTGTGCAGTGATGAATCCATGTTTCGTCATAGTGACGTATCAACACAAAGAGTCACTTCGGTTCTAAAATTGCCCCAAGAACTTTTCTGAAAGCGTCGTGCGAATGCGTTTGTATACACAGTGAGGATACGTAGCACCCATCTTGCGCAAAGTTATTCATTTTATTTCCCGATGCAAGTTGTGATCATTACTTTCCTGTGAAACTCCAGAGCATTGGCAATTTCACGCACCTTTATACGTCAATCTTCCAAAATCATATCATGCACTTTTTCCAATGATTTGGGGTGTGGTTACAAGTTTTAGACGTATTTCGCGTTGATCGCTTTGGATGCTTTCTTGGCCACGTTTAAAATTGGCCGCCTATTCCTTCCCTGTACAAAATAAAGATGAAGTGTCACCATGCACATTTACAATCCGCAAATTTATTTCTGTAAGTGTTAAACCTTATTTTTAGATGAATGTTATCACAGCACGATACTCGAATTTCTCCATTTTCAAAGCAATGCGCATTTCCACTGCGTCAAACAACTGCCTACAGTCAACTGTTGCCTGGAACGACTTGTAATTTTACATATGGTCTATTTAATATATGTAACAATGTAAAGAAAGGAAATAATGCAAGTAGTGTCGCGAACTCTGGGTTAGGTCTAGAAATTTTCAGATCACCCTCGTATGTAATATATTTATCAGGTGAAGCAGCTGCCCCTATTAATTCTTATCTTTGCACCATAGTATAATGTAAAGACATTGATCCATTTAGCATACAATTCGTCATTGCAGCTCTGCTCTTCTATTCGGTACCCTACGTACCCAGCATTATTGCCTGCACCCCGAATGAGCATCAAGCAGTTGCGGGAAACTTAACTTTCCATGCATATAATACTAGTAAGGTGATATACGAATACTTTCCCCATGAGCAACAGAGAGTACGTGGCAGCCGGTGGTGTGGATTAGCTTGATGGAATGTGCTGATAAGAAGGCTAGGTTCATAACGTTACATTGTTTTGATCTGTTTTTCTTTCTCCCAATCTTTATTGTCTGTATTTTAGTTACTAATCTGTTTATTGTCACTATTGGTTCACTTGTGAGAAAAAGACACAGAACTTACGATCCGATAATTAGGAATCTACAGGGATATGCTCACTATATGAGTTGCACCGAGTTCACCCTAACGACAGGTAGGTAGTTGAGGCCCTTTCCCTTTAAAGGGTAAGTACAGGCTATCTTCATCTTTATCTTTTAATACGGATCATGTTTAACGTTGTGGCCGTTACGTTATAATCTGTACCGTCTCTGGTGTTGTAAACCATGTCAGACAAATATAGCCGAATATTGTCGTTTTCCGTGATCTAGGGGTAACATGGCGTCTGGTGTTCAAGCGGCGTCACACCCGGTGGAGAGCGATGGATTTCCTGTAGAGAAAATATCTTTGATATGGCTTCCTTCGGAAGGGAAGTAAAGCCGATGGAACCGTCAAAGATTTACGCCACGTAAAAGACACTGAAGCCTGCTGAAGTGTCTTTGGAGAAAACTTAGGTGTACCTTCACACACAAAATTGAATGGGACGTTGAAAACCACAGCGGTTAAAGGGCGTACAACAAAAGAAAGAGCTAATCAAACAGTCGATTTTTTTTAATCTTGCCGAAGTAATGTGTAGTTACAAACAAACACTAATCAGCTTCAACTAGGCCTCAACTGTTTTCTGTGACTTCACTCAGTAATTCTCGTACTTTTTTT
Organism: Mantis religiosa; assembly: GCA_030765055.1. NCBI lineage: Eukaryota > Metazoa > Arthropoda > Insecta > Mantodea > Mantidae > Mantis > Mantis religiosa. Next base: position 306,118,740 of record CM060948.1, on the reverse strand, counting down.
TTTTTTTTTTTTTTTTTTTTTTTTTTTTTTTTTTTTTGCCTTTTGGCCCTCAGCTGAGTCTTAACCTGCAACCGATATATATATATATAAAACCAGGTGGTCTAACTGCTTCCGCAAGCAGACATATCTTCGTGTCTTTACATCGTTGTTTTAACGCGCGAAGAGATATCTGCTTACTTTAAGCATTGTTACATTTTGTAAAGTAACTAAATGTCTAATTTATTCAGAGTGTATCTTTCTACTTTCTATATTTCATGACGGACTTAACTTGCATCGACACGTGAAGTATGAAATGTTGATTTTTACATTTTTAATGGCCAACTGTAAAGTGAAGAACTGTATTAGAAAAAATTTTATGTATGTTGAAGATAAAATAGTTTGCTTTGTTGTTCTCAATACTTGTGCAGATTTATGTGATAACATAATGCTTTCTTAAAACGTATGTTTACACATATTTACAGTACTCATGCAGCATATTGTCACCCAATTATCGGGAAGCACCACAAACAACAGCTGAGAAGGGACCGGAGGCCACGCCACGCCCACTCATTTGTCTCCTGTCACTAACTGAAGGGATGGTTAGGGGAGGGATGTCGGGCCCCTGAGCCGTCTCTTTACCCTTCTCCTAGGTTCTGGAAACTCGGGACATTCAATTTAATCGAGAACCTTCTAGATAGGCAAGCACACCCTATATAAGCAACACGTCGTGCCAGGGGCAGTCAGTCAGTATTTGACGTGCTAGCGAACGAGCGCCGTGTTAAGGAACGAGAAGACTGTGTACGTGCATCGGAGTATTGTCCGTAATTACTAGTGCAAGTGAAATTGTAACGGACGAACTGGTGAATTGTAATTGTGTGCAGCACGTAATTCTGTGTAATTGGCAAGTGTTAAACTGTAAGTCGGTAGAAATAAAGAACATTGTTGAGTTTGTGTAATTGAACTTTTCTTTTCACGAACCCACAAAGTCACAATTGGTGCCAGAAGTGCGACATAACACAATGGAGGCAGCATTAGAAAAGATTTTAGCGGAACTGAAAGAAATGAAGACGGGCAACGACAACATCACCGCGGAACTGAAACAAATGAAGACGGCCAACGACAACATCACCGAGAAGATGGAAGAAATGAAGGCCGAGTTAACCACAGAAATGAGAGCAGCGAACGGCAGTCTGGCCACGGAAATGAAGGCGGCGAACGAGGCTCTCGCCGCAAAGTTTGAAGAACAGTTGGCCGGCGTAAAAGAGGACGTCACAGAGTTAGGCGAGCGCGTCGAAGACCTGGCGAGCCGCGTTAATGAGCCTGAAGGAAAAGCCGACAGCAGCGTGAAGTCCCTGAACGCCATGGTGGAGGACGTCGTCGGCAGGAAGCTGAAGGATTTAAAGGCCGACGCGCCGGGACGCGACACAACATCTGCGCGCGTCAAACCTCCCAAGTATGACGGCGCGTCAACGTTTGAGGTCTTCCGCCGCCAGTTCGACACAGTGGCCAGGCACAACGGATGGTCACTGGAGGAGGAGGCCACACAGTTAATAGCCAGCCTCCAGGGAAGAGCCGCGGAAGTCCTAAACGCGGTGCAGACGACGGCGGTTCCCAAGGACATCTGGGAAGCCCTGGAGAATCGCTTCGGGAACCACCGCTTAGCCGCAGCATACCGCAGCCAGCTAAAGGCAAGGTCACAGCAGCCGGGGGAGACGCTGCAGGAGTTCGCCATTGCGATCGAGCAGCTGGCTAGCAAGGCCTTGGTTGACCTGCCACTGGAGTTCGTATCCCGGGAAGCCGCCTACAATTTTGTCGACGGAGTACGGGACACGGAGGTTCGTCAGCGCCTAATGCTCGGGGAATATAAAACCATCCACGAGGCGCTGACAGCGGCATTAAGGATGGAGGCGGCCAAAATAACATCCATCCCGACGTCGAGAACGAGTGGTGTCCGCTACGCCGGAGACAGAAGACCAGCTGAGGGACGCCGGCGAACACCTAGTGGCCTGTGTTGGGGGTGTGGACAGCCCGGACACCTGCAGAGAGACTGCCCACACCAGGAAGAGCTGCCGGAAAACGAGTAAGGGCCGTCGTGGAGAGGGGCACGTCGGCGCCATCACCACCATCCCCTCGAGTGACACTGCGCGCCGTCAGCCGGCGTATGGATGACAGCCTCATCGCGGACGGTTGGGTAAGAGGGAAGCCGTGCCGCGTGCTGGTGGACACCGGGGCGGCCGTGACCATCATCAGACCTGACGTGGCGAAGGGTTTGCCGGCAAGGAAGCCAAGCCGGCCATACCAGCTTGTCACGGCATCGGGCGACACCTTGCCTGTGGAGAAGGAGGCCCTGCTGGAGCTGAACCTGGGACGGAGTGTCGTGCGTCTGTGGGTGTTCGTCGCGAAGGTGGCTGAGGAGGTGATCCTGGGACTGGATGCCCTCAGGAGCCATGAGGCGACGGTCGACGTCGGCAAGAGGGTCCTGCGGTTTAACGGAGAAGAGGTTATACTCCGTCAACCCGAAGAGCGCCTCGGAATGTGCAGGGTCGTCTTGGACGAAGACGTGGTTGTCCCCGCGAGGAGCGAGGTGGTGGTGACGGCGCGACTGGAGGGCCAGAGAACCAGGAACATGATGCTGGACCAGAAGACGCCTGTAAACGGACTGTGTGTAGCCAGGGCATTGCTGCCGTGACGAGAGGAGGTGCCGGTGAGACTGCTAAATCCTACGGACGCCGATCACGACGTACAGGCCGGGACGGAGTTGGGAATGTGCGAGCCCGTGGTGAGCGTAACAGCTATCGACGAGACCCAGGTGCCGGCGCTGAAGCAGCACCTGGGGCCCCGGCTAGAAAGCTTGGTGGAGAGGGCGGCCGACCACCTGACCACAGAACAGCTGGAGAAGGTTCGACAACTGCTAAGGCGGTATCAGCGCGTATTCAGCCAAGGTGATAGTAACTACGGCCGCACGGACAAAGTGCTTCACCGCATCGACAACGGGGACGCCCGGCCTATTCGGCAACCACATAGACGCGTTCCGCTGGCGAAGTAAGGGGCGGTACGAGACATGCTGGAGGACATGAGATCCAGGGTAGTGATTGAAGAGTCTGACAGCCCTTGGTGTTCCCCTGTAGTCTTGGTGACAAAGAAGAACGGTGAGCTGCGCTTCTGCGTAGACTACAGAAAGTTGAACGCCGTCACCCGGAAGGACTGTTTTCCCTTACCCCGGATTGACGACACCCTGGACACGCTAGCTGGTGCACAGTGGTTCTCGACCCTGGACCTGAAGTCGGGCTACTGGCAGGTAGCTCTAGACCCGAGAGACAAGGAGAAGACCGCATTCTCGACGGGCCAAGGTCTTTGGCAGTTCACGGTTATGCCCTTTGGCCTCTGCAACGCACCAGCTACCTTCCAACGCCTCATGGAGTCAGTGATGAGAGGGCTGACTTACGATGCCTGCCTGCTATACCTGGACGACATCATCATCGTCGGGAAGACTTTTGAAGATCACCTCGAGAATCTGAGTGAGGTGCTACAGAGACTGCAGGCGACCAACTTGAAGCTGAACGCGAAGAAGTACCAGCTCTTCCGCAAGGAAGTTAACTACTTGGGCCACATAGTCTCAGCAACCGGAGTGGCCACAGACCCGGAGAAGACAAAGGCTGTGAGAGATTGGCCTCGCCCAGAGGATAAGAAAGAATTGCGCAGTTTCCTGGGGCTGTGCAGTTATTACAGGCGCTTCATAAAGGGGTTCTCCAACATCGCAAAACCCCTCACCCGCCTGACAGAGGAACACCGGCCTTATGTTTGGACGGAGGACGCAGAAAATGCTTTCCAGCACCTAAAGGAGACCCTGTGCAGTGCTCCAATTTTGGGTTTCCCACAACCGGGTGGCGCCTTCATTGTGGACACCGACGCCAGTGACCATTGCATTGGAGGTGTCCTATCGGAGATCCAGGATGGCCATGAGCGGGTGATAGCCTATTACAGCAAGACGCTATCCAAGGCAGAGAAGAACTACTGCGTCACCCGACGGGAGTTACTGGCGGTAGTAAAGACATTGGAGCACTTCCACAAGTACCTGTACGGTCAGCCATTCCACCTGAGGACTGACCATTCCGCCCTAACCTGGTTATTGAGCTTTAAGAACCTGGAAGGCCAGACAGCACGTTGGGTCCAGAGGCTGCAGGAGTACGACTTCACCTCGGAACATCGTAGAGGGAAGAGCCACGGTAACGCAGACGCCATGTCCCGAAGACTCTGTCCAGAAGAGTGCGGCCAGTGCACAAGGGTGGAAGAGAAGGAGCGTGCCGCAGCAGTCCGAGTAGTTGTGGCAGTGCCTGCTGAAGGCTGGGATAGCACAGGCCTGAGGAGGGAGCAGCTGGCGGACGCAGACTTGGGGCCACTCTTGAGGGAAGTGGAGGCAGGGATGAGACCAACCTGGGAGGATATCGCACCGAGGAGCGCCACCTACAAGTCGTACTGGGCCCAATGGGACTCGTTGAAGACCAGAGAGGGCGTGCTGTTCCGGGTATGGGAATCACCCGATGGGAAGTCTCAGAGAGAGCAGTTGGTACTTCCCCGGAGTAAGGTCCCGGAAGTCCTGGAGGAAGTGCACGCCGGTACTTCGGGAGGACACCTGGGAGCGAACCGAACAATTGACAAACTACGGCAGCGCTACTACTGGCTGAGACTCCGAGCAGATGCTGAGAGATGGTGCCGTCAGTGTCACGTGTGCGCGGCGAGTCGTGGCCCTCAGACTAGGAGCCGGGGTCGCATGCAGCAGTACAACGTCGGAGCGCCATTCGAACGGATCGCCGTTGACATTGCTGGACCGTTCCCAGTTTCCGACCAAGGCAACAAGTACCTAATGGTGGTCGTGGACTACTTCACCAAGTGGCCGGAGGTGTATGCCATCCCAAACCAAGAGGCAAAGACAGTCACAGACTGCCTCGTGGAGCAAGTATTCTGTCGATTTGGGGTGCCGTTAGAGCTACACAGTGACCAGGGTACCAACTTTGAGTCCAACCTAATGAAGGAGGCACTACAAAGGCTTGGGGTGAACAAGACTCGCACTACGCCTCTACATCTCCAATCGGATGGCATGGTCGAAAGGTACATCAAGACCTTAGAGGAACACCTGAGGAAGTTCGTGGCCAGCCATCAGCGAGACTGGGACGTCAAGGTGCCACTGTTCTTGCTGGCCTATCGCTCGTCTACACACGACACAACTGGGAAGACGCCAGCCAGCTTAATGTTCGGCCGAGAGTTACGGCTCCCTTGTGACCTGGCTTTTGGAAGCCCTCCGGAAGTGAAACAGTTAGCGACCGAGTATGTGGAGAACTTGGTGGACCATCTCCACGACATGCACGAGATGGCTCGCCATAACATCCAGAAGGCGAGCGACCGCATGAAGACCAGGTATGACAGGCAAGCCAACAGCCAAGGGTTCCAGCAAGGTGACCTAGTCTGGTTGTACCGTCCTACCCGGACCAAGGGACGCTGCCCGAAGCTCCAGCAGCCATGGCAAGGACCGTACCGGGTGGTGAAGAGGATTAACGACGTGGTCTACCGCATCCAGAAGGTTCCCCGAGGGAAGATGTTGGTGGTACACCTGGATCGTCTAGCCCGCTACGATGGTGCTGTTCGGGACGACCAGCTTTGAGGAGGCAGCAGTGTCACCCAATTATCGGGAAGCACCACAAACAACAGCTGAGAAGGGACCGGAGGCCACGCCACGCCCACTCATTTGTCTCCTGTCACTAACTGAAGGGATGGTTAGGGGAGGGATGTCGGGCCCCTGAGCCGTCTCTTTACCCTTCTCCTAGGTTCTGGAAACTCGGGACATTCAATTTAATCGAGAACCTTCTAGATCGGCAAGCAGACCCTATATAAGCAACACGTCGTGCCAGGGGCAGTCAGTCAGTATTTGACGTGCTAGCGAACGAGCGCCGTGTTAAGGAACGAGAAGACTGTGTACGTGCATCGGAGTATTGTCCGTAATTACTAGTGCAAGTGAAATTGTAACGGACGAACTGGTGAATTGTGATTGTGTGCAGCACGTAATTCTGTGTAATTGGCAAGTGTTAAACTGTAAGTCGGTAGAAATAAAGAACATTGTTGAGTTTGTGTAATTGGACTTTTCATTTCACGAACCCACAAAGTCACAATATGATGAATATGGATCTGCAGCAACTATTTGTTGATTGAAACCCTGTATATCTGAATTTGGTTTGTATAAACAAATCCTGGATGGGTTTATTTGATACCTAATATTGGAGTTGTGGTCAAGAATGTCCTGCCCCGATTACTTCCAAATCTACGTATCTCAATTTTAATAATGTCAGGGATATGGAACACGAATGCAGTGGCTTCAAATTTCCTCTGGCTCTGGACTAAAATGTTATGTCACTCATTTAGCAATAAAAGAGCAGGTTCCTCTGGATGCGACTGATATACATAGATGTGCCGGCGGAAGTTATACAGTGCCAAGCACTGTTAATGCTTCAAGATGTCGCACCAAAGTTGGTTACTTCCCTTCCCCTCATGTTTGCATGCATTATTTCACAGAAAACATGAGAATGTAATTTGCATAGAAGCAGTTCTCTCTCTCAGGTTTTGGGCCAACTGACAACTTGTTCATTGTAGTTGAGGACTGTTCCTTGCCCCTAGCTACTGCCACTTATATTGCTATTTATAGATCATTGACTCAGGTACAGTATATTGCGCTTCCTTATTTATGCACAATTGCACAATTATTTACTCTTTTAGGAAATGCTTTTAAAATTATTCACTTCACCATGGAAATCTCAAGATATTGAGACAATAAATATTGGATCTCCTATTTATTATCATCATCGTCATAATCATCGTAATTATTAGGGTTCACTTATATAAAATTTGCATTACATTCCATTATTATACGTACTAGTAGTCATTGTTAGTCTTTATTTTCATTTTAAAGAAATCAAGGGCACGCTATGCACCCGACAGTTATGCTCTAATGTGCTTTCTTTCATTTAGTCCTTTGAGAAAGTCTGGAAGTGTTTTTATAGGCGATTCCTGAAAACCTTACGATTGCATAATTTCCTGATTAAAACAATTCACCCTAAGAACTGTGAGAGCTTCACAGTCACACAGCTTATGAGATATTGTTTCCTCCTATGTTGTGCATCATCTGCATATTTCATCGACGGCTTCACCAATTTTGTGGATATGCCCATTGAAACAAATGTTGGCGAGCAAAGAGTTCTACGTTAAGGCAACGGTTTGAAGCAAATGGTGTTTAGCTCAGGGTATAGCAACGAGGTTAGTCTCAGGATATGCGTGGATATCTGTGAGAAGAATAGTTTCATGACGCTGGAATGCCCGTTTCAAACTGGTTTAATGACTGCATCTTTTATTATTACATTTAACACGAAGTTGCCGACCAAGGATTACCAATATCACTGTATAAAGTTACTGAAGGAGGAATGCTTATTACTCGATAATACTTAATTAGTTACGTATAAACTGATAAACGTCTTCTCTCATTACTTCTGGTCTGTCCTCGACAAAGACAGAAGAAGAGGACTGCCCTAATCGGCTCCAATCAACGAACTGTCCTCCAGCTGCGCGTGAGGGTGTAGCTTTCAATTTCTGGAAGCCCTCTTCATTCAACCAAAGATTCCCTTTGTGACTATTTTGTCATGTCATTAAGAAGGGTCCGAAGAATACCTTTATAAACAAAGTCAAGTGCTATCCCTTAGAATTCTGTTTTTCCCGTGTCTTTTGTTAAACAACTCAACCAACTGCACCTGTTCGTGTCGTAACAAACATACAAGACACATTTGAAATCCATTACGATTCTTTACTTATTGCAATTCTTAATTTCGGCATCATCATACAGTTGAAAGTGTCCTTTTATCAAACTAACTAACCGTTTTGTGATTAGGTTACACGGTGCTACTAACTTTATGTTCCAAAATGGCATCCTCGGTACCGCATAAGCTAATAAGTGTAATTAAATATGTTGCCGGAGGACTTCTACCGTAATCGACGTTATCTTCCGCTGAAATTTGGGAAATTCTGATAGTTCTGAAGACCCTCAATATAATATGCTTATAAACTATCTAATATCAGAGTGTAACTCTTTCAGAAATATCGGTTATGGAGGGTGGAACAGAATTCTATAGACACAAATTCATATTTTATGGAGTGAGCTTTGTGTGTATTTTGACACAAAGATTTGAAACGATTTAAATGATTATTTAAATTATTTAATAATTTAAATAAGTAAAAATAATTATTTAAAATATTGAATAATGGTATGAAGAAGTTATTCTATAAAATTTAAGAAGAAGTGTATAAAAGTTTGAATAATGTTGATTTGTCTTTATGGCAACGGCAAAAAACTATAGGCACCTGGATGGGAAGTGAGTCCTTCTTCTTCAATGACTTCCATGGTGAAAGGACGTGTGAGTAAGTCCGCAAATAGACGCTCATGTGGAAAGGCAATATTTGTGTGTAAGAATATATGTATCAGTGTAGTTTACTTGGTGTAACAGAGAAGTGATAGTGGTGAATAGTTAAATGTATTGCACCAGAGAATACTGATATCGATTGATTTATGTTAGAGAAAAGTTGCATCCTTAATAAATCTCAGAGTTTGGAGATTCGTTGGAGAAATTATAAATAATATTTTATTTAAAACAACATTATCCTTCCATATCCGCGACCGCCCCTGAAAAGAAGAGTCCATGCAGATACAAGAGCGGCCGAGGAAGGACTAGACCTTACTCCGAGAACTTCGAAAAAGTCCATCATCACCCAAATTCTTTCTACACCCCTCAATGGAACATAATTTTTATGTTCCAGATTGCAAGGTGTCTGGTGATTTTTTTAATGTGTTGGACATGCAGCATTGTTTCTTAGGCAATACTAAGATGAGTTCTGAGAGATCGCAAGGAAAGCTCAAATGTTCATCGCTTTCAGAAGTAAGCAACTGAATGTGATATACTACAACAGAATTAATAACAAAAACTACAAAAGTAATGAAACAAACATAAAATAAGCTCGTGTTAGTTTGTTAAATAAAGTGTACCAGTTTAAGGTATTTTAGCAGCAGTGTTGACAATGTTAAGCGTAACGATCATAACAAGGTATACAACGACGCACAATACAATGTCAAGTCTCTCGTCCTTGACGCACTTCTTCATCAGTTGCCAGAATCCTTGCAACCAGATGCATTTATTTGTTGAATAGAGCCTTGTAATGTACACTCTTCACATGAAACGAGATCAAGAAGTCCATCGGCGTCATTTCTGGTAATCTAGCCAGCATTGGATCAGGACCCATCACTTCGGTCCCATCTATGTACTCTCTAACTCTGCAATATACGCTGCCACTACCTTATGTAATTGCTTATTATCACCTTCGTCCAGAAGTTACGCGAGGCCATGCTTACAGTCAATTCTACCTAATTTTTAGAAAGACTTAAGAATCAATCAACCTATAGTTCCACCTCTGACATTAATACTGAATTGGTGCTGGAAGCCACCATTCAGCACATCAAGTGATTCGAGTTACTAAACTCGTTTTTTTCCCATGAACATATCCTTCTGAGTGTACTGTGCAAGAGCAGAAGTATGGTGCCTGTCTGCACATCGCTGTGGAAACCGATTTGTGAACTTCACTTAAGGTGGAAAGTCTACTGTCCAAAGTGCGTGAATTCTCTACATATGATTCTCTGCAGCTCACGCAAAAAATTAAAACTGGTGGTTTCCGTTGACATGTGTAATACGGCGTCTTATTTCTTGGATATAACTGTTGTGACTTTGTGGGTTCGTAGAATAAAAAGTCCATGTTGCAGAAATACAAATAGTTCTTTATTTCCACAGTTAGCACACTCAAAATTGCGTGACACTCACAATTACGTAACACTCATAAATTACGTAACTCACACAATTGCGTAACACTCTCAATTACGCAACTCTCACAATTACAATCCACACTCACCACTCAGTGCCTTGCAGTACAAATCTCTCTCTTTCGATCCGACTAAGTACTCCCGAACCGTCCAATACATCGCTTATATAGTCAGATCGCTGCATATCGAAGCTTCGCGGCTCAGAACAATCATCCCGATTGTTCCAGACGTCAGGTGGAGGAGAAAGAGACGGCACGGTGGCTCCTGATACTTTTCTAACCATCCCCTCAGTGAGCGCCACACAGACATATGGGTAGGCGTGGTCTGAATGCTTCCTGTTCCCCACCCATTTGCCAGTTGGTCGTGCCTTCCGATAATTGAATGACACTATTATGGTCAACAGCGAAGAGATGGACATCACTCAAGGTGTGGTATACCGAGTATATATAGGCGATACAAAGGAGGGATGAGACCTCACATGCCTAGAAGTTAATAGATGTATTACGGCTACCACCTCAGGAAGAAATAGTGAACTGGAAAAAAATAGGCTATTGAAACTTGCTGGAATAGCCTACGGAGGAAGACGAACGTTCCTCTAGTGTCCACGGTGAATACTCCTTCATTTGAGGAAGCATTCGCGTCATCTGCCCGATGCCCCATACGTAATGTAGTCTAAAGGAGTCCTAAAAGGACAGTAACATACAGAATGAAAATGAAATAATGGAATTGAAATTGCGTTAGAACAGAAGATATTCTTAGTGACCGGGGAAAACAGTAACAAACCAAAGGCAGGATTTGGATGAGAAGAGTGGGCACTCAACGAGAATTAAACCCTGAACTTCCCGAATTCGAACTTCACATGTTACCACGGCATCATCTGCTCTAGTGTGAGCAAACATACTCAAAGACTCTTTATCTCGATGAACGAGGTAAATGCGTTGGACATAACCACAGTAGCCAAGTTTGACCAAACAAATGAATGTAATTAGTCAATTATGAGTCAGTGGAAACAATGGAATCGATATATGCATGCACTTATCATCCCTAATCAACCTGTGCAGTTGGTCGTTAAAGTACTGTTTCTGCCTGCATGCCGCGCCGTGGCTCAGTGGTTAGACCGCTTAGCCCTCACCAAGGCGGCCAGGGTTCGATCCCAGGCGACCGAAAAGTGAGATTTGTGGTGGACAACATGGCGCTGGGGCGGGTTTTCTCCGGGACCTCCGGTTTCCCTCGCCATCTCATTCCACCCGTGCTCCATCTTGATCTCATGTACCATCAGAGTCACCGCCTGCGTTGCCGTATGTAGTAAATGCGGGCGTTAAACACTACACATTAAAGTTAATTTAAGTTTAACTTAAGTTATTTCTATAGGTATATATGTCGATTTTTTAATAATATAGTTTTGCTCAAAATGGAAAGAATGGATTGAAGTGCTAATCGCAAACTTTTAAGTATATGCCGAATAGGTGCCGCATTCACATTTTGGAATGGCGAGAACTTAAATAAGGATTATTTCGAAAATGTGTATGACTAAGGGCAAAAAAAAAGTTTCACACAGATTAAAAGAGCTTAATCTGTACTAAACCTCAAGCTCTTTCTGTCCCTTGTGTGACATTCTTGTTACAGAAAATTCAATTGAACATAGAGAACTTGAAGCTATTTTCAGATAGCTCAAGGTATAAAGTTAACTTGCATAATGTCAAGCACAATATTCCCATAAAAACGTTAAGAGATATACGAGGGCTGTTCAATAAAGAATAATCATAATTTTTTTACGGTCATAATTTTTTGCCCTAAAATTAAATCTTATTATACACTGTTGGCTTAATGTGAAACAAACACGCCGTAGTAGTTTCAATGTTGGTACTCCTTGTTCCTGCCTGTGAGAACCAGGCAAGTTGAGACATGTTCAGTATCGCCTACCGCTGCAATGGAGGAAACACACGAGGAACAATATGCGGCTTTGAAATTCTGCTTTCGTCTCTACAGTTCTTCAGTTGAGGCCTATACAATATTACAGGAGGCCTATGGAAAGCCTGTTCTTCCCTATAGCACAGCTCGAAGGTGGTTTAAAATGTTTAAAGAGGGGAGAAAATCAATTTCAAAGGAAGGTGGACCCGGTGCTCCTGTCACTGCTCTTACGGAAGAAAACATTAACACTGCTGCTGCTATTGTGAGAGAGGATCGACGTATCACCTTAAAATCACTTTCTGAAATACTGAACATTTTATAGGATGCCACCCACACGTTGGTGACACAAAAACATAACGCATGATACGTGTTTGTGCGCAATGGATTCCAAGACTGTTGATTGCCGAACAAAAGGACATTCGCATGCAGGTCTGCATGCAGTTAAAGTTGATATTGGAGGAGCAGCCGGAGTTTCTTTCAAACGTAATCACTGCTGCTGAAACTTGGCTATAGCATTTTGATCCTGAGAGAAAACAGCAAAGCTCAGTGTAGAAATCACCGTCATCATCAGCCCCCAAAGAGCAAAAGTGGTTGCTCCTGCTGGGAAAGTTATGGTCATCTCATTCTTTGATATTCATGCAATGGTTTATCAGCATGTTTTACCTACACACACCTCAGTAACTACAGGGATGTCCTGAACACATTGCAGGTCCATATCAGGCGCAAAAGACCACATTTCCGTGAAACAGCCTGGATGCTGCACCACGATAATGCACGGCCATATATTGCCAATGTAGTTGCTGAATATCTTGCAGAAATCAACGTAAAGTGCATCCCTCACCCTCCCCGTAGTCCGGATTTAGCCCCATGTGACTTTTTTCTATTCCGTAACTCGAAGAAACTCCTTCGTGGGAGGCATTATCCATCATCAGAAGCAGTGGTGAAGGCTGTGGAGGTGATTTTGAAGGATCTCTCAAAAACTGGTATGCAGCATGTCTTTGAAGACTGACAGAAACACTGGGAAAAGTGCATCGCATTCATGGGAGATTATTTTAAGAATGACCATCAAAATTATGAGGATGAGTAAAAGTACATTGTCCAAAAAAAATTGTGATCATTCTTTATTGAACAGCCCTAGTACTTAAACGATAAAAACTGGAATAATATCCACATTCAGAATACGAATGACATTTCCTGATAATCTTAATCTGGAGTTTGTGAAAGTCGGTGAAACACAGCTACCAAGCACACAAAAAATACAAAAGTAAGCTTTCTCAAACTTGGGTTTACGACTTCACCGAATGCATTACCTTTATTTAGCGTGAACTACTGATTAGAAATTTTTTGGTTATTTATGTAAGATGTAGAGGGTCCGGAAATCTATTTTTAAGTAGCCTAATGAGAAATATCACCTAATCTCTGTTTCAGATAACCTTGCCCCACTAACACGTATCACTCCGCGTGCAACTACCTCCCCCTCCCCCTAATTGGCTAATGCTTTCCCGCCATAGGCCATAGGCGGTGCCTTCCCGGCATATTTAAACCTGCAGTAAAGGTCATAATAATTGCCGGGAAGATAGATAAATCACACAAATAAGAATATGAGGTCTTGTAAAAATAATGAAGTTTTAATGAAACTGAGCAAGTTGAAACTGAATGAATGAGCAATGAAACTGAAACAAGTTTATAATGAAGGGCCTTGGGCCTTTTCCACTGGGATGTTTAAACCAGCACACATACTTTGCAAAAATGCTTGTCTTTCAGTCTTAAATGTCGTGTCACGCCATATTTGTCGTGTGTCCTTCATTCACACAACTCTCCTCAAGGTAATATATTTTGCGATTTGTATCCCGATACAGTATGATTTTCCTTAAATAACGTCTTCGCCACACAGTAATATCGCCCCTGGAGTTGTAAGTTTTCCTGTTGTCTCAATTTCATATCGTGATGTTCCTACGCATCTAACACACCTGTAAGTTCAGAGCACAGCTGTTCGACTTCTCTCACTGAAAAAGACGGATTCTTCTCTGTGAGTGCATTAAACACATGCAACACAATTCTTTTTTTGACACTTTGTAAAGGTTTTCCCTTGCGATGCTTCAGCGAAGAAGTGGCGGTAGACTCTGTCATTTAACATATAATAAGTACACGCGCAATAAACGATCAATAAAATAATTTATCTCTCGCACTCGGCATAGCACACCGTCTAATGGCGATATATGACTAATCCAGCTCAAAACAAGGTGAGTGATAAAAGTCATATAAACAAATATGTCATCACTACCGCTAAATCACGTGCTATCGTGCTATCATGCTATCGTGCTTTGCTTGAGAGCAAAGGAGCTTCCTTTTTACTTCGTTTAAGAATTAACATGCATTTCAGATAAATCAACTCTGCTGCGTAATATATTTCATTAAAACAGTTACGAAAGTATAAATTTGACAATTCTCTTCCAACGTATAAAGACATATCACCATGTTAAATAACGAACTAATTTTTACCGTACAACAGTCTACACCACAACAGCCAATGAGATGTGATAAGGTCAAGTGACCGTTAAGAGATGTACGGGGCAAGCTTATGTGAAACAAGGATCAATCGGAAAACCCTGAGGAGAAAGAGATAGAGCGAGAGAAGGGGAGATGGTATGGAGGGAATGAGAGATATATAGTGAGACCTTTAAACGTTAGATCTATGCAAGCAAACAGTAAATTTAAAGACAGTTCTTAAGGATCTCAACGCAAAAACTACCCCAAGGAAACTATAAATTTAAGGAAGCCGGAATCAGGAAGATTTCTAGCCATACGAGAGAATAATAACTTATCCAGAAATTCCAAAGATGCCAAGAACCACAGAGAAGAAAAACTAGGATAAAAGGAGGCAAAAACCCGCGGTTTGAAATCAATTCTAATTAGTAACATACACACTGACATATAGTCCCTTTTCAACATCATAAACTGCGCATTAATCTCATTTTCTACCCGCATTTCTAATTCTTTTTATTCTACTTTTCACTGCAATATGGCGGACAAACGTCTTGCAGTTTCTCTTATGTGTAGCAAAGAATTTATGAACAAGAAATTGAAGATAGTATAATTACCAAGACGATTATGGTTTCATTAATTAATATTCTTTGAAGACTAATTGTAAAGAAACCTTAAAACAAAGGCAAACACAAAAATGATAATATTACCCACCATAGTTAATACTTTTTAATACAACTTGTATTCCCTTATAGTAACTAGGCTCATTTACCAGATATCATTACTCATACATTTCTTAGTGATCCTTATGCCATATCAAAATTGATTGCCATTCTTCTAAAGAAAAATCTAGAGGTAGTGCACATTAAATGGATTTTGGGATACACCATGCCCCATAACTTTTTTTGCTGCTGTTGTCATATTTCTAAACACGATTGCTGATAATTTACACAAAGTGTTATAGTATTAGCGTCGTAATTCAGGTGCACTTAATTAATGACTGTGTATAAATCAAGCATAACTGTGATTAATATGGAGAATATATAAAACAGTTCCCTGCCTATAGAGAATAACTAAGTCTGGTGAAGCAGGAATCAAAGTGAGAATTATTTCTAAGCTGGTGTATATTGAAATAACTAGCTCATAAATGAGAGAAATATATCAATAAGTCTATTATAAAAACGGATAGGAGGAAATTGAAATGTTTATATAAATTCGCTTAAAAGACTAGAAGAAGTAAAAGAAATAGAAGGTAATTTAACAGAAATGTAATTAAGAAATACTAAGAAAAGATTTTCCATATTCAAAGTTAAGATTAATATAGATTGTGGAAGTGATAAACGATGGAGGAGGTCCTGATTTGGAACCTCTGGATAAGGTACTTATTTATTTCCTGCTTATTTCTTATCCGCAGAAGAATAATATTAGAAAACTTCAAGATCTAGAGACACGGGAATTATTCTGAGCGTCTATGGACCACGTATTTCATGCCATTCTTGTTCGACAGGACTGAATCCGAGTAAAGGATATTGGATTAAAAACTAAATTACAAAATAAATGGTAAATAAAATGTAAGGCAAAGGCAAATAATGTAAGTATTTCATCGCCGTAGCAGCCAAAAATTTGTAAGGAAATATAATTTGTTTACTAAAGAAAGAGACACAATGAGGAGGGTCGTCATATGTTCCAGAATAAGTGACTTTAAGAATCACAGAAGAGCGGCGTAAGTCAATAAAGAGAGCTGAGGTAAGAGTAGGACGTATGGTTCATGAAGATTAGGGAGAAATTGTTTATTCCATGTAAAAGTACATAAAGGTTCTACAAAGAGCAATAAGCAGGAAGGTAATTTTATCTCCGATTTAAGGCGATGTATCGCCTCACAAGAACATGCACTAAGGGAGACTGGGATCCGAGTGGCTGAGTTTCTGAACTATGTGTTTTTCAGACGTTTCGCCTAGTCGCTTGGAGAATGCCAGCAGAGGTAAGTATACTGCAGGTTTCCTCTCCCTCAATTTCACCTTTTCCTCTAATTGGCTATTTCAGATGACTATGTGTTGGGAGAGTTTGGACTGCTTCACAAGCTCTAGAAATTCTCGTCCTGCGGATCGGAAGGACCTCCGGATCACCATAAGAATGTGTAGCATGCAGGCGGAGTTGTATGAAGCCGGTTGTACAAGCCATCATCTCTGAGCTTCAATCTATGTTTGCTAGGGACTCTTGACTTCCGCTGTGGTCAATTCCAAGTCTGAAAACCCTTAATGTCCTCTCACCCAACTTTCGCTCCTAGACAGCAATACCCCGTCAGCGGCACTGGGACAAAAGAAATTCTATACGTCGAAGTCTATTTCCCTCCTCGGAATGTTGTCATAGACTGAAAGAAACAGTGCTGGGGACTGGCTTTGTAACCTCTTTTAGTTTTATGCCATTTACTTGAAAATTTGCATGCTTAATATGGGTAAACAAAGAAATGACTGTGAGAAAGTCCAAACTTCAGATTAAATTTTTTCTCAGATAATATAATTAAATATATTTAATTAATAAAAATAAAGTTCGTTCGGTACATTCACAGTTTTCAGAGAAATGACCGCAATTTTTAATGCCTCAGTAGTGAGAAAATTAATGTATTTGATTTAAGCTGTTCTTAGTGTGAAGAAGTGTAGAAATTATAAAGTTGTTTTTGTTAAAATTGTCCCTGCTTTTTCAAAATAAATTAATCTCATGTGAACCAAAAAATGAAGCAGTCAAATTTCTGCTTAAATCTTTATATATCACGTTTGAAATGATGTGCTTATACTCATTTGAATACAAGTCATAGCCAAGCTGGGAATATATGGCATGCCAATAATTGTAAATTAAATACCAAAAACAACCAGCAAATGTGCATTGGGGTTAAAGGGGAACGCACAGACAGTTCAAACATGAATGTCTGAGACTCGCATGAAAAACATTAGGGCCCTGTTGGCACCCATTTTGAACATGGGTCCTTCTGTGGCTTTTCCGGGTGAGCAATTTGAATGCTGGAGGTATGTCCTCTACTTCAGCTCTCCTCTCTCCCATTTCCTTTCATTTCGTCTCCCTCTAAGACGACTCCGGTCTGTGTGGTCGGCGGTGGACGAAGACGCAGGGGCCGGCACACTGGAAACGTCTCGGCTTCGTTGGGGAGTGGTCATCTGAGCTTTCACTGCTGAATCCAGTTTTCCCGGCTTCTCCTATAGAGGAGCCACTGACCACTTTACGACTGTTTAGACAGGTCACCACATGTGCCACACAGCCAGTTGGGCAAGCAGGAAATATCAGGGGATTGAGCGTGTCTCTGCCGCTTACATTGTCCTTTACTGAAAACCCATACGACTCCTCCGGTTACTTTCTCTCAGGGGTGCATACACCAAAGATCTAATTGTGGGTGACGGTGCGTCCTTTTCTTTTCTACTTATGCAACGCAGTAGATAGATAGAGTAAACCTGAAAAACTCAATGCCACTGCCGAGATTTGAACCACAGGTATCCTGAATTCCATCCAGTCACTCTTACCCATTGAGCTACATGCAGCCATGACATTAAATTCTCCAACTGAATCATATATTCTCCCGGTAAACACTAGTGGCTCTCGTAACCGAGATATACCGTGGTGCCTTACTATTGTATGTATTTGAGTCCCAGGCTTCATTATTAAACTCTTATTTTTTATGTAAATAATACCCCTAGTAAATAGTGGTTTATAGGCTAAGATATTTGATGGATAGAGTGAACATGAAATATCTTAGCCTATATACGGCTAGTGTAGAGAAATGATTAATTTCCATCAATTAACTAAAAGAATAAGAGTTAAATGATGAAGCCTGAGACTTAAGTACTTACAATAGTAAGTCGCCACAAACGGTGTATCTCGGATGCGAGAGCCCCTAGTGGTCTACCGGGGAAATATACGAGTCACCTGGAGAATTTAATGTCAGGACAGCACTTTGGCCATGGTAGCTCAAAGGTTAAGAGCGACTGGACGAAAACCAGGAGATCCATGTTTCAAATCCCGGCCATGGCATTGAATTTTTCATGTTGACCCTATCCATCAAATGCCCCTAGTAGTTTGCCGGGAAAATGTATGAGTCAATTGGAGAATTTAATGTCATGACGCCAAGTTGGCCAGGGTTGCTCAATGGGTAAGAGAGACTGGACGTAAACCAGGAGATCCGTGGTTCAAATCCCGCCCACGGCATTGAATTTTACAGGCTGGCTATATCTGTCCAAAACCTTTGCTTATACAAGGCTAGTCATAAAGAATGATTAATTTCCATAAATTCACTTTAATAATAAATGTTTAATGATGAAACCTGGAACTCAGGTGCTTATAACAGTAAGTCGCCACAAAAGGGTATCTCGAATAGAAGAGCCTCTAGTGGTTTACCGGGAAAATGTGTGAGGGAAGGATGAATTTCCATCAATTTACTTACAGGGTAGAGCCAATGCCTGAGATTAATATCGCATATCTTATCAAAATTCTACAATTATATAAAACATACCAGTAACCCTTATCTGTCTTGAACTATTGACCTACTTTATGGGTTCCCAGATAAACATTTCCGAGTCGTTGCAGATAGACAATAATTTGGTTTTAATACAAAAGGGAAAATGTAGCGGAGACGTCGTGATAAATTATGTATAAAGTAAAATAAATTTGAAAATTATTTGAAATAAGTGTCACGTAAGAAATTTAAATAAAAATGCCTTCGAGCCTTTAGCAATTTTTTCACAAAACAGCTTTTCTTGAGCACAGGACCATTTACATTATTTTTTGTTGCAAGTTGCAACTGAGGTGTAGGTCACGAATATACGAGTGCTGTTCAATAATGATCACAATTTTTTTGACAACGTACCTTTACTCATCCTCATAATTTTGATGGTCCTTCTCAAAATAGTCTCCCCTGAATGCAATGCACTTGTGCCAGCGTTTCTGCCGGTTTTCAAAGACATGCTGGAAACCATTTTTGAGAGATCCATCAAATTCGCCTCCGCAGCCTTCACCACTGCCTCTGATGTTGGATAATGCCTCCCACGAAAGCGTTTCTTCAAGTTAGGGAATACAAAAGAGTCACATAGAGCTAAAACCGGAGTATAGAGAGGGTTAGGAATGTACTTCACGTCGATTTTTGCAAGGCACTCGGCAACAACGTTGGCAATATGCGACCGCGCATTATCTTGGTGCAGCATCCAGCCTGCTTCACGGAATTGTCGTCTTTTGCGCCTGATATGGACTTGCAATGTTTTCTGGACATGCATGTAGTATTGTCCAGTTACTGATGTGTGTGCAGGTAGAACATGCTGATAAACCACTCCATGAATATCAAAGAATGAGATGACCATAACTTTCCCAGCAGAAGCAACCGCTTTTGCTTTTTGGGGGAGTTGGTGATGAAGAATATTTCCACACTGAGCTTTGCTGTTTGCTCTCAGGATCAAAATGATGTAGCCAAGTTTCATCAGCAGTGATTACGTTTGAAAGAAACTCCAGATCTTTCTCTAACTTCAACTTTAACTGCATGTTACCTCCATTGTAGCGGTAGGCGATACTGAACTTGTCTGAACTTGCCTTTTTCTCTCAGGGTCATTTATTTTATATAGATAATATAAATATATTTTATATATAATATATATAAAATTATAAATCTTAAATCATTTATTGAAGTTATTTGTCTAAGCTGAGCGGTCATGCGTTAAGGCCTGTGACTCGCATTCAGGAGTTCCTGTGTTCAATTCGATAGCCGATCAGTAAGTTCAGTATCTCATCACTCCGCTTCCAGTCCAGTTCAGCCTCATGCAATTTATTAATTAATAATCAAGAATGTTCGTCAATTCTCTTCGGAGTTTATTATACTTTTTCAGATTCCCTGTTATGCTTCCACAGAAAGTTACGTATTCTGAATACGTTCACACGGCTGTTACACAAAATTGATGCACTACGGTCGGTGTTTACCTATGGGTCATAAATGCAAGTTTTATTTCCTATATTACCTTAGGCTGGCAGATATTTCCAACATTCTTTAAGTGCTACATTAAACTTTTGTTACTTACACTAAAGAATAAGGCACACTTAACAGAGATTTTCAGACGGAGGAACCTAATGAAGTATTCTGAAATTGTGGAACAGCCTTAGTCATAAATGAACATGTTCTACACCATTCTTTTATTGTTTTTAATTTTTATTTAGGTAGGTTCAAGTTTTTTCTAAATTTATGTTGATTCCGTAACAGTTACTTGTTATATGTAGGAATCCAGTGCTTTAATTGTCTATGAAAAGGTAATTTTTCGGGACATTTTCGTGTGTATAAATGCAAACAGCACAATTCAAAATTAACATATTAATTTTTTAATTGAATTAAGCATCTTTATGTAATGCAAAGGGAAAAAGGGTTTAGAAAAACCCGCTTTGTCAAACCAAGGTTTACGTGAAAAATGTGTTTGGTATCTCTTATTTTATAAAAAAGCTAACAAGGCCGTTAAAGACCCTGGGAGGTCGATAGGTTTTAAAAGTCCATCTTTTGTTTTTAATGCTAAAAAAATTATACAACTTCGCAGATTTAAAATTATATATATATATATAAAACATAGGTTGTCAGCTGGTATTAGAAGTCCTTTAATTCGTCAATTTAAACATGGCGGCGTAATGATACGCCCACTTCCTGAGAATGGTGCTTAATCTTTGATCGTGATTTCCCAAAACCTTGATTTTTCATACTTTAGGTGCATGTCTCTCAAAAAATATAAAAGATATTGATACAGAACTTGTAGTGGTTATTTGTCAATGTTCCTTGAACACCTTCATCTAACATTTACGAGGGCTGCTCAATAAAGAATGATCATAATTTTTACAGTAATAATTTTTCGCACTAAACTTGAATCTTATTATATTCTGTTAGCTTAATGTAAAACAAACATGCCTCAGTAGCTTCATTGTTGGTACTCTTGGCTTCCACCTGTGAGAAGCAGGCAAGTTCAGACAAGTTCAGTTTCGCCTACCACTGCATTGGAGGTAGTATGCAGTTAATATTGATGTTAGAGGAATATCTGTAGTTTCTTTCAAACCTAATCACTGCTGATGAAACTTGGCTATATCATGTTGATCCTGAGAGCAAACAGCGAAGCTCAGTGTGGATATCTCCTTCAATACCAAATTCCAAAACAGCAAAAGTGGTTGCTTCTGCTGGGAAAGTTATGGTCATCTCATTATTTGATATTCATGGAATGGATTATCAGCATATTGTACCTGCACACACATCAGTAACTTGACAACACTACATGGATGTCCGGAAAACATTGCAAGTCCGTATCAGGGCCAAAAGACCACATTTCCGATGCTGCATTAAGATAATGCGCGGTTGCATATCATCAGTGTTGTTGCCGAGTATCTTGCAAAAATCGACTTGAAGTACATCCCTCACCCTCTCTATACTCCGGGTTTCGCTCCATGTGACTTCTTTCTATTCCCTAACTTAAAGAAACGCCTTTGTGGGAGGCATTATCCATCATCAGAAGCATTGGTGAAGGCGATTTTGAAGGATCTCTCAAAAATTTTTTGCAGCATATCTTTGAAGACTGGAAGAAACGCTGGGAAAAGTGCATCGCATTCAGGGGAGACTATTTTGAGAAGTACCATCATAATTATGAAGATGAGTAAGTGTACGTTGTCAGAAAAAAATTGTGATAATTCTTTATTGAACAGCCGTCGTATATTCATGTGATTTATAAAATGGATGAAAACAAATATTCAGTCCTTGAAAATATTCCCTTTTTTACTCAAAACTGATGAATTACTTGGTGATGTTGCCTTAAAATTCTACAAGTCAAGTGCACCTGAAATATAGGGTACAAATCACACGGTGTGATTTATGCCCCTTTTTCATGGACCTATGTGAACGTAATATAAATATTATACCGTAGTTAAATGCCCACATCCTTATAAATTAATCATACCAAATTTAAATTTCTGGCAATGTTTAGTTTTCTATATATTTAAATTTTAATATTGGTAAAAATTAGCCTTGTTTGGGTAAAAATAACCTCCCAGTGCCCTTAAAGTTTAAAATTAAATATTAAATTTTCTTGGAGAAGCTGATGAAGATCTCGTTATCTGAAAGGTTATATATGTGTATATATAATTGTGAATAACTGGTAGTTTACTAAAGCAGAAAACAAAGGGAAAGGGTAGATACGTAAAAACACGTTACTTCAAATAATTCTTCCCCACCACCGCCCCGACAATGGTATGGAACTAAAGATGCCTGAGACTTCCACGTTATTGTTTCCAGGTTTTCCTTAAATTATTTT
Organism: Mantis religiosa; assembly: GCA_030765055.1. Classification (NCBI taxonomy): domain Eukaryota; kingdom Metazoa; phylum Arthropoda; class Insecta; order Mantodea; family Mantidae; genus Mantis; species Mantis religiosa. Next base: position 306,096,147 of record CM060948.1, on the reverse strand, counting down.
TGATGTCCCATTTTTTTTAAGGTATATGACGAAAAGAGATTGAAATTCATTGCTAGTCTCTGTTCCCAAGGTGAAGAGTTTAATCCCACGAACGACGAAGCACCTCTCTCGGACGTAAAAGCCATAGCATAGTTTTCTTTGGAATGATATGAAACCCGGCAAAGTCGTACATCTACTCAAAATGTTGAAGTGGATATATTGGTGAAGGTAGATTTATGCCACACGATGCGGCGACATATTTGAAGTAGGATTCGTTGTCGTGAGGTCCACGCCGAACACGCGCGAACGTTTTCGCGTTTCCTTCGGTGTGGCGACGCGTGGAGAAGCCAAACCTTACCTCGATGTAGAAGCGATGAACTCTCCTGTCTCGAGGCCGTGAAGATGATGGTCTCGAAGATTTCTGTAAATTTTCCTTCCGGTAGCTGCGGCGAGCGATGAGATGTGAAACCTCAATGTCGTGGTATCGATTCAAAAGGGATTATGCGTTTGGGCAACTATGAAATAAAATTATGAACACCATTTCACTTTACATGTATTTAATTCTCGACATCTTTTGCTTCACAAGCGACTTTTTCATTGGTATAGCACTTTAATAACTTTTAATTTTCTCCTTCGCTTTGCGAATGATGCAACGGTTTTCCACTTAAGTTATTTCTAGTCGCGTATTCAGCGTATATTTTAATCGTTTATTACACGTTAATGAACGGTAAACTCCACTAACTTCCTGTAGTTTTCAAGAGCCTTTACAAAAGAAGAAGAAGAAGAAGAAGAAGAAGAAGAAGAAGAAGAAGAAGAAGAAGAAGAAGAAGAAGAAGAAGAAGAAGAAGAAGAAGAAGAAGAAGAAGAAGAAGAAGAAGAAGAAGAAGAAGAAGAAGAAGAAGAAGAAGAAGAAGAAGAAGAAGAAGAAGAAGAAGAAGAAGAAGAAGAAGAAGAAGAAGAAGAAGAAGAAGAAGAAGAAGAAGAAGAAGAAGAAGAAGAAGAAGAAGAAGAAGAAGAAGAAGAAGAAGAAGAAGAAGAAGAAGAAGAAGAAGAAGAAGAAGAAGAAGAAGAAGAAGAAGAAGAAGAAGAAGAAGAAGAAGAAGAAGAAGAAGAAGAAGAAGAAGAAGAAGAAGAAGAAGAAGAAGAAGAAGAAGAAGAAGAAGAAGAAGAAGAAGAAGAAGAAGAAGAAGAAGAAGAAGAAGAAGAAGAAGAAGAAGAAGAAGAAGAAGAAGAAGAAGAAGAAGAAGAAGAAGAAGAAGAAGAAGAAAACACGTCTGTGCGCTTCGAGATTAAAAGCAAGAAGAAGCAAGAAATTTAAGTATAAAATTATTGGTTCTTTTCTGTTTTGTTGCTAGGTTACCGAAATACTAAATTTTGATTGGTCCGATGTCACAGTTTGTATAGATTTAGTTTCCGGAATTTTCTGAATTTGGGATTTTAATAAACCTAAGCATTCGTTGCATCATCTACATGGCCTGCCTGGTTATTGATTTACATTGAATATCAGATGGTCATGTTTACTTTATATGTCCATATATGTAATTTTAAAATATATTTACAGACCAATATGCAATATCAGCTTTAATGGATAAGTATTTCTGCAAGCGTTTCTCTCGCCAAACATGAATTATAGAAAAGTATAACATTTTCTAAAACTGTTTTGCACCTTCTAAGATATAGAAGCAGAGGAAGCATTTCTTCTGAACCAAACGACATATGACAAGGTACTTGAACACCTTTTCATCTTTTAACAGCGATTAATTGTTATGAAATCAGGTAAGCCTCGAGTTAATAAAGCTTATTGTGAAACAACGTTAGGTTCAGAATATGAGTGCATCTGAATGTGGAAACCACTAACTTCACTTACTATCACTAGCTGCAGGGCAGAGGTGGGGAAAAACCGCTACGTATGATAATGAACGTCGTGGAACTTTTGCTGTGGCATAGTTTATTATTCAATTAGTAACATATGGTTACCAATTATAAATTAATATTTAACTTTTAATCATTTCTCCGTTGCTTTATTACTCACTTTGATACCCATAATGAAAATATGAATTAAAGATGATGGACAAAGCGAAGCACTTAAAAGTTTTCCGCAGCTGTATAAATTGCTCGGTGAAATACTGAACCCGAAACTGTTGGTTAATGATCAGTCTATTTGTCGCTATAAAAAGTATGAGCGCTCTTACATATGCCAAAACCGCGGGCAAAGCGAAATTAAAACTGTAATTAGCTATAAATACATACATTACATTTACCATCCTAAATTGCAAATCGATCTGTGTTATTTAATTAAAACGAGCTTTAAATGTGCGAAATACACAGCATGCATTGCAAAAGCACCATTTGGTATGTTATTACAAATATTTATATACTATCGCTACTAATTTCTTATTTTAATATTCATTGGGCAATTTACTTACGAGGACTGTTCAATAAAGAATGATCATAATTATTACGGTCATAATTTGTCGCAATAAAGTTCAATAATATTATATTTTGTTAGCCTAATGTGAAACAAACACGCCGTAGTAGTTTCATTGTTGGTACTCCTGGTTCGCGCCTGTGAGAACCAGGCAAATTCACACATGTTCAGTATCGCCTACCGCTGCAATTGAGGTAACATGCAGTTAAAGTTGATGTTACAGGAAGATCCGGAGTTTCTTTCAAACTAATTACTGCTGAAGAAACTTGTCTGTATCATTTTGATCCTGAGAGAAAACAGCAAAGCTCAGTGTGGAAATCTCCTTCATCACCAAACCCCCCAAAAAGCAAAAGTGGTTGCTTCTACTGGCAAAGTTATGGTCATCTAATTCTTTGATATTCATGGAAATGTTTATCAGCGTGTTGTAAATGTGTAGTGTTTAACGCCCGATATTACTACATACGGCACCGCAGGCGATGACCCTGATGATACATGAGATGAAGATGGAGCACCGGTGGAATGAGATGGCGGGAGAAACCGGGGATCCCGGAGAAAACCCGCCCCAGTGCCATGTTGTCCATCACAAATCTCACTTTGCGGTCGGCTGGGATCGAACCCGGGCTTCCTTGGTGAGAGCCAAGCGGTCTTACCACTGAGCCACGGCGCGGCCATTCAGCGTGTTGTACCACTACACACATCAATAACTGGACAATACTACAGGGATGTCCTGAAAAAACTGCAAGTCCATATCAGGCGCAAAAGAACACATTTCCGTGATGCAGGCTGGATGCTTGCACCACGATAATGCGTGGGCGCATATTACCAATGATGTCGATTATCTTACAAAAATCAACGTGAAGTACATCCCTCACCCTCCCAATTGTCCGGATTTTCCCCCACGTGACTTTTTCTATTCCGTAACTTGAAGAAACGCCTTTGTGGGATACATTCTCCAACATCAGAAGCAGTGCTGAAAGCTGCGGAGTCGAATTTGAAGGATATCTCAAAAATAGTTTGCAGCATGTCTTTGCAGACTGGCAGAAACGCTGGGACAAGTGTATCGCATTCAGGGGAGACTATTTTGAGGACCATCAAAATTATGAGGATGAGTAAAGGTACGTTGTCAAAAATAATTGTGATCATTCTTTATTGAACAGCCTTCGGAATTTGTCCAGTTTCGAAAGGTAGTAGCATTTGCTAAGGTGTTCAATTTTACTTTCTCTGCTACATATCTCTAATATCGGAAATACATGTTTTGAGGCTGCCTTGATCCGAGAAAGATATAAAGATGAAAATGTCTCGTACAATTTTGATTTGCTTATCTATACGAGTATATTTAAAATGTTCATATAAAAGATAAAACTTATATTCCTTAATTTTATGGGTATATCCTTTAATGCTTTTTATACATCTCCGAATGAAATTCCATTATTCTGTGAGACATTGAATTCAAGACATCAATCCTTTCCTCACTTATGTAGCCACCGCTTCTGCTGCCGCAAGGCTAGGCTATAGAACTTATTTCCCACAAAAATCGTACTATCTGGCTCTAGGTTTTTCTTTTTTGTAATGTTACATAATTTCAGTGTTCTAGATCCACTGATATTTCGTATTGCATTGCCTTCGAATCTGTAAATGTTGAAATTTTTTGCATTTGAATATTCCGGATGTGAATTTTGAGATACCTGGTTTTGTCTTTATAAGGGTTGAGGAGGAAGGAGGAAGACGCTCAATCTCCGGGAAATATTATTTAGTAATATTTAACTAATTTTGGTTTCCTGCAGTCATAATGTGGTTCTATTATTGCCTCAAACTGTTGGCGTCTAGCACAATATAACACACTTCTTTCCTGCACACGTTAGAATAGAATGATACAACATACTTAGACGTGCTGATAATGTTATAATAATGTACTGTACTCATTTTAAGGCTTCTTAGCATTTGATTATTCACAATGTTTTTTTTTCTTTTTTAATTTATTTAAGGTCGCTTTAACTTCCTGGGTCATATCGCGACCAGTTTTACAAAATAATACAATTAGTAACATATATAAAAATTTATATTAAACATACAGGTTTAGAGTCCAACACACACATTAATAAAATTAATTATGAAAACAATTTACATTAAATACAGATAACTGAAAACAAAGACAAGAACATACTCATATAAGTTAACAACAGTATTTTGCAAAAAAAAAAAAAAAAAAAAAAAAAAAAAAAAAAAAAAAAAAAAAAAATCATGATATTTACACCATTGTGTAGATTATGAATTGATTAAAGTATACTGTATATAATTTATATTAATTTCCAAATGTCTATATCCTTTAGGTAAATAAACAGCAGTGTGGAGTTATCCTGTGGGATTCCGTGTTGTTTTCTGTTTCTTTTGTATTCATTGCATTCTATGAGAAGGTGGTAAATAGTAAGGTTTTTATTACATCCTTTACACGTAAACTGCGGCTGTCTTGAGAGAAGATATGAAGGAGTGTGGCAGTAGTGACCAATTCGTAGTCGGGTGAAAATGACTTGTTCCTTTCTATTTAGTTCATCTACTAGCTTTTTGTTGGCGAGGTAGATACAGATTCTGGAGTTCGATATTCGAGATACGAAATCGAATGTTGCTGGCGTTGGTTAGGTTACCTATTGCTGTTACATATTCTTTAACTGTCATGCCATCGTGGGCTTCGATTATTATGACTTGTTCTTTACTGGGTCCCATTTGGGTTATAGCTGAACTACTAGGGGCAGAGTTATACATTATGGTGTTGTTCACATTGGTTTTTCCATCATCTTCTTTTGGTAGGCCTGTGGCCGCCATAGAAGAGCAAAGCTGTTGATTGTATGTGAATATTGATGCGCAGTTGTTTAATCGACAACTGGCATTTGTTTTCACTAACCTCAGCCCTAACGCTGATGAAACATTAATGAATATCTACTGAAATATGATTATAACAAGGTTACCTTTATTTACACAGCAACTGCAGTAAACGTTCTTGTATAATTGGTAAAATAACTGCATATAACACTGTAATTCCTTAAATATAACCTTCAGAACGGCATCAATACAAATTCTGTTAAGCCAAGGCCGCGACATTCACTTGTTCTTCATTAACACTGTTATTCTCCGATCTCAACAGTGTTTCTCATTGTATACTAAACAATCGAATGTTTGTGCATTACGAGCTCTAAAAAGTCAAGGGTCTTATCACTCTGATTGAGCAACTCTCATTGTAATCCAAACTGTCGGCTCAAATTCAGTTGAATTTAACATGTTTAATCCTCAGCACATTATTTAGACAATTAATTGGCAATTTTTGTACGCTTTCCAGTATACTAAGCAGAGAAACAAAAGTACAAGATCACTGAACACTTCTCTTATTCTGCTTCTGTATACTGCTTGCAAAGTTTCCTTAAAATATACAGAAATGTTCCCAGGGCTTATTTATGGGAAGGAAAATGTGTGTACTGCATATAGTCATCAGCTTTAATATAATGGAATATGGAGCATAAATCTTGCTGTAACAGAGTTAACGATATTTTGTTGACAGCTACATATATACACCTCTTAGCAAGGCCGTCATTAAGACTGATACATGGCGATGTGTTAGGTTTATGGAGGAACCCATTCGTGCAAGACAGATCTTGTCAGGTGGAAAATTAAAACAAATGCGCCGCGGAGGCTTGCCTGCACGTGGCAGGGAAATTCGTGCAGGATGTGGCCCCCATGCGTACCTCTTTATCATGTTCGGCATGCGTTTGCAGGTTTTAGTTCCCCACCCCCTTCTTTTTTGCGTAAGATTTATGGCTTGTTTCATATGCCAAGAGCGAGTGTGAGAGAGCAGGTCGATATCCTTCCGCCTTGTATGTTCTTGTACCAACACAAAATGCACACACACTTGCATTTTGACGTATTAGCCTGCGTGAAAGGAATAACATACCATTATTTCAAGGAAAGCAAGTGGTCGAAGGGAGGGAAGATTTATAAGGAGTTAAGAGTTATAAGATGTTCAAATGAATTATATTGCATTCAGGACAGAGGTATTTCAATAAAAATATAGGTCACTTAAATATACGCTAAAGCAAAATAAAAGTTTGTGTGTGGCATTTACATGCCTCTCTCCACCCATCGTCACTTATTTGTATACGATGTCTACAACCTGCTCTTGAAAAAGCTCATTCTTCTGCTTCATGCCATTAAATATAAGAGCTTGAATAAATAATTTCAGTACACAGTTCACTACAGCTATAAAGCGAACAGCTACAGTCAAAGGCTTAAAAGCTGCCCTCTTTTTTCTGTCTTCTTTCCAGGACTTCGCCAGAAGCAGCTAAATAGCGTCAACACTTTAATGCAAGAAACTACTGAAACATTTAAATCAATAATAACATATATATCGGGAGTGTTGATGCTAGAATGAAAGTTATGTTGAATAAATCATAGGATTTAAAAGCATCCACATTTCATTTATCGTATTTTTATCTGTCTGTTAGTATTTTCCGGTGTCACAGAAAAATAAAAGAATTCTCTCCATCGAAGGGCACCTCACAGGCTATTCCTATACAATTCACACACAGACTGTATCTTAAATGTATGATATTTCAATCAAAATCAATGAGTTATGCAGGAGAAAGTAAAAAGAAACAGAAAAATTGGCATGTAAAGGCTAGTGTGAGGGACGGATTTTATTGTAATCTAAAATATCCCTGTCGTGTCATTGTAGGATACGGAACTGATTTACTACTTTTAATATTTACCTGATACTGGTATTTATATGTGCTATGCGTTCACAGACCACAGACACAGGTGGATCTTCTTCTCAAAATGATTTTGGTCTCAGGGTGCCTTAAACCATGTATATGAGGTGAAATCTCTACCATCCGTTTTTCGAGACCACTGTAGCACCTGTATCCACTGGTTAATTGGTAAACAAAGCAGAGGACCGTGTGCTTCAATTTAATCTCTTACAATTAATAACATTGCTATTAACAGTACATGAAACACTATTTAAAACAGCGCACATGTGAAACTTAATGCAATCACAGTGATAAATATAAGCGAAACATTAGCAGAGAAGCTTGTCTTATGTTAGAGTCAACATGAAAACTTCAATGCCATGACCGGTATATGAACCACGGATCTCCTGGTTTCCGTCCAGTCGCTCTTAACCTTTGAGCTACCATGGCCAACGTGCCATCCTGACATTAAATTCTCCAGTTGACTCGTATATTTCCCCGGTAGACCACTAGGGCTCTCGCATCCGAGATACACTATTTGTGGCGACTTACTATCGTAAGCACTTAAGTCTCAGGCTTCATCATTTAACTCTCATCATTCTAGTTAATTGATGCAAATTAATCATTTCTCCGCCCTAGCCGTATATAGAGATAGAGTCCACATGAAAAATTCAATGCAATGGCCGGGATTTGAACCACGGATCTCCTGGTTTCCGTCCTGTCGCTCTTAATCTTTGAGCTACCATAGCCAAAGTGCCGTCCTGACATTAAATTCTCCAGTTGACTCGTAATTTCCCCGGTAGACCACTAGGGCCTCTCGCCTCCGAGATACATCAAAATCGCTAGCCTACATACGGCTAGTGTGAAGAAATGATTAATTTCCATTAATTAACTAAAATAATAAGAGTTAAATGATGAAGGCTGGGACTCAAGTACTTACAAATAGTAAGTTGCCACAAATGGGGTATGTCGGATGCGAGAGCCCCCAGTGGTCTACCGGGGAAATATACGAGTCAACTGGAGAAGTTAATGTCAGGACGGCACGTTGGCCATGGTAGCTAAAAGGTTAAGAGGACTGGATAGAAAGCAGAAGATCCTTGGTTAAAATCCCGGTCATGTCCTTGAATTTTTCATGTTGACTCTATCATCAGAAACCTTAGACTATATACGGCTAGTGTAGCGAAATGATTAATTTCGATCAATTAACTAAGATAATTGTCTTACTGCACATGATCACTTGGCCATAAATTTTCCTTACAACGCAGAAACAGAAGTCTGTAAACCTTATGCTGTGTCCACGTCAATCTTCAGATACAGTGACAGAGCGATTTTCCATGAACCCTATCTGCGGTCATCTTGGTATTTCTGATAAGAGTGTCCGTCGTGGTGGTCGACTCGCTATCTTTGTGTAACATACGGACGAGAAACCTCTGCCACATCTATAAAAATAGCAACAAAACCAACTCTGCTGATGGTCGCTGCTGTTTCTAGTGTTTGAAGTACTTTAACTCGGTACCTAGCTCTAGTTCATTTTAATACATATATGCTAACGTGAGAAAAATGTTGCACATTCTCCTACATCGGAATAATGAATTGCCCTTCAGTCTGAATTCACCCATAGTCAGAGAATCATAAGTTCATGTGGCCGATCTGTAAAGCAAACCAGAGACACAAAAACGAACCACTGAACGAGGTTGCAAACAATGTCAGATAAGGTTGTGTCCTGAATATAACCTCTGTGAAAGAGACTCGCTGAGATTGACCCAAAAGGAAACTGCTGAATCAGTGATTCAGTTTTCTAGAAGAAGGGGTGAAGGATTACACTTAGCAACATGAAGTATACCTCCGCGAAGATAATAAGTGGTTTAGTCAATTTTCAAACGTGTTCCTCTAGTTCATAATCTTCTTCTTTTACACGGTTTAGACCGCCTGGCGAAACCGTCAGTCCATCTTCTGCGAAGCCGTCCAAATTTACGTGTTCCTCTTGGGTCATATAGAAAAGTTCTCGGACTTTTCGAGCTGACGTCAAGCAGGACACATCGCAAGGAGGAGAAGGAAGAGAACATGAAGCCACCGAGCAGCGCAGCTTCCCACTGCTGTTGAAGAAGCTGACCACATCAAAGCAGTTGCAACTGCTGGATCGGCTTGTCATTCTCGATGCTAAAGGCCAAAGACTAGCTGACTAATCAGCAACCAGTTGTTTAATTGTTGGGAAACTGGTTCGCTTGCCTACGGTCTCTGACTGGAACTTAAGGCGCCTTCTAATTGGGGGAAAACTGGTTCGCTAGCCTACGGTCTGTGACTGGAACTTAAGGCGCCTTCAGTTTTCATGCTTTTCAACACCCATTAGCTACCCTTTCTCTCCTTCTATCCTATCTTCCCCTTTTCTGTCTAGTATTAAGCCCCTCGTTAGGTAGTGGATAAGCTCTGTTTTACTCTTCTTGCTTCTCGCTTCTTGCTTGCTCTCTTGCTCGCGTCGTGATTCCCTTTTTACGACTAGCGGTGTACGCGCTTAGATTGTTCGCGCAGTCTGTTAATACAAATGAACTGATAGGCAGTCAGTGTGGAAATAAAGAGCCTGCAAAAACAGATGAAGATAGCGCGAGATAAAAGAGTTACTGACCAGATAAGTGAGGTAATTGGAACATTCTGGTGACGTCTTGATTTCTTTATAGAACTTTCGATGTCTTGTTTATTCCAGAATTATCTAGTGACTGTTACAGCATTCTCTAGAATTTATCAATGAGATATTTAAGGGGGCGACGACTCACCAAGGGTCGTTCTTCTCCCATACGTGGAGGACGAAATTAGGCGCCGGGCGACAAAATTTTACGCTCAAATTCCAATTCACAGAAGCGCCCTGGTTCGGTCTCTAGGAGATTACGACGCTAAGAGACGCCACTTCAGGCTTTACCGGGTACCCCGTTTGGCATGCGGGCACCCGAGGTAACAAAGAAGTTAATCCAAAAATCTCCTAATGAGCTGTTTGGCTACAAAATTTACCCCACTTTATAGCAAAAATAAAACACCAGGGTGTAAACAAAAAAGTGGTTTGGCATCCTGTGCAAGATAAAAAGGAGTAAACACCTACCTTAAAAATTTCCTCAATAAAATAATCCCACCTCATCCTGTAACCATCAAAATTATTAACCTGCGGTCAGACACAAAACCTGGGTGGGTACGCAGCAAAAACCTTCTGGCTCTTAACAGCCTACCAGTATCGACATGTACTTGGACAAGGGTCGTGAGCTGTGAACAGATGCTGTGACAGGAGAGTTGTAAAACAAGAGTCAGTCGTGAGCAGTAAACAGCTGTTCAGTTTTGTTGTAAATGGAGCTGATGTAATCAGAACGCTCTTTGTTACTGTCATCGACTTTGGTAGACTGTGTGTATGTTACGTAATGCTGTTACGCGAGAACTGGACAGTATACTTCTACGAAAATAAAGAACATTTAAATGTCTGCATATTCGACTATCAATTCTACGAACCCACGAAGTCACAGTATTTATCCAACTGCTTATATTCATTTGTTAACTTATTTGTATAGCTTCAGTTTCCTTTCATCCGAACCAGAATGACCAAAAGGAGGCTCAAGAAGCAATCACCAAGTGGGATGCAAGTCACCAGAAAGCGGTTGTCAAGACCCAGCTAAATTTTGGCACTACTAGTGCACCAACCATCCTCACTTGTTTCTAGCCTGTCTGCCTCCCGGACCAATACCCAACCTACCTCTAGCGCTTCACATCCATCTCCGAGCCCAGTCCTCTCCAACACCCCTGTCACCCAAGCCACCCGTGACAAAACCCTTCCCCCGTCCAAATCATCCTCTACTATTTCAACCATCGGCCGCCTACCCCGTAATACTCCGCCTCTTTCACAGTGTCTGTCGCATCTCCCGAGGCCTTCCTCAACCGCTTCATGCTCCGCTAACCCCGTCCTACCTCCCACATAAAACACCAACCCGCCCTCTTTCTCTGCACCAATCTCCTACTCCCAAGCCCTTACCTCCCGTCTCCAAGTACCCATCTACGCATCCAAGCAGTATGTTTCTCGTTTCCAAACCCAGACCGACTTCGACTGAGAGCAACCCAATAACGGCTACGTAGTGACCAGGATTCCAGTCTCCCAAGTCTTTATGATCAGGACACGATCTGCCTTTGACTACGTGAGGATGTGCACCCTCCTCAGAGTGCGCCACATTATCCACCAGAGCACCAGTCAGAAAGGGGACCGCTGAACATTCAGAGCCGTGTTGAAGCACGTTTACTATGATGGAGAGTTGGAGGCAATTAAGGCCGAACTACAGGCCGCGCACTGCTCATTGTTGAGAGTCGTGCAGATCAGTCACTTTTACTCCGCCTAAACACCTCTGCCATTTAACATGGTGACTTGTGACAACAGACGACCTGTACCGTCTTAAACTACTCCAGACAGTGTTCCATTTTGAGGCGAAGGTGGAGCCGTACAGACGACCCATAATCCCCGTTCAGTGCAGTCGGTGCCAGCAACTCCGGCATGTGGAGGGATGTGAGTTGCTCAAATTGCGCTGCTGCCCATGGCTGTGGCTGTGACGTGGCTGTGACGTGCTGCCCCACAGGAGAAGTGCGCTCTCGGCCTTGGTGTGGGCCTCGGGGCCAGGTACAGGGATTGTCCCAAGTACCAAAGAAAAGCTGCTGCAGCGCGCAACCTAGAAGGGGTTAACGGACGTTCGGCTGGTGATTCGGGGACTCAGGGAGCTCAGGAAGCTGCTGTGGCGCGGGCGCCTTTCGCGGCTGTGACCCTGTCGCGGTGGAGGGTGGCTGTACTGGGTGACAGGTCAATACCTCGGGAGCCAGCCCAGAAGTCTAGGGAGCGATAGAAAAAAGGAACCCCAAAACTCCCAACGCGCTTCTAACCCCAGATAGCATAACACGAGAGGATTCCTTACCAGGGGAAAATGTACCACCAGGAACTAAGCATTGGGATAGACGAATGGACTTTAAGGTGACGCGGCTACACATCCTCAAAACCCTATTGCGTGCGGCTTAGTTGGAGGCCCGCTCCATTGTGGTAACATACAGAGCCTTTATCCAGCTGCTTATCACACCACGCTTTTTCTGAGTAACCCAGGACTTCTCAAACTACTGATGCGGGGTGCTAGAGGACTGAGACAGAAAAAGACTGAACTAACCTCCTTCCTTACATATAACACCTTTTACATTGCACTAATTACAGAAACACACCTTACAAATAAGGATAGATTTAGTATACCGGGATACGCCACTCACTCAACCGACAGCATATGGCGGCGTCATGGCCATAACAAATAGAAAACAACATATTGCATAACATCGCTCAAGCACCTCAACTACAAATTCTCGAAACCAACAGTATTCTGATAACCTTTGACAACAGTCGAACAGTCATAACTGCGGCATATGCCCCCCACGGGACCCCAAACTCAGCAGATATTCTAAACATAATGCAACAAAATGACAAAGTACTGATCACAGGGATCTCAACGCAAAACACCTAATCTGGGACTGCAATGAGGCAAACCCTGCAGGAAATGCTTTACTAAGACTAGAAAATCGAACCGACCTTATAATCTATGCACCGGAAGAACAAACTTCCCTATCCTTCAACAGAAAATATAGAGCTGACATACTTGGCATAGCACTGTCCATTAACCTTACCCGAAGGCTTCACCTTCAAGTCAAGAATACGCTGTCATCAGATCACATTCTCCTTTTAATCACACTAGAAGGTAATGTGCCTACAGTTCTGCCAATTAAGCGCCCAAAGTTAAACAAATAGGACCGGAAGGAGTTTTCTGACAATATAAGCAAGAACCTCCAAACAATTCCACTTAATTCAAACGAAAAAAGCAGTACTGTATCTAGAGCAGGCAAAACAAACTGCAACCGCAACATCAGTGCCCACAAGCCAACCCAAAGGGACTTTTACACAGCTCCCTAAGGATATAACCTCTATAATAGCAGAAAGCAATACAGCCAGACGAAGATGGCAGAAGTCAAGACACGTAGTGGACCAAGAAAACAGACACTAATACAGAAAAAATCTCAAACCACAATTCGAACCAATGGCAGCATACACTTGAGAATCTCAACTACGAAAGAGATTCAGTGTGGAATGTAGCCTACCGTCTGGTACGCGACAGCGTACAAATTCCGCCCATACACCGCAAATAAAGCATAGCCAGAACTCACCAATAAAAAGCAGATCCAATAGCCGATGCGCTGCAAGAAACCCTAACTCCGATTGCCAGTATGTCCTGCCCGCAATTCGCGGTGGAGACGGAACCGGAAACAAGGGACTACAAAGAATTAACAACACAAAATAAAGTCAGACGTACAAGTCCCAGTGAAATTAAATGGATAAATAATTGAGCATTTCCCCATGCAAAAAGCGCCGGGACCCGATGGAATCCCAACCGTAGTACTTGCCAACTAACCGGAATACGCGATAATGCTACTAGCCGATATAGTGAATTACACTCTCGAAGTAGGATACTACCACAACAAATAGAAGATTGTTACCGTGGTACACTTCCAAAAGAAGGAAAAGATCCCTCAAATCCGCTAAACTACAGAAAATCAGTATTTTAAACGTTCTCGGTAAACTTCTCAAAAATGTTATACTAATCTCACTGAACAGTCAGTTAATCAAACAAAACATTACAATCCCAGAGAATTTTGGATTTAGAGCCAAGTTGCCCACAACAGTGCAACTACTCAGAGCCATCGAGCACATAACTCCCGGATTTAACATACTTAAATCAACATGGGCACTCTTGCTCGGTGCAGAAGGAGCACTTGCCAGAGTGTGGCACGCAGGATTGCTAAATAAAACTTAAAACATTGAACATACAAGGCATACTGTCGCGAACCCGTATCTACGATCGCGCGGCTTGTTTACACAAAAGGAACTAATAGGCGGGCAGTGTGAAAACAAAGGCCAGGTAGACAGGAATAGCATGCCAATAAGGGTCAGCCGAGGCAAACAGACTGAGATAAATGGAAATTTCTGGACTGATAGGGACTGTTCGGATTCTGGTTTATTTTCAAATAATCGAGAAATTATCAGGAGGTATTTAAGGAAGTGGCAGTAGTAAAACAGTGAGTTGCAAGTTGTGGAACAAGAGTTGTTGTTGGAAGACATGTAACAAGAGTCAGTTGTGTGTAACGATTGTATTATTGGAATGAGAGCTGATCACGACGTCTGTTATTCTCATCGGTCTTGGTAGATTGTGGTTCTGTATATGTGATGTAATGTTACGTGAGAATTGAACAGTGCATTGCTGCGGAAGTAAAGAACATTTAGAATTTCGGCAAATTGGATTTTTAATTCTACGAACCCACAAAGTCACAATTCGTGTCAGGAAGCGGGACGACGACAACATCGCCAAGAAGATGGAAGAAGTGAAGACCGAATTAACAACGAAGACGGAAGCTGCAAATAGCAACTTGGGCGCGACGATGACGCGAAGATGACGGATACCAGGAAGAGTAGCCGGAGGAACGAGTAATGACCGGTGTGGCAAGGAGCACGTCGGCGTCATCACCACCTTCCCCTCGAGTGACACTGAGCGCCGTCAGACGACGTATGGATGACAGCCTCATCGCGGACGGTTGGGTGAGAGGGAAGCCGTGCCGGGTACTCGTAGACAACGGGGCAGCCGTAACCATCATCAGAACTGACGTGGCCAAGCGTTTGCCGTGGAGGAAACCAAGCCAATCATACCAGCTAGTGACGGCATCGGGCGATACCTTGCCCGTGGAGAGGGAGGCTCTGCTGCAGTTTATCTTGGGTCGGAGTGCCGTGCGTCTTTGCGTGTTGGTCGCGGAGGTGGCTGAGAAGGTGATACTGGGATTGGATGCCCTCAGAAGCCACGAGGTGACGGTCGACGATGGCAGGAAGTTCCTGCGGCTCAATGGAGAAGAGGTCATACTCCGGCAACCCGAAGAACGCCTTGGAATCTGCAGGGTTATCTTCAAGGAAAACGAGGATCCCCGCGAGAAAGAAGGTGGTGGTGATGACGGCATGACTGGAAGGACAGCGAATGAAGAACATTGTTGCCGTGCCGAGAGGTGCCAGTGAGGCTGCTTAACCTAGCGGACATCGATCACGACGTCCAAGCCGGAACGGAGATGGGGGCGTGCGAGCCCGTGGTCATCGTGACAGCAATCGACAAGGCACAGGAGCCGGTGCCAACGCAACACATGGGGAACCGGCTGGAAGGCTTACTGGAGAGGGCGTCCGATCACCTGACCGCAGAACAGGTCGAGAAGTTGCGACAACTGCTGAGACGATACCAGCGCGTTTTCGCCAAAACAGAGAACTACTGGGTCACCCGGCGAGATTTACTGGCGGTAGTAAAAGCCTTGGAGCACTTCCACTGATACCTATACAGTCAGCCATTCCACCTAAGGACTCACCACTCCGCCCTAAACTGGTCACCGAGCGTTAGAATCCTGGAAGGCCAGACAGCATGTTGGGCTCCGAGGCGAAGTTGTACTCCTGCAGCCTGTCCCATTTCTTATCCCATGTTTTTCTCCTGTAATTGTTTAACTCCTTACATTCTATCAGGTAATGAGCAACGCTCTCTTCGTCTTCACATAATTCACATAACCTATCTGATTACTTCTCAACCCTTTTAAGTATAATATTCCTACTCTCATCCATGCTATGTCATCTCTGCCAGGTTTGCCACATTGAGCTATATATTTTTACCTATCCCACTCTGACTTTAATTGCTTATAGAATTTCAACGATTTATTTTCTTCTATACTTTCCCATATCCCTTACATATCTATGTCTTGTACTCTAGTTCTCACTTCCTCACAGAAACCCCTATAATTTATCTCCTCTGCTCTCCATAGATATCCCATGCCTAACTTTTATATCACTCTTTCGAATTCCGACCACCAACTATTTGTATTTTTTATGCTTTTGTGTTTCTTCATGCATATATTCAATTATTGCCCTTTCTGCCCTTTAATACACTTATATTAGAATTTCATTATTCTCTCTATTATTATTCCCCTCCTTTTTGTATTACCTAATTCTAGTAATGCCACCCCTCTTGGTGCTGATTTTGGCAGTCCTAGTAGTTCATTGCAAAGCAATCCATACATCTGGTCTAATTGTGTTCCTATCTCTGATGTGCCCCATACCTCCTGTGCATACATTGTTCTGGCTTCAACGACCGCTTCATACATTCCTTCTAACTATCTAACTGACATTTCCAGTTTATGTTTACATATTCTTACCCCTGACATTGCCGCCCTGCCATTAACTATCGCCTTTCTGGCTTGTGCAGCCCATCCTCAACCCTTAAACATCATTGCACCGAAATAGTCATACTGGTTTACCACTTCTAACTTTCGATCTCCTATCAACCATTCCTCTCCTTTCCTAAGTATCGATCCCCCTTTGAATACTAATATGTTTTTACTTTTTACCCTTAGTACACAGTCAGCACACAAAACCTAAGAATTGCCTCATTTTTTTTGTAGACCTATTACGGAAATTAAATCGTCCGCGTAGTATAAACCAGGGATCCCTTTGTATATTATTAGTGGGCAATGGGCATTGCTTTCCTTAACTCTCTCTATTATGTCATCTATAAATACATTCAATAGTATAGGACTCAATTTGCACCCCTGTCTTGAGCCTAACTTCTGTTCGACCTTTTCAAATAATACATTCAACCCACATCTTATTCTTAACTTCACCCTAGAATAAATTTTATCAGTTTCGCTGATAAAACTCTCCCTCACCTCTTTTCTTGTTAATTGCCATTTTAAAGCGCCCCCCCCCTGTTTGTCGTATCGAAAACTTTCTCATAATCTACAAAAAAAAAACATACACAATCTCCCCCTTTTTCTACTTAAGTATTGATCAATTAACGTCTTGATTATAAGTATATTATCTATAATTTTGCTTTTTCTCCTAAATTCTGCTTGAAATTCAGATATTTTCTTTTCTTTTCCGCCTAATCCATTACTGTGTCCGCTAGTATGCCCGTATACATTTTCGCAATTATAGATAGTAAGCTTAACCCCCTGCAATTCTCTGGCCTATTCACACTCCCCTTTCCTTTAAGTATTGGTACATTCACACTTGTCTTCCAGTAGTTAGGAAATTTCCTACTATCTTTCAACTTATTAAATAAAATAGTTATATTCTTTAGTCCACTTGGTGTTTCCCTATGTCTCTTCCAAAACTCCCCTGGGATTGCAACCATGCCCACTGCTTTACCGCCCTTTTAGCTTCTTATTTGTTGAAAAACTTCCGTTTGAGTAATTTCTTTGTCTAGTATCTTATCGTCCATCCTCAGGTTGTCCAGCTGTTTATTATCTCTATTTATCCACGCCTTTTCTGCAACTAGGTCTTTAAAGCACTTCAGCCATTCCTGTGATGTTATCTCATTTTTCACCCCCTTCTGTTTACTCTTTTCACTCACCATACTCCATATTTTATATTATTTTTGTTGTATGACATCCTTCATTTTCTTTCGAATGTTATCCTGCCACTCTTTCTTTTTTGATCTAATAATTTCTTGTACGCTTCTCTACTTCTTACCATAATCAACCTATCTCTACGCTTCCCCATTCTTCTCCAAGAAGCAAGGCTTTTAAACACTTCCATTCTTGCACTACTTCAGTCGTCATCAAACCAACCATTACTTATTCGCTTCATTTTCACTTCTACTTTGATTTTTAGTCCTGCCCTTGTAACTATTAGTTTCATTAGCTCTAAGCCTCTTTCTACGTCGTTCTCATTCAATGCACCTTCTATGCCTATTCTTATTATTTTTTATGTTTCTGAGTTTATTTCAGTTGGTAATTCCTCCTTCATTTCTTCCCACAATCTAAATGCATTTACTAATTTAAGCTCACCTTTCTCCTTTCTATCGCTTTCTTATTCTATCAATCCTATTTGTATCCCTAACGGAAAGTAGCCACTACTCAGTATTTCGTTTGTTATTTTGAAATTACTCATTCTTTCAATGAGCTCCTCGCTACACAAGATACAGTCAAGCACACTTTGACCGTTGTTATCTGAAAATGTATATTCGCCATCCTCATCCCCTTTTACTGCCCCATTACATTTAAAAAAATTATTCAATTCAGAGAAATGGAGCAACTTTACCCCCTCTTTGTGGAGTACCTTGTCCTTGCCACTCCTTCCCATTCATGTGCTTTCTCCCTACCTATTTCAGCATCATACCTTATTGATTTAATTTTCTCTTCGCCTATTCTAGCATTGAAATCCCCCATTAAGAAGAACATTGTGCCGTAAAATTTGTATATTAGCTCCTCCATATCGTCCTCTAGTTTATTAAATGTTCTATTGTCCAAAAAGCTTGATGTTGTGAGAGGGTTATAAACTTCCCCTATTCCTAGGATATATTCTATTTCTGGGCCTTTCTTGATTATTAACTAGGTCACATTCCTATCATCCTTTATCATTTACTCTATTCTCTTACTAATGAGTAACTCTGACCTGACGAACCCTCCAACTCCTCCTGATGCTCTCCCCCTTTCTTTCCTTCTAGTAGTTCCAGTGCCTGTATAACTAAAACCTCTTAAGTGTATTAACTCATTATTTCCTATCCACGTTTCTGCAATTCCAACTATGTCTTGTCCAACTGTTATATTCTGCAACTCTCCATTAATCATCTTACTTTTCAATTCCTCAGCGTTCCAGGACATCAGCTTTAACATTTTTTGCTATCTATTTCCTGAAAAGAATGAAAGTTTGCCTTCTTTAGCCACTAATTTCTGTTGCCATGTTCCTCGCGTTGCACCGTCTCTCTCCCTCCACTTCTTGGTTGAGCACTACTGTGTTCCACTCTCCCCGCTACGGCAACTGCACGCTTTCTACCATTTCGTTTAACTAACTCTCACTCGACAACCTTAACGATTCACTTTGCTCCACCACGCGCACACTTGCCACATTCCTTGCTGCTTCCTCTCTCTTCTGTCCTATTCTTATGTGTCTGCGCTGCACTGTCTTCTTTCTTTGCGTAGGTATGTCTCTTGACCTTCCCCTGCATCTCTGGCCTCTTCTTCCTCTCCGATGGTTAACGTCCTTTCATCCCCTTCTGGCGTCTGCTTGGTCGTAATATTCCTATCTAGCGCGCGCGTTTCGGGGTGTTGACCTGCCCATATATTTTGATTTTGCAGATTCGGCGCATTCCTTTCCTGTTCTCTGTTCATTTTCTGCAGTGCAAGGCTCCAACCTTCGCCTTCCACGTAGAGTTTCAGACCTTTAACGAATGCATTTTCCTGTCAGCCTGGGCCTCCTTCATTCTTCTAATCAATTCTTTCTTCAATTCTTGCTCCGTTTTTGTATATTCTTGTTCAATAAGAATATTCGATCATTTCAGTTGATTTGTCTTCTGTAGCATTTTCCATTTCATCTTCGTCGTACCCAATTTCACTACAATCCTTCTTGGTCCCTTTCCCATTCTTCCAATCCTGTACGTGTCCACGATCTCCCATCCTGTTAATGCAATTCGCAGCTTATCTTGATAGAGCTCCTCTATCTGCTCCCAGGCCCTGTCGTCTCGATTTTCTTTCATGCTAAATACCACCAGATTTTGTTTTCTTCTTCTATACTCCGCTCTATCTATTGCATATATTCTACGGAGACATTCTCTTAGTTCTTTCTCCGTTTCAAAACTTTTCCTTTTTAACAAAACCTGCATATTCGCAAACTTTTCAGCTATATTTCCTTCAGTTCTTTGCTCCATTCCCTCCATTCTGTCTAATTTCTTCTCTAACACATCTATTTTATCCAGTTTCCCCATCATTTTCAGTATCTCCTCCAACATTCTCGTTGCCGGTCCAGGGTTTAGCTCGACTCCTACAATCACTAACAATGCCATCACTACCAAAATAGTCCATGCAGCAGCTCTCGTTCCATTATTGACGAACATTCGCCAAACATTTCTTGAAGCGAAAACGCCCGATTCTGGCCCTATATAGCTCCAGTTGCACACCCATGTTCTTCCCGAGCTTAAGCACCGCCGCGACAGGTCTTACCTCGACAACGTCTCGTCAGCAACTCTGACTTATTACATAGTGAATTAAAGATGCACATAGTACAAAAATTCATTAAGAAATCAGCTTACAATACCTACGAAAACCTAAGGAAGCACTACAACCCTCTAATAACACGCTTAGTAAACTACACCACAGAAACAAACATACACGCACGACCACTAACTCCATTCGAGAGAGCACTCACACAACACGACTATGACGACGAGGTACAGAACTTTCTAGACAACCTTCTCAGAAATAACTCACACAGACCGTTAGGCTGTAACTCCTATCACTAAACACTTCTTCTACTGACTTTTTCAGAACACTGTTCGCAACAGAGCCCATAAAGCCCTTGACAGCAGTCAAAGTGGTCCGGGAGTCTGAGGGCCTCCCACCATCGTCCAACAAGCACAGTGACAGCGGGCCACTACATATGGAATAGGACACTCTGACGACATAGCCAGGGCAAGCAACACGACGATGATGAACGGCCACGCCGGAACAGAGGGTGACCAAACGCATAGTTTGCATTAAGATATCGCAATACTAACAACTGACAAGCCCAGGAAACTAGGATATACGAGTTAAGTGGAATCAATTTCAAGCATGAATTTTGGAGGTTCCCGGGTTTCATGGTCACCACCAGAAGCGACGTTGACACGCTCGCAAGCAAATGATGCCAGCTTACTAGCATTCACGTACTATCCGGAGTGCTATGCGGGACCCGAATAAGAAGCATGCATATACACATATAAGACGCAGTATCTAATATAACTAACACGTGGAGGGGTTTTTAGTGAGTATGTCTGGCCCCTTCTGGGCACAAGGACCCTCACAGTGTTGGCTATTGCACTTGGGTCATTGCCTGTATCTGGGTTTTTCACCTCCACAATAAAAGAAAGAGGTTCTCCAAAGTACTCTTTCTTCACTCACTGTCATTAAGTGATCTGTCCATTTCTTGTTGTTGGATTTACTTTTATCTTACAATTTATAAACGTTTAATTCTTCTCTTATTTGCTCATTTCGAATTCTATCTGCTCTTGTACATCCTGTCACATTTCTCAGCAATAGCATTTCTGCTGTTTGTATTCTGCTGCTATCGTTTCATTTAATTACCCAACTTTCGCTTCCTAAAAGCAAGGATGGAACAGCCAATATTTTCTATCATTTACATTTAGAATCCTTTCTTGTTTTTTGATGTAAATCTCGTTTAATACCTTTACATACAGCCTGAAATTTGTATATTTTTGTTTTGTGTATCTTCCTCATAGGCAATGTAACCTGAAATTTATATACTTTGTTTTGTATATCTTCTTCATAGTTAATAGTGCACCGTAAATACTTAAATTGTGTTACTTGTTCCACTATTTTATATTCCAAAAAATTTTCATCCCATACCGTAAACCTGGCCAACTTTGTGACAGCAGGTGCAACTTTGTAACGTTGGTATATCACATGTTTATTTTGAGTTTGACGGTCAAGTTATTCTGCTCAAGGGGAAGTACTATTCACGTATTTGTTTCCAGGTGATACGGCCATTATTCCACTGTTGTAGAAAAGATATCTAGTATAAAGAAACGCTCCCAGCAGCCAATGTATAGTTTTGTTGTTTTGAGAGTTTGAAGGAAGTTTGTGATCCTTTATTCTGGCGAAGAAGAACTAGCTTAATCGAAAATAATAATAATGACGATATCTACGTAAATATATCATTCTGAATAAGCTATTATTTCGTTAAGTTTCTATCTTTACAAGGAATATGTTCAGAATTGCTGGATAACATTGTGACAGGAAATGGCGCTGTCACAACGTTGCCCTGCCTGTGGTAGACAAGCATTTTAATGCATCTAATTTCATTACTTATATAATTTCTTGCATTTTCAGTCTGGAGAATGCTCGGAAAAAATAGAAGGATTATTGCATCACCGGCTTAACGCAAATATGCTGATGAGACTGGCTGAAGCACTGAATAAGATACACCCTAATCAAATTTCAAAAATAAAGCATCTAAAAAGTTAGTATTATATAAATGATATCCTATGTATCATAAGTGTTATTGAAAATTATTATTAGGTAATATTAATAATAAATAGCATCAATTATTAACAAATTATTAATAGCATTAACGAATAATTACATTTTAATAGTTACAGTAACAATTACTCAAATTTATATATTACACATATAGCAATAAGTGACCTTTATTATATGTTTTAGGTATGGCATACATAGAAACACCATTTGGTTCAATCTCAAAAGGAAGAATGATAAACTACCTGGACACCCTACAGTTCTTACTCGGGAAGAAGAAGAATGCTTTGCATCCCATTGTATATTAATGTGAAACTACGGATTTCCAATCATTAGCTTTGACTTCAGGTGCATTGTCAAATCATTTTAGATGTGAACAATGCTGGACTCAGTAATGCATCTGAAAAAGAACAATGTAAAGAAAAGAAACAGAGTTGAGCCAGTTGAAACTTCCAGCAAAAGTGGTGATGACGGCATGGCCAACGCAAATTCTGATGACAGCTGGGAAGAAGAAATTAATTCTGACATAAAAGACAGTCCTTCAATCAGAAAAGAGCACAAAATTGTTGGCAATGTTTTCGTTGTTGTTTTCGAGAATTCCTCCTATCCAGGAAAAATAACTAGGAACAGTAAAAGTAAGGTTGTAATAAATGTCATGGAATCTGTGGGTAAGACTTGGAGGTGGCCTGAAATTAAATATGAGATATGGTTAGAAAATGCTGAAATTATATATAAAATAGATATTCCTAGATAGGCTGGAAAACAAATTTTTGAGGTGCCAGAACTTTCTAGTATTAGTGAAAATTGATGTGCACTGTACTGTTTTCTAACAGAAACATTCATTCTTTATTTGTCTCGTATTAATGTTTGCATTTTTGTTGTATTTCTCTGTTTTGGATGAATAAGATCCATTTACATGTTTCCAGACTTACATGTTTATAATAATTTATTTAATTATTTACCCACTATCCCGGTGTCCTAAAGCAGTCCTTTTATAAGTGCATCTTTGTGACACAAACAAAAATACTGTGCCATTGTGGGTTCGTGAAATTAAAAGTCCAATTACACAAACTAAAAATGTTCTTTATTTCCACCGAATTACAGTTGGAACACCTGCCGATTACACAGAATTACGAAGCGCACACAATTATAATTCGCCAGTTCGTCTGTCACAGGTCCACTCTACACTCACAATTACGTACAACTCCTCTGATACACGTACACAGTCTTCCAGTCCGTTCACTTGCTCGTCCCTCCTCACGGCTGCTCGCCAAGAACTGAACTGAACTCTTGGTCGCATCGTGCTTCTATTTATAGGTGGCTAAATGGTTCTAGAGAATTCCTTACCATGGAGAGGGAAGGTATTCCGGAGCATTCGCGTTTTTTCAGGCGGCAGGTGTAGGGGGAAACAAAGATTCAGCCACCCCCATGGTTTCCCCTCTCTCCAACCTGTTACGCCTCCGCAGGCGCCAGCAGACCGGCGAGGGTGCGACCCGATGCTAAACGCACCCCTCGACCGGCCACCCTCTCCGGCAGCCGACCGCAAGTACGCCGATTGGGTAACAATACTGAGGTAGAATACGAGAAAAGCATGTCACAATGTTGTCCTGCTGACAACAGTTTGTAACAGTTAATTTGTTAAAGTGGCATTGTTGTAACCCTCAACAATATCCAAATATTTCAATTTATTTTAAATGTCAGGTATGTTTCTACTTATTAGGAGTAAAACTGAATCTGTAACTTGGTTTAAATTGGTTAATTTACAGAAAACTTTAGAAACTGTCACAAAGTTTTCCAGGTTTACGATATTTAATTATCAATTCTATTGCCTTTGATTAAGTTACTGCAGTTATTTTGCAGTTGTATCTATTGGCCTCCATTTGAAACTTATAAGCCAACACATATTTCAGATTCTGCCATTAGTAGGACATCGTCCGCAAGTAACAGGGCATTTATTCTACCCTTGTTTTCAATTAATATTCCTTCCTTATTAAAAAGTGTTTTTCATTCAAATAGGACGTCGTCAATATAGACATTAAATAAAGTAAGTGCAAGAGCGCAACCTTGTGTCACTCCTTTGTTTATTTTTAAAAAACGTTCTGCTGTTACTAGTTAGCAACGGGTTTATACACGCATTTGTCTGGTAATATAAGATCTTAACAGTTTCTATTGTTTGATTGAACATACCGTTGTTTCCACAGTGTTCCATGGTAGTTCTCTACTTACTCTATCAATAGCCGTTTTCTAAATCAATGAATAAATAGATATGTCTGTTTCCTTTTGTTCATATATCTGTAATTGGCTTCAGATAAAATAGCCCGTCTTTAGTAGATCTCCCTGTTCGAAATGCGTTCTACCCTTCTCCCTAATTGTTTTCAAATTATCATTTGTATTATTCGTGCTATTATTCTAACTTATATTTTATATCCACTATTTGGAAGTATATTTCCACATATATTCTAAAAATTATACTTAAAATTCCAAATGTCGTAAAAATGTCGAGATTATTACAGACACACACACACACACACACACACACACACACACACACACACACACACACACACACACACACACACACACACACACACACACATATATATATATATATACATACATATATATTCGAGAACGGATTCGCGTACCAGGCGGTAACATGTGGGTCATGGGTTACACGACAGACTCAAAATATTACCATTTACTGTACCTATGGATTGTTACTTCTGCATGGCAAATATTGCTGGTTATGCAGTATCCAAATATTCCTTCTGCCGTGGGTCCTGTTCCACATAAGGAGTTATAGGTTTTTTTACAGCCTCAGATATTGAGTAGTTACAGCAATTGAGAAGGAAATAGTGAATACAGCCTGAGCAGTACCAGGAACCAGAGACGGGCTACTTCGAAAGATCCTGACTCAACCAATGAATTCTGAAAGTGAAATACTGTTTGCAAATTAAGTATATTTGAATAGTTTGGTACGCACTCAGATTTGTCAAAAGAAGAATTCGAACTTGCAGGTTATAGGCGGCAAAAATGGACATTAGTTGCACCAGGGGCAAATATAATAGTCTCGAAATAGGCATCAGAAGTTAGGACTATCTAAGATGATATATTAAATGTATTTCTATGTAAGATAACATATATAGACATCAATTGTTTAACGAGTCCGTTTACAGATTCATCGAGGTATAGCTTAAAGACTGTATTACTTCATCTGTTCCAGGTTTCCATTCTGTAGGTCTTAAAGAAGTAACGAAAGTATGGCAAAAATTATACGTGTTTTAAAATATTATGTTTATTTTTTGACAATATGTGGTGAGTTTAATTGATTCGCTGATTGGATCACAATTGGATTGCATAAAGTATCGTTGTGTTTGGTGTTTCTGTGACAACCCCGATAAGCAAAAACATTATGTTGTAAAGCATTGGCGATGTCCCGCGGGTGCCTAATATAAGAATGCAAACTCCATTACTTCAACCTGATATGATTCTTCAACCTCCCGTACATATAAAACTTGGGCTGATTTAGAATTTTGTTAAGGCACTCAACAAGAACGGTAGTTAATTTGCATATTTGCCACGCATTTTTCCACAGATAACTTAAGCAAAATTGAAAAAAGAAATTTTTGTTGCACCTCAATTAAAAAACTCGGGGATGATTAAATGTTTGAAAAAACTGTTACAAATGATGGAATTAGCAGCTTGGCAAGCATTTTTAAGAGTTTGGAAACACACAGGAAAACAAAAACGTTAAACTTTGGTTTGAAATTTGCTGAAATGCTACAAATACATGGGTTGTGGAATGTCCTTCAAAATCCTGGCCACGCCGTGGCTCAGTGGTTAGACCGCTTGGCTCTCACCAAGGCGGCCCGGGTTCGATCCCAGGCGACCGCAAAGTGAGATTTGTGGTGGACAACACGGCGTTGGGGCGTGATTTCTCCGGGACCTCCGGTTTCCCCCGCCATCTCATTCCACAGGTGCTCCATCTTCAACTCATGCATCATCAGTGTCACCGCCTGCAGTGCCGTATGTTGTAAAAGTGGGTGCTAAACACTACACATTCCTTCAAAATCCATTTCCTCCATTCACATTTAGACCTTCTTCCGGAAAATCTGAGTGATGTCAGTGATGATCATGGAGAACAGTTTCCTCATGTCATTTCCGTCAGGGAGAAAAGGTACCAAGGTTGTAAAAATCAAATAATAATGGGGGATTAATTATGGTTTCTTGTGGGGAAACGCGGGCAGGAGTATAAGAGACAATCACATGCTACCAAACACTTTTAAGCAGAGTTACAGGTATCTCCCTGAAATATGTAGTCCAAACATTACTGCATGCATATACAATATTTTGAATTAGTCTTAATTCGCCATGATATAGCGTATGTTATATCACAAAAATAAATGTAACATATTTTATTTGAGATCTAGTAGCTGAGAACACAAATATCTTCATATTGGTTTAAGCTGACGTCATTAGGACATTCCGTGTCGATTTTCAAAATTACCGCATCTTTGTCCTTAAGAATTACCTGCTTCAATCGTGGAGATATGACAAAGCCCTTTGGGAGAGGGGGTAGTGTATCAATAAACTGAATGAAACTATGTCATTTGTATGAGAATTTTCACCGACAAGGAGACTTAAACATCAAGTTTTTCGTGTTTATTTACATGTTAAATTATATTACAATTCTTTTTTTTTTCTAATACGTCCCACAAAGCATTGACTTAAAGGTACTTCGTTGGTGAGAAGTAACCGCATATCATGTTATCCTTTAGCATTTTGCTATACTTTTAGGGACGACAGCATCCTGCCAAGCTGCGCATCGTGTAAGAAAGGCGTTGAGCCGCAGGAAATTGATTTAAGTGAACTAAATCTGCGCCATTTACTCAAATGAATCGATAGCAACAACAGCAACTAAATGCTTGGGATTTATTCATTTGCATCTCAGTAAAAAGTACAAATTCTTTCTTCGTGTATCTTGATGGTTGATGCATGGCCACTTGCCTGCTGCCTACTTTTTCGATTGCAGTTGGAAATTACAGAAAATCTCTTTCTGTTAGCAGCTCATTTTCATTGTGAATTCCTTCTTAGGCATATGTTGAGTGTCTAAGATGTTTGAAGTTTTTTATGGCGACTTTGATGTTGTACAGTGGCCGCAATGAAAAATTTACATGGTAATAAAAGCCACAAACACTGACTTCATATGGTTTTATTTTGAACTTCGTACAATTAGTACTTGGTCTTAGTTCCCTTAAATTGTATCACCTTTATGAGTCTCCTGGGAATCGGATCTGCTATAATTTCAAAATATTTTTGTCCATTTCTACCTATAACTTCTTCAGCGCCTTCTAAAGTTCCTTAATATTCGATGGTTGCTGCTCTCCTATTCTATTTTTCATTTGATCCCAAGCATTTTCTGTTGGATTTAGGTCAAGAGAGACACTAGGCCAGTCAAGTACATGTATATTATTGTCTTTTAGGGACTTCTGAACCATCTTTGTTCTGTGAGCAGAGGCACCACAATGCATAAGGAACTGACACTGTTGAATTGGCCAAAATGTGACCAAATGCTGTTACAACACTTCTAAATAGCTACTTCCCCTCATTGTTGCAAGTTTAGGGAGAAGGTACAAGCCACCTCTGCCACAATTACCACTAAAGGTCCCCCATACCATCACACTTTTTAGATGTTTAACAGTTTTAACCACAAACTTTGGATCATACCGTGACACATTGTTTGACCTTCTCATCTTTTTGGACTTTCCCTTGACCAATATGAAAGTACTTTCATCAGAAAACATTACTTTACGCCAGTCGTCTGATGTCCAGTGCTGACATGTTTTGCAGAACTGTACTCGTTTCTTCAAGATAGCTTCAGTTAGAAGAGGCTTCTTGGCAGCACACAGAGTTGGTAAACTTAAGTCTTTCTGAAGGCGATGCTGAATGGTCCAGATTGCAATAGTTTTGAACGGTTCTGCATGATTCTTTTTTAAACCTGCATCTGTAATCAATGGATTAGCTGTAACTTAACGTTTTAGGTACTCAGTCCTTGGAGAAGTCTTTCGTTTACCACCTGAGCCTGCTTTTAGAGTTATTGTGGTGCCACGTGGCAAAGGTGCTGCTGCATTTTTTAGGTCGTAAATGGCTTGTCTTGAAACCTTAGATCAGGAACTATACGAATTATACAGGTAACTACTCCTAACAGAGTTAAAACACGAGTTTTGTCCTTACAAGTGAGCTTCTTGTGTCCCATTTGGTGTACTGGATTCAGAAATACACACCTTCAAAAATAGCAACGAGATCAAAGGTCAGATATCAACAGCACACAATAAGCAACTTGCTGTATGCAAATACCAGAGCCAGACGGAGACCTGGGCTACTAATGAAAGGAAGTTGCTGCTGTGCACTCGAGAATCACATGATTTGCAGCTTCGCCAACCTTTGTTTGTAGTGGTGTGAGGACAAACTGAGGACATTGTGCATGTAAAGATTTTCCTTGCCTTTATAATGTAAAGATTTCCATTGCGGTGACTGTACTATAAAAGGAGTTTTCAAAATGCAATTAAGCACTTCCATTGTACAACGGCTTGGCTGGACTAAGGGAATCCTACATCGTCATGGGAACTCACGAGCTGAGCACAGTAATTAGGGTGCTTGTGGTGATTATGGCAGGTGCATCCGACCCCTTAGAGGTGCCTTGAAAACTAGAGTGAAAATAATAGGTAAACCTTGCCTTTTATGTCCTCACAAATCCAATAATACAGCTCTAAAACAAACCTTTTAATTGCAAACATATTTTCCAACTGGTCCATAGCTTCATTACGGAAAGAAGTATTTCTGTCAATATGTTTTAGGCCAGATAAAATAACTTGGAGTGATACAGATGGATAAAATAGAAGGGAAAATATGGAGATTGAATGTAAACATTGAATTTAATTTATTGTCGATATGCCTGAAACTGTCACTTTCTATCCATTAATGCTTCATGCAATCTGTAACTTCGTTTCAATCACGCACTCTCAGAGCACGAGAATCTGTCACACTTGAAGCGAACTAAAAGGTAACCGCGAAATGAAGTACATTGAATTTAATGGAGCTATGTTGCTAGGGCACTTGAACAAGCCCTAAGTTTCAAGTGCCTTCACTTTACTCATTACATTGTTTAATGAACAAATGGTACAACGAGGTTTCCGCTCGGCTGGAATCTCGATAACGATTCTCCGTGGTTTTGCTAGCCAACATCTGACCAGGCTGTGTTGCAAGTTTCAATCGACCCAGCACTCGCGCTCAATTACACTACTATTTGAAACTTGCTAAATAGCTAGGATGTGCAGCGTGGAATATCCGGAGTTCAAATACTTGTTTTTGCAGTTCTTGAACTTCTCCATGCACTCTTTAAAATTCAAGTTGATTATACACTGTAATTCGCATGAAAGCTTACTTATTGTTATATCCACTTCATGTTAATCGAGACGAATATCTATGTAATCATGGATCATGGGCACTTCATTATACCTTGGAGGATGAGGTAGTAGATAACTGGTTATGACTAATTTCAATGTACATCTGTTGATCGTGAATATCAGAAAACTTATTTAAGTTACTGCTTCTACTTTTAAAGTGGGATGCATACAATAACTTTAAGAAACTTCACTATTTCATATTTTACTAAATTCCAATTTTTCTTCGTGTAAACATTCAAATAATATTTAAGTTATACGAGTACTTTCATTAGTAGGCAGCGACATGGCTGAGTTGTTAGACCACTTGTCTCTGACCTGGTTTGATCCCAGGTTACCGCAAAGTGAGATTAGTGGTGGTCCAAATGACGCTGGGTGTGTTTTCTCCGGGTACTTCGGTTTCTCCCGCCAGCATTAAACCAATTGCTCCATAATCATCTTTCCTATCACCTCATATTTTTTACTTTCACTTCCGGTTATTGGCTCAAAAACAAGGTTTGGATAAGGTAAAGGAAATGGTTGTAAAATATGTACTGACAAACGACAAATTAATTCGGAATTAATATATTTATGACAACAGGAATGCAATCATTTAGAAACAGGAAGAAGGGTTTATAATACGTTTCCAAACATCAAAGAAGGACCTAGACTACAACAACTTGATCCCAAGCAAGGACTTATACATTATCTATCGGGTGATGGACCGTACAGCACATACTATAAGAAGATCAACAAGAAAAGCAATGATAATTTTGAGCTTTGTGGGCTACCCCCGAACATGTTCTATTTGAATGCCAAAATTACCGAGAAGAACTTCAGGATCAACGGCAGCAATTAGCTGGAAAACAAATAGCAACAGTAATCAGAAATAAAGAAGATCACAGAATATTAGAACAGATGACAGGAATAGTATCCAAACTGAGTTACGACAGATATTTACAAGAGAAACAACTGGGCTTACATTAACGTTTAGAAAGAGAGGAAGTAGAACATCAACCACAACTAAGGAGATCTAATAGATTAAGACAGAGACAAGTAGAGCAGGAGGAGGAACATCATCTACATTCCTAATATCCAGTCAGGATCAGGGCGTTTGAGAATTAACAGACGAAAGCAACTGGATTTTCAGGGGCAGGATTGAAGCAGGCAGCAGGAGGAGCATGGTCCAATTAGACAGAAAGAAGATATTTTAAATTAATAAAAGTCAGGATGTGTCAAACGACAACATGATGAACTTCTCCTTTTCCTGATGTCAAATCATGTAACCTGTTGAAGAAGGGTATGGATACCAGGAATAAATTGTAAAACTTATATAGTGCAGTACTAACAGTCAAATTCAGTAGAAACAATTTGATAATAGTTTAATTTAGAGTGAATTGTTAAATTTCTTTTGTTAGAGGACTGTTGAACTGAAATAGGATTAGATTTTATTGTAAGCTACTGGAAACAGTAGCAGTAGATTAGTTTAGATAGGTAGTTAAGTTTCATTATATAATCTGTATCTGCAAAAATTGGATGTATTTAATAAATAAAGTATAAAAATCAGAATAAAATTGGTGGATATTATGCCTTGGTTTAGAAACTAGATACCAAGGCATAGTAATGCAGATTTTATTTTTTATTCTTTTTTTTTTTTTTCAATTCCAGTGATGGGCTCAATGCTCATCCCGGAATCTCTCTGATCAGTAAACCTGTCATCCTCAACCCGTTGCCGACGGGCCTTGAGGTTGCTGGTTCAGAAGTACCTATTTTTTAGTTAAGGAAATACAGGAATTCATTCATTCAGGACCTATGTTAGATTTCCCTACATGATAATCAACTATGACTGTAGAACCAGCTCTTCTAATGCACGTAAATTTACTCTACCAAAGCGAAATAGAATTCATGATTATTTCATAATTTGAACTCCCATAGACTTCTATTCTGTATCGCACGAGAAGCACTTCGTTCTTGGAAATGTTTTTGTTGCAGGACTGTCTCTATCTTAGGACAAGTATGCAGTTCATTGGGCTGTAGTTGGATTTGTCAGATGCTCCATCTCGACTGTGAATATGGATGAAATGGTGGTGTGGTATGTCAGCATGAAAATTTTTACGCAAGTATTCGAAATAAATCAGCAATGCCTTTAAAGGTATTTTATTTAACTATAAAGGCATTTCCGAGAGTAAGAATTGCTCCCCCGTAGGGGAGGAGATCCGTCCCCTTCAGCAACCGTGGTGCGTGCGCTGCGGAGCCATAGCACTCGTGGTACCTCTCACGTTACTAGAGGAAACTCGGGCCAAAAATTCGAGCCCCTCCCTGATAGGGAGTTGTTCGGATTGTGTTGGACTGGAGGGGGCAGAGGTTCCCGATACCCGTGGGAGATCGGGTACGTCTCTGGACGGGGTTGAGAGAAGCCATTAATATTCCCGGGTACTAGTCAGCATGGCTAGTAGAAGGTGTGCTAGATCACCAGGTGGCCCCACCGAGGTCATAGCGGTAGCCTTCCCATTTTGGTGTTGGCGCGCGTAAGTCACGTATCCACTTCCATCCCGTCTTGAGTCCACAGGACCAGATGTTGGGGCTTGTTAGTCTCTAGGTCTTGCCCTATGGAAAGCCCCACGGAGGCGCCGGGCGCCCTTTAGGAACAGCTCGGTAACCCCCTGGTCGAAGGAGGCCCGGGTCCTTTATCCTACGGGTCCAGGATTAATGGGAGTAGATCCTCTGGCATGAATTGAATTAGTAAGAATTTCAAGGCAAATTCATCTCATTCCCTCTTGGCATTGTTGGAAAAGCAATTCTTTCAGCCGCCATTTTGATATTGCCAGAAGCAGGTACTACTAAGGTATCCTCTGGGGAACTTTTGATTGCGCCAGAAAGGTTCGTCTTCGTGAATGACCTGTCCAGCTTTGGATCGTATAGAAGCGAGTGCTGCTCAGTGAAAGTCAGTCGATTGAAGTTAGTCAAAGGATTTCTGTCCAGTTAGTCGAATGAGTAGGTTCACGAAGTCTTCATTGGAAAGTGACAGTGAATAGTAGCGGCCGCAGTACACTGCGAGTTGTAATGCAACACTGAGTTATATAAGATGAGCTGCTTGTTGTGTATGTTATCACGCGAAATAGAATCCAGCTGAACTTGTGATTTAAGATATTACGTGTTTCAAATGGGAAGGATTCTGGAGTCCAGCTAATCAGATGCGGTATCATACTCAGCGTTGCCAGCTTGTTACCCCCACTCTTTTTCATTTAGCTCTCTCTCGCACACTTAGACAACATGCAGGTCTGCTTGGCGCTAGATGAAAGGGTAAGCGAATTATATATTACAAACATTTACAATGATGCAATTGCCAAAATCAAAATTGGAAAAAGCATTTTCGCAAATTATGTATATTTTTAAATACTGTAACTATAATTATAGTTTATGAAATACCTGCTTTTCTAATCCAAATGAGGGACACACTTGTTTTACCTACACCACACGCTTCAGCAGTAAGCCGTTGAGCATTTTTGAAATTGAGCTGATTTCTATATTCCTCAGTGCCCAATATTTTGAAGAACGTGTAAACCTTAAAAACAATACATCGAGCTTGACTTCGCAATAGTTACCTTTTTGACTCGCCACTAAATTCACTGCAATAAGTCATTGTACTATTTAACTCTTACTCTAATGTTGTGTGAAGAACAACTGAATGATATTAGTCTGAACTCTCCAGAGTAAATAAACACTTCTTATCCAGCATTCATTCATAAACATAAGCATACAGCATTCCACAGGCTAACAGGAAATGAAGTGTTTGCTGTTTCTCGAATTTAACACCTTGACTTATTCACAGTAATTCTTTTATCCCGTCATGCAGTAGTTTAAATTTCAGTTCTGAGTAATTAAAAGTAAATGTACATACATACATACCAACCACTTTGAACTCTCTAGAGTAAATAGAAATTACGAACCATTCATAAACAAAGATATAATGTGACAAGACACGTTCTGTCAGGGCAGCAGGAAATTTATTGTTTCCTCTCGCTCCAATTGGCTTATTCAAAGCAATTGTTTTATCAAATCATGCCAAACATTTACGTTTCATTTCTGGGTAAGTACAAATATACGTAACAGCGTACATGCCAACCAATAAAGATATTTGTACAGTGCTTAAGTCGCGATTTATTGTTATATTACAGGTAATAGTGTTTTTTATTTATTTATATTTGAGAAACTATTTGAGCTAAAATATGTAGTTTTCATGGTTATGTTAGATACCTCATTCTCTGCCTACCACATGGATCAGTTTTGGCGAAATCTGAATTGTTGTCTTAGCGCGAATAGTATTTCATACAGATTGATTAGTGTGGCGCTCGTCAGACACAACTTAGCGGGAATGCAATACGACAACACCGCAGAACTCTCATTGGTTGTACGCCTAGTGCCGCTTAAGGACAAACACCCTTCCATTTGAAACACATAATAGTATTGAGGTTTGTTTTGAACGGAGAAACCTAACGCTGGAAGATGAAATGAAATATTTAGACATGGCAACGGGCGTGAAACGTAGCACGCAGTGAAACGCAGCTGATTATATTAGTAGGTAATAACAAATGTGGAACCCAATTCCTGCCACCGTGATTTGCCCTATAAATAGAATATAAGAACCGCAAATAATCGCAATAAACGTTATAAATTCCTTTTCATCTGCTGATGGAAGCTTTTATATTAATGCCAAAACTGTCGTTCAGTTTGACGAAACATTCTCATAGCTCTTACGCTCTCCAGCAAAAGATGAAAGCGTTTCCTTTGTACCAATCTTAGTCAAACACATTTACAGATACAGGAGTCGATGTTTAGTCATCTGAAGTTAATAACCTTTATTAGGAAAAACACTATAGTGGTCTAAATGAATGGGCCAGATTTTGATAAATGTTAGTATATATATATGGTAAATGTTGTTGTAAAATAGCGTTTCCCTTAAGCATGCCTTCTTTTTTTGCCCACCGACGGCTGCTGTGAAAACTCTAGGAACCACTTGTAAAATTTAATAGTAATAAAATGCAGTTTATCTGCCAATAGTATACAATGTATATTTTCCATATCTTGAACACCATGCAGATTCTCAATGGTAAGCAATGGTTTAATAGCGAAATTAGCGTCGTTTATCCAGGTAAGTTAGATTGGACGAAGAATGAATAAAATGGATGAAATGATGGTTATGACGGAGCATTTGAGATATACCAAAATTTCTTCGTCCTCTTGTATCATTTTACATGTGTTTGAGACATCAGGTACGATTCATTTTGTAAGCATGGCCTTTCCTCTGGAGCCTACGTTGCTGTAAATTCAGCCAATACCTAAGTATCCCGCAGTTCTTCAGCTGTTTTGCATTTCAGATGTCAAGCAAGCTTCACTGTCATAAGGCAGTTGAAATTTCTGAACACAAAAACGTCTGAATAGTCAAACCTACAGACACTAGATTGATAAAACGATTTGCTCAAAGCCTTTGGCTTTTCGTAGTTAACTAATTTGAATAAAAGGCAATAATAGCACAGGAAGAAACATCCGATGAAACACTCTAATGGAGATGAAGCCCACGCTGTAGATTTTCACCTTACGTCTTCCTGTTGTTTTACGCGTTCATTTTATTGCGGAATAACCTGAAAAAATGTGCAAAATTACCAGCAAACAAACTGGTACACACAATACTTTCACGACGATGGGCACAAAATGCTCGGCGCAAATATGCAATAGATGGATAGTGTTTCACGGAGATAAAGAGTTGCATAAGCAGATAATTATAGCGCCGGAGATAAAAGACTTACCGACACATATAAGTGAGGTAAATGGTTATTTCTTGTGACTACTTGATTTATAGACACATTTCGATTTCTGGTTTGTTTTAGAACAGTCTAGAAATTATCAGTGAGGTATGTAAGGGAGCAACAACTCGCCAAGAGTGAGTCGAAAACAGTAAACAGCTGAGCTGATGTTGTAAACAGATGTAATCAGAACGCTGTTTGTTATTGTCACCGACCTTGGTAAAATCTGTTGTGTATGTGACGTAATGTTGTTACGTGAGCATTGAACAGTGTATTTATACGGAAATAAAGAACATTTGGAGTAGCTGCAACTCGGACTTTTAATTTTACGAACCCACAAAATAAAAATACACAATTCATAGCTCAATTAATTTGTTAATGCATTTAACAATATCGGTTTCAATATTGGTCACTCCAAGAGGTGCTGTCCTGCGATGCAAGTTCTATGTTCAGTTCTTGCAGAGATTTGTTTCCTGATGCATAACTTATAGGCAGAAGATACGCTGTCAATATGTAGATTCATATAATACAATCGTTCGAAATGTATGATCTTATGTAATTAGTCAAATCAATAATGGTGGACTGATTTCAACATTAAATACCCAGCGTTTTTCTTAAAGACTAATTTAAGTGTGTGACTATTACATGAAACATCTCAGGAAATGTTTTTGTTTAATTATTTTGTATTTATTGATATGATATTCCATTTTTAGTAGGAGACGGTGTACAAACAATAAAATCACTTCAGAAGATTAAATGCCCCTGTATTTTTATTGATTTTTATCTACTTAGTAGTAAACTATAATTATAAATTTCACCCATAACCAGGGTAATATGAACCTTGTAAAAATTATTCAGAAATAAACGGAAGCACTGCCACAGCACACCCACTCGCGCGCGCGCGCGCGCGCACACACACACACACACACACACACACACACGCACACACACATATAAATTTTGGAGCGTCAGCTCGGTCACCCGGGTGTTTTCATCTCTTTATACTTTGGTATATCTTAATTAATTCCAGTTTCTGCCAAAGCCTATTGGTAATTACTGAATTTTTGTTGTAAAATTATTTTCGAAAAAAGCTATATACGTATAAAACAACTGAATCATACCCTCCTACGTTTAAAACTAATTTAGTATTTCTGACTTTCTTGCGTTTTAACCTTATTTTATATTTATTTTATCTATTAATTTTATTTAGAGAAGTACCGCTACTTTTTCTTAAGGGAATGCAGCACCGAAAACCCAAAATCCAGCAAATTTCAATCAATCTTGCTGACATTTTTACCACTTTGTTCTGATGCATAGTGGACACAGTATTCAAAATTTGGCTCTTACATCTTCAATATTTTTTGAGTAATTAATTTGTGAAACTCAAAATTTGGGCAAAATTCAAACCGCTTCACGTGATGAAAATTTTCAAAATTTTAATTTTTCTATTTCTAAAATTATTCAGATGGTTATGAAGAAAATATCTACCATATGAGATTCTTATATTTCCTTTAGTTCCAGAGGGGAAAAACTTAGGTACTGAGCAAAAAAAAATGATTAAACCTTTGATTTTATATATCAATAACTTTAAAAATATGATGAATATTAAAAATTCACATGACAGAAGCCTTTGCTTTCTTTCTCAGAAAACGTGTTGAAAATTTTATTGGGACTGATGCAAAACTGCATCGTGTGGAACATTTTGAATGGCAAAAAAATGTTGAAAAAAAAACTATAAGTGAGTAAATTAAATTTTAAAATCCAAAACACTTTACTTCTCAGCTATATGCCTTGAAGCAGACTAAAACCCTCCAGATAGAAAAGTTGGACCCTACTGCCTCTTTCTTATGTCTTCTGCAGCAGTTTCTTCAATTTTTGTTTCCTTCTGGATGTTTTAGGAGCTACCTTCGCAGAAATTTCTGAATGAAGTAATCATAATTGGTCCTTCCCTTGGCTAATTTTTACAGATGCTGGTGAAATCTTTGTCCATTACGTCTGACTGCAGCTTGAGTGAGGCAGAACAACCAAAACTGAATTCACTAATAGTTGATGTCACAGCAACTTGAAGTCTCTTCTTTGACACAAATATTTCATTTTGGCAACTATGCCATATCATGATATGTAGACCTTCCTTTGAATTTTGTGTCTTGCCCAGTGTACATCTTAGAATTTCATGTGATGCCAGCCTTTGGTACACAGGCATTAGTTTTCTTACCACATCAAGCCTCAAGTATGTTCCCATTGTTGTGTTATGTTTAGGTGTTTCTTCCCAAGTATCGTTTAACCTACTCATGATCCTAACTATGTACACAGTCAACAAAAGGTCAGTTATTTCAAAGAATGTTTTACCTGCCACCTATATAACAGTTATATGCACGCTTTGATGTATAAATACATACATAAATGTTAAATGGTACACTAAAACTCATCAATTATATATAAACAGTATGCATTTTAACGAAAAACACAAGAAAATCACAACCAAGATAGAAACTCACACGAAAATAAAAGATAAACATTATTATTTGCTTCCAATGCTAGTAGCCAGTGTTTTGTTTCCCTGGTGCCACATATTGTAAGAAATAACCATCATACCAGCACACAAAATTCCACCAGAAGCTTTGCCCGCTAATTTCAAATGTATTAATTTAGTACATTCAATCAAACTCAAATGACAGAATCCTGCGAATCCAAGGGCGGGCATGCACGTACACACTGGCAGTTAAACTGTCATGTGAAGGCATTTAAATACCTTATACTTAAAAATTTAGTTGGATTATCATACTATAAGTTTCAAAGTACTTTATTAGCTAAAAAACGAAAGTAAATATACTTTCCTATATTTTTAGCCGATTTCCGTGCTGCATTCCCTTAAAACTGGTTATCATATTTTTCCATTAATGTCTATACTACATACACATAACGTTTAGCAGCTGCCAGTAATTACACTGTGGGACTTCCTACAATAACTTTACATTTAAAAGCATGAATGTCTTTTAGAAAGCTTTAACTGTGTTATCATTGCAAGGGTCAATTTACCCATATACTGAAATACTGCGGCGTGTAAAGTGACTAAATTAAAATGATTTCCTCTCTCTATATAACTATAGGAGGACGGTCACGAATTCTCCCACGATGATTCCGTGTTTTGGTAGGGCAGTGTATCTCTACTAAATGTATGTAAATTGGGGTACGGAAGACAGTATCTGTGGTTGAGGGGACAGGGCAAGTTACGTCTGGCTCGTCTCCTTGCGGTAAACCCTGCAATGTCCGTGGTTGTCTCCTTTGGAATGATGATCTCGAATGTCCGGGATAATTGTTTCAGACATTCCAGTGTTGGAACGCAACTAGGTGCTGCCCTGGATTGTTGAACCTTGGTCACACTCTCAGCATACTCCAAGTTTGATATATTTATAACATTATCACACACATTTCTCATTAAAAGTGGACATTATTGAGACTTCTCTTAGGTTGTTCAAGAAGCTACAAGGGAAATTTACTGCATCTGTAAATATGTGCATTGGTTCACTTTTCCATATTGAGAAACTGGATTTGGCTTGTCCGTTTTTATGAAGAAACGTAAACCATTATTACAAAATGCAACTTACAAGGACTGTTCACTAAAGAATGATCATAACTTTTACGGTCATAATTTTTCGCACTAAAATCCAATCTTATTATATTGTGTTAGCTTAATGTGAAACAAACAAACCATAATAGTTTCATTGTTGGTACTCCTGGTTGCCACCTCTGAGAACCAGGCAAGTTCAGACATGCTCAGTATCGGCTACCGTTGCAATGGAGGTAACATGCAGTTGAAGTTGATGATAGAGGAAGATCCGGAGTTTCTTTCAAACGTGATCGCTGCTGATGAAACTTGGCTACATCACTTTGATCCTGAGAGAAAGCAGCAAAGCTCAGTTTGGAAATCTCCTTTATCACCAACCCCCAAAAATATCAAAAGTGGTTGCTTCTGCTAAGAAAGTTATGGTCATCTCATTCTTTGATATTCATGCAATGGTTTATCAGCATGTTGTACGTGCACACAAATCAGTAACTGGGCAATACACAGGGATGTCCTGAAAACATTGCAAGTCCATATCAGGCGCAAAAGACCACATTTCCATGAAGCAGGCTGGATGCTGCACCACCATAATGCGCGGCCGCATATTGCCAACGTTGTTGCTGAATATCTTGCAAAAATTAACGTGAAGTGCATCCCTTATCCTCCCTATAGTCCGAATTTAGTCCCATGTTAGTTTTCTCTATTGCCTAACTTGAAGAAACGTCTTCTTGGGAGGCATTATCCGTCATCAGAAAAAGTGATGAAGGCTGCGAAGGCGATTTTGAAGGTTTTCTCAAAAAATGGTTTCCAGCATGTCTTTGAAGACTGGCAGAAACGCTGGGAAAAGTGCATCACATTTAGGGGAGAGCATTTTGTGATGGGCCACCAAAATTATGAGGATGAGTAAAGGTACTTTGTGAAAAAAAAATGTGATTATTCTTTATTGAACAGCCCTCGTATATTAAGTTCTGTATTACCATTTGCCTATTTTATAACTCCTGCATCAATTTTAAAGGATTGCGATTACAGACACATACACACACACACACACACACACACACACACACACACACACACACACACACACACTCGGGAAGGAATTACGTGTTGTTAGATCCGTGGAACCTGGTGGCCACAAAAGTTTGCTGGCAGTTCGTTCCACAGAGAAAACATCGTGGACTGTTTCAGGCATAAGTTTGTTGCCCCATCTTGCTGGAAGAAGCGGTACTGTCTTACATATTCAGAGAGTTGAAAATGGACACAAAGTGTTAAAGGTTTCCATATATGCAAACATGTCAAGGTTGCTGTCAAAAAATATCGGTCCAATGATGAGCTTTTCTTTACAGCACATCAAAAGCCAATTGTTTTTCATTATGTGGTAGTTGCTGACGCACAATGTGGGGTTCTCCGTTGCCCAGTGCTTCAATTTCGTTGAATTCACAAGACCGAAAGGTAAAGCCATACTTCATCATCCATATTCTCATGGAAAAGGTATAACAAAAAACCGTCTTTGTTATTCAAAAGCAATGTGCAGAAAAGGACATGTTTATGACTGTAAATACTCCCGTAATATCTACAAAATCATCGCACGCTCACCTCTATAAAGTTCAAAAATCCCTAAGTTCGAATCTCGCTCAGGGTGATTTATCTGAATGTGGCCTTTTCGGGGGTTTCTCTTATCGTGAAAGATGAATGTTGGGTAACATTAAGCTCTAGGGACTCAGGGCTCATTTAAGTACTATCTCACCCATATCTTTGATCGCCTGATATGACTCAACGTTAGATGGCGTTAGTTAAGAAAAGATAAATCGTCTGTAGGGCCGATTTACGTGTAGATACTTTTGGGCTGTGAAGAATAATCCTTTGCCGGAATATTTGTAATAACTTTTGTCATTCGAGCTCTGTTGTTTTACATTTTACATGTCGAATTTTTATACAGACTGTATTATCCTCTTTGCTGGAGTCCTTTCTCTGGGTACCTGACCTCGAAAATTTTACGAGTTTGCTTATCGAAACTGTTTTCATATATGCTTCCTGAATTTCAAATATCTCTTCTATTAGGAAACCGAGTGGTATCGCTAAGATGCCTCGTCTCTGGCCATCATTCGGGAGGCTCGGGTTCCATTCTCATGGCCGGCCTATCTGACCTTTGGTTTTTTCAGCTTGCCAGGAAATGCCGTGTAGTTTAACTACAACCCCCGAATTTATTGTTATACAATATAATGTATACAATATAATTTATAAATTACATAACATTAATTTATACAACCACTACCACCACCACCAACACTAATAAAGTCCCTTGCCATCCTCGAACTAAGGACTAGAAACCCTTGATCCTAATATTCGATAAAATCTATCTTTCATTGCCCAACCTCCAAGCATACCTAAGGCCATGAGTACTTAACCATGTTCCTTTGAGTGTCTCTGTAGCTAAATAAAGCCTTTGTCATGCAGCTCATCCCGTAATATCGGCACTTCATTTCTCACCTATAGCCTATCCTTTGATCAAACACTTCAGTTAACAGCTGTGCCTTTTCATCTGCTCTTAGTTGGAGAATAATCAAGAAAGGTTATCGTGCCAAGATTTGTGAGAACTTAGCAGCTGCAAAGTGTGAATGGATTAATCACACTTACAAGATGTAATTTCAGGCACCAATCAATGACATGTAAAAGTTATGTGGGAAAATCTGTCACCTTGAAGAGATGTTACTGCTGTTTTGCTTTGCCGAGAACTGAGGGACTAGCTTAACAGGGATGTGAATCATGCCATTTGCTTTGCGCGTAAGTTAGGGGAGACACCCCTCGTTTTCTTTAGCTAGAGCGGTGACATCACAGAAGGGACATTTAAAAGCATTTCCAAATATCCAAGTATGAGGGACTGCCTGTCTTCGTAATTTTCAAAAGTTTGGAAATTCAACTGCGCAACTGCTTTCTGAATTTCAACTTGTAATAACAAAAACTGAACTTAGAAAGTAAATTCAATTTATTTAATTGAAATGAACACGCTAATCTTTCATGTGAATTTACACCTTACACTAAAAATATTAGATTTTGGATTTTTCTTCATTAGAAATATTTCGAATTGCTTTAACGATTTAGCTGCACGATGAACATTATGCAATGCATTTGCTTACGCAAACATCTATAACACAAAAACTATTTCTTTTTGTAATTGTATTTTAGAGGACTATCGATTATATATAGCCATATACAATCTCCTATGTAGCTTAACTTCCTGTTACTAGATATAATTAGTTTTTTATCACCGTTTGCTATGAGCTAATTAGTTTTAATTCTTGCCTATTTGTAGTGAAATAGTTTATATTGGCGAGAGAATTTCCTAGTAACATCGTTCTGTACGTTTTACGTATATTATGTTTTGCAGTTTGATTTTTTAAGGAATTAAAATATATATCTAGGGTTATATACGCTATTCCTTTATCTTAAAATATCTCCATAAAACACTAAATTTAGTGCTACTTAAACAGCACTTGTAGCAGCATCTTCAATTTTTGTAACAATATAATTGCGATATTTGCTCAAAGAGAATTTAAATCACAGATTTAATGGATTTAGTACCGCTGAGATGCCATTTAGTTTTCCTTAAATTAAGCATACACATTTGGTTGCAAAAGATGCACAAAAAGCTCTGAAACTACATTTACAAGTTCTCAGCAAAATACGATATGACAGAGATATTTTTAAAGCATTTTATGGGTAATTCATCGTATTTTAGCATTCAAAATTTTAGATTTTCGTCAGGGTAAGAATGTTTATTAGTGTATCTATCAAATTGGACAGATCTCCCGGAACGCCGTGTAGATGACACGGTGATCTTCATTAGGCGAAGTGTTGTCCGCACACCAAGCCAACTCTCTCCTCTCCAAACACTTCAAGCCATGGACGCCTGCGCTAAAGTTAGCGGTTCCGAAGTCCTGGCAGTTTCTGCTTATCACCCGCTGCAGGAAAAGTTCGTAGTTAACGTCTATCTCTTCATTCTAGCACTACATCCCAATATCATACTGGCCCGCGGGCCTCAATGCCAAATATCAGTGTTGGGAATGCGGCCCACCGGCGGACGGAAGCGGAATGAAATCATTCGCATGGTAGATGAGGAACTTCAGTCTAGATTAGAAGGTCTCTGGGAACCCCCCCCCCTCATCATCCGCGAGGTCGTGGATGGCCTTCTGTTATAGACCTCATGATTATAAAGCATTTTCCATTTCATATATAACCCATTTCTTTGACATATTACATTCCACCAGTCATGACGTTCCGGTTCAATACCGCGATATAGATTGGGACTGAGTAAGGTTTGCCTAAATGACTTTATCGCATCGAACCATACCACCGATATTCTCTCCATCGAGACCACGGTTTCATCCTTCACCTTAATAGTCGTGCTAACTGTCCAAAACTTAACCGTTCACACCCCAACCCTTGTATGTCCTAAGACCTTCTTATTGAAATCCTTCTGCTAATCCGTCATTCATGGGTGGTTGCAGATCCCACCAGCATTACCGCACGCCGCACAAACCTGTCTCCAACTACGAAGGCACAGAATACACGCATGGGAGGAGATGATGCCTCGTACAGATTTTGAGGATGGCGACGAGTATCGCTAAACGATTTCCGAATCATGGAAGACTACATACCTCTCCCTCCCAAGGCAACCAAATCCTAGCTAGAATCCCAAGGCAAAGCAAATGTGTTTGCCTAACACGTCGAGAGGACCATGAGGCCAAGAGTTGGGCCCCAGGATCTTCCCTTCTCCGACCGTGTTAGGGAGGGGTACGCCGTTATGTTCTGCGTCCTCTCACCGAGGCGGATCGATGCATGGATGATTAGACCTAGGGCGAACCCCAGCATTTCAAACCAAAAATGGCGGAGGGTTTGTGGGTTAACCCCTGTCATGGTCATTCACCTTCTTCTCATGGCCGTGCTCTACTTCATACGATTTTCAATGTGTGTTTTGTTTTGTGTCGCTTTCTATTTCAATGGGGGGAGTAACGAGTGGTTTACATTTTGAACAAAGCCAGCCACTTACTTCCTTACTTACCCACTCACCCACTCATCCACTCATCCACTTATTCACTCACCCACTCATCTACTCATCCACTCACCCACTCACCTACTATCCACTCATCCACTCATCCACTCACCCACTATCCACTCACCCA
Source organism: Mantis religiosa (assembly GCA_030765055.1). Classification (NCBI taxonomy): domain Eukaryota; kingdom Metazoa; phylum Arthropoda; class Insecta; order Mantodea; family Mantidae; genus Mantis; species Mantis religiosa. Next base: position 306,051,926 of record CM060948.1, on the reverse strand, counting down.
CTATGCACTCACCCACTATCCACTCATCCATTCATCCACTCATCAACACATCCACTCACCGACTCACCGACTCGCCCACTCATCCACTCACCGACTAACCGACTCGCCCACTCACCCACTCACCTGCCTGCCTTCCTACGTACTTACTTTCTTACTTACTCACTTACTTGCACATTCACTTACTCCCTCGCTCATTCATTCACTCACTCACTAATCATTCATTCATTCCTTTAAAGTCGCTTTAACCACTAGCTCATATTGCGACTATTTTGTTTAATACAGTGTATACAATAAATTGGCAACAATTATATCAACAAAATCATGAATACAGTAAATAACAAATAAATATGACAAAGGTATTAAATACCTATAAATCATAAGGATAAAGTTCTGAACAACAATCAGTACAACAGTAGTATTTAGACAACCATTTAAGTTATTTTTATAACAAATGAAGTGTATATCATGAATAAATGAAATTCATTTAGCCTCTAGATTCCTGAGGATACGTGTGAAGGTTAATTTTATTGAAACTCAAAGTAAAAGGTGATACATACAAATAAAGTAAAGATACAAGAAAAATATTTTTTATTATGTTCAAAAAGATGTTACAGCTGGTATCATATGTGATACCTGCGAACTATATTAATACAAATACATATGAGCTGAAACTGAATACTACGCTAAACATATTAAAATTAAGCTCTTTTAATGACAACAATTAATGATAACAACTTAACTTCACTTACTGTGAAACATAGCAAAACTATGCACCTGCCTGCCGTGTGAGGGGTCGCGGGTTCGATTCCTGGCTGGAGTGGCATTTTTCGCCAGCCAAGATGATTTCCCATATTCCCCAGTATGAATGGGAGTGCGCATGTGTGTGTGATCTAATGATTGAAACCCAATGAATACATTGCGTAACCTTTGATATGTTCCAAAGGAGAACGGCCGCCAATATGACCATTACAGTTACACTGTCAAGCAGTGGCCATACCTTTGAATAACTGTCACTTTTTTAGATTCCTCTGATACATCATTGCCATCAACCAATTTGAGATGATTCCATAAAAGTTAAAAGCTATCTCTACCAATGGTATCTGCAATTAGTGGGTAACGTGTTCGCCTTTCCCAACACATTCGCAACCTAGGGAATCCCAGTAAGGCAATTAATATACTGACCCCTCAGGATTTCCTTATTTCTACTCCATTACAGCCCATTGATTTTCCTGTTAATGAAACTTGACGCACATTCATAAAATATGCCATGTTGTCAAAAACTGTGATCAATATATTGCATAAAATATTCAAATGGTGGTTTTTCAGCAGGAATTTCAAGTGTTGTAAAGTCTGCTACGTCAGTATTAAATCTGGAAATGAAAATAAAACAGGTAAGCTGATGCCAAAATTACCCTGAACATACCACAAACGTGTACTTCTAATTACTGCTTACTCAGATTTGTGCCTCCATTTAGGACCTGTATGTTGTATCTTAGTCAAAGGCATCCCGTCATCCTCTGAATCCGATGACTGAACTGCTGGTGTTGTTGCTGTGACTGACCTCATCTTCAGAGTACTCAAATTGTGAAATATTTAGCTCCTCCGCGTCCAATAGTTCCACGATTTCATCGTCAGTTAAGCCTTTAGGAAAAATAGAGATTCATTTATCATTTATTTGACATTTATAATTTATTAAAGTATTAAATTAAAACAACTAATAAATACTTTTACATAGCCTGCATATAACGTTAACATAAAAACGAAAACTTGCAAGAAAAAGCATCACACCTCGCAAAGCAAATGAACATGCGGTTATAACCTACCAGACATGAGTAACCCATTTTGTAATAATTGAGTCCCGAGGTATCATATATAATACCTTTAAAACGTAGACGATTTTGAACATTAAGAGCTTATCAGGAACTAAAATATTTTTCTAAATGATAAATGAAACACTTCTGAATACCAATAAACACTTAAAGCTGTGAAATTACAAAGGAATATGCATATTTACTTTTCTTACATCCCCACATGTTGCATAGCTTCGGAACAAACAATTTCCAGCCGTTGCTGCCACCTATGGATTGCACCAGTAAGTTAAAACAAATGACAAACAGAATGCTCAGGTCGTACATTCTGCGATACTGGCAGGCACACTTGCTTAGCTTATCAGCTAAAAACGAGAAAAATTCGAAACCGGAGGTATCACATATGATACCTACGGACGCTAGAGGTTAGGGGACATAATAATCCCGTATATTCTCTTCATTCTGGATTACCTTTGCGTAACTAGTAAACCGTAACTAATGGATGGTAAATTATTATACAAGAAATGTAGATTCGTTAACGCACGCAGTTTCGATAAATAAAGTTTTTTTCTTTGGTGTATGCAAACATTTTTAGATACTCCCTAATATGTGATAGAATTCCTTAAAACATCTACTTTCCTTAGACATTTACTTTACTATGCCCAAGCCTGGAAAAGCTAAGGAAATATCAAAAGCATCCCTTTCCGACTAGTTCTTAAATTATTTTACTGATCCTTAGGCCTACTCTGTTCTATTCGCACTGCAACAGCAAAGAAATATCTAATCAAATGATATCCACAAACGTTTTTCTCCACTGATAATAAGTGCAAAGGAGAACAGCAATTTCAAAAAATAATTTTTGTAGTTAGTGCAGAATGTTACGAGAGTGCAAACATATGGCGTTACACGTCAATAAACCAACGAAGTGATGCTTAAATGGAAATCATTTAAAACGCCATTGATTAAAAACCAGATCAAGATATTTCCACGTACAGAATATTTTGAGATTACGGGAGTTACTTGAAATGTTCCCGGAAGGGAAGGGAAGGGTGAATGTATACCAAAGATGGCAGCAATTGAGGTTAAGTTACAGCTGAAGACATGAGACCTGAAGCTTTCCTGGCAACGAAAACGCTCACGTTCTTCTCGGGCAACAATCCAGTTGAAAAGACGATTAGATATCACGTTCCGGGAGTGTGCATCGCTCCCATAATCAGGATATTTATAAAATGTTATAACCACAAATGAAACACTGGGTATAACACCACTATAGACAAAGACAAAACACTATCAAAATTCGCATTACTGAGCAAAAGACTGTTCATAAAAGTACAAGGATGGGCCAAAAAGTAATGCGTCCTATTTTTGTTCTCTTTTAATTGCCAAGAAAATTGAATCAGATTTACACAGCTTGAAAACTACAACATTGCTGATTAATTTTCCAGTATTCAATGTATTCGCCGTCCTTTTTCACAGTTTTGGTGCACCTTTCAACTTTCAACTAGAATGTATTCTAGTGCGGTAAACCAAACCGTCTTGCCTCCTAAGCCATTGACGCACGGACGTTTTCACAGCCTCCTCATTTTCAAAATTAAGTCCACGATGAGCTTCCTTTAGTGGCCCGAACAGATGCAAGTCTGATGGTGCCAGGTCAGGGCTGTATGGCGTTTGAGGTAAGACTATCATCCCAGTTTCTCAGTTTCTGCAGTGGTTGTAACGGCTGGTGTGTGGTCTTGCACTGTCATGCAAAAGAAAAACATCCGCCATAGATTTTGGTGGACGAACTATGCGATGACGTGCTTTCAGCTTTCTGAGAGTTCTCACGAATTGAAAACAATTTATTATGCATCTCTGCTCCAAAAACTCAATCATAAGCACACCCTCTACATCCCAAAACACTGTCGCCATAACTTTCCCTGCCGACCGCCGTGTTTTGAAGTTTTTTTTCTTCGGTGACGTTGTGTAATGCCAGTCCATTGACTGCCTATTTGATTCAGGTTAAAAAAATAAACCCACGTTTCGTCTCTAGTAACAATTTTTTTTCAGAAACTCCTCTTCCAACAAACTGAAGCGCTGCAAGTGATTGGAGGCTATTGTTTTGCATGTTTCTTTGCGTTGGGCGGTTAACATTCTTGTTACCCAACGTGAACAAACTTTTGAGCAACCCAGTTGTTGAATAATCGTCATCACACTACCTTTACTGAGGGAGTAAATGCGTCACAATTCACCAGTTGTTACCCGGCGATCACCACGAGTGATGTCATCGACTCGATAAATGTTGCATGGAGTCACTGCAGTAACCGGTCTGCCGCTTCGCCTTTCATCTGCCAATAGTGTTTGCCCTTCAGCTTCGTTACAGTGACGAACCCATCGTCTAACAGTGCTGACATCCACCGTTGCATCACCGTACACATTTTCTAGCCGTTTGTGAGTGTGAATTGGCGCTTCACCTTCCGCAGTCAAAAATTCAATCACAGAACGCTGTCTAATACGAATGTCGATATCAGCCATTTTGCAAGAGGATGCAGTGCTGCCACCTGTTGACTTAGGAAGTTACTACTGCAGGGGATTGGAGAAGAAGGTTTGAGGAATTGCACCAAATTCAAAGTTTTCACATAACTTACTTATTTAAGGAAAAAAGGTAGGAAGCATTACTTTTTGACCCACCCTCGTAAATGCCAGGTCAGGTGATGGTGAGAGTATAGAAAATGGTGTCAAAGAAACGTAACTACTTAACTTGATTATTAATCTGTATTGATCTTTGCTTCTTAAATCAACGGATTTCCATTTTAAGGCCGGTTTCCAAGAGGAGCTGAACTGAAATGAGTCATCACGATTAAGCGTGCTCCTTTCAGAAGAAATCGTCAGAGCCTCCTTAATTCTCCGCTACCAGTAACTGTTGCATATTGCCAAGGTGGTCGTCTGCCGAAAATTGGCTCTATGGTCGTTATCAGAACAATGCTCTGCTAGCCCGACTCTGATTCCTACATGCGAGAAAGCGTTAATTCCGGGAAAGAGAACAAATCAGCTCAATAATACTCTTGCGTTGTACTTAAATCAGCAACGCACTTAATGGCGATGCTGTCTTTATCCCCGATGCGATGGTAATACTTTAACTTAAAGATTAACTGATAATTCCAGTTGAAGAGTGTCTCTACATAACAAGTGAATTGTGCTGCTGGAATAAGATAAAGCTCTTAAGACAAAACTCTTTTCCTTTCCATGTTTTTGTTCCATTGTATGAAGGCTTTTGTGTTAGCGTCGAGAATTACACCATTTCCTGCAACAAGTGCGAAAAGAAAGATCACATTTCCCAACATTTATACTCAGATCCTGCTGCATTGTTCTGTAATTTTCCAGTTTTCTTATTCCAGGAAAGTAAGCAGCATAATCTATGTATTATGAAACATTTGTATTATCTCACACTTTGTTCTAAAATGGACCTCCTTAGCGGGACTAGTTTCCAGCTTTTATTTGCACAGTTAAAAATGTTTCCGGTAAATGAAACAGAATCTGGAATAATAGACAAGGAAATGAAATTTATAGAAATAGGGTAAATTATAAAGTTAATTAAGATAATAATGCACCGTGTCACCTCCATATTTGAAGTTTAAGTTTGAGAAAATTTTATAAAAATGTAATTTAAGGTTTAAGATGTAAGTAAGTATTGTTTCAAGAATATGCCTGTGTGTATTCACTACTGTGATATACACCAAATTAAATATATGCTTCAAAGTTTAGTTGCTGTTTGATACCAGCATTCGCATTACATAAGTTTTGTAACTGTTTATATAACTGTTGCTATGGTGGCGATCGTCTGGTTGCAGTGCTGCCCTCACGTTGTAGTGGTGTTAGTGGGCAGTTTGGGCTGCCTCTACACCATTCCCCCGGGGAGTAGAGAAGGTTAGGTTCCAAAATAATCGGGAAATCTCACCCATCGTCGCGACCGTGTTGTGGGTTTAGAGGCTGGAGTCGTGTGTCCGGCAGGTGTCTCTGAGCTATTGTTTTATTGTTGCGTCAGCTCGTGGCTCAGTCGTTTCGTCTGCAAGGAGGTATGCAGGTTTTACTTTATCAATGCTGACACATACTGGCCTATTTTGGATCTGAAATTGATGATCTTGTCGTCCCGTTGCAGGATGCGGTGGGGCCGGAGTACGGTGGCTGGAAGGAACATCGTACGGTACTATCACGCAAGAAGACATGGGGGCAACTAGCCAATACTATAAAAATAAAGGTCGAATATTGACCGTGGCGTGGTGGTAGTACTGGACGCAGTCGCTCCATCTGCTGATTGCGCTTAACCACGAAATCGGAAGCATCTTAACAGTGTTGGTTGTTCGTGTCGCACAGTAAATCTCCAGGAACGCTAATGAGCTCCCCGAAGACCAGATCTGCTAATGATGTGCCTATGAAAGCGCTGAGTATGACCAGTAAGAAAATTGGTAGTGCTTAGATCCAGGATATGCTGGGATAGCACATGATGGCTTCTTTGAGTTGGCGATGGAAATGTTCCACCGTGCCAATAGTACATGTATAATAGCTAATGGTGTGTGACCTTGAGCTGCCAGTCACGATTCCTTGGTTTTTGAAAAGCTGTGATTCGAATTGGCGGCTTTGGTCTATGGTGATGTGGGCTGGCGATCCGAAGCGGGAGATCCCACATGCAACAAAAGCATGTGCCACTTCTTCAGCTGTGATGCGCTCCAATGGCCAAATTTCTAGCCAGCGAAATCCCTGTCTACGGTGGCTAGGCAGTTCCAGAACACTTACGGAGTTCAACATCCTTATTTTGTGATTGCGCGAGTGCGGAGATGTCCAAGGTGTGGTTTGAAATTGCTTCAACTTTTGAGAACGCGTTGGCAGAAAAACCGTCTATGTGATTGATGTGTGTAGTGGACTGTGCAATAAACGACAGCTGGTTGAGTTGCACAGCTGGAAGTTTCTCACGACATTGCTGGAACGCACATGTTAGAAGCTTGTGATCAGTGTAGACCGTGCAGTGATTGGCTTGTAGAATGTGTCTGAAGTGCTGCAAGGCTTCATACACCGCGAGTATCTCCCGATGGTAGGCACGTCATTCAGTCTTCTTAGGAGTTAACTCCTTTGAGAAGAATTCCAGTGGTTCCCAGTTGTTGATTTTAGCTGCTGAAGTGTAGCAGACGCGTAGGAGAAGAGTCACGGAGCTGCTGCAGGGTCTGTGTGTGCCAAATGATAGTTTTGGAATAGTGCGCCTTTGTGTTCTATTTCAGAAGTCCATTGTACTGGCTGAGATCCTTTAAGAGTGGATATGGCTGCATGAAATGGGGGCTGGTGTTCGGAAGCCGATGACAAGAACTGACGATAGAAATGAATCATTCCCACGAATGTGTGAGGTCCCATGCGGGCTTTAGTAGAGGGAACTTCTGCAACGCCGGGATGCGGTCAGCCAAAGGACGTGTACCTTCGTCTGAAACCTCATACCCTAGGATCTTCCCTCTTGGAGCTCCTAGAACGTTGTTTCCAACATTGATTAGGAAGCTATAATTGGAAAGCCGGCGAAAAAGTGTTCTAAGTTGGCGTTCGTACTGTTCAGTGTTTCTGGAGAACACTAAGATGTCATCGATATATGGGAAAGTAAAGTCAAGGCCTATGAGTACTTCATCTATGAACATTTGGAAAGTCTGTCCAGCGTGTCGCATTCCAAAAGACAAATGAAAGCCTAACAGCCCGAAGGCCGTGCTGATGGCAGTATTTTGTATGTCATTGGGATTGATGGCCATCTGCGTTTAAGCTTTCATGAGATCCACAACGGAAAATATTGAGAATCCACGGAGCTGGTGACTGAAGTCATGGATGTGATGTCGAGGATACCTCTCTGGTATTGCCCGGGAGTTAAGTGTACGATAGTATCTGCAGGAGTGCCCTTCTTCGTCCTTCTTTGGTACTAGATGGAGCGGCGAGGCCCGTGGTTCCTCTGAGCGTCGTGGTGTGTCATCTTTGAGCATGGCATCGAATTCGTTTATGGCATTGCGGAGGCGATCTGGTGCTAGGCGGCCTGGTTTGCATGAGTAGGTTGTCCTGGTGTTGTGCGGATGAAATGCACTGTGTTCTGGTGTATCTCCCTAGGCGTTTAGGCTGAGAGAGTTAGATCAGGAAGCTCTTTCAGGATGTTTTGATAAGCAGAGGACTTTTATGGATTTCACATTGAGCTGCGCCATAGATGCGGGCCGAATGGTTATAAATAGGCCTGTGACACCGCCAACTAATTGTTGTGACAATCAGGAAGAAGATGGTGATAGGTAAGAAAGTCTGACCCGATGATTGGAATAGCAACGTCAGCGATGACAAGTTTCCCAGAGAAATCCAGTCGGAGTCCAAGATCCAGCTTTGAACTTGAAATGTCATATGTAGGGATGCTCAAGTTGTTGTCTGCGACAAGTTTGTAGTCCGTTTGCTGGCGAAGGCCTTTTAACAGGTATCGAGGGGAACAGCATAATTCGGACCTGGCATCTACAAGAAATCTGTGGCTCGTGCTACGGTCTGCGATGAAGAGGCGGCTTGCACTTGTGGGACAATCGTTCACCACCATTTGAGGTGTGGTTTTGGGGTTTGTCGGGAAGTTGCACGAAGAGACACATTTCTGGGCCTTCTCGTGGAACTGTCGATGGTACCAACGTGCATCAGCTTTGTTATTAGTAGTAGGTAATGCCTGTCTATTCTGGGAGCAAATGTTGTCAGCCTTCTGAACGTGATTGGGACCGAAGGGGTGATTGTAAAGCGGTCGTCTGTTGGCTTATTTGATCCAAACGTTTATACAGCTCGCTTACTTCACTGTTTTGATTTTCTAAATATATAGCTTGCATGGTGCAGTGGAGTGGTGGTGGTGCCACTTCCAGAATTTTGTCTGCCAAGGCGGCGACGATCCATGGTTGGAGCTTATACTGGAACTGAAAAGTTCGTGCTAATGAGTGGAGATGACGCAGGAACTGTGGAGGTCTTCTGTCCCCAAGGTCTTCTTTCCCCAAGTTCTTCCTTTCTAAGGAGGTGCCACACCCACTGTTCTTTGGACAGTGATAGTCGACAGACGAGTTCAATTTTTAAAATGTAAATACACGTCTTAAACTGGAAGATTTATAATGATATCATCTACCTCGGCAGCAAACCGGCTGTTCAACTGCGAAATTTTATATTTTGTGGCATTTTGTCCTATGCCAGCGACACTGAACTGGGCTTCTGCTTGGGCGAACCAGAGTGTGGCTTTATCTGGCCAGAAAAACGGTAATTTAACACCAACACGGTACACTGTTGCACTGAACTGTGATTGTGATGTTTCTCATGAAGCGAGCGCTTGGCGTTGTAATTGCTGTGGAAAATGTTGATTTTCTTGCTGAAGTTTTCGTATTTGCTCCGGTCGTTGATCCATATTCAAGTCGAGGTCACTAATGTGGATATTCACTACTGTAATATACAACGAATTAAATATCAGATTCAAAGTATAATTATTTATTGATATCAGCAATTCGGCTTACGTACGTTTTGTAACACTTATGTAACTGTTGGTATGGTGGTGGTGGTCTGGTTGCAGTGCTGCCCTCATGTTGTAGTGGTTGCAGTAGGCAGTACGGGCGTCCGCCACATACTTTTTCTCCTTTGGAGGATAAGGTAAATGCAGCTATAAAAGAAGAATACCAGTTTTGAAACATAAAAAGTATGATAGCAAAAAAACTAGATGTATTTGCGAAAGTAGATTTGCTACGCCGTGTGGATAGCAGAGATTCAAATGATAGCAAAGTATAAATATACTTATAACAGTTATCCCATTAGCTATGGAAGGTAAACGAATAGAGACCAATATTCAACTGGGAAAAATAGCAATTGGGAATATCAATGAAGCTGCTGATAGCTCAGAAATTAAATGTGTAGTGCTTAACGCCCGCTTTTACTACATACGGCACCGCAGGCGGTGACACTGATGATACATGAGATGAAGATGGAGCACCGGTGGAATGAGATGGTGGGGGAAACCGGATGTCCTGGAGAAAACACGCCCCAGCGCCTGTTGTGATAGCTCAGAAAATACCGGTAAGACAAACCCATTAAGCCTTCAATTTGGAAACTATACAATATGATATGACCGGAAAAAGTGCCATTCAACAACTGAAGAGGCAGATGACCGCCTCAGCTTGATTTTGCTGGGAAATCGTTTTTTGTTCTTAATTCGTCCTCGAACGTTAAGTCATATTGATGATGAATGAAGTGGGAGAAATGATGCTGAAATAAGCCCAGGATCCAGAGTTACCCAACATTCATCTTTCATAAGAAGGGAAAACCCGTGAAAATCGCCTTTTCAGATATACCACCCTGACTGACAAACGAACTCGGAATCTCTTGAACGTAAGATAGACACACTATGCGTAATCGATTATCAGGTTTGGCATCATAATGTTGGTACGCAGCAACATCTCAGCGTACCATATAATCCTCCAACAATCCATGACATGAATATTCTGATACTACAGTTATTTTACTAAAACAAATGAATGCTCCGTAAAGTCTCCAGTTGGCGCTCTGACAATGGTTTTTTTTTGTGTTTTCCCCAACTGGTTAGCCGAATACTGATGCACTATCTTTTATTTCCAAATTTCTGTCCACCGATTCCTGACGTCATGATTACACTTCTATTCTTATGCTTCAAGGTCGTAGGACTTGGAGACGGCAATTAGTGTGTTGAAATAGGATGGTGGACTTAATCCTATGTAATGTTTTCTGCAAGGCTCAAGGCTATCTGAGGCTTCTTTCATATAAGTGCTTCTTTTCGTTCCGCGGACCCCAGGTTGCAGATGCTAATAAAAGTCAAGTTCAACGATCTTAGGAATAGTGTCCTACTGACAACATTACGAACCCTATAACTTGCAAACGCGTATCTAGACACCCTTCGGGTCTCCCCTTCATCTTCTCCTCCCAAGAGTAAAATGCACAACGTGTATATTGTCGCCTCGTTGTGTACTGTGCTGTGTTCCAGTGACAGGAGAACGTTCCCTCTAACTCTAACAGCAAATGAATACAATAATAATATTGTCTCCCATTATTGTAACAGTGATAAGTGGAAAAGACAGAATTTAATCAGATTTATATTTATATAAATAAAACGAAACAATATAGTTTAACAACAAACGCTACTGATCATTGTTACTAAGGTCAGATTAAAAACGCCAAGAACTCCAATGAGATTTGGAGTATCCTTTCTTTAAAGAGAGAGGGAAAGTGTGGGGGGAGGGAGAGGCAGAAGGAGAGAGAACATGTAACATCTATTTTAGTGTGTCAAAGAAGAGCTGATATAGATCTGTTGCGGTGAAGGAAAAATCCCTTAAATGTCCATATCCAGAGAAATGATCCCAAGTAAGTTTTCTATTAATTGATATGCACATATTTTATTAAGAAAGTGGGCTGAAGAACAAATATGCTTCAAATGTATATTAAATTTAGATGGGTTTACAACGTGCTCCTTCCAGAATCGCATAAAAAAGATAGAGAAACAATTATTTGTTCAGTTCAATTGTCATTAATGCTACCATTTGTACTCGCAGTAAGATGTTTTGAAAATTGAGGTTATAAGACCTGCATCATGCCGTTCTACAACGGAAAGGCATTGCATTCCGTCTGAAATGACCCAGCTTTATAACATTCGGTTTGCAAAAGCAACTTGAACTGTATCTACATATAACTGAATACTTGTGCTATTTCTGAGGTGAAAGAAAAATTCCGTGAAATGAACAAACGTTTAAGGGCAAATATATTTGTATTTTAAATGAAGACATGGATACTCACATTTAAAAATATTAGCAGAAAACTTTGTTAACTCTGCTGGTAAATATCATTTATCGAAGGGGAGGATTCATCTCTCTTATTTAAAAATAATCATGATGAGGATGATAATCAATGAGACCAATAGAAACCTTACAAGGTTACGGAACCATATGATTCCACGGTAGTGTCAGGATATGATTCCGAGGTTCGGGGTTTGCTTGTGGGACGAGAATGACTTTTTTCATGGTTTCTCCTTGTCGGCACGCATACCCGAAATGATTCGCCTTCAATCATGAATTGCCTCCTGAATTGTCTTATATGCATCTTTTCCTTCACACATTTGGCATTAACTGCTTCAGGAATACACGATTAGACGACATTGTTTGCTACGTAACAGCAAAACGGGACTTAAACTTTGTGAAGCTTGAGCATTTCGGGATTGCTGGGAACCATTTCGTTTCTGCCTGAGCGCCGTCTTCTCTACACCCGGAATCCCCAGGTTGCGGGTGGCATAGCGATCACTAGTCGAAATTGTTACCATGTTGTAATTGTTGTTGATGATGAAGATAATCATAATGATGATGAGCTAAGATTATTTTTTTTTTTTGTCATTTACGTCCTCCAACTTTGTCATGTCTGACTGTGAATGAACCAGGTGAAATGATGCTCAAATATCCAGGGTCCATGGAGCTTACAGTTACCCGACATTCGTCTTGAAGGATAAGAGACAACTCCGAAAAAACAATATCTAGGTAACTCACTCTGACCGAGATTCGAACTCGGCACCTCTTGGACGTATGAAGTAAGATGTCTGATGGTTTAGTGTGCCCTTCCTTGTCCTGTTATAGCCTCAGCTCAGAATGTTTCAGTAAGCCAAGTTATTTTCATCGCAATTTGAGAACCTTCTCTGGGATGTTTAGCGCTTTCGAGGAATGAGGTGTGTCCTTTCTAGAGCATCACATTTAAAAATAAATAGAGTGTGGTAATTGCTGGATACCCTGTATTTACGAGGTATGTCCAGAAAGTAGGTTCTCTTTGCTAAGAAAACTAAATTGTGTACAGACAGAGAAAATTAATTATTGCGCAAAATTCTACAACGCTTAAACTGCTTTTCCATATAACTTCCGAAATTTTGTGGGCATTTGTCATAGCAGGGCACAAGTTTTTGTATTCTTCTTCATAGAAGTTTGCCGCCTGTGTCGTCAACCAGTTCGAAACATTTTCTTTCAGCTCTTCGTCATTGTTGAAGTGTTGACTACCAAGGAAATATTTGAGATGCAAAAACAGATGAAAGTCGCTAGGAGCGAGGTCAGGGCTGTACGGGGGTTGGTCAAACACCTCCCAGACAAATCCCTGTAGGATGTATTAGTTGCATTTGCAGTGTGTGGTCGTGCGATGTCGTGAAGAAACACAACACCAGCACTCCTCGGCGCTTATTCTGTATTGCGCGGCGCAATTTCCTAAGTGTCTCGCAATAAACATCTGCTTTCACAAGCGGCGGGATTTTCAACCAACACCGACATTGTAAACAAGCACTACAAAGCATACGTGGCTGACAACGATCTTACAATGGCGCACGTTTCTTCTCCTTGATACAGAGCGTCTACCACGCATGTGTGGAACTGCGATCGCAGCGCTGCAGAAGAGCTGGATGCCCCTTGCATTAGCGCACATTATTATCATGATCATGATCATCATCGTCGTCGGAATCTGGTCATTCTGCGGGTTACAACTTTATCCTCTTCTCCCAGGGACTAAGTTGGAAGCACAATCACCGTCATTTTAGAACATATTAGACAGCATATATTTTTGCACTATACACAGCAAACGTATCCTTTAATCATGTAAAACCTCTCATTAGCGATTTACTTTTCATTACATTTCAGTAATCCTTAATGGAATAAAACAAACATTTATTTTAAAAGTTATATCAGTATAAACGCTTTCTCAAATAAATACTCGATACAGTGATGAATTGCTACGAATGACTATCTTTTGTTTTTAATTTTATCACTTCGTACATTAGTATGGTTGTATTTAATGAAAGCAGAGATAGAATATATTTATGTATTTGTATTTTGTAACATTTTTCTGGTTAACAACTGTTAGTTTGGTGAAACTTTCATTAGATGGTGTATATCACAGAAAGAATGTGTGTTTAGTTTCCGATCAATTTAGTGTTCCGAAATGTAAATAAATATGTAAGTGCGAGAGTACCAACATTTATTTGACAGACAGGTATAGGTAATCTTTCCAGTAGTCTGCAATGAATATATTGTTCATTTTGGAATGAAATAAATGAGTTTTAATGTAAATTTATATTGAGGAATTAATTCTTAAACGATTAATCCTTTTAAATACATTACTCCGGTATATGGGTTATTTTAATTAGTTGGAGTCAACTGAAAAATTCAATGCCACGACCGGAATTTTAACCATGGATCTCCTGGTTTCCGTCCAGTCGCTCTAACCCTTTGAACTACCATGGCCAACGTGCCGTCCTGACTTTAAATTCTCCAACTGACTCATTATATTTCACGTTAGACCACTTAGGGTTCTCATATTTGACATAACCATTTGTGGCCACTTATTATTGTAAGTACTTAATTACTTAGATTTTTATCGCTGATTATTTTAATGTAATTTTATATTGAGGAATTAATCCTTAAATAACTATTTTTTTAATTACATTACTCCGGTATATAGGTGATATTAATTAATTAGGACTAACTGAAAAATTCAATGCCACGGCCGGGGTTTGAACTTACGGATCTCCTGGTTTCCGTCTAGTCGCTCTAACCCCTTGAGCTACCATGACCAACATAGCGTCCTCATATTAAATTCTGCAATTGTAGAATTAATAAATTAAGTGCTTACCATAGAAGGTCGCCACAAATGGTTTGTTCAAATATGAGAATATTAAGTGGTTTACCGGGAAAATATAATGAGTTAATTGGATGTCAGGACGGCACGTTGGCCATGGCAGATGAAGGAGTTAGAGTGACTGGACGGAAACCAGGAGATCCGTGGTTCAAATTCCGGCCGTGGCCTTAAATTTTTCAGTTGGCTCTAATTAAAATAAATAAGTGTTTGATGCATATTATTGAGGAGAACATAAGAGAAGCAAAATTTTTCACTTTGCTGTGTTGATATATCATTCATTATATACGCAAAGCAGCAGGTATTAGTATGCTTTCTACTGATTTCTTGGTCTTAGGTCCTTTGTGTCGTTCTTTACAGATTATATCTACAACACTCAAATGGCTTTCTTATTAAAAATTCACATGTAATCCTCAGCTGGTAATGAATTCAAAGATAAATACGATGTTTTGAAGTTCTCGCCCATTTAGGTCCTCTGTTCCCTTCTTTTAAAAGACATTGTATCTACAACACACAAATGGTTTCCTTATCAAAAATTCATGTGTAATCCTTATCTGATAATAAGTTCAAAGAGAAATCTCATGTTTTGAAGTTCCTTGCCCACTTTTACAAAAACATTATTCATAAGATGTATTCTTCCATCTAAAAATAACCGGAATTGTCTTTTGCATTATAATGCGCCTACGTTTGTCATTGGTATTGGCAGCACCGGAGAGCTCTGACCATGAGTGACGTAATACCATACGCCTTATCTGCTTGGCGTTACGCAGTTAGAGGTAGCTGATGAAATTGTAGCTAGTTGTTTACTGTAGACAATATGGATCTCAAGTTGCAGCAGTGCTCCTCAATTTTTGATTTTCGTCCTTCTTTACAAAACTCCATCACGAACACTGGAAATGTTACAGCAATTTGCAAAAAGCAAGCCACGAGGTAAACTAGTTTTTCAGCGGTATAAACGATTTTAGGAATGTCAAAATTATCTTGCGGATGACCCGCACCTCGGAAAGCACTTATCTTCGAAGACTGAAACCAATGACAACAAAACTGATGTCACTTTGCGGGAAGACAGTTATTTATCGTTAACAAAGGCTGCAGAGATTATGAAGATATCCTACGGATATATCCTTTGGATTGGAAGAATTGTCTTGACACTTCGTGTCCTGTTATTGGAACACGCTGAAGCAAATTTCGGTACTTAGTTTGAGTTATGCTGTTCACACACAAACACACACACACACACACACACACACACACACACACACACACACACACACACACACGCGCGCGCGCGCGCGCGTTTTGCAAAGCACATTTGAGATGTATTCATATCTGAGCATAAGACATAGCAAAACTGAAATGTAAAGAATAAATTCCATGAGAAAAGAATATAAATTGAGAAAGCATTAAAAATGTTCCACTTGTAATAAGAGAAAGTGCAAGGATGGTTTACAATTTTCTTAAGACTTTTAAGATGGTGGATGATATAAAATATTTAATCAAAATGAGCCATACAATTCAAAAAAATGTAAATTGCATTTTCAGCTGAGAGCTGCGTCTCAGTGTCCTATAAGGGCTCATATCTTTGGGTCAGTGGTAAGGAGCACGTTTATGTGGGAAAGAGGAAACCTTATGCTCGGATACGGGTTCACAAAGCCTTGCTCTTTGTAATGGCTGTTGGCACCCAGCGAGAAAGAAGTTTAATCTATAGCACTTGAGCACCTCGACCACTTCTAAGAACCGCAGTGTCACATACATTCAGTCAGTATTAGGTAGTTTTCTTAGGGAATGGTGTGTGGCAGCGTTTTTCACCGAAACCCCCATTTGCTGCAAACGGTAGAAAATAGCGCTGTAGGTGCAGAAGGGTTATTAAAGGGAAACACTGAATCGAGATATATGAACTATACATGTGCACATTACAGACCTTAAAGGCTCAACTGGAACACTGAGGTCTTTTACTGTAATGAACTCAAATTGCGTAACGTTGCTACGAAATTGCTACCATAATATCCTGTAACAGGTACAGGATGGCCACTACAGATATGACCACAAATAATCTAACGTGGTTTAAGTAATATTGCCCCAGACCTCATATTTTCTCTTGATATTGCAACAAATAACGCCATTGTTGCTACTATGTCCAGTTATAGTAACTAGCTCTCGGAAAAACAGTTGTAGCATTCTGCAGTTTTATTGCAAACATTCAACTTAGGAGAACACGTCTTACTTATCATGGCTACTGAAAATTGGCTCATCGGGTAACCGACGCTCCATTTGTCAGCTTCTCCTGTTCTCGTTTCTATACACGTTCAAAAGCTACTCCCTTAAGCGTGTCGGGTTGGCTGCACCTCCTGCTGAAGTGCATTCACAGATCTTGTTGGTGGGAACAATGCGCCCTGCCGGTATAGTATATCATCCAGTTCATGAAAGTGTCTACGTTTGGATACTGAAACAATTAATATATAGTTCAAATCCATACTGACTTATTGTAGTGAATGCCTATATATTTTCCATAAATTTGTGCTCAGATAGACCCTCTATCACGCCTCTTGCATCCACTTCCAAAATGAGAACGACGTAGAAATTATGAACCATCTAGTGAAAGCTGTCGGTAGAACGGACTTAATATAGGGAGGATAAGTTACTGAACTCCACCAATACTCTCTCTGATATATTTTCATTATAGTGCTCTCTGGTTACCTTTGGTGACTTTTTATTTGTTTAGTTGATATCAGTGCGAGCAACTGCTCCTAAAGTATACGCATGCTAAGGATATGTATGTTATTGGTGTAAATTGCAGCTGTTCCGCTGGCAGTTCTGGCGTTATGTTGAAGAACATCAACTACTAAGTTTAAAGAAAATAATTCTTGGCTTCGGTAAGGCCTCTTCTGCCCTACGTATGCGTTATCGCCTGTTTTGTTCCTCAAATTAGCATTCCACACTTTTAATTGCTCCTTATATATCGTAATTTCCCATTAAATACAAAACCATAAGGTTTTTGGCTCGGGGAAATTCTGTAATGAAGTTGTCTGGTTTCTAAATAAAATGTTATTTACTGACTGACATGAAACTATTGTAAAACTTGAAGCTTTCACGACGATCGTTACGAATCAAGGCTTCGTGGGTGGTAAGCCGTGTCATGTTTATGCATGTCAAGCTTTCGGCCATATAGAGTAATAGTTTACTCACGCCATTTCCTGACCTGACATTTAATTTACTGAAAACAGTCTTTTGTTCAGTAATCCGAATTTTGATAGTGAGTCATTTGTGGTTATAACATTTAATAAATATCCTGATGATAGGAGAGATATACGCTTTAGAAACGTCGATTTCTAACCATCTTTTAACCTGGCTTGCTTCACGAGATGAACTTGAGCATATATACGGGATGTTTGACAGCGATAGCGAACGAACATATAGAAGTAATTACTCAGCTTATATGACACATAAAGATAGCTTTTACCGCCAATAGAGCCGCATAAAGGTGATCCAGAATAGGTGTGGATTAGGCAGTGACAAGAACAACGATGCGTGCCTCACGCTGTCAGGCTTCGCAGATATAGGTCACACGCCGTACTGCGTGCTTAAGCTGTTTGTAAACAGACTGGCATACTCCGCAATAGTTTGCCACTATCAAAAAATTAATTTGTCTTATGAAATCGCAATTAAGAAGCTATTTTTCAGAAGAAGATTCCCGTTGTCGGATTGGGCTGGGTCTGCACTCGAATGGGCGTGGTTTTTATGCCTGAAGCTCATGAATTAGTTATAGATTTATTTTCTAAAGCTGGGTGCCAGCATTTGTGTAGTTTTACTGCTTCTTCTTTTTTATTAAAATTGTGTTTGTGTTTGTAAATCTCCATTTCTTGGCGATATAGACGGGCTTGATACTGAGAAGTCGTGGCAAGCATATCAGTTTCTTCATAGCGGATGATATGTTCCCCGGGGGCTTCCAAAGCACGCTGTGCCAGACAGATCTATCTATTTGGTCCAGACGGCAGTGTCTACGGTGTTCCTTAATTCTGGTGTTGATGCTTCTTTATGTGGTGCCCACGTAGACTGCTCCGCATGAGCACGGTATCCGGTATACTCCCGCAGACGTGAGTGCGTCTCTGGAATCTTTAGCTGAACGGAGATAACAGTGAAGCTTTTTATTGTATCTACATTATGTGCCTTTAGAAGTTTGGGGACATGGTCTGTAACGTGTTTTAAGTAAGGAATGAAAACTGCATCTGCCTTCTTGGAAGATGGTTCATCCAGTTTTCTTGCAGGTTCTCTTCTTGGGTGTAAGGCTCTCTTAATATCTACATTGAACTTTGACTAATGTCTCGATAACCTACGTAGCAGTTATGACTACCCTTTTAAAAATGAAGGCGGCGGAAATTTGACACTCTCGCCGCAAACTCCAAGGAGTTCACATCACGCTCTCAAGTAACCAGCGCAACAACATGGGAAAGAAGAAGAACGCCGCAACATGGAAGCAGAGCCAGGCAGTGAAACCGCCTTCACCGCAGCCCTCCCCAGACAACTCTCGGGCGCCGTCTCCCGGCTCGCTGCCGGTACCCGCAGACCAGAGGGAGCCTCCCGCGGAGCTGACACGGAAGTTCTGGGCAGCTCAGCCTGCTTCCCAAGCCACGCCGAACGTCCGCCACGAGCCAAAACAACCGCTGCCTCACCTGGCAACTGTGTCGCGCAGCTCTAGCTCTACTCGGCCAGCTATAAACGCAGCACCGGGGGAACCACCACACATACACCTTGCTAATACATAGCCATATCCGCCAGCACAGCAACTTCCATCTACCGCCGCCACTCAACCGCCGAGAGGAGTCTACACTAACCACGCAGCAGTAATCGTCGGAGCACCACGGGACCCCCCTGCGAGGTTTTTACACACCGCCGCATCGCAGAAGTGGCCCTCAGTCCTGAGCCTGAGTCCTGACCCTCAATTGTACGGTGTTGTTTTGAAACAACCTGCAAACACAAGCGCACGCGCGCAAACACACAAGCGCACACACACATATACATACGGGATAATAAATTGTCCTACCACATATTCATATATAAGATTAAGGTTGAAAGGATGAAATTAGACTGAAAAGCTTAGTGGAATGGGCGGGAATTGAAGCACGGTATTTCGCCTTATAATGCCACTATTCTAACCAACTCCAATACTACGATAACAGGCGGCTTGATACTCAATTTCCCAAATAAAATTACAAAAAACATAAAATATTTATGTAACATATATACCTGTACGCTTGGATGAGAATATGTGTGTTTATGTGTATTAATACGCGTTAACAATGGAACACCTGGTTCCTAAACGCTCAAAACGTTACGAATATTCGGGGCCCAATTAGCAGTGATAGTGCGATCTTTTAGAAACTTTGACTATATGGTTAGCAATTTTATTTTCCATTAATTCTAACCTCTAATACAATTTAAGAGTATTAATTTAGACGACAGACCAACATTTCTAGTTTTCAAAATTATAAACTTTTCACTACTAGCTCATTCTCACTGTTGAAGCTCCATTTTATTATATAGTCTACACCAATTTTCTTTAATAATGAGCTAATAGTGTTACAACAACAAATGTAAAACATTAATAAACTTTGTTGCAACACATTTTACCTGAGACTATACGGGACAATTACGTTTTGTGACATCTGTATCTAACTTATCGCAAGTGACATCACAAGGCGTAATCAATTAAAGCTTAATTTATGTTGTATTTCAAATCAAATTTTATGGTAATGAACATTGCTTATGCTTAAATAGATGAAAAATAACGATATTGGCTTTTAAACTCACTATTTTTTTCTATTTTCCAGGAACCCTTTTCCGCAAATAGGTATTCCTATCCGAATGACAATAAGAGATCGCATGAGGATTTCAGTTACCCGTAGCGGAGGTCATGATCGCGATTTGAGTACCTTCCTGATATTCAGAGTATTTTTTTTCTAAAATTTCTAGATTTCGCTTTGCCCACTTTGCTGAACATGCACTGATCTGCTGTTAAATTATGTATTTGAAGTAAAATGAACACGTAACTGAACATCCATAAGCAGAATTTCAAAACACACGTTTTGAGTAAATTTGCGTGTGTATTTCTCTCCGTTGTAATATTTTTGGCAGTTTTCTACATTTAAAATTCTCCTTACATTAAAGCACATAGGAGTACATTGAGTACAATAAGCTTCTAGAGGAAAACTTATGAAATAATTTCTTCATTAATATGCTAACTGAAAAAACTTGCTATGTAGTTATTAATATAAGTTAAATGAGTTTCATACCAAAGTAAATTTAAGTTTGATTAATTAAAAATACATATTTTTCGAAAACACAAACTCAAACTTAACAGAAATTATTCTTTTAAATCAAATTAATTTAAGAGTAAATTACTTACCAAACTTACTTTCTACTTCAATGTGGACCACCAATTTGACATTTTATTTAACAACAATTAACATTGCATTGTAAGGTGAATAGCTTCATTTTGAGTTTTAAGGTGCATGAGCTAGGGGCAACTTAACACAAGGACACTAAACATTGCAACCTCACTTCTTTATGCAGAAACAAGGTACGGTGAGCAATTCGGAACTGTCGGTAAAGTAAACTTGGATTTGGAAGATTCACAGATTGCTCAAGTTAAACTTTCAGCTGGATTTAAAGATGTATATTTCACCCTTAATATAATAATTTAATGCTTCATTATGTGCTAATGGAAATACGTATGGATTTCTGGGAAAACATCACTAATTCGTTATCAACAACTTTTGACATTTAGAAACGTTTACCAAAAAAAGTATTCGTCTGAAAAGCAAGAACTGAGGGGGTAATAAAAAGCATTATAGTTCTCAGGCATTAAATCAACATCCTTTGAGGTAATCTGTTTGGAAACAGAATATTTTCGATCAAAATCCCTTAAATAAACCACTGACGTAGTAAATCAAAGTAACGTCGATGTCGGATAATAACACCTGACCTTTAAAACCAGGCTTCAAAACAAAGCTTGCTAATGGAACATAAAATCAAAACCAATCCTAACCACAGGTATCAAAAACTGACTGATGTTCTGCACATTAAAAGTCAGAATTTCTTTCATGCTTTGATTTCTTTTGTGCGTATCATGAAATGCTTTCATGTTTGCACAGACATATTGCGGTTTGTTCCGATTTATGAACCTTTCGTTCCACGTCAACTCCGTTTTAACTCTTTGTTACTCCTCTATAAAAGAATGGAATTGAATTGCTGTGGAAGTGCACAAAATAGAAGAGATATGGGAGGGATG
Source organism: Mantis religiosa (assembly GCA_030765055.1). Taxonomy (NCBI): domain Eukaryota; kingdom Metazoa; phylum Arthropoda; class Insecta; order Mantodea; family Mantidae; genus Mantis; species Mantis religiosa. The sequence goes on along the minus strand of CM060948.1, from coordinate 306,030,164 downwards.
AGATTTTTCTCTGATACTGGTAGCACACTAATTGCATTAGTTTCATTATGTCGGTAACCCTAGAACATGCATGACGTTGCCATCAAAGAGAGACGGAACATCTCCCCTTGATGTCTGCTTGTCTACACGTTAAATACAATTGTTTGTGCCTCAGGGCATTGTCTCCTGCATGCACTACTGTGGAGCAACACACGCTGTTGTTATTGCTGGTCAAGCAACAATTTGGAACCAGGAGATCCGATGTGAAAGCGTAATCATTTGGATTACTCGTTCTTCTTAAAGAGAAAATATCATATTGGTACACAAATAATTCCATGGCGTTACAACTCGACTACCCGAGTTATTTTATGTTTAACAAAATATATATCTATATATAGATGTTATTTTCTTTCTCTTTTTTCTTATTTAACCTTTTTTTCTCATTACTTCCGTTTATTTTCTTATCTGTTTTCCTTAGTTCCACACATTACTCAGTATACACATAAACACCCATGCCCACGGCGGGACTTGAACCCATGTACGTACATTACTAATGGGACATTAGGACTAAGGTGTCTCACCTACCCAGTGACAACGGAAGAGGTTCCAGCTGCCCTTGGGAGCTGGAATATCGTCTTCCTTTCTTCTATACGATTTAGTGACCAACTGCAAAGTGAGGAAAAGCTTAAAATATTGGCTTCCAATAATGCTCCTGCTAAATTAGTGGTCATTCAATAACACCCAATACCTTCAGTTTATTTTTAATTGAACATTGTGTAAGCTGAAAACGTAATGGTGACAGCCGGAAAAAAACAGTCAAACGTTTTGTTCGGCTAAGCAATAAGACCGGGTTCCATTTGTGACGAATGTGAATTCTGGTAGCATTAGTAAATATGCACTGCAATCTTCGGTTGCTAAAGAAATTCAGATTTTCTGAAAAGAAACATGGGACATATATATATACTTTTGTATAGGCCCAACAAATGTGTAATTGCATAGCCTAAGTGTGTTAAAATACCATCTAATAATTTATGTACTCAGAAGTGCTACATTTGTTACATTATTTTCAAACACAATCATTTCTTACCTGTTTTTAATTCATAGTATATTTGAAGCCCATTTTCTGGTAAAAAGGATAGATGTACCTACACTGGAAATGTGCTATAGTTTAGAAACACACTTTTATTTTTTCTTCAGAACATAACATTTTCTAAGGCTGAACACAAATACACCTGTTACGTCTCTATGCACGGCGAAAATGAGTCATCATCTAATTGATATCCACAACTGATATGACCAGCAACACACATTACCCTTGCGTACGTTGGCTTTCATGGCCGGGATTGCTACCTATCGGAGCTGCTCAGTTTCCTCACGATGCTGAGTATGCGAGGCCTTCATACACAGAATTGAAATACCCACACCTGCGGTTCAGATCGAAGTGTTGCATTCTTAGCCAGCAACCACAAGCAGGGCACTAAGTACCTATTGGTTGATCTTTCATAAATACAGGTCATCATAATCACCATCATCATCATCATCATCATCATCATCATCATCATCATCATTGGAAACAAAGTCCCAAGTTTGGCACTAAAAGGCGGGTTTTGTAAATTTGCAAGAATATCTCTTCCAACTAAGAATTATTTATTTTTATATAACCTCTAGGATCTTTTCTTAAGACATCTCCTTACCTTTCCTACTGCATGTATCATGCATAGTAATTATCGCATTTGACTCAAAATTCGATATCGAGATTTTGATGAAAATCCACATTTTCGGAACCCCTGAAATTAATATACCAATTTTAGAAAAAGGGCCCTGTTTGGCTCCGCGTTTATTGTGTGTGTGTGTGTGTGTGTGTGTGTGTGTGTGTGTGTGTGTGTGTGTGTGTGTGTGTGTGTGTCCGCGTATTTGTGTGTGACTGTGAACTGCAGGGGCTCGTCACGCTTGCTTGTCCTCCATCCCATTCGCGTTTCAGAACGCAAACCAGAACGAGCTCATTGACGTGGTTCGATCCGCAATTCTGGACCTAGTTGACTACGGAGGCCAGGAAAACAAGTCCCTGCATTGCCATTACCAATCGGGCAGCAGGGTCGGAAGTGGATATGAATCGCAGCAGCAGCTCGCAGAGTCACTGACCGTGGTTTTGCAACAGTTACCACAACCAGACCAGTAGCTCCGACTGCTATGCGGAAGGACAAGGGTTTTCTAAAGATGTAGTGGAGGTTATTGTGTAAGTTGATGAACGGGAGGAGCGACGAGGTGCCGGTGTGCCATTGGTCTTCTTCTGCCTTAGCTCACGAGCAGGCTTGGATAAATCACGTCCACCAGATGCCTCGGAAACCGAGTCTGGATTTGCGGAAACCTCTGTGCCCCTCTTTCTGCGGGATGAAGGGTTGGATGGGACTGGAATAGTGTTTAATGTACGAGCCTTACTTGGGTTTGCTGTGGAAGAAGCAGGCCCACCTGCAGTCTTACGCGCCATCTCAGCTAAAGCAGGAGCTCCCCTTGCGCCATGCCGCTGCCGCGGCGGGGTATCTATGCGTACTGAGCCTACAGTTTGAGTCACAGGGCGTGTGTCCTGTTTGCTGGATCCAGGAGCAGGTTTCACGCAGGAGATGACCGCCTTCTTTGCAGGGCAGTCCAAATAGAATGCTATGTGCTTATCCCTAGAATTAGCGCAGGTTCGTACTTACGTGATATCACAGGGACGGTTCTCTTTTGGGTGGGTTTCACCGCAACTTAAGCAACGTATGTTCGTTGGCATTATAGGCTTGAGTGGTTAAACCCCAAACATCTTTAACATTGAGGCGGCCCGCCAGAGCCCTTGGCTTGTTCAATCTGGACCCTGAGGTAGCAGATGACTTTTACGCCATCTGTCTTAGCCTCAGGATCGTTAGCCCGCTCCACAACTACTAGAAACACGGGGAGGGAGAATTTAGTTATTTGGCGATTAGCAGCGGACCGGGTAAATTGCTTCACTATCTGGGTGTGATGCCCTGGTGGCTGTACTCTGCCCAGATGTCATTTAGGGAAGTACCCGCAGGCAGCCCGCGCATGACTCAGCGAATATCACGGGCCTCATCCGGTGAAATGGGGTGTTGCCTTCTTCTGAAGGTGCCGGAGAAGGAGTTTGTAACCCTACACAACTTTAGGGTGGAAGACGTAGCGGCTCTTGTTCTGCCGCACAGGGCACTCCATCGCGAGGGTTGGCATAACTTGTTTTAGGCAGCCGACTGCCCCCGGAAATCGTCCACAACGATCGGCGGAATATGCCAGCGTCTCGCTGGTGCATTATGAACTTGGCTGGCGGGTGGCAGAGACTGGCCAGAGGGCATGACCCTTGCAGCCAGCTTTGGTACCCTTCTGTGTTTTCATTAGGTTATCTCAAAGAAATTCCGCTTCCCCCTCGCCGTCCGTGGAGAGACCCGAGGAGCTGAACTCCAGGTCGGTCTCTTGCGCCGAGGAGCTGAAGGACACAGGTGTTCTCCCGCTTAGTCATGAACAGATCGTACGCACACTCGCACGCTCTTCCTTGGAGCCAGAATCCGAAATTTAGCCTACTGCCGAATTTTCGTTGCAGTCGTCCAGATCAGGTGATCGCCTTTTATTTGTACGAACAACCATGCCTTCTCCGTCTTGGCGTTGTTGGCGAATTCTCCTTTCCCTGGAAGCTCCAATGGAATTTCCTGGTGTGGCCAGTGCTGCCGCATCCACAGTCCCATTTTGGGGCGAACTGGTGGAACGGGTGGGAGTAGAAATATTTGCCATTGTAACGCAGGCACTAAAATGCCCTACATCCATAGGTCGAGGGCATAGTTTACTATCCTCGAGTGTCCTCAGCTGAATGTAGCCGGGGTTGATCAGCTTGCAACTAGAAGGGCCGAAGTTACTGCCGAGATGTATGCCTTGTTCTGGTAACCCAGGGCAGCAGCCTCCACCACTCGGAGTTGGCAATCTGGTATTAATCTGTATTAAACTGTAGCTATGGCTTTCTTAGAAACACTCACTGCTTCGTTTGCAAAATTTGCTGTTTATTACTCAAGATCCAACAAAAAAATGAATACACAGAACTAACAGAAAGTCAATGCTACAGAGAGGAACAAGCGGAATTATATAGGTATTGTACAAGGTTTTTTTGGCAGAGTCGATTTTCTTTTTTTGAACGTATCTCACTCATTTTACACCGGAAGCACTGTTTTTATGCCAGCAATACATATCAGTTATAACTAATCTGTATTCTGTGCACCTAATAAAAATTAGTCATATGACTTTATAAATAATTGCAAATATTCATTGTTTTTTGGAGATATCTTAAGTAGAGCCATCTCCCGGCAGCACGGCACCTGGCCAAACACAGTTTATGTCCTAGCGGGAAAACAATATAACTAAATCATCGTTTCGTGTAAGATGATATTGCACTTTCAGTAACGTATTAGGCTTACAGTACCTGCTAAACATATTGTTGCACAAAGGCTTGGTTCTCCATGTTGCTTCACATTTGGGATAAATGTTTACGTCAATACCTTGGTTATATATTTCCTCAGAGGTGTAAGAGAAATAAATAGGCTTTTGCATAGTTAAATAATTAGCGGTTTATTGCATGGTATGCTTATAAAAACAAACGGTTCAGAACAGCCTTTAAAATATTTTTATTATATCCTTTGTTATTTTCTTACATCACACCTGCACCTATTGGTACAATACAGGTACTTCACTTGGTTTGTATTTTTACTCTGATCACTGTATTTCGAATTGTCCACGTGGAGTTCTGAATGGAAGGCAAGTGCTTTTCGTTTTCACTTGTGGTACATGTGGACTAAACACTTCGACCGAAAAAGTATGATATTTGAAATTTCATCTGCCGATCACATTAATAATGTTTTATTTTCTTTTTTTCGTGCGACGCCATTTTTAGAAGTATAGTGCAGCATTTGAATGCCGGATGCTGAGAACTTTGAGCAAGCAGATAATGACAGAATCGTCGTTTCTGAAATAGTGTGGAGCTTACAGACACCGGAACCCCTGTTGAAAAAAGACATGCATTTTTTAAAAGTGGTTAATTTGTTTTTCAAAAACTTATGAACAGAGAGAAACAACACACAAGAGTGAATACATTCACGCATATACAGAAAAAGTAAACCAGCTAATAGTTTGCTTATTCCACCAGGAGATGGTAATGCAAACGTGGAGCTTGATACCGTCCCTGTTAGGGATAACATTGTCATAATAAACCGAAAGTCTTATTACATGCATAATTAAGGGCGGATAGATACCACAATATGAATTAAACGAAGAAATAATAAATATAGAGGAAAATTATTAAATATACAAGTGCAGATACTAAACAGGCAATCCCGATATATATATATATATATATATATATATATATATATATATATATCGAAAGCACGAGAACCCAAATAGCGAGGTGCATGAACATCCTCACAGGTACTTTCTTTGTGCTTCTTGCCGAAAGAGGTGGCATTGTCCAAGGTTAGACCCTCGTCGCCAGCCCATCCATGTCTTGACCTGCACATGGAACGTGATAATAGAATAGGCACCGGGGTTTAAGATACACATTTTTAAACATGCTTATGCATTAATTAGCCTGACTGTGAGAAAGTGAAAATTGCATAGAATACACGTTTCAGACACGAGAAATTGCTTTTATATTTAAGAGTAGGGATGAAACACAACCTATCAGGAACAAGTAACAGGTCACATGACCCCTAAAGTGTCCAAAGTTTGGCGAAAGGAAGGGGAAATTTGTGGAATAGCGACCTTTGATGTTTGCTAGAAAACACACTCTATTTCGGCTAGTGAAGGGGGCCACAAGTACTGAAAATTCATCAATGGCCGTGTTCGCGAATGCACGAAGTAATGCCCTCGACGTTCACAAACAATGCGTACACAGATACATACATAACATCAAGATAACGGTGACGAGTGGAGAGGACTACTTATATCAATAAACTTGACATTCAACGGTCGTGGTGTCTTCTATATGATAATACCCATACCCTGTACGGACGCACCCACTCCCTGAAACTCAAAAGAGAAATTCATGCATATATACCCTGAGAAAAACCCCGAGCTGTTGGAAACCTCCCATTCTTAATCCTCACCCACCACATATCTTCTCATATGAGGTGTTGAGTACCGGGAGGGCTCAACGAGGTACCTAACGGGCAAGGACCGCCTCATGATTTGGCACCCAAAGTGGTTTTCGAAGTCCGGACTGTACCAGTGACCATTTGGCGAGCAATCTGGACTATTTAGTACTGAATACAGTGTCATAGTTTTTGGCGACTAAAGTGTATCTCTTCGGAGGCGTGACCAACGTGTATGACTGCAGAACTGTGAGACAACATCATAAAGTGCCAACCAGTATGCTTGTGTTGGAGTTCTGACCGACGCGGCAGGGAAACTACAACATCCACGGAGAACAGCAGACGCAACGCAGTTCGAATTCTGGAACACCGGCGGAAGTGGAAGCCGGAGACACAGCGGCCATCACCAGCAGAACAGCCCCAGGAAACAACTATATCCCCCCAGTGAAAGTGTCAAACCAGTGCTATTCCCCTACCCAGGATTACCCTAACGACGGATACGGACATCAACGAGTAAGTGCAATCAATTTCAGTTGTATACTAATCATCTTGTAATCTTGTGCTAAACCATTTATGCTTAAATAGGCTGATGCTGCCAGTAATAGGGAACAGAATACAGTAAAAAAATAGTTTGTCTTTCTTCAAGAAACGAGGCAGTAATTTTACGTAAATGATACTTAGGAATAGAAAAGTAATAAGTAAAAATAACGAAATGGCAGATGATAGATGTATGGTTGAGAATAGTGTATTTGGGGATACGGAAGCTAATGTAGAAATAGTCCCGGAAGTTAGAATAGCAGAGCAATCTCCTCCCCTTGCCGACCAAGGACCAAGCAGTATGAATAGCTTAATGCTTCAGCTGATACCTCTACCCCCTTCGCCTGGCATCTGGAATTTTCGCGGTGATTCACGGAAACCAGAGACTTCTAGAAGACAATCATATTCCTATAAAAAGGGCTGAAATGAGTGGAGTCAGTTAGCTAGTCCTTGGCGAGCAGCGAAGCAGCGGAGGAGAAGACTGTGTACGTGCGTCGGAGGAGTTTACGTAATTGCGAGTGCAGGTGGAATTCTAACGGACGAACTGGTGAATCGTAATTGTGTGCATTACGTAATTCTGTGTAATTGACAAGTGTTTATCTGTAAGTCGGTGGAAATAAAGAACATCTTTGAGTGGTGTAATTGGACTTTTCATTTCACGAACCCACAAAGTCACAATATGCTTATATATAGTGCCATATCGTTACGTCAACGCCAAGGCCTTTATTTAAAAGTGTATCCATTACATTTCGTAACATCAAGTCATAAACTGCATCGGCTTATCATAACGTCGGGGAGTTCATACGTCAATGTAACGCAGGTGTCACAGTCTCTTTGTGGGGCCGTATTGAACTGAGATTAAAGTTGCCTAAGTCCTTTCCAGTCCTAATGTCTCGTAGTCTATATGTCCTGTCTCCCACGCATTTGCTGATTTCTACGGGATCCTTCCACCAGAGATTTAATGTCTTGTATTATGTTTTAAGTAAAGATGACTTACTGTAGTTTCTAACCAGCACTTTATCTTGTGTTGTAGGTTGCCATGCATGCAGGTACTTAGTAACCTTTTCGTTTGTTTATTCTTTCGTTTATCTTTGGAACGGCCCTCCATATCCTCTCTACTTCAGTTTCTTGGATGACAGGTAGAGAATTTGGAACTCCGTTTATAACTCGGTCAGGAGGTTGGCAGGTCTTGAGCTGAAGAGGTGTATATCCGTGGTTAGGGTTAATGGCATTGTGCATTACCCATTGCATATATGCTAGGTATTCTGGCCTTTTTGTCAGTTTCACATGCCACGATACTCTCAAATATATGTGTAAATCCCAAATAACGCGATCTTTTGGATACTCTGCGGGTGATAAGAACTTATATAACAGACTTTGCGTCTGCTTCCCGCAGTGCTTCAAAAAATCTCTTTACGCGGTGCACCGAAGCGTTGTGGGCCAATATGGCGTCCATTTTCCCGTATCTAGGAATGTATTCTTTGATAACCTTGTTCGCACAACTGGTGCTCGTTAACCTCTTCAAAGGGCAAAATGTACCAAATTTTGACATCACATCCACCATAACGAAAATATATTTTAAGCCAGTCCTTCCAGTAGGCAATAGTCGATGTTCATCTACTGTGACTTAATTTCTTAGCGGCGTCCCACGTTATTGCTTGGCTTTCTGACATGTCTCACATCCTCATATAATTACTCTCGCCTTCCTCCCTAGTTTTGGTATGATTAAGTGTTCCGAAATTTTTAAGCATGTTCGTTCGAATCCTGCGTGAATTAAGGCGATTGTGTAGGCTTCAATAATCAAATTTTCTAGTGTTGCCGGTAAGTAATTTTTCCACGCTGGCGTATTTCTGCCGTTCAAATTCTATACAATGTCTCCTATCATTCCTAGCTTGCTTTTGATCTTTGGCCCGATAGAAGGTATTTTCTTCCAAATTTCTGGCAATTTTAGGTCCTTGTGCGGATGCTGTCCCAATTGTTTCAATTTCGCAGCTACGCTGTCGTTCAATTTTTGATATAATTTTATGATCTACACTTCGCGCTGCATATTACTCACTGTCTTGCAAAGGCTTCCCCCTGCGTTGGTGCTATATAGTAGGTCACTGAAGATATTGCAGTTTCCTTGAATGTCTTACATCCACTTTTTCGCCATTATTTCGTGTACAGTGTGGACGATAGTTCTGTGCCGGTGGAGACCGTGTGCGCAGTCGTTTAGAATCCAGTTGCCGAGCCTACACACTCCGTCATGTGCAGTACACTGAAATGGCCAGTATTGTGGAGAGGTTTCACCGGGTAACTTTTAACGCTTCGGTGCCGTCACGTTAAGATTTTAAAGTTTTAGAAATTGTTATTATTAATCGCAACTAGTGATTAGCGTTTTGTCTGTGTGTATGTGTGTGTGCTCGTATATGTTTTCTTATTTAGATTAAAATGCCTCTAATTCAAAGAAAACTTGGTAGAAAACATTTCGCAGCCAAACCGCGAAGCCATTAATAATGCCAATCTATTCTCAAACGGGGAGCAGTTTCTGGTGATATACAAATGAAATGCAAGGGAGGGTGAGTGCAGCAACAAAAGTATCTGAGAGAAAATTTCGTAAAATAATTAAAGAAGGGGAGAAATGTGAGGCACAAGTGACCTCCTTTGAAACATCTGGAAAGTACATCGTGTACCAGAAACAATCGCTGTCATTGATGACTTTGATAGGTGCATAATTCGCCTAAGATTTTATAATTTGTATATGCAGGAGAAAACTGAGCCCACTGTCAAAATTTGAGACTCCTGAAACATCAAGATTCCATTAACTTTAAAGGGGCAAGCACTAGCTTAAAGATTATCTTATGTGGCATAGGTTTCCAGTGGAAGAAAACAAGGAACAACAAGGTCTTGTTATAGGAAACGTATATGAGAAATTGGCGCGTATCGTATTTACGTGCCAGTAAAAGGCTTAGAGACGAAGGATGCTCGGTTATCAATGAAGATGAAATACATCTTCATACGATATTCGGGCAACTCACTTCCATGCGCTGCAAGCCACAAAGGCATCACCCAGGATCTTTATTTTCCTTTAAATTTCCTTTATCTTCCTTTGTGAAAGCAAAGAAGTAAAACATTAAGGAAGATCTGTTGTTTCTCAGTGACTAAAATGAGGAAGTGCTCATATATCTTAAGGTATGCGGTTTAGTAAAGACGGATCTGTGAAATGTGGCCTTGCTGAACTGTCTTCCATCGTCTAGCGCTAGCAGAAGGTGCAAGTAACACTTGGTCATATACTCTCTCCAGTGCGCGAAGAAAGTAGGTCACTGGCACAGAACTATCGTTGCTACTGTATATATAGAAATCTTACTGTTCGTGCAAGCGTAAAGCAGTGTGAAGCCTAAATGAACGATACCTGCCTTTTTCACTCACTAGATATCTAGTTCATTCCAAGTTACTTACCAACTACAGTATAGTGGTTCTTTGAGGAGGATTGCGAACACCGAATGCTATATGATATGCCCTATTTTGTAGCTCTAGTTAAATTTGCAATCTAGTATAACTTCACCAGGAAGATTCGTTGATTTAATCTGTACTGCGTTTTCACGTTGACTAGAAAAATGTCGAAAACTGCTGCCAACAATAGCAATTGCGTAGAAAACATAAACATCTGCTTATTTTGTGACAAGGAACCGAAACTCCAGAACATTCCTCTTAATTTGGTGCTAAAATTAAGTCACTGGATGAATTTCCAACAGAATAATTAAAGAAACAAATATATCACTTCTATATAAATCATGGTAGATGTGTTGATAAGTACTATAAATTAACCATTATTGATGTATAATTATATTATAGTAGCTAGGGTAACTGAATATTTTAACAAAGAATAAATAATAAAAATATTACGATTCAGAAAGTCCCGGGAATGTTGTCCCACATTGCCCCATTAGCTTATTATTTTTAAATGTAAGCAGTTTTCTAAAATTGCAAGAAATGTCGCTAGTTGTTTTGTTGACCGGCTTGGTGGATTTTATACTTCGGGTAGCAGAAAGGTCTACAACCAGTATTCGTGTATTACAACAGCACAACTTACTTTACACGCCCCTTTGTTCCCAACAGGTTACACAGTGAAACCACATTTAGTTTTACGTTTCGCGCGCGGCTCATGGTTATTTTGTGATACCACTATGTTACCCTGCATGGTGCTATCCTCTGTTATGAAGAATGGCAACTCATTGCCTGTCTGACCTTCGCATTTGAGCGCGAGAGCAACAAAAGCGCAACGGTGTGTGGCGGGATTGACCATTTTCGAATAGCTCAGCACCGTGCGAGCTTATACATTGTGTTATCCTACATATTCGCTCCACCTTGGTGTAAATTTTATACCTAAGCAAAGGTTGTACTTTTAATATTAGTATAATATGAGAGCTCAAGCCTTTTTTTTTTTTTATTTGCATGTTAGTCATTTAAATACAAAAAGTGTGTGTGGTTTCACCAAGAAACCACTGCGACATGTGAGATAGTGAGAGAATTTGTTTGTTTTAGGTTAGAGTGTGAGATCATGGCTTACAGAAGCAAATTCAAAGCAAGTGAATTATGAAATTTAATGGTTATGAAGATATTTGAATAAATACCAAGTGATAGTGAATCATACATATCAGATATTGAAGATAAGATTGGTGATGATGAAATACAGAATGCTGAACTGGTTTTCAGTGAAAATGGTGAAGCTGAGCATTCAGTTATAATTGAATGTGCTGCTTTAAATGGTGGTCAAAATGGGAAAGAATAGTTGACAGTAATAATACACCTGTATGGGAGAAATTCCCGGTTTACAAAGTTTCCAAAGAGTTTTATGATGATATTGGAATTGATATTGAAGAAATGATATGTGTAGTGTTTAACGCCCGCTTTTACTACATACGGCAACGTAGGCGGTGACACTGATGGTACATGAGGTGAAGATGGAGCACCGGTGGAATGAGATAGCGGGGGGAAACCGGAGGTCCCGGAGAAAACCCGTTCCAGCGCCATGTTGTCTCACTTTGCGGTCGCCTGGGATTGAACCCGGGACGCCTTGGTGAGAGCCAAGCGGTCTAACCACTGAGCAACTTTGCGGCCTGCTATTGAAGAAGACAAGGAAACGCCGACAGACGTTTTCCGTACGCTCTTCTCGCATGAGCTATTGAAACTTATTGTGTATGAAAAAAATCTGTATGCAACTCAAAAGATGGTTGGTTCAACACCCTTTCTGAAAACTAATGAGGAAGAAATACTAAGTTTCTCGCTATAAATCTACTAACAGGCATAAAGGGATCACCCACTTTTATGGATCACTTGTCATCTGACCCATAAATGCGAGATAGATGCACATCTTCAACATTTTCAAGAAACAGATTTTCTTGGTTGTTGGGTAATATTCACCTCTACAACAACAGCAAGCAGCCAAAAAGGGAGATGATTATTGTAAGTTATACAAGGTACGGCCGCTTCTAAGTTTTCGCTCGTCTACTTTTCACCGCTCTTGTAAGCCAACAGAATACCAGAGTGTGGAGGAGTAGCTGGAAACTGTACCACAAAAAGCAACAATAAAAACTTTGTGTCAATAGTAACAAAAATTGCTTGCTAAGCTCCCTAAATCAGAATGACTATTATATATACGAACTGTTCACTCTGGACCAGTGCTTTTACTATGTAAGTGTGGCAAAACAAAAGTAAACACTGGAATTCCACAATCCATCAGTATTTTAACAATTAGTATCATTTTTTTAGTAATATACACCAAAAGTATTTGTGAAACAATATTTTGATTACTTGGGTCACAAAGGGTTAAGACTAGACGATGGATTTTCTAGGCAGTCCTGCCTTACCTCTTCTGCTTCCTTCTGGATTATTGCCCTCATGATTAAATACATTTGGCCACTTCTGCACGACTTGCCCGTCCCCGGGCTTGTAGGATAATGGCGTCGGAACTTTGCATATGGGCTGAGCAGTAATATGCTTTCTTAGTTCCATCCACATATCCCCATAATTCGAAAAGCCATGATTCAAAAGTCGGCAAACTTGCAATTGCATCATTTCCTCTGTAATTGCTCAAGTAATTTTTCATTTTAGTAACAAGTTACCCAGTTCACCTGCCGCACGACATAGATTGCTTATAAATAATTTCACCAATTCCATATTATTCTCAGTTCCGCGGAAATAGAAGTTACTACTTTCAGCATCATGAAATACAAATATCAGCTTAACTGTTTAACAGTATGCATGTTGTGATCCTCATGGTACCAAATAGATACCTCTAATATTCCTTTAAAGTACAAGTCTGTTTTATAATATTTGTAGAAGGTTTACTTGGACGTATTACTCTGAGGCCGATGTGTTCAAATTAAGAACAAAGTACTCAAATAGATTTCCAAAAATGTTTGGATTTTGCGGTTCTGAAACTCGATTCCACTAATACAATAGTAATGCAATATAACTTGCCAAAAGTAGCATATATTTGGATTAATTCTCAAAAATGACTGTGACGTCTACTTCATTGTTTATTTTGGCGTCTCGAACTTGAAATCGCGGAACACTTACCGGGTTTGTCTCTCCGCGCCAGTTGGGCTGCAAAACGCGTAATAGTCCGCTCATTGGAACACAGATGGCGCTGAAGCTCTCAGTACATTTTATGAAATAAAATTTGCATTTTTTTTAAAAATAGTTCCAAGAAATGCATATGTATGTGTTCTATTTATTTGAAAACCAATCATCAGTTGAAATAACGGGCACAAATAGCAGATATTTGAAATGTTAGTTAGAATTAATTTAAGTATTTCACAGAAACTGGAACTAAAGACTGTCCACTAAAGTTTAAGTAACGCGAAGGTATGATAGACCATCCATAATTAGATGGTATTTCGTATTCAGAGAACTAAAATAATTAATTACTGCTATTTGGATTATATGAATTTACTCATTCTGTACCATTTTCATTGGTTATGAATGAAATAGAATATTCGCTTAAATAAGAGCTTTGCTAACTTACATTATTAATACAAAGAAATGTCGTCTCTTCGGTTGTTATATAACAATTCTTTTCTTCCTTTTATAAGTAACAGTTAAATACAGAGTACCTGTAGCCTACAGGTATGTAGATGTATGAGTGTGTAAAACTGTGCCACCATACTTTCCCCTTGCATTATACTGAGATTTATTAAGAAAACTAGAGGATTTTATACACCTCCTCTACAGCCCGCCTCAGTAGCGTAGGTGGTAGCATGTCTGCTTCACGTTTAAGAGGTCCCGAGTTCGAATCTCGGTCAGGTTGAGTTAGCTGGATAAGATTTTTTCCGAGGTTTTCCCTTAACCTTCAAGACGAATGTCGGGAAACTCTAAGCTCCATGGACCCTGGACTCATTTGAGCACCATTTCACCCAATCCATTCACCGTCCGTTGTAACTTAACGTTGGGGCGGACGTAAATTAAAAAGAAACACCTTCTCTACAAAAACATGCTACCGATGAAAAAAATACATCCTCCTTATAGCCATCGCATTTAATTCCAGCTGCAGTAAATTTAATAACATATGCCTTTTTTTCTCATCAAATCGAAGAATTGGCTGTTAGTAACTACACAATGATACTCACTTTGAATATCCGCGCTTGTTTCTCCTCTTTGTTTTGGGTCAACTTTTCTGTAGTTTGGGAAAATTGATAAGTGCCTTCTTACTCTTGTAATATTTGTGCATCAGGATGCTATAATTAATCGATATTTGCCAAATCTAATTAATTATAATCTAGTTGGGGAGAGGTTTATGACAGCAACCTCCGATAGGAAAAATCTACTACGGCTATCTGAAGGATCAGTATAAATTTTAGTTTTTTGTTGCTGTATTTCGCTATAAAATTCGATGCCAAGATTTCATCTTATTTCGCTTTTGAGCACTTATAAGTCACCAAGAAAAGGATTTATGGAAAAGTTTCGTGTGCACTGTTTAACTCAAACATGATAGGTCTGTTAAATACGTACGAAACTTCGTGTGTACGAGTACGTTCAGGACTATCTGTGCATACCCCCGAAGGTCTATAAGAAAATTCCATATTTTAAACCACTTGTTGAGCAAATACTGTTTTATCTCTAAGCGTTCGATAGTCTCAGAAATGTTTCCAATGGTTTTGACTAAAATATGTGATTAGGACAGTTTCACAAGAAATTGGATATATATCCTGATTATTATGGACTTAGCTTGTGAAGTCTATATTCTGTGGTACTTATTAGGAAATCGTATCGAGTGTGTCTTAGTACACTACACATATATGTAGACCTCATTAACATTTGAAACCCTTGAAAACTTTTAAACATGCTGCATTTTGGCTATGGATTTTGCACTTACACTATATGTTTTCTTTTTGTCTTGTACATTAAATCACACAAATATACTCATAAATTGGGAATGTGCCGTAAAGGCAATTCACAGGTACTTGTGCTATAACCTGCACTATTATACCGACATTTTGATATTGACATTGTATCTTCGACAGCTTAGAATTAATAGGCAGATAAACATATCTATACGGTACATTTAGACTAGAACATCATAATGCGGCAATTGAGTGTCTGAATTTAGAACAGTTCTACCTCGCTGGGATGAAAATATTGAAGATTAGTGTAGTAAAGCAACTTTGAAGCACTAAACTTTTAAAAATTTAATGCACGGATTCGAGTATTAAGTCGAAGAGGGGATCACCACCTCATTTAGACCACATCCAAAGCTCGTTCTTGCTCTGGCAGGAAGTTAGGGAGAGTAAAGCTGAAAGACCGCTAATCCGGACATCGATGTGCGTTTTCAAGAACGCACTCTCAATAATTTCAGAGGAACAGCAATCGCGATACTGATGCGGACTGCTTGCATGCTCTTGGGCACGGAATATTCTGGCAACGAAGTAACTCGCAACGCAGGGTGGCGAACCAGGCAGCCTTCCAAGCACCAAAGAGAAATCTATAACACGCAACCATCGCCGTCACCTGGTCCTGTAATCCTGAGATACACGAGAGGGAAATGTACAGGAGATTCGTGGGAGAAGAATAGAAACATCAGCGTTCTCATATCTACCTCTGAAAATGACTTAAATTCTAAGGAAAAAATAGTAGTTTTGCGGGTTTCAAACTCATAAGCTACAATATGCGCTCTTCAACTGTTAAAAATTCACTTGGTGAATTTAATGTAACAAATGATTTTTGTTCTAAAACACTAAAAATTACTTGCTTTTATGGTTAGTTGTACTGTAAGAGTAATATACTAAGTCGCTGCTGGGACTGTGCTTTAGGACAGATGTTATGCTCCACTTACTCCAGTGGGTTATATCTCTCGATGTTGCAAAATAGATTACGCCAAAGTTGAAAAATTGCCACCTTGGTCTTCACTAAATGCTCATCAGAGACATATTAGTGTTGTCTGGTTCCAGTGGCAGGCAAATGAGTGGGTAAATCGTTTCCAAAATTGCAGTTTGCCTTGGCTAGTTCAGATAATCCTCCGGAATCTCCGCGAAGAATGTGTGGAAATGGTTGTACAATTCAGGCTCTACTCAAAGAAAGCAAAACGAGCTTTGTTACTAAGAAAATATTGAAATTTATTCATAATTTCGTAAATTACTAATCCATACACTTATTTGAAATAACTATAATAGTAACTGTGCACCGTTTTCCCTGCATATTGAACTGATTGCTGATTATAGCTGCCGGAATGATCAGCTGTTTGACTGCCTGATTCTGGCGTTTTGCGGATATGAAGCTCTAGGTCATCCTGGAATATTCCACGGTATGTATGTCTCGCATGAAGGTTAGAAAAATACATCAATGCACCTCTCTCTTTAAACATTTTCCCTCGACATTCAATTGTCATCGCCTCATGAGTGTAATTGATGAAGTCGTCGTCACGGTACCCTCAGCTCTCTAATCAGTGTTGGCACGTCATTAATAATCAATTATCGAGAGCGGTGTACATTTCGATACCTCCTGAGAGGGTCGCATTACATGACAATGTGTATGACATCCTATTCCCAAGATACTGATATGTGTAAATACATTGTCTATGAAGCGCGCACGAGAAGTAAATTTACTCGGTGCAATTAAAGGTTTTACCTTTTTGATTGCGCACATGCAAATCACTCGTGGAGTATCGCATAGGAGTGAGTTTACTTCTCCGAAACTTTTTCAACAGTAATAGCCCTTCTTCCCCCTAAAATATCAAATTATTACTAAAATAACACTCCAAAATAAAAACTAAACACCTCAATGAATTTAGGCATTATCATATCCAGTAGGATGACTTGTATGAGATAGGTACCTGGCTATTAATATTCTCCCTTCTTAATTGGCAAATGAATACTGGGATGGAATATATAGTGCTGCAAATTTTCATCTGCAATGTTACTTGTCATTTCGCTTCCTTATATTTCAGGTGAGTGGACGGCGGGTGAGGCCTATGACAGTGGAGATTACTTTGTGGAACTGTATCCCCTGCCATTCGGTGTGGGATGGCCCTCAATAAGATATCTTTATAAGCACTGCACCGGCGTCAGGTCCTTATACACGGAGACTGTGTCGAACTTTCCACCTCGTATCTGCTCTTTCGCTTCATCCCTTACTCTTTGTGGTTTTCACTAGCACAGTCCTACAAGTTTCCGGACAAATATAACCATAACTCAGGATTTAAAATATTAGATGAAGCGATTTGCGATGCGTCTAATACTGCTACTAGATGAAGTGCTTTTCCGTAGTTATGTGCTTCCTACCACCTATTATTTAATAATTAACCATGAGCGTTTTGAGACGTTATGAACATTCTCAATCGGATTATTATGATTATCATTATAGTTATGATTATTATAATAATTATTATCATCATATCATATCATCATATAATCATCACTATTATTAATCATTATCATCGTCATCTATATCATTATCAGATTATCACTTCGTGCTTGCAAACTGCCAAAATAGATGCATCTAAGAGGAGCTAATGTAGGAAATGCTGTGAAGCGGTTTGGGCGCATGTGAAATTTCCCCTTCAATCCCAATAAAATACCACCACAAATTTTTTTCTCTCCCTACACATTCTTGAACTATGAGTTCCCTTCTATAACCACAGAATCAGAGGTGATCCCTGCATCTACAACTCCTTCCAATCCTCCAAGAAATTTGGAACGTCAGAACTCAGCAAAACCTTACTTTTTTCTGTTTTTTTTTCATTCCCAGGAAAATCAAAAACACCACACGTGCGGGGAGAGCGAAAATGCAGCTGGCCATCTGAACGCACCAGTTCATCCCGGTGTCACAAGAAAAAAGAGAAAGTCGCATTTTGGCAACTCCCAAAGGAAAAAGGTCAAGGATTGCAGAAATGTGCCGGATGTTGAAGATGAACGTTAAGACGCAGAAGACATTCATCTGAGTCCGAGCCGGAGGAAGACAACCTACCTTGTGTTTTCTGCAGTAATAAATACCACGACCCCAGATCTGTTGAGAAAGGTGACTGGATCGGATGTGATAACTGTAAGGTGTGGTCCCACAAAGTTTGTGTGGGGCTGCGAGGCGCAAACGGTTTAGCTGAGGGAAATATGTGTAACTGCTAATAATGCAACATCTTAAAAAGTGTTATCTTCCATATTGTGAGTAAATTATGTGATAGATTTCAGCGATTCACAAAGCCCCATCTATGATTCAAGTAGCCCCAGAAATTATTAGTTATTACATATTTTTCAATATTTCAAATGTTACTGTTTACCATGAAGAATAATACATTTTTAAGATCTGTACCTTTATCATACAAAACTTATAACTGTAATCTTACCATTACAATTTAACCTGAGCAATTACTTTTTTCACCCCTTTGGGATCCCAAAAGTGAAATATTTCACTTAGCCCCACCTTAACCTATGTCAAAAGTGGCAACATTTAGGTGGCTTTATCTTAAGATAGATTAAATGAAAGTACGAAAGCAAAACTGAATACAAAAGTTGCCTATCGGAAACTATGTGAATAACTAAATCTGTGACAGTGGAAAAGCATAAACGTTTGCCTTTGAACTTGCACATTGTCCAGTGTATTGTATTGGTAGGAAACAGAAACCAGCTTTCAACATGAACATATATTCACTAATTTTCTGGGATAAAAAATAAAGTTAAAGTAACACAATTTTATGTAGTACATTTTATTGAAGAAGCGAAGGAGGACCAGAAAGTATGTTAAAAAGCATAAAAGAGCAATAATGACGTAAAACTTGAAAAAATGACTTAAAGCTACTAAAACAGAAAATAGGCCGAACGAATGCCCAATAAAATTAATATTTTTATAACAAAATCTTCTTGTTCACAATTTTAACACCTAATCATGCTATATAAGGAATAAAGATGGCATTATCAAATTCCGGGCCCATCTGATACGAGTATATCATGGATATACATTCTGACAAGATAGTACCAGAAACTGAACATGTAAAGGTTTGGTATAATCTCGTATTAGAAACCCATTCTGCAGATACATGGAAATGAACCCAAGTAAAATGAGCAAACATGTTATTTACTAATATATTTCATTAAAAATATATACCTACACGGAAGCTCTATTATGATGTAGCACATATTTTAGAAAGAAGATTACTACATAACAGCAGGAACGATTAAAAGTGAATTAATCACAACTTTATGTTAATTGCAAGATGTTGGGATAATATTATCACTTTACTGTTACGAATTAATCTAATGCTGCATTGTTGTATTAAATACAAAATAATAATTTACGAAGTTATGGAATATTGTGGAATAAAATTAAATCTTGGCTACTTAACTGGAGAGAAAAATATATTATTTGGGCAAATATAACTTAAAAATAGATGGAATATGTTAAAAGACTTTGTTGCTAAGTTATAGCGACTGTTTACACCCACCCTAATCCCGTATTTAGTAATCAAAACTTCTTAATTTTCTTTGTCATGTTACTCATTGAGTAACGGATAATAACAAATTACGTGACATAAATACTTGGGCGCGTACTGATGTTTTCCATCCACTTTTTACCTTTATTCGCATCGAGTACGAAATGGGAATTTCCACTCATAAAGGAAAACTACAAACAACATATACTCTCAAGAACTGCAGAACCCAGAGATTTAAAATATGAACATCAGGTTAAGTTACACCCCTTTAATGCCTTTTCTGCTCATTCTAAACTTTAATTGTTTCAAAATATAAGCTTTGCTCAAGCCACATTTTCTATTGGTTCAAAAATTCAAAATCAATCTTCTTAGGAATAAATAAGTAGCAATATTCCTTCGTATCTGTCATATATTGAATTAAAAGCCTCTGAATGACACAGAAAGGCCAGTAAATACGTTCCAAAAGACCTTAAATACTCTCAAAAGGCATATAAATACGCCCCGAAAGAGTCTCAAGTCAGTCATTGAATTCATAAAAAAGACCTTAAATACGTTTAAAAAGCAGCTAACTACGGCACAAAAGCCTCTAAATACCCCAAACATATCCTAAATACACCCCAATATGCCTCTAAATAGCTCAAAAGCTATACCTTCTAAATACAGCAAAAGACACTAAGTGCACTCCTCAAGACACTAGGCACCTCCCAAAATCATCTAAATACATCGCAAGGAGCTCTAAATACGCTCCAGTAGCCCCTAAATGCATCAAAAAGTGCCTAAATAAGCCTCAAAAGCGACTAAATACTTCTCCGAAGCCCCTAAGTTACACAAATGTATAGCACATGTTGTGGCACATCAATTACTGATACTATACTTGCGCATGTATGTTTTGCAGCACTAATGCTATACAGCAGCGCTAGCTTAAACGCAAAAAATCCATTGTACTGAGAAACAATACGTGACCATTTGCCTTTGGACACTTTATGCAGTTTACTTAGGCTACATCTAAAGTACTGCTCTGTATCATGAAGAAAAGCTTACTGCTCTTACATTTCTTATAATTCTGAGCTAGAGAGATATGGGAGAGATATATGTTAGAGGTACAGAAATACAGTCGCAAATGCGACATGTATGAGAAATATTCTTTTTGATTTTGTGGAGCGTTTTTTCTTTCGAGACATTTCCTGTAATTTGTCGGCGCTTTCCAATTAACATAGGCTTCTGAAATTGTAAGTCATCATTCAGTTTTATGCCTTTGCCACCCAAAACGAAAGGAGTTATAGGACCTTGGCGCATGGAATGTTTAAAACGTTTTACTAGTTTTCTCCCAAGTGTTATCTTCGAGTGGTTAAAATCAGGAACAATACTGCACCACAAGATATAGCGGTGATTATTACTGATTTCCTTGGATACAGAAATAATAATTGGGTGAGTAACTGTCTGAGATGCATAAGTATAGAAGGTATTTACACTAATCAAACCTCCATAAGAGTATTATCAATATGGCTGCCTGTGTAAGAAGCAGTCATTTAATGCCAGAGAACACAACGGCAACTAATAAGGATGTTTCCCCAAGGAATCTAAGCAACTCAAAGGTGATTCAAACTACACCAACTAGAGAATAAGTCATGGTGATAGAATCGAAGGATGGTATAACCATAGAAGAATATGTTCTAGAAGTAGATCGCCTCACAGATGTAAAAAATATTCGATTTGTGTCACGAATTTCAAATGGCATTATATGCATTTACATGTCAAGCAAACTTGTCGCTGAAGAACTAACCAATAAACACCAATGGACTCTAATTAATAATGAATCACTCCAACTGAGACCCTTGTTGTCCAAAACCAAGATAGTAATAGCATCAAACGTTTGTCCTATTATTACCAATGCTGTGTTAAAACATAACTTCTCAGTACTGGGAATTAAAATGACATCTTCTACTGACTGCATTAAACTGGTATTACAAGCCCAGGATTTTAACACGTTCTTAGTTTTCGACGCCAAATGTATGTGCAAGCAGAGGATTACGAGAAGCTACCAGAAAGCATCTGCATTTCGTACGAGTGAACCAACTACTGGGTATACATAACCTCTGATACACCAACTTGTTTTCTGTGTAAGCAAGAAGGCCACCTCACCAGGCAATGCTAGGGGGGCGGGGCGGAGCAAGAATAGCAGTGGTGCGGTGACAAAGAGAGCCAACCTAACGCATGTGTAAATGCTAGCTGGCCACGCGATGAAACAGCTGAAGGTCAAGAATACAAATTTAAAGAAGTCAAACCTAAGGAATACAAGGATACCAGCATAGATTTGAATTTCCCTAAATTGCCGGGTAAAAGCAAACCTAGCCTAAATTGCAAGGAAAAAGAGCTTAACCTGGTCCCTAATCAACCATGACATCGAATACTATAACTTCCGAATCATTTTGGGAGCATAATGTACCAGCTAAATCTCAAGCCTACAAATAGAAGCAGATGACATGCTGCTTACAATGCGACGAAGACTGCTAACTTTAAAATATTCAGTAACGGCCATCGTTTCACCTCACCCGGAAATGCGCCCTTATGTTACTATAAAAGAATCAAACTTGCCTCTATCACACACTCATTCGATCCCTTCTTGACAAAGAGCTAGTACATACCTCAAAGAGTTGAACTTCAGTTTTCCACCTGTTCCCAGGACCCCCTTGGAACCTCTATATCCCAACAATCATGCTAGATTTGCATAAAGAAGGAAAAAGTCAAACAAATCCTCTCATATAGAAACAAATGTTCCAGGGACTCTGCCAAAAATTTAGTAATCACAAACAAATATTCACTGACCTATCTAAATCTGAAGATGGAGGAAAAGCCGATGAGCTGTTGTAACACCTGACAGTACCACGTCATATATATCACCACAATTCTATTCTGTGTTTTCTTGTTAGCATTATGCAGTGAGAAAGGCACTAGAAGACATTTTAGAATCAACTGACAAAAAATGCATCGTGTTTACGAACTTGATTAGTACGCTGATGGCTCTGAAAAGTAAATCTTAGTCTCTGCCCCTTAATGAAGACATAAACGCCCTCTGGAACGAAACACGTAAAAGATATAAAAGTAGTAAGGGCATGGATACCATCGTATACGGGTATTAAAGGGAATGAAGCAGAAGATGAAGAAGCGAAGGAAGCTACGAGGCACCCAGTATCAAATAAAGCTATTGCTATCTCTCACCAAGACCTAATTAGGAATATGCGAATTAAACTAAATGAACACTAGAGTCATCATTATATATTAGGAAATACCGCAACAAAAACATTTGAAATAGGTAAAATTCAAGAGCTCTATGTCCCAGTGCACCCCTCAAGAGAACGCAGCAAATTGTAATATCCCGTATGCGGATAGGACATTCTAGACATACATACTCATATTTACTCACCAAGACTGAACCACCACAATGCACATAATGTAATACAAGACAATCCATCACATACATAATAACAGAATACCCGCTCTATTCCAAATACAGTGAGCTGCACAACCTTCCACCAGAATTCCACGTAGTTTTGTCAGAAGGCAGCAGCATAAGGAATCTCATTCGCTTCATCAAGTCCATTCATCTGTCAACCTCATTGTAATTAAGGTGATGTAATATATATATATATATATATATATATATATATATATATGTTTTTACCAATTGTTATATGTATCATGTATTTACATCTATGTCGATCGCAGTTAGACTTCTGTAGTCAAACAACTTAAAATAAAGCATCAAAAAAACCATGGCATTAGGTGCAGCTGTACTCTTATAGAATGACTACCCATTAAATGGCATTGTAGTACTATACTTTCCTTGCAACCACAAGAAAATTAGCAATGCGGTATTTTCTTCAAATGTTTGTCGATTGATTTAAAGTTAAAGAACTCAACTTCGTAGGAATAGTTAGTGCAAGAGTCTCAAAGTACCTTATGCTTTATTTTGTGGTCTATAAGGCAAAGGTATTAGCTTCAATCCAACCCAAAGTATTAATCATTTCTATATGAAGCATTATTTTTATGCGCAGTTATTAATTGTATCCTTCGTTCTTATTTTAGGGGGACTTGAATAAAGTCCACACCCATCTTAAATTTAATCATATTAATGTAGATTACAGGTACTCTGTATTTAACTCTTACTTATAAACGGAAGAAAAGAATTGTTATATAAGAACCGAAGAGACATTTCTTTGTATTAATAATGTAAGTTAGCAAAGCTCTTATTTAAGCGAATATTCTATTTCATTCATAACCAATGAAAATGGCACAGAATGAGTAAATTCATATAATCCAAATAGCAGTAAATAATTATTTTAGTTCTCTGAATACGAAATACCATCTAATTATGGATGGTCTATCATACCTTCGCGTTACTTAAACTCTAATGGACAGTCTTTAGTTCCAGTTTCTGTGAAATACTTAAATTAATTCTAACTAACATTTCAAATATCTGCTATTTGTGCCCGTTATTTCAACTGATGATTGGTTTTCAAATAAATAGAACACATACATATGCATTTCTTTTGAACTATTTTTAAAAAAAAGAGAAATTTTATTTCATAAAATGTACTGAGAGCTTCAGCGCCATCTGTGTTGCGAAGAGTGGACTATTACGCGCTTTGCAGCCCAACTGGCGCGGACAGACAAACCCGGTAAGTGTTCCGCGATTTCAAATTCGAGACGCCAAAATAAACAATGAAGTAGACGTCACAGTCATTTTTGAGAATTAATCCAAATATATGCTACTTTGGCAAGTTATATTGCATTATTATTGTATTAGTGAAATCGAGTTTCAGAGCAACAAAATCCAAACATTTTTGGAAATCTATTTGAGTACTTTGTTCGTAATTTGAACACATCGGCCTCAGAGTAATACGTCTAAGTAAACATTCTACAACTATGATAAAACAGATTTGTACTTTAAAGGAATATTAGAGGTATCTATTTGCTACCTTGAGGATCGCAGCATGCATACTGTTAAAGAGTTAAGCTGATATTTGTATTTCATGATGCTGAAAGTAGTAACTTCTATTTCCGCGGAACCGAGAATAAAATGGAATTGGTGAAATTATTTATAAGCAATCTATGTCATGCGGCAGGTGAACTGGGTAACTTGTTACTAAAATGAAAAATTACTTGAGCAATTACAGTGGATATGTTGCAATTGCAAGTTTGCCGAATTTTGAATCATTGCTTTTCGAATTATGGGGATATGTGGATGGAACTAAGAAAGCATATTACTGCTCAGCCCATATGCAAAGTTCCGACGCCATTATCCTACAAGACCGGGGACGGGCAAGTCGTGCAGAAGTGGCCAAATGTATTTAATCATGAGGGCAATAATCCAGAAGGAAGCAGAAGAGGTAAGGCAGGACTGCCTAGAAAATCCATCGTCTAGTCTTAACCCTTTGTGACCCAAGTAATCAAAATATTGTTTCACAAATACTTTTGGTGTATATTACTAAAAAAATGATACTAATTGTTAAAATACTGATGGATTGTGGAATTCCAGTGTTTACTTTTGTTTTGTCACACTTACATAGTAAAAGCACTGGTCCAGAGTGAACAGTTCGTATATATAGTAGTCATTCTGTTCTAGGGAGCTTGGCAAAAAGACTTTTGTTACTATTGACACAAAGTTTTTATTGTTGCTTTTTGTGTTAGATACAGTTTCCAGCTACTCCTCCACACTCTGGTGCTCTGTTGGCTTACAAGAGCGGTGAAAAGTAGACGAGCGAAAACTTAGAAGCGGCCGTATCTTGTATAACGTACAATAATCATCTCCCTTTTTGGATGCTTGCTGTTGTTGTAGAGGTGAATATTACCCAACAACCAAGAAAATTTGTTTCTTGAAAATGTTGAAGATGTGCACCTATCAGGCATTTATGGGTCAGATGACAAGTGAGCCTTATAAGTGGGTGAACCCTTTATGCCTGTTAGTAGATTTATAGCGAGAAACATAGTATTTCTTCCTCATTAGTTTTCAGAAAGGGTGTTGAACCAACCATCTTTTGAGTTGCATACAGATTTTTTTCATACACAGAAAGTTTCAATAGCTCGTGGGAGAAGAGCGTACGGAAAACGTCTGTCGGAGTTTCCTTGTCTTCTTCAATATCAGGCCGCACCGTTGCTCAGTGGTGAGACCGCTTGGCTCTCACCAAGGCGTCCCGCGTTCATTCCCAGGCGACCGCAAAGTGAGATTTGTGGTGGACAACATGGCGCTGGGACGGGTTTTCTCCGGGACCTCCGGTTTTCCCCCGCTATCTCATGCCACCGGTGCTCCATCTTCACCTCATGTACTATCAGTGTCACCGCCTGCGTTGCCGTATGTAGTAAAAGCGGGCGTTAAACACTACACATTTCATTTCTTCAATATCAGTTCCAATATCATCATAAAACACTTTGGAAACTTTGTAAACCGGGAATTTCTCCCATACAGGTGTATTCTTACTGTCAACTGTTCTTTCCCGTTTTGACCACCATTTAAAGCACCACATTCAATTATAACTGAATGCTCAGCCTCACCATTTTCACTGAAAACAAGTTCAGCATTCTGTATTTCAGCATCACCACTGTTATCCTCAATAACTGATATGTGTGATTCACTATCACTTGGTATTTATTCAAATATTTTCATAACCTTTAACTTGCTTTGAATTTGCGTCTGTAAGCCATGATCTCACACTCTAACCTAAAACAAACAAATTCTCTCACTATCTCACATGTCGCAGTGGTTTCTTGGTGAAACCACACACACTTTTTGTATCTAAATGACTAACATGCAAAAAAAAAAAGTCTTGAGCTCTTATATTATACTAATATTAAAAGTACAACCTTTGCTTAGGTATAAAATTTACACCAAGGTGGAGCGAATATGTAGGATAACACAATGTATAAGCTCGCACGGTGCTGAGCTATTCGAAAATGGCCAATCCCGCCACACACCGTTGCGCTTTTGTTGCTCTCGCGCTCAAATGCAAAGGTCAGACACGCAATGAGTTGCCATTCTTCATAACAGAGGATAGCACCATGCAGGGTAACATAGTGGTTTCACAAAATAACCATGAGCCGCGCGCGAAACGTAAAACTAAATGTGGTTTCACTGTAAACCTGTTGGGAACAAAGTGGCGTGTAAAATAAGGTGTGCTGTTGTAATACACGAATACTGGTTGTAAACCTTTCTGCTACCCGAAGTATAAAATCCACCAAGCCGGTCAACAAAACAATTAGCAATTTTAGAAAACTGCTTACATTTAAAAATAATAAGCTAATGGGGCTAAGTGGAACAACATTTCCGGGACTTTCTGAATCGTAATATCTTTATTATTTATTCTTTTTTAAAATTTTCAGTTACCCCAGCTACTATAATATAATTATACATCAATAATGGTTAATTTCTAGTATTTAGCAACACATCCAGCATGATTTATATAGAAGTGATATATTTGTTTCTTTAATTATTCTGTTGGAAATTCATCCAGTGACCAGCAGTTTTCGACATTTTTCTAGTAAACGTGAAAACGCAGTACAGATTAAATCAACGAATCTTCCTGGTGAAGTTATACTAGATTGTGAATTTAATTAGAGCTACAAAACAGGGCATATCATATAGAATTCGGTATTCGCAATCCTCCTCAAAGAAACAATATACTGTAATTGGTAAGCAACTTGGAAGAAACTAAATATTTAGTGAGTGAAAAAGGCAAGTATCGTTCATTTAGGCTTCTCACTGCTTTACGCTTGCACGAACAGTAAGATTTCTAGATATATACATTAGCGACGATAGTTCTGTGCCAGTGACCTACTTTATTCGCGCACTGGAGAGAGTATATGACCATGTGTCACTTGCACCTTCTGCTAGCGCTATACGACGGAAGACAGTTCAGCAAGGCCATATTTCACAGACTCGTCTTTACTAAACCGCATACCTTAAGATATATGAGCACTTCCTCATCTTAGCCACTGAGAAACAACAGATCTTCTTTACGGTTTTACTTCTTTGCTTTCACAAAGGAAAATAACGGAAATTTAAAGGAAAATAAAAATCCTGGCTGATGCCTTTTGTGGCTTGTAGCGCATGGAAGTGAGTTAGCCGAATATCGTATGAAGATGCACTTCATCTTCATTGATAACCGAGCATCCTTCGTCTATAAGCCTTTTAATGGCACGTAAATATGATACGCGCCAATTTCTCATATACGTTTCCTATAACAAGACCTCGTTGTTCCTTGTTTTCTTCCACTGGAAACATATGCCACATAAGATAATCTTTAAACTAGTGCTTGCCCCTTTAAAGTTAATGGAATCTTGATGTTTCAGGAGTCTCAAATTTTGACAGTGGGCTCAGTTTTCTCCTGCATATACAAATTATAAATTCTTAGGCGAATTATGCACATATCAAAGTCATCAATGACAGCGATTGTTTCTGGTTCACGATATCCTTTCCAGATGTTTCAGAGGAGGTCACTAGTGCCTCACATTTCTCCCCTTCTTTAATTACTTTACGAAATTTTCTCTCAGATACTTTTGTTGCTTCACTCACCCTCCTTTGCATTTTATTTGCATATCACCAGAAACTGCTCCCCATTTGAGAATAGATTGGCATTATTAATGGCTTCGCGGTTTGGCTGTGAAATGTTTTTCTACCAAGTTTTTCTTTTTTAATTGGAGGCATTTTAATCTAAATAAGAAAACATATAAGAGCACACAAACATAGACACAGACAAAACGCTAATCACTAGTTGCGATTAATAATCACAATTTCTAAAACTTTAAAATCTTAACGTGACGGCACAGAAGCGTTAGAAGTTACCCGGTCAAACCTTTCCACAATACTGGCCATTTCAGTGTACTGCACATGACCGAGAGTGTAGCCGCGGCAACTGGATTCTAAACGACTGCGCACATGGTCTCCACCGGCACAGAACCATCGTCCACACTGTACAGGAAATGATGGCGTAAAAGTGGATGTGAGACATTCAAGGAAGTTGCAATATTTTCAGTGACCTACTATATAGCACTAACGCAGGGGGAAACCTTTCCGAGACAGTGAGTAATATGCAGCGCGAAGTGTAGATCATGAAATTATACTTAAAAGTGAACGACAGCGTAGCTGCGACATTGAAACAATTGGGAGAACATCAGCGCAAGGACCTAAAATTGCCATAAATTTGGAAGAAAATACCTTCTATCGGGCCAAAGATCAAAAGCAAGCTAGGAATGATAGGAGACATTGTATAGAATTTGAGCGGTAGAAATACGCCAGCGTGGAAAAATTACTTACCGGCAACACTAGAAAATTTGATTGTAGAAGCCTACACAATCGCCTTAATTCTCGCAGGATTCGAACGAACATGCTTAACAATTTCGTAACACTTATACATACCAAAATTAGGGAGGAAGGCGAGAGTAATTATATGAGGGTGTGAGACATGTCAGAAAGCCAAACAATAACGTGGGACGCCGC
This sequence comes from Mantis religiosa, assembly GCA_030765055.1. Classification (NCBI taxonomy): domain Eukaryota; kingdom Metazoa; phylum Arthropoda; class Insecta; order Mantodea; family Mantidae; genus Mantis; species Mantis religiosa. The sequence continues at coordinate 306,001,141 of CM060948.1, read as the reverse complement.
TAAGAACTTAAGTCACAGTAGATGAATATTGACTATTGCCTATTGGAAGGACTGGCTTAAAATATATTTTCGTTATGGTGGATGTGATGTAAAAATTTGGTACATTTTACTTTTTGAAGAGGTTAACGAGCACCAGTTGTGCGAACAAGGTTATCAAAGAATACATTCCTAGATACGGGAAAATGGACGCCATATTGGCCCACAACGCTTCAAAGAGATTTTTTGAAGCACTGCGGGAAGCAGACGCAAAGTCTTATATATAAGTTCTTATCACCCGCAGAGTAATCCAAAAGAACGCGTTATTTGGGATTTAAACCTATATTTGAGGGTATCGTGTCATGTGAAACTGACAAAAAGGCCAGAATACTTACCATATATGCAATGGGTGATGCACAATGCCATTAACCCTAACCATGGATAAACACCTCTTCAGCTCAAGACCTGCCAACCTCCTGACCGAATTATAAACGGAGTTCCAAGTTCTCTACCTGTCATCCAAGAAACTGCAGTAGAGAGGATATGGAGGGCCGTTCCAAAGATAAACGAAAGAATAAACAAACGAAAAGGTTACTAAGTACCTGACTTCATGGCAACCTACAACAGAAGATAAAGTGCTGGTCAGAAACTACAGTAAGTCATCTTTACTTAAAACATAATACAAGACATTAAATCTCTGGTGGAAGGATCCCGTAGAAATCAGCAAATGCGTGGGAGACAGGACATATAGACTACGAGACATTAGGACTGGAAAGGACTTAGGCAACTTTAATCTCAGTTCAATACGGACCCACAAAGACACTGTGACACCTGCGTTACACTGACGTATGAACTGCCCGACGTAATGATAAGCCGATGCAATTTATGACCAGATGTTACGAAATGTCGTGGATACACAATTTAAATGTCAATGCCTTGGCGTTGACGTAACGACAGGGCATTATATATAAGCATATTGTGACTTTGTGGTTTCGTGAAATGAAAAGTCCAATTACACCACTCAAAAATGTTCTTTATTTCCACCGACTTGCAGTTAAACACTTGCCAATTACACAGAATTACCTTATTCACACAATTACGGTTCACCAGTTCGTCCATTAGAATTCCACTTGCACTCGCAATTACGTAACCTCCTCCGACGCACGTACACAGTCTTTTCCTCCGCTGCTTCGCTGCTCGCCAAGGACTAACTAACTGACTCCCTTCATTCCATCCCTTTTTATAGGAATATCATTGTCTTCTAGAAGTGTCTGGGTTCCGTGAAGCACCGCGAAAATTCCGGATGCCAGGCGAAGGGGGAAGAGGCGGCCAGCGGCAAGTGACACTCCCCTAATCGTCCCCTCAGCCAGTGACTGAGATTAATGAAGGGGTGTGGCTCGGCTGCCTCTGGTCCCCTCTCAGCTGTCCTTCGTCCGGCGTTCCGATAATTGGATGACACTAACCGCTCCTCAAAGCTGGCCGTCCCGAACAGCACCATCATAGCGGGCCAGACGATCCACGTGTACCACCAACATCTTCCCTCGGGGAACCTTCCTGATGCGGTAGACCACGTCGCTAGTCCTCTTCACCACCTGGTACGATCAATGCCATGGCTGCTGGAGCTTCGGGCAGCGTCCCTTGGTCCGGGTAGGACGGTACAACCAGACCAGGTCACCTTCCTGGAAACCTTGGCTGTTGGCTTGCCTGTCATAGCTGGTCTTCATGCGGTCGCTCGCCCTCTGGATGTTCTGGCGAGCCATCTCGTGCATGACGTGGAGATTGTCCACCAAGATCTCCACATACTCGGAGGGCTTACAAAAGCCGGGTCACAAGGGAGGCGTAACTCTCGGCCAAACATTAAGCTTGCTGGCGTCATCCCAGATGTGTCGTGTGTAGACGAGCGGTAGGCCAGCAAGAACAGTGGCACCTTGACGTCCCAGTCTCACTGATGGCTGGCCACGACTTTCCTCAGGTGTTCCTCTAAGGTCTTGATGTATCTTTCGACCATGCCATCCGACTGGGGATGTAGAGGCGTCATGCGGGTCTTGTTCACCCCAAGCCTTTGTAGTGCCTCCTTCATTAGGTTGGACTCAAAGTTGGTACCCTGGTCACCGTGTAGCACTAATGGCACCCCAAATCGACAGAACACTTGCTCCACGAGGCAGTCTGTGATTGTCTTTGCCTCTTGGTTTGGGATGGCATGCACCTCCGGCCACTTGGTGAAGAAGTCCACGACCACCATTAGGTATTTCTTGTTTCGGTCGGAAACTGGGAACAGTCCGGCAATGTCAACGGCGATCCGTTCGAATGGCACTCCGATGTTGTACTGCTACATGCGAACCCAGATCCTACTCTGGGGGCCACGACTTGCCGCGCACACGTGACACTGACGGCACCATCTCTCAGCATCTTTTCGGAGTCTCAGCCAGTAGTAGCGCTGCCGTAGTTTGTCAATCGTTCGGTTCGTTCCCAAGTGTCTTCCCGAAGTACCGGCGTGCACTTCCTCCAAGACTTCCGGGATCTTTCTCCGGGGAAGTACCAACTGTTCCAACTGCGTCTTCCCATCAGGTGGTTCCCATACCAGGAACAGCACGCCCTCTCTGGTCTTCAACGGGACCAATTGGGCCCAGTACGACTTGTAGGTGGCGCTCCTCGGTGCGATGTCCTCCCAGGTTGTTCTTGTCCCTGCCTCCACTTTCCTCAAGAGTGGCTCCAGGTCTGCGTCCGCCAGCTGCTCCCTCCTCAGGGCTGCGCAATCCCAGCCATCCGTAGGCACTGCCGGACTTTTCGGACTGCTGCGGCACGCTCCTTCTCTTCCACTCTTGGGCATTGGCCACACTCTTCTGGACAGGGTCTTCGGGACATGGCGTCAGCGATACCGTGGCTCTTCCCTCTACGATGTTCCGAGGTGAAGTCGTACTTCTGCAGCCTCCGGACCCAACGTGCTGTCTGGCCTTGCATGTTCTTAAAGCTCAATAGCCAGGTTAGGGCGGAATGGTCAGTCCTCAGGTGGAATGGCTGACCGTACAGGTACTTGTGGAAGTGCTCCAAGGTCTTTACTACCACCAATAATTCTCGTCGGGTGACGCAGTAGTTCTTCTCTGCCTTAGATAGCGTCTTGCTGTAGTAGGCTATCACCCGCTCATGGCCGTCCTGGATCTGCGATAGGACACCTCCAATGCAATGGTCGCTAGCGTCGGTGTCCACAATGAAGGCGTCGCCCGGTTGTGGGAAACCTAAAATTGGAGCACTGCAAAGGGTCTCCTTTAGGTGCTGGAAAGTGTTTTCGGCGTCCTCCGTCCACACATAAGGCCGGTGTTCCTCTGTCAGGCGAGTGAGGAGTTTTGCGATGTTGGAGAATTCCTTTATGAAGCGGCGGTAATAACTGCACAGCCCCAGAAAACTGCACAACTCTTTCTTAACCTTTGGGCGAGGCCAGTCTCTCACAGCCTGTGTCTTCTCCGGGTCTGTGGCCAGTCCGGTGGCTGAGATTATGTGGCCCAAGTAGTTCACTTCCTTGCGGAAGAGCTGACACTTCTTCACGTACAGCTTCAAGTTGGTCGCCTGCAGTCTCTGTAGCACCTTTCTCAGATTCTCGAGATGGTCTTAAAAGGTCTTACAGACGATGATGTCTTCCAGGTGTAGCAGGCAGGCGTCGTAAGTCAGTCCTCTCATCACTGACTCCATGAGGCGTTGGAAGGTAGCTGGTGCGTTGCAGAGGTCAAAGGGTATAATCGTGAACTGCCAGAGCCCTTGGCCTGTCGAGAATGCGGTCTTCTCCTTGTCTCTTGGGTTTAAAGCTACCTGCCAGTAGCCCGACTTCAGGTCCAGGGTCGAGAACCACTGTGCACCAGCTAGCGTGTCCAGGTTGTCGTCAATCCGGGGTAAGGGAAAACAGTCCTTCCGGGTGACAGCGTTCAACTTTCTGTAGTCTACGCAAAAGCGCAGCTCGCCATTCTTCTTTATCACCAAGACTACAGATGAACACCAAGTGCTGTCAGACTCTTCAATCACTCCCCTGGATCTCATGTCCCCCAGCATGTCTTGTACCGCCCCTTGCTTCGCCAGCGGAACGCGTCTATGTGGTTGCCGAATAGGCCGGGCGTCTCCGGTGTCGATGCGGTAAAGCACTTTGTCCGTGCGGCCGAAGTCACTATCACCGTGGCTGAAGACGTGCTGGTATCGGCTTAGCAGTTGTCGAACTTTCTCCAGCTGCTCTGCGGTCAGGTGGTCGGCCGCCCTCTCCAATAAGCCTTCTAGCCTGGGCCCCAGGTTTTGCATCGGCACCGGATCCTGCGTCTTTTCGATTGCTGTTACGCTTACCACGGGCTCGCACGTTCCCAACTCCGTGCCCACCAGGACGTCGTGATCGGTGTCCGTTGGACTTAGAAGTCTCACTGACACCACCTCTGGGCACGGCAGCAGTGCCCTGGCTACACATAGTCCGTACATAGGCGTCTTCTGGTCCACCATCATGTTCCTGGTTCTCTGGCCTTCCAGTCGCACCGTCACCACCACATCGCTCCTCGTGGGGACAACCACGACTTCGTCCAAGACGACGGTTGACGGAGTATAACCTCTTCTCCGTTGAGCCGCAGGACGTTCTTGCCGACGTCGACCGCCGTGTCATGGCTCCTGAGTGCATCCAGTCCCAGAATCACCTCCTCAGCCACCTTCGCAACGAACACCCACAGACGCACGGCACTCTGTCCCACGGTCAGCCCCAGCAGGGCCTCCTTCACCACAGGCAAGGTGTCGCCCGATGCCGTGACAAGCTGCTATGGTCGACTCGGCTTCCTTGTTCGCAAACCCTTCACAACGTCAGGTCTGATGATGGTCACGGCCGCCCCGTTGTCCCCCAGCACGCGGCACGGCTTTCCTCTTACCTAACCGTCTGCGATGGGGCTGTAATCCATACGCCTGCTGACGGCGCGCAGTGTCACTCGAGGGAATGGTGTCAAAGGCGCCGACGTGCCCCTCTCCACGCCGGGCCCTACTCGTTCTTCCAGCTGTCCTTCTTGGTGTGGGCAGTCTATCTGCAGGTGTCCGGGCTGTCCACACACCCAACACAGGCCACTAGGTGTTCGCCGGCGTCCCTCGGCTGGTCTTCGGTCTCCGGTGTAGCGGATACTCCTCGTTCTCGAAGTCGGCATAGCTGTTACCTTGGCCGCCTCCATCCTTAATGCTGCCGTTAGCGCCTCGTGGATTGTTTTATAATTGCCGAGCATTAGGCGCTGACGAATCTCCGTGTCTCGTACCCCGTCCACGATAGTGTAGGCAGCTTCCCGGGATACGAACTCTGGTGGGAGTTCGATTTGGGCCTTGCTTGGCAGTTGTTCAACTGCCAGGGCGAGCTCCTGCAGCGTCTCCCCTGGCTGCTGTAGCCTTGCCTTCAGCTGGCTGCGGTACGCTGCAGCTAAGCGGTGGTTCCCAAACCGATTCTCCAGGGCCTCCCAGAAGTCCTTGGGCGCTGCGTTGTCCGCACCGCGTTTAGGAATTCCGCGGCTCGTCCCTGGAGGCTGGCTATTAACTGTGTGGCCTCCTCCTCTGGCGACCATTCGTTTTGCCTGGCCACTGTGTCGAACTGGCGACGGAAGACTTCAAAAGTTGACGCGCGGTCATGCTTGGGAGGTTTGACGCGCGCAGATGTTGTGTCGCGTCCCGGCGCGTCGGCCTTCAAATCCTTCAGTCTTCTGCCGACGACGTCCTCCACCATGGCGTTCAGGGACTTGACGCTGCTGAAGGCCTTTCCCTCCAGGTTGTTTACGCGGTTGGCGAGGTCTTCGACGTCTTCAACCATGGCGTTCCGGGACTTGGCGTTATTGTCGGCCTTTTCCTCTAGATCATTGAAGCGGTTCGCCAGGTCCTCGACGCGCTCTTCCACTTGGCCCATCCGCTTGCCCACCTCTGTCACGTTATCCCTCACACCGGCCAACTGTTCCTCAAATGTGGCGGCGAGGAACTCGTTCACCGCCTTCATTTCTGTGGTCAGTTCGGCCATCTTTGCGGTCATTGTCGTGGCAAGTTGTTGTTTGCCGCTTCTGTTTTTGTAGTTAACTCGTTTATCTTCGCGTCCATTTTCTCGGTTATGTTGTCATTCGCCGTTTTCATTTCCGATGTCAGTTCGGCCTTCATTTCCCTCATCTTCTCCAAAATATTTTCCAATACCGCGTCCATGGTTGTAATGTTCGGTGATGTTGTTGTCCCGCTTCCTGACACCAATGTGACTTTGTGGGTTCGTGAAATGAAAAGTCCAATTACACCACTCAAAACTGTTCTTTATTTCCACCGACTTACAGTTAAACACTTGCCAATTACACAGAATTACGTAATGCACACAATTACGATTCACCAGTTCGTCCGTCAGAATTCCACTTTCACTCGCAATTACGTAAACTCCTCCGACGCACGTACAGAGTCTTTTCCTCCGCTGCTTCGCTGCTCGCCAAGGACTAACTGACTCCCTTCATTTCAGCCTTTTTTATAGGAATATCATTGTCTTCTAGAAGTCTCTGTTTTCCGTGAATCACCGCGAAAATTCCAGATGCCAGGCGAAGGGGGAAGAGGCGGCCAGCGACAAGTGACACTCCCCTAATCGTCCCCCCAGCCAGTGACTGAGATTAATGAGGGGGTGTGCTCGGCTGCCTCTGGTCCCCTCTGAGCTGTCGTTCGTCCGGCGTTCTGATAATTGGGTGACAATATGAAGGCGATTATGGGTACTAGAATATGAAAGGTATAAACAATTGTAACAAAAAAGAAACACTGAAAATTAAAATAATCTATATAATAACGTATCATAGGTCTGAAAAACAATAGTTGTAACAAAAGTGAAAAAGTAAACAATGAACATTAAACAATTTGTAAAGTAACACATGATAAGTATAAAAACTGATTATAACAAAAGTAAAAAATAGACAAACTTTAAACGCAATTACTAATGTTATATAGCGCGTTAGTCGAATTACGTTGAAACTGATTAAAAACGAAATAATTTCCATTGCTCTCTTCTTCTTTTAGCAGCATTTAAGTAAATGTTATTGGATATTCAGCCCTACCGTGTGTAAGACATTGTTGAGGTTTATTGCAACTTAACAGAGCATGCGGGAAAATATTAAAAAATACTGCTAATCACCATATATATGCGATATACTCGAGCAAACAATTCGTGAGTGTCAATTTTTTTTCCGGCACGCCACATGGGTTTCATTTTTGGAATCAATGTCGCACGCCAGTCGTACTGAACCTTCAAGAAAATCCTGAAACTTGCGTTGTGGACACTGCAGATGCATTGCTATTTTACGTTAGGGTGGGTGAAAGACAGGTTCACTAACATTGGCCACAAGAATACGGCACTAAATGTTCAAGCCCCAGTGGTTTTGTAAGTGGACTTTTCCAACAAAGTGAAAATACAGAGTGTTCCAGAAGTACACATTGTGTCTACTCACAGAGGTATCGCTCCTGAAATGGCATACAGTGCTTCAGAGAACAATTCCAAGAAAGCAAGGGGTGTCAACAAGTATTTGTCGAACCCTCGTGCTATAATCAACCCCAAGGGTAGAATTATTGCTTTACAGATGTTGGACGAGGCAAACTGTATACGGATGCCAAGCTTTTTGTTTCAAAATTTTTTGTAGAGATGATCTAGGGACTCTTTTCTCTGGTATTATGAAATGCTCTTGCTGACCTGTAAAGAAAAGTATTGCATATCATGTTCACACTTGCAAGATTATTTGAGTATTGAAATAATTATAAAATTATAATAATTATAAAAATAATTATAATAATAATTATGATAATTATAAAAATAATTATAGAAAAATAATAATACAAATAAGAATAATAATAAAAACAATAATAATAAAAATAAAAATTATAAAAATAATAACAAAATAATTACAAAAGTAATATTTATAAAAATAATGATAATGATGATTTTCTTGCAATTTACGTCCTCCAACGTTAAGTCATATCGGACGGTGATTGAAATGGGTTAAATGATGCTCAAATGAGTCCGGAGCCCATAAAGCTTACAGTTACCCGACATTCGTCTATCATGGTAAGGGAAAACTCAGGAAAAAACCTTATTCAGGTAACGCACCTGGCCGAGATTCGAACTCGAGACCTCTTGAATGTGAGGAAGACTCGCTAATGATGATGATGATGATGGTGGTGGTGGAGGTGGTGGTGGTGGTGGTGGTGGTGGTGTTGGTGGTGTTGTTGGTGGTGGTGGTGGTGGTGGTGGTGGTGGTGGTGGTGGTGGTGGTGGTGGTGGTGGTGGTGGTGGTGGTGGTGGTGGTGGTGGTGGTGGTGGTGGTGGTGGTGGTGGTGGTGGTGGTGGTGGTGGTGGTGGTGGTGGTGGTGGTGGTGGTGGTGGTGGTGGTGGTGGTGGTGGTGGTGGTGGTGGTGGTGGTGGTGGTGGTGGTGGTGGTGGTGGTGGTGGTGGTGGTGGTGGTGGTGGTGGTGGTGGTGGTGGTGGTGGTGGTGGTGGTGGTGGTGGTGGTGGTGGTGGTGGTGGTGGTGGTGGTGGTGGTGGTGGTGGTGGTGGTGGTGGTGGTGGTGGTGGTGGTGGTGGTGGTGGTGGTGGTGGTGGTGGTGGTGGTGGTGGTGGTGGTGGTGGTGGTGGTGGTGGTGGTGGTGGTGGTGGTGGTGGTGGTGGTGGTGGTGGTGGTGGTGGTGGTGGTGGTGGTGGTGGTGGTGGTGGTGGTGGTGGTGGTGGTGGTGGTGGTGGTGGTGGTGGTGGTGGTGGTGGTGGTGGTGGTGGTGGTGGTGATGAAGTGAAACGAACAATGGCTGAAACACCATATGGATGATTTTCCTTATGGCACTTTATCTAATTGCACATGTTGTCGACGGGCCCTAAAACCCTACTCACTCACTCACTCACTCTAATTGCACATTAAATTAGTTTTCTTAGTTCAATAATTCTGCAGCTTTGCAGAATATTTCAAGCAACGCTGTTGACATTGGCATTAAGTAGAGATATTTAAATATTGAAAGTTGTTAAAAAATAAATATTATGTATCATATTCACATGACTTCCTCTACTCACTCTGAACAAATTACTCTTACAGTTATTCTATCTAATTTATGTTAGTTGAGATAAAAGAAAACAGAATTGTAGCGACAAAGGAACTAGGCGAATACCTCAAGTGATAGGTCGGTCTGGGTGGCTCATATCCTCAGATGCTGCTCTGTGATACCCAAGTAGCAGGCCCTAATCCGGATCCGACCGATGCTTTTAACTGTGCTTGAAAGCGATTTACTAAAATGCAAAACAACTTCTGGAGGACGAAAGTTCAGTATATTGATGGCGCTGATATTATGGGAATTTATAGTGTAGTCAACTAACAAAATATTTAGTTACTTATTTAGTTTTAAGCGATAAGCAAATGTTTAACACAGTTTCGTTATTTAAGGCTTTGGAAATGTAGTTCATTTTGCATGGCCATGAAAAAAATAATGGCTTCCCATTTGACAAATACAAGTATTTCAAAATGCAAATCAATAACGAAAAATATATCGGATTTCGTCAGCTCCCTAAGAAAAGATTTGACAAACTGTGTGCTTCAACGACTCCTATCTTTCTGTGTAGTACGATTTTGTTTATCGCTTACGGGTTACCTGTTATGTGAAAGCCGTTCAGAATGAAGAGCACTTCGGATGTTATGCCTATAGATTTTAAATAACTGTTTTCATTTGTCGTGAACATTTCTTAGACACGTAACATTGTAATCAAAAGGGTTAAAGTTACCACTTGAAAAAATTATATTTTGGAAAACGTTTTCGTGTAATTGTTAGTTTACGATGGAGGCATATTCTTGAAAAAAAAAATTTTCGCATCTATGAAGAACGTTGATTTTAAATAACAGTTTGGTACTTAACACATTCTTATTTTAGGAGTTATATACCGTCCAGACGCATTCGCACAAACCTATACACAGGCATACAGGCATTTTCTTGAAAGACATGTTTTGTTTGCTTTATATGCATTTTTCATTCTGCTCTTGGAGTCACAGAAGATCAATTAAGTCGTAAAATATTGTATTAAATTTTAGGCTAGAATGTAACGCTTTCTCTACAACTATAAGGACACAATAAGCAAAGTACTGGTATAGGAAAAACAAAGAGTACTTAAAAATCGGAGTATCCAGTGAAAATACTGCCAACCACCTCTTTCTTCTCGGGCAGCCAGCAGGTGAAAAATGATTAGATATCAACGTTTCCGGAGTGTGCATCTCTCCCATCATCATTTTATTTATATAATGTTATAACCACAAATGAAATACTGGACATCACACAACTATAATCAAAGACAAAACACTATCAAAATTCGCATTACTGAACAAAAGACTGTTTTCAGTCAATTAAATGCCAGGTCAGGATATGGCATGAGTATGGAAAATTGTGTCAAAGAAACGTAACCACTTAACTTCATTATCAAGTTGTATTGATCTTGGCCTCTTAATTAAACGGATTTCCATTGTAAACCAGGTTTCCAAGAGGAGCTGGACTGAAATCCAGGATCACGATTAAGCGTGCTCCTTTCAGAGGAAATCGCCAAAGTCTCCTTTATTCTCCGCTCCCAGTAACTGTTACATTTTGTCAAGATGTTTGTCTCCCGAAAATTGGCTCTATGGTCGTTATCAAAACAATGCTCTGCCAGCACAGACTTCTCAGTTTGCATTAAGCGAATGCTCAGTTCATGGTCGATTATTCTAGTAGCGATGGTCCTTACGGTTTTTCTTATATACGGTGTCCCACATTCACAGGGAATACGCTACACTCCCAGAACTTGGAACTCCAGTTTGTCTTTCACTGGTCTCAACAGATGTTTAATCTTAGGAGCTGGCTTGTGGATGGTCCTGATGTTGTATATGGCGAGAATTCTGCTGATTCTGCCGGACAGATTGCCAGTAAATGAGATGCAGGCTGTAGCGGTAGGCTTATCTGACGCTTGCTGTATTACATGCTTCCCTTTCCTAGCTTTTGTGATCGAGGCTTCAACGTCATATTCGGAGTAGCTGAACAGTCTTTTGCTCAGTAATGAGAATTTTAATAGTGTTTTGTCTTTGTTTATAGTTGTGGTATATCCAGTATTTCATTTGTGTTTATAACATTTTATAAATATACTGATGCTGGGAGAGATGTATACTCTCGAAACGTTGATATCTAATCATCTTTTCACCTGGCTGGCTGCCGGAGAAAAAAGTGAGCGTATTCGTCGCCAGGAAAGCTTCAGGTCTTATTCTGCGCACCATGTTTTAAGTTTCCTAGTCACTGCATAAATTTCACAGTTACTGAAACACTATAAGCAGAGTATTGAGCTAGAGATTATAAACGGAACAAAAGGTTTAAAATTTGAATGTCTTTTTTCCACCACTTTTGAACCGAAATGTAACAAAAATGAAATGTGTAGTGTTTAACGCCCGCTTTTACTACATACGGCACCGCAGGCAATGACACTGATGATACATGAGATGAAGATGGAGCACCGGTGGAATGAGATGGCGGGGGAAACCGGAGATCCCGGAGAACGCCCGCCCCAACGCCGTGTTTTACACCACAAATCTCACTTTGTGGTCGCCTGGGATCGAACCAGGGTCGCCTTGGTGAGCCGAAATGTAATAGCGAGTTGCCTTTAGGCTGTAAACAGTGCGTAAATGTCGCTGATACCTTAGCATTTTGACTGTTTGGTTAAATGGCATTGGAATTTTTTTGTGTGTTTCCTTTAATACTAAATGGTACAGTTTCTGCTCTAAACTGTAGTGACATTCACCATATAATCGAAAAAATAAGGTGCAGATCAGCATACCGAAATAAAATTTATAGTCTCTACAATACCTTTCAACATCCTTTAATATTAAAGTTTGGGAGAGCATGTGGCTAAAATATTTAACGTATAGATGCACAATTTTGCAAACAACTGTTAGCGAACCATATTCAGAGATAGCAGCCTCAGTTAGAGCGGAGCTTCCGGAAATTATAGTGTAGCGTTTGAAAATAATATTCTGAACGTATATTTTATGCAGTCTTTGCTTCCGTTTTCTGAGATATTAAGATATCCTGCATTTATCTGCCTCATGAGGTTCAAGCACACCGGCAAACCTTTAATGTCATCTCAGGTATCTGCGATACTTCAAAGGTGAAACGTTATATGTATTGACAGAAAGTGTGAACTGATTGATAAGTATTAATATAGCTTTTAGTATAAATATTTTTGCTGAAAGCTACCGTGATTGCCCATTTTATGTTAGTTAATTGTGAATTTTTTGTTATTTTTAATGTTTATATCACTATATATATTTATAATTATTTTTATTTTGAGTTATACGCTGTATATAATTTGTATTACTTTTGCGTAGTTCAAAACCTTAAAACGTAAGAGGTACGGACTTTTCAACTGTTTTTCATAAGTATGTAATATAGGAACCTGGAATTGCTAAATGAAAATGAATAAAATTAAATATAAATACATAGAAATATATAATGTGATACGAAATCCTGAAAGAAAATAAAAAATTTTTGTATACAAAATTAAAGCAACTCAAACTTCTTCAACTTAAGCGTAGAAGGATCAGGCGAGTGGACAGCTGGTGAATTGTACGCTGTAGTCAGTCCTGACGTTCGACGTGTGACTGGCACCTAGTGAGGTAGAAGTGGGGCTGCAGGATCCTGTGATATCAGAAATGTGAGATGTAATGTGTAGTGTTTAACACCCGCTTTTACTACATATGGCACCGCAGGCGATGACACTGATGATACATGAGATGAAGATTGAGCACCGGTGGAATGAGATGGCGGGGGAAACCGGAGATCCCCGAGAAAACCCGCCGGGTTTTCCACCACAAATCTCACTTTGCGGTCGCCTGGGGTCGAACCAGGGCCGCCTTGGTGAGAGCCAAGAGGTCTAACCACTGAGCCACGGCGCGGCCTGTGATGTCAGGATGTAACATCTGGAGACATTGGAGACATCGCCTGCAGTGCAAGATGTGGTCGACTTTCTGCTCACTTCAGTCACTCTTCCCGGAGGTTTCCATAATGAGTTACTAGGTGTATGCTAAGACTTAATTTTTACGAGTGACAGTCTACAACAGGTGAATTCACTATTAATGTAGATTAGCCCCCCTGGTAGCGTGGTGGTAGCGTGTCTCCCTCACGTTCAAGAGGTCCCGAGTTCGAATCTCGGTTAGGGTGAGTTACCTAGATAAGGTTTACCCAGGGTTTTTCGTTATCCTTCAAGACGAATTTCGGGTAACAGTAAGCTCCATGGACCATGGAATCATTTGAGCATCATTTCATTCATCGTCCGATATGACGTAACGTATTGTATAAGCAGATATAAATACTAGCTAAGTCACAGCAGTTCGATGCTTCAAAGTTGGTTCTCCATATTTCAAGTGCTTTATTTAGGGAATTTTATATTTAACCACTATTAGAGTTAATCCATATTTCATTATTATTGTGTGTTGAACGTGAGGTAGTTCTAAATATTAAAAATTACTTTTAAACTGTCTTTGTAAACAGCAAAGTGTATTTGCCATTTTTATTTAGAATAGGTTTTGTTAAAGATGTCACCAATGAAGACATAGAAATTATTTAAGATTCAAAATATCTAATATGCTATAATTTTATTAATTTCTGAATGGAAATGAACTGTGTTTATTTGTGCTGTTTCTAATTACTCCGATTTAACAGTACCGCAATAATATCAGAGAAATTTTGCTTCTAACACGTAAATTGCTTCCAGATTAGTCGCATGTTCATATAAATCTAGAGGGTTAGAGTAACCAATAAATTTCCGCCACTTTAGGTATTGAATACATGAGCACATTTGATAATTACACGGAGAATCCTTTTTGGGTGCTGATAAACCAACAGTATTAACAGCAAGAAGAGACAATTAATTATCGGAATGTGTTACACTGATTCCCAGAGTATCCCAATTTAAGCTTGTAATCCTTGGACTATTAAGCTTACACCAGAATTCGCACTGGGCATAGCGTTTCATTATAATTCATTTTGACATCACAGTATGTTAAATATGCAGATGCGCACAGAATTCAGAAACAGAAATCACGTTACTTAGTTGGTAAAGGTGAATGTTTTGTAATCGGTAAGAACTTTCAACTGTCAGTAATACGAATGTGAAAAACGGTTATTCTTGAACAACGGCTGTGGCACCTGCAATGTTTTTATCGTTACTTGTAACATTTGGAAGTAAGAATAAAGTAATTTATTATTTGTGTCAGTTATTGGGTTCAAAGTTATATTATATTAAATTATGCTTTGTTAACTCGTGTGCACGTCGGCCTCTGCCTTTGACGAACCCTTATAACCGTTTTACAAGACAGACCCTCCTTCTCGCAGTCCTTTCTGCAAGGTTGCCACCTTTCTCGATATATCATGGGTATCGTACGAGGTTTCGTCTAAATAAATTATCTTATGTCCATTACTGCGAAACTTCCTTAGTTTTGACACACACACACACACACACACACACACACACACACACACACACACACACACACACACACACACACACACACTATATACATATATATATATATATATATATATATATATCGCCAAGCTACAATTCTACTGGATTCTATAACAACACTTAACTTATTCGAATTGCGGTATTTGAAACCCAACTCATTTAAGAGACCGCGCAAAGTGCAGTGCCCATAAGGAAACTCACAAATTTCTTACAAATTTGCAACCAGTTCGTCTAAAGTGGGCGCTCTCCCTTTTGCATAGAATCTATAAAATTCTCGAGCAATTAAATCAAATGCGAAATTATCTACTTTAGAGACTAGTTTCGTTTTGTTTTCGCACTTGATCGGCGGCTTTGATATTCCTTTCCTCACAATATTTCTTACTGTATTTCTGTGAATATCCAGAATTTATCATCAGGTTCATTGCACGACCCCTTACCAAGATTATTTGTCACAACGTATTTATATGTGTTCAAAACAAGCGCTTGAATTTGCTTAGAAACGGTTTCCGCCATAACTTTGTTTTTGAGGCTTTTCCAGTAATATAACTCGGCCCAGTTATTCGCATTATTGTCATCACTTTGATTATTTTCACTTGACTGTGAAAGTTATCTACTACTTCATTTGCATTTACAACTGCATTTCCCTCCCACAGTCTCTACATCGTGACACACAACGAATTTCTGCACGTAATGAAACAGATCAACTGGAAGTTGGAACATTGGCAACTGAGACTCCACGTGGAGTAAAAATGCGACTGTCACTTCGAGAAATCAGGGTTGCTATTGGTGCTTAACGACAGTGTTGCATTTCTGAAGTGTGGAGATAGATTTATGACGGTCATTATTGGGCGGTCGTGTCAGGTTCCTTTGAATCCGAACTGCACACGCGTTAACTAAACAGACTCTATGGTGAGTGGTGTTTATATGCACTTATTTACTTTGTTATTTGAAGCATTCTAAGAAGATAGATACCATAATTAAGAATAGCAATTAGTAAAGAATCGTAATGGATCTCAAAGGAGTATTGTATATTTGTTACGACACGAACAGGTGCAGTTGGTTGAGTTGTGTAACAAAACACACAGGAGACACAGGATTCTAAGGAATAGCACTTGACTTCGTTTGAATAGGTATTCTTCGGAACCTTAATGGCATGGCCGAGACTAATAATCACAATGGACAAGATAGTCAAAAAGGGAATCCTTGTGTGAAAAGAGGGCTTCCAGAAGTGAAAGTTACACACACCCACGCACAGCTGTGCTTAGTGTGAAAAGAGACAGTCCGCGGCGAGAGGCTGATTCAGTCAGTTCTCTCTGGTTCTGTCTTGATCGAAGGCAGATTAGAACCGAAAGGAAGATTTGTCGGTTCATAAGTAACGAATTTAGTATTATCCAGTAATAAGTATTCCCCCTTCATTAACTCTAAACAGTGATATATTAGTAACCCTTCTTCGGCAACTTCAAGTTTGAAGTGATGATAAAATGAAGCAGTCATTAAACCAGTTTGATAGGGCATTCCAGTGTCATTAGAACCATCCCTACTCATACATATCCACGCATACCCCGAGAGAAACCTCATTGCTTTACCCTGCGCTAAACACTATTGCTTCAAACTGTAGCGCCAAAGTGGAACCTTGTGCGCCACCATTTTGTTTGCTTCAGGAGCCTAAAGGAACTGTGTCAAAATGTAGATTTATAATCGTAAAATTGGTTCCCATTGGGAATATATATCAAGTTACGCAAGTATAGTAAAGGAATATACATCACTACATGTACTGTCACCATCAATATAGCTTAACAAATCCCAAATATTTTCAAGAACGTTACATAAAACATGACAATGGCATTTGAATGCGGAATATTGGTAGCGAAGGGAAATATTACTGCCTAAACAAATTTTATTGTTTGATATCACAGCATGTATGAAGCATATAAATTGCTTAAATAGCAAATTGGGTAATTAGTGAACACTTTTCTCACCACTGATAATCACTTATTCCATCAGTGCTAATGATATTATGAGTTGGAAATGGCATTACTTTTAACAAAGGACTTGACAACAATTCCTCTTCTAATTTTGAGACATTTATTTCAGGTTTATTACAATACCCTAAGCCCAATTTGACGGCCCCCACCTGACAAGAAGATGGATGGATGGATGGATGGATGGATGGATGGATGGATGGATGGATGGATGGATGGATGGATGGATGGATGGATGGATGGATGGATAGTTAGGTTTAAGGGCACTCAACTGGCAAGGTCATGCACCCTTAAGCCAATTGTGTTAAAAGGGACTAAAACATGGTCATAATAAAAAACAAGATAAAAACAAACACCATGGTCCTTAAAAGTCTACAATAAATCTAAAAGCCATAAAAAGGTTAAAAAGCCTAAATAGCTGGTAATTAAACCCTAAAATTGACATTTAAAAGGAATTTTAAAACCCTGGCCACTGCTTGCTCGTCGTCCGCAAGGATCTCTGTCAAGCTGGCCGGCAGCTGGAGAGACCCGCGAAGACGCAACAGGTTAAAACATTGTAACAGAACATGCCTGTCCGAAAGGGCTACACCACAAAGTGGGAAAACTAGAGCAGGGCCCCCACGTAATAAAAATGAAGGAGTAAAAAAGCAGTGGCCAACGCGCAACCGAGCCAATCGCACCTCTTCCTGGCGGGATGCATGGCAGGAAGTTCTCCATGGCACCGGAAGGTCCTTTATGTTACGGAGCTTATTGCTGTTCAGAGCACACCACTCGTCGTGCCATGAGCGCAGCACGGCGTTCCGTAACAAGCCGCCAAAGTTTTCCGCGGCTACAAACGGTGTAGTAACCTGCGACTGTGTGGTGGCCATCTTCGCTGCCGCATCCGCCTGCTCATTCCGTGCCAGACCCACGTGACCAGGGACACAAGCACATATCACGCTGACGCCTGAGGCGTATAAAATGTGTAGGCCATCCTTGATACGCTGTACAATAGGATGGTAACTGTACAGCGGCCGTAGGCTTAGAAGTGCACTCAGGGAATCGCTTAAAATGAGGCTAGCACCAAGGTTTCGTTAAAATACATATAAAATAGCACGGTAAATCGCATAAAGTTCAGCGCTAAAAATTGAGGTGCTGCTATGGATTCCGAATGATTAGGGTTCGGCACCTGACGGTAAGAAAACCACGCTCTGCTACCACTGAACTGCGGAGTGAGGCTGAGGTACAATTATAATGGGGAGGGAATCAAGTGTAAAGGACTAATGTGGTTGGGGGTAAACAACAGAACCAATTCTGTTGACGCAAAGGTATGCTTTCCACTGTACTCGTCAAGTATACCACAAACATCTGGGTTAATTGCATTGTATTACAAAATATTACAATTCTCGCCTTACAGGCGTCGCCAATTACAAACAACCTTCTGAGACTACCATTTCTTTACCCCATGCGACATCCCCCACACCGAGAAATAGGGCGGAGTTCAAGCCTATTTGAAAACCCAAATATTCACGTAGATAAATTTGGTGCTTCGAGAATTACTCCCCTAAGAAATTGCGGAAGTATGACCCAGGCAAATTTACGTTCAGAACAACCATTCTATAAACTACTATACTTTACGTCCAAACCATAGAATAACTCACATCCGCACGACAGGAAAGCCAAGACACGACTGCCTTGCCTCGCCTCTCGGTTTCACTCGACAGGACAGGCAAAGCGACGGCCACGCGCTCTCGCGAGAAAAAACAGGAAGCAGAAAAAATGAAGCGCGTCAAATGAACGTGCAATCAGCACAATTCTAGTAACTGCAAGTTTCACAACAATATTAAGTGGACATGGAAAGCTAAGGGCATATTAATACAATTTCAGAATATTAGATAGTGCAATATGCACTTGCAGTATTGGAGATCAGAGGGTTTATCATATTACTTGGGAATGCTTCAAAATGGAGCAGCAGAACAGTGACTTCAGAATGGAAACTCAAAGCGGAAATAACAGGCCTACAAACCACAGTGATCTAATAACTGAACACTTGAGAGTACTGGTTATATTTTTAAATAAAATAGACAATTATAGTTAATATAGAAACATAGCTTGTAACAACTTACTCTTAGTAATAGAATTGTATAATCCATGTAATAATACCTAAGTAATGGGGGATATGTAAAAATACTTAAGGTGCGTCCACCTTAAGGGTTTACAATCTACTCTGCAACTGGCAGCGTACCTGAAAGGATACGGGATCAGATGGTAGAGCTAAGTGGTAGAGCAAAATAGAACCTAGATAAGAAATAAGTAGAGATAAATAGAGACAAGTAGTGACAATAGTAGCTTACTATGTCCTAATTAGTATGTTGAAGCACAAGTCACCTCCTAAGTCTTCAGGAGATTTAGAGGTGAAATTCTGATAGCAGTTACATAATCTTAAGTACCATACGGGCTTACCTTGGGAATTTGTCATATTTGTGGTTAAGAATACGTTTCGATCAGTGGTCACCATCTCAATGCACAGTGTGCACAGTAGGCCGTGCAAGTTTACCCATTGCACGCCGGAATAGTCTACCCTGCACTCTGTAACCTTCAGAGCAATGGCGGACTGACGATCTTGCAATTAAAATGTACAACTGACTGTGCAAAAGTAATAATCGAATTGTAATATGAAGGATCTAATTGTTATATATTCTTTTTAATTATTTCTTTCATTATCATTCAACTATGTACCTTTATTTTAATAAAAAACAAATGAACAATAAATTGCTAGTTTAAATAAATTGAAAATAATTGACAATCTACTTACAATAAAACAGTATTAAATAACTCGAAGAAAAGCAATAAGCAGGTTCCAGAAGTGGAACCTAGTTTTCTAGATTTTTGTTGTCTCTTTTGACATAATACTTTTTCAAAATTAGGTATCAAAGTTTGTGCAGCAGCTAGTCTAATTTGACATTTTAAGTTGTGATCCGAAAGTAGAATTCTGCAGTGGTTTTTGTTTAATTTCATTAGCGAAAAACATTGTTGGCATGCGCGCGCGTGTGTGAGTGTGTGCGCGTGTGCTCGTGTGCGCGCGTGTGCGTGTGCATGCGTGCGTGCGCACGAGTGTGTGTGTGTGTGTGTGTGTGTGTGTGTGTGTGTGTGTGTGTGTGTGTGTGTGTGTGTGTGTGTGTGTGGATTCGAACATACTCAGAAAACGAGCGGCATTTGTATGTAGTCCAGGAAATGTATTTCTTGAAAAATGTGAATAGAAATAACTCAAACTCTATTTTGGAACTTATTTTTCATTTGACGATTGCATTGCAAATCGATAAGTTTAAGTTGCAATTCACATGGAACATTATCAACATCTGTAGAGTAAGGCTCAGCAAATATTTAAAAAATTGGCTTTAATTGCAGCATATCTTGAAACCTTTTCTGAAATTCTTGGTTCAACTCTCTTAATACGAGGGCTGTTCAATAAAAGTGATCATAAGTTGTTTACGGTCATAATTGTTTGCACTAAAATTCAGTCTTATTATATTCTGTTAGCTTAGTGTGAAACAAACACGCAGTAGTAATTTCATTGTTAGTACTCCTGGTTCCCGCCTGTGAGAACCAGGAAAGTTCAGACATGTTCAGTATCGCCTACCACTTCGATGGAGGTAACGGGCCGTTAAAGTTGATATTAGAGGAAGATCCGGAGTTTCTTTCAAACATAATCACTGCTGATGAAACTTGGCTTCATCATTTTAATCCTGAGAGCAAACAGTAAAGCTCGGTGTGGAAATTTCCTTCATCACCAACCCCCAAAAAGCAAAAGTGGTTGCTTCTCCTGGAAAAGTTATGGTCATCTCATTCTTTGGTATTCATGTAATGGTTTATCAGCATGTTGTACCTGCACACACTTCAGTAACTGGACAATACTACAAGGATGTCCTGAAAACATTGCAAGTCCATATCAGTTGCCAAGGACCACATTTCCGTGAGGCAGGCTGGATGCTGCACCACGATAATGCGTGGCCACATATTGTTAATGTTGTTGCTGAATATCTTGCAAACGTCAACGTGAAGTAAATGCCTCACCCTCCCTACAGTCCGGATTTAGTGCTTTGTGAGCTTTTTCTATTCCCTAACTTGAAGAAACGCCTTAGTGGGAGGCATTATCAATCATCACAAGCAATGGTGAAGGCTGCGGCTGCGATTTTGAAGGATCTCCCAAAAATGGTTTCCAGCATGTCTTTGAAGACTGGCAAAAAAAACTGGGACAAGTGTATCGGATTCCGGGGAGACAATTTTGAGAAGGAACATCAAAATTATGAGGATGAGTAAAGGTACGATGTTCAAAACAAATTGTGATCATTCTTTATTGAACAGTCCTCGTATTTGAACATATTCTTGCAAGGCCAAGACCTGAACAAACTGCTGAACTGTTGAGAGCTTTGGAAAATTTACCAATGCCCTTGAGTTAAACTGTCTTTCCCATAAGGATAGCTTCCTTTGAATGTTCTAATACTATCACATTCTATAAAAAACAAACACCCTTCCCATGAAGTCATAAATGTAGGAGTAGATTTCCTACGTGTCACATTACATTCTCCAGCTGACATTATGTTTACGAAAACAAACCGCAACAGTGTTGAGCATAGGTTCCCGATTAATGTTTGACTCGGCATGATTGGAGATCATCTTAGGACAATCGTCATCCAATTGCGCTCGACTTGTACAGGGTATGCAGGCAGCAGCTCGCTAGCCTGCTGGAGGACGTTCCGTTAGAAGTAAGAAGGAAGTTGAGGTCCGTTCATGACAGTGCACCTCCCCACATCACTCCAGTCCATCGTCAATGAACGAAGACCTTCCTGAACCAGTGGAATTTTCGATTTGGACCTGTGGCTTGGCCCGCCAGACTTGAATTCCATTTATTTTTATTTCTGGGATGTCATGAAAAACAAAGCGTATAGGAATGAAATAGAAAGTGCAAACGAGCTGCATCACCGTATTTTATTGGCAGCTGAGTAAATTGGAAACAACCCAGGGGTCTTCGCCAGAGTGCGTCAGAACTGGCTACAAAGTTGTGAAGCCTGTCTAGAACCAAATATTAGTTGTTTATAACACTTCCTCGAAAACCTTTAGTAAAATTTGCATCCTGGAGGCCAATTCAGATATTTTAAATTAATCGGAAATATTCTCGCACACCTATTTGTAACTGTTAATAAACATTATATATTAACATTATGGTCATGTGCTATTTATAATGCTACCAAGTAAATTAGAATGGCGGTTTAAAACGACCAAGTAAATTATGCTGAGTCCGTCACTGTGGAATTCATCAGGACCGGAAAGCAGTATTGACTATGTTTCTTGAAATATTTTAGTGTTTGTTACACTTATTGACCCAGACAAACCTTATCATAAGCCTTAATGCCGTAAATTTCATTAACTCGAGCCCTTTTTGTTGTTCATAAGTTTACTAGAGTAGTCGTTGGCAAAAGTATACTTAGCTGCTGGTACGAAGCATATTTATCCCATTTTAGAATGAGTATATTATAAAAAGAAAAACGCACAACTTCCAGTTGGCCAAAACTATAAAAAGCTTTACAAAATTGTCGTTTATGCACATTTCAGTGTATAAAAATGTACACCATAATTATGCTTTGCTCATGGTTTCACAATTATTAATATCACATCGTGAAATTCAACGCAAAATAACGATATTAGTAAGAGATGTTTCACCAAAAGTGCCACAAAATTGGGACTGTTTGTTTTCATAGCAAGTAAAGTATTGCATAGTCAAATAAATATCACTCACTGTGATCAAAATGCATCATTTAAACTGCATAGATATTATGTCAAAGCTAAGCTTAAAACTGTTTAATGTTTCTGACAATTCTTTACCTTATCATGGCACAGACCTCCCAGAGAGAATTGGCCAATACTTCGGCTCCTTAGACATATAAAATAAAGTCTTTATAATTACTGGTAATGTAAAATTCAAGGTAACGCTTGCATTTAGTGCAGTGAACAATAACTTTGTTCCCGGTATTATCTTGTGTCTCGCGTGGCGGGTTCGATACATGGCCAACATTGGAACAGCCGCCAATAGAAGCAGGCTGTTCAGTCAACAATCTACACTACGATTTTTTTTTTGCAAGTTATCGTCCTTTAACGTTAAGTCATATCGGACGATGAATGAAATGGGTGAAATGATGCTCAAATGAGGCCGGGGTCCATGGAGCTTAGAGTTACCCGACATTGGTCTTGAAGGATAAGGGAAAACCCCGGAAAACTCCTTATTCAGGAAGCACACCCTGACCGAGATTTGAACTCGACACCTCTTGAACGTGAGGCAGATACGCTACCATTTACGCTACCGAGGCGAGCTACACTACGATGAAACACTAGAATCATTCAATTATAGAACTTCAGATTTGCAAAGGAAAATGCTTTGATAAAAATTTTGGAACCTTTTGGAATAAAATTGTGGTTTCAAACTATGAAACGCACACATATGTATGTAAAGTGTCGTTATGAAAGCTCAGTTTTTTCTTTAAATTACTTTTATTTTATTCAGCGCATCTTATTTTTCTCTTCTTTAATTGTTTACCCTCCTCATACGCAGAACTTATACCCTCGGGACCACAGGTGAGTGCTTGGGGACATGCTTATTTAGCAGTAGAGGCTGCAAATCAGATACGGCACCCCAGGGTGGCATCATCAGCTTGATGTCTGGTACGAGAGTTAGGAAGGAAATGACAGAATGGGGGTGAAATGGTGATAATAGAGAAACAGAAGTAATGATGGCGGGGGAAACCGGAGGTCACGGAGTAAAACCACATTTACACCGAGTTCTCCACCAGCAATCCCATGGTCGCTTGATTTTGAACCCGGGCAGCCTTGATGAGAGTCAGGCGGTGTAACCGATCGGCCACGGTGTGACCTTCATTTATTGCATCGTAAAACGTTATTTGCAGAGAAACATCGATTGGAAAATTATGTTAGTCCAATTCTGATGAAAGTTCCAAGTAGCCACCGCAACCGCCGGATCGTCAATTGTTAACTACCTATTATTGGCCCTGTTCTTGATCACACGTGTTATAGTAGACAAGATTAAAGCTAGTTCAAAGTTCCAATGACAGATGTGTCCAAGTGTAAGAACGTCAACCAATGCAGGAAGTTAGGGCTGTATTGCTGCCGGTTTAAATGACTGCTTGAAGATGATGTCGCTGGCACACTACATCCTATAGTTGCTCCAGTACCCGGCTGCTCTCAATTTCATATTTACCTCCTCCAGTAACCAAAAATTAGGACTCAGCTGTATAGTAATTGCTCCTTTTTCCCTTTAGGAATTTAACTTATTTTTAAATAACCGGAAATGTAATAAAAATACAAAGGAGGATTTATTCAACTTTATCAATATATTAAGTATTATGTTTTTAGCAAAAATGTGACCAAGTGATCAGTTACTACCTCATCAAATATGTATGAAGGCTTCAACGGCCGTTCTGTATAACATATCACTCTATTTTAGAACCTAAACTTATTAACTCTGAAAAGGTTATAAAGCCAGAAAGCCCCCAATAATTTTAACGAAGTTGGAGTAACCTCATAAGGTACATGTGAGCATAAAGGAAAGCAACGGCACTCTTAAACGCTACCTCTCAAGGTGCACTTTCAAAAACAGGCCAGAATAGGTGGCAGAGAGCTGAAAGGTGGTGGAGACGAGATTCTTTGCACTGGCTATAAAAGAGAGAAAACCATAGCCTCATTTTTCCTTGCTCTATATTCGCTTCGGAAGGACTAAACCATTAATCAAGTGTGTTATCTCATTTCCTTTTTAACCTTTTATTCCCCATGCTGACTTTTGAAGATAGGTATGACGAATGAATTAAACTAATGATGCAGAACATGAGCGCAGGGCATTCTGGCTCCTAAGATTGGCTACCATTACCGTTAAGGAACGTACAATATACCGAAGTTGAAATTTGATGCGGAAAAAACAACAAATATATGCGAACTCAACCATTACAGTCAAAACTGTAAAATTGTTGCTTAAGAGAGTGCTATATTGGAACATTCTTCTTGGGATTTCAGCCAATTAAGCTGAAAAATTGTCTCATATAAACAATAGTTGGTTTTAAATGTTAGTGGAGTATCTCTTGTACCTTCAAAATAGCATCTTAAAGGATTTTTACCATTATACTAAACCAAATGCTCCACATAATACAGCTTTGATAACCATATTTCTTAAAAATACTATTTCCGTTACTTCTTCAATATGCACAAATCTGGCATATAAGTCTGTTCCACTAGTCTTAGCTCAAAAGAAACTAATTCTTAATTTCTGTCATTTGAAATGTAATTTATTTCAAAAATTTACATAGTATATAAAATAAGCAACTCAAAAATTGTTTAAAAGAGCAAACTCTATATGGCAGATTTAACTGCATGGTTTTGATAATCTCGCATATAAACAATTCAAAAATAAAGAAAATTTCTATTCTGGACTTTAAACTTATATTAAAAATATATATTAGGAAAAGTCAAACCAAATTTCAGTTTTTATGCGTATTTTTTTAACATTACAAGATACACATTGAAAGATTTATTCTACATTTCAATGTAGAATCGCGTTAAAAACCGGGCTTCAAATAGTCATAAGAAACTAAATATATTACGGGCTTACATTTTCCCAAAGACAGATGCTTTGTGGGAGGACATCGATTTTCTGATAACCTGCCGTGAATGGCACGGATTTATAAACACTTAGTCATCTTAAATCATTAATTAGGACGGATTAGAAAGCTAAAAACGAGCTAGATAATAGATACACATTTGTGAAAGGTGAAGATATCCATTAATGAAACAAAATAACTTATCAGAAAAACTATAGTGACTCACCTCATCCTTGTTTCACGTAACCTTGCCCCATATCTCTTAACGGTGACGTGCCCTAATCGCAACTCATTGGCTGCTATTGTGGTGCAGACTGTTGTGCGGGAAAACTTAGTTCGTAATTTAACATGGTGATATATCTTTATAGGTAGGAAGAGAATTCTCAAATGTATATTTTCGTAACTGTTTGAATTAAATATATTATACAACAGAGTTGATTTATCTGAAATGCATGTTAATTCTTAAACGAAGTAAAGAGGAGGTTCCTTTGGTGTCTAGCCCGACTTTCAGATGACGCGTGCTTTAGCGGTAGTGGTGACATATTTGTTTATATGACTGTTATCACTTACTTGTTTTGAACTGGATTAGTCATATATCGCCATTCGAAGGTGTGTTGTGCCGAGTGCGAAAGCTAAATTATTTTTTTGATCGTTTATTGCGCGTGTACTTATTATGTGTATAATGGCATAGTCTACCACCAGTTTTTTGCTGAAGCATCGCAAGGGAAAACCTTTACAAAGCGGCGAAAAAATAATTGTGGTGCATGTGTTTAATACACTCACAGAGAAGAATCCGTCTTTGTCAGTGAAAGAAGTTGAATAGCCGTTCTCTGAACTTACAGGTGTGTTAGATGGGTAGGAACATCGCGATATGAAATTGAGACAGCAGGAAAACTTACCACCCCAGGGGCGATATTGCTGTGTGGCGAAGACGTTATTTAAGGACAGTTAGACTATACCGGGATATAAACCGCAAAATATACTACATTGACAAGACTTGGGCGAATGAAGGACACACGACAAGTATGGCGTGAAACGACTTTTAAGACTGAAAGACACGCATATTTGTAAGGTAAGTGTGCTGGTTTTAAAAAAATCCAGTGGAAAAAGCCGAAGGCCTTTCATTATAAACTTGTTTCAGTTTCATTGCTCATTCATTCAGTTTTAACTTGCTCAGTTTCATTATAAACTTGTAATTTTGCATGCCTTCATATTCTTATTTGTATGATTTTATCTATCTTCCTGGCAATTATTATGACGTTTATTGCAGGTTTAAATATGACGGGAAGGCACCGCCTGTGACCTATGGTGCAAAATCATTAGCCAATTAGGGTGAGTGGTAAGGTAGCATGTCAGCGGGGCAGGGTTATATGAAACAGAGATTAGAGTAGCTCGGAAGGGTTCGGTATCTTCTGACGTCATGTAAGACGTCACACTTCTGACGTCCGGTTTCTTCCGACGACGAGTTAGACATGCCTACTCATTCACCATGGCGTAACATCATACTAACCGATAGAACCTTTTCCCAATGACCATGACAATATTACGGACAGCTCAGGCGTCACAACTGCATAAGACTATCGTAGCTACTGTCTTATTGATGTAGCGATGAAATCAAGGAATTACAGAAGGTTACAGGTAGCAGACAGACACGCCATAGATACGCGCGCTGGTCCTGAACATTTCCTGACTCAAAGCCCTTCCCTGTACTGGAGCTTTTTAAAGGGCGATGTAAACCCCATTCAACTAAGTAGCCCTCTGGTGCACATGGAGATTCTTTAGCTTTGAGTAGATGTCCGCGCCATCTGTCCGGCACCGCCCAACGCTACGAAGTGTAGAAGCACACATGCAGTATGAAAAGAAAACTAAATGAAAGGGATAGGATGAAAAAGAAATAATATAAATGAGAAACCACTTCAGCTCTCGTTTGTCAAACGGGGAAAACCGCGGAAATACCAAGGTTATATTGGGCGTTCGAAAAGAATCGAACCCAGAACTTTCCAAATATGACCTCAAATGTTAGCGCGGAGACAGCCATTTCGGTTAATAAGATACAGTTAGGACGTGGAAGTATAAACCAAAGACTGTAGACTGTACAAGAAAACCCTACTAACGTAGCTACAAAATACGAATAAACATAAGGCGTGGCTGGTCTATCGTTGTCTAGCCAATAAGGTGAATGCAGTGTTGTACAGCTGTACTGCCTCGTTTGGCCTAACCGTACGGATAATTTCTTTGCGCACTCAAAAGTTAAAAATTACAGAGTTATTTTGTATATCCCATGTCTGAGGGTGACTGTCCAAACCTCATGTTTATAGGATATCTGTTATCGGAGATATGCAAAGATAAGGCCACTGACTAAAAAGAAGAGAAACAATGAAGGAAAACACACACGTGCTATGCTGCGGTTGCAATTTGTACCTTGTATTCAATGAAGTGGTGATCTTATAGGAGTGTAGACGTGTTTTTCAAAGTTAGTAAATATGTCGCTTAGCAAACCTAGTACTAGTGTGGCTAGTAGTGACTGCGAGACAACTCGTAGGATATTACATAAGCCGGCTAGAAATATTACTTTTCATGTGTATTCTTTTTTCTAACAATTGTCAATTAAAGACATTTTCGAAAGCACTAATTGCGCTCAAAGCCGTGAATTATCGGCACAGGCTTGTCACGTGAGTGCTCACACTGTGACGAACATTGTTAAAGAAGGCAAACAGTTCACCAAATTAGGAGATGTTCCCATATTTAGGTCTCCTGGAAAACGTAGAGCAACATTGTAATACACATTCCTATCTTCCGTATTTATTAATCATTATAATGAGACAAACATTCGTTTAAAGTGCATTTAAGACACTAGCTATACAATTATGATATCATTAAAGTAAATACTATATTCACAAATGGTTGAAATGCCAGTACTTTGTTTCACTGTTGCAAACGCCATTCTTTCGTGGAACGCATCTAATCCTTGTTTCACACAAGTTTGCCCCGTATCTCTTAACAGTCACGTAACCTCATCTCCTCTCATTGGCTGCTATTGTGGTACAGACTGTTTTGCGGTAAAAATTAGTTCGTTACTTCACATGGTGATATATCTTTATATGTTGAGAGTGAATTGTCAAATATTTATTTTCAAAACTGTTTCAATTAAATATATTACGCAACGGAGATAATTTATCCGAAATGCATGTTCATTCTTAAACGAAGTAAAGAGGAGGTTCCTTTGCATTTCAGATGACACAATAGCACGTGCTTTAGCGGTAGTGGTGACATATTTGTTTATATGACTTTTATCACTGATTTTGTACTGAACTGGATTAGCCATATATTGTCATTCCAAGGTGTGCTGTGCCGAGTGCGAAAGCTACGTTATTTTATTGATCGTTTATTGCGCGTGTACTTATACGTATAATGGCAGAGTCTACCGCCAGTTTTTCGCTAAAGCATCGCAAGGGTAAACCATTACAATGCGGCGAAAAAGAATTGTGGTGCACGTGTTTCATACACTGTCAGAGAAGAATCAATCTTTGTCAGTGAGAGAAGTCGAACAGTTGTGCTCTGAACTTACAGGTGTGAGTGTTAGGTCCGTAGGAACATCGCGACGTGAAGTTGAGAAAACAAGAAATCTTACTACTCCAGGCAAAAGCAGGAATAAAGAAAAGCGCGTGCTCGGAGAATGCGATGAATTCGTTAAAAGTGTTGTACGTCGTCATGTGCATAGGTTTTTCTTTAGAAACGAACTCCCTAACATAAATAAAATTTTGTCCGCTGTAAATGAGGATGCAGATTTACCAAATTTCAGCAGATCTAGTCTGTAAAGATTGCTTATACAACTGGGGTTTGTGAAAGAAAACAGGGGCAAGAAAAATGTACCAAGAGACAGAGGCGATATTGCTGTATGGCGAAGACATTTAAGAACAATCAGATTGTACCAGGATACAAATCGTAAAATGTACGACCTTGACGAGAATTCGGTGAATGAATGGCATACAAGTAAAGTGTGGCATGACACGAGTTTTAAGACTGAAAGCCCAGCATTTTTTTTAAGGTATGTGTACTGGTTTAAACAATCCCAGTGGAAAAGACCGAAGACTGATTGTCACTCTTATAGTAAGTGATAGTGGTTTTGTGGAAGATAGTCTACTCCTGTTTGAGCCAAAGAAAACTGGTGATTACCATGAGGATATGAATGGAGATGTGTTTCAGCAGTGGTTTGCGAGTGTGTTGGCAAAACTGGAACCATGCAGCATAATTGTGGTGGACAATGCTCCTTACCACAGCGTTCGTGTCGAAAAGAAACCAAATACATCCTGGAAGAAACAAGACATTATTGAGTGGCTGCGTGCAAAAAATGAAGTTGTAAATGAATCCCTTACTAAGGCAGAACTACTGGAACTTGTAGTAAAGCATGCCAGCGATTGTGATAAATACGTTATCGATGAAATGGCAAGACCAACTGGTAATGAGGTACACAGGCTTCCACCATATCACTGGATTTTAAATCCAATTAGCTTATTTGGAGCCAAATTAAAGGATTCGTAGCGAGAAGCAATACAACATTTAAGTTGCATGATATCAGGCCATTGCTTTCCACAGAGTTTTCGGAGATCAGCGACGAAATATGGAAAAAGGCAATTCATCATGTGCTCAAAGAAGAAAAGAAAACGTGGGAGCTGGATGGTATCGTCGACATCGTAATAGAGAGCATAATTATAAACGCTACGGAGAGTTAAGACAGCGAAACGTTTACTGCAGAATGCGAATCCGTGATGGAGGGGATTACTCCATTACCAGATTATCCATAACGGGTGAGTTCAGTTTCACTATAAACTTGTATTTTTGCACGCCTTCATATTCTTATTTGTATGATTTTATCTATCTTACTGACAATTACTTATGACGTTTACTGCAGCTTTAAATGTGACGGGACGGCACCGCCTATGTCCTATGGCGCGAAAGCATTAGCCAATTAGGGTGAGGGGGAAGGTAGTTGCATGTGGAGTAATACATATCAGCGGGACAAGGTTATATGAAAAAGGGATTAATTTGTGTCATTTCGTTTTGTATTCATGTGAACGATGCTGATTAGGCGAACAGTTCTCACGTTCAGGGTCTTAAGCTTCAGTTTATGCCACCATGCGATAATCATTGTATAGGTTTTCGCGCACATCCCGAAGTATTAGACGAACTTTGCCCTCAGCTCACTGCTAGAAGGATACCGTGAGACAAAACAAACACATTCTCTATCCCTGTCGCCCGCTGGCTATAGACCTGGTAACGCAAAGAGAACGCGAACACTTCAATGTCTGTGCCCATGCTCATTTTGTATGTTTGTAGCTACTCTAGTATAATTACGGCTATAGGCCTATTTATATGCATGAAACAACACAGAGCTACCTAAAATGCGGCTCAGCGAACCTACGATGTATATGGGAAGTTGAGACAATTTCACACGTTTAAATTTAGTTGAAGTAGATACAAAATTAAAGAACATTTCAAAATTTTTCAATTGTTAATCAAACCATTGCACATATCGAATGGAAAATTTCAATGGAGACTGAACATTTGTTAACACATTTCAAGAAGGCCTAATAAGGTAAAAATCCTCTACAAGAACTACATACTTAGGTACGGAATTTAAATGTTACATAGTAGAGTTTAATATTTTGACCTGCTATTTTAAATGTTTTTAAGTTTTTGCCGTAATGGTTAGTTTGATAGTGTGAGGTTGTCTATTTCCAGGACAGCATGAACTAGGGGAGTCATAGTAGATTACAGATTGTAGAGACTAATTGAGTGCACGAGCGGGTAGCAGGACAGAAAAGAAGACGATGAAGAAGTAGAAGGACGAGGCTTGAACTCGCCCGCTTATATAAGCACTCCGAGTAACGTTAATTCTCCCAAATATGGCGAACCGAGCCCATCCTGGAAGCTTCTAGGACATCCGGGTCTAGACTCAGCTTGTCATTGAATGTTCCAGAACATCCGGTTCTGGGGAGTGCCTTCGGAAAAAGCCAGGCACTATTCACCGGACATGACGCAAATTAAGGGGCTTTTCACAGGCTTGGCAGGATGTGGGTAACCAGCCCGTTTGTCCCAGCTTGCTGCTAAATGATACAAGAATCAAGAACTGAGCTTCTGTCCATTATTTAGATTTACTCGAGAATTAAGAAGTATGTAAAATCTAATAAATATAATAATATAGAGTAACCAGCTGCAGCGCCTATGACATATATGACAATAGACAGACAAACAATTACATGTAGCGTTTTTTCACCAAAAAGTATTCCATAATTTAATTTAAACTTTGATTGGGCCATAGGGATAGTATTAATCTTCTTCAACAATGTGGCGTGTTATACTAAAGAAATTCTCTTTTCACTTTCCTTACTACATAGTCACCACCAGTTGGTCCCTGCAGTACACATTATTAACATGCAGAGAATTTTTACAGCTAATAACATCTCTTCCAAATATGCACTACACTGTAAGGAGTTCATTCTTGTACAGGCCTATGGGAGCCATATTGTATTTTGAATTCAAATGTCCTTCTATTTCCGTCTTCTTTTAATCATCGGTATCTATTATGACATTAAATATAAGTGCATTATATGAATCTTCTGTAAAAGTTAAAAAATCAAGCCTGTTGTCCCATGTGTAAATATGTATTCATTATTATACTATTTCTAACACAAATATGTTTCTGTTTAACCTGTCCACTACAATCCACTTGTTTAATTTTGTCCAAAGGTCTTAGGTTCGTAGGTGCTTCTAGGTGCATCTAGAGTTTGTCAACCTGATGCTTTCACATTTATGTGGCATATATGCATAGTGATTGAATGATTGACATATGCATTTACTTTAATGCTAAATGTTCCAAGGCCGTGACCTAGACGGAATATGAATGGAAGGGTAATATAATGCATGGAGTAAGTTTTCAAATGAGAACTAAATTACAATCCATAAACGAATAGATTTATGGACGGAGGTATTTAATTGAGATTGCTCGTTTGAATTTCAATTGCCATATAAATGTATTCGTTGGCTTGCATTTTAGCTTTGCTTTTACTGTACCAGCGGTAAGGATTGAGGTTAGCTTTTTGTGCAACTGCTCATATTTTATGCATGACCTCCTCATTCCCCCGATTTAACCCCCTGCGAGTTTTATATATTCTGAGTATTAAAACAGAAAGTGTACAAAAACCATCCACACACTTTGAATGAACTTCAAAATAACCTTCATCAAGAAATAACTGACATTTCGCATGGGGCTCTGTGGAGGTAATTGAGGTAATAGTGATGCCGAAATTAAAGGATTGAAATACGTAAAGAATCATGATGGATTTCAAAGGAACGTTGGTGCTTTGTTACAACAGGTGCAGAGGCAGTTGAGTCGAATAGCAGTTGGGGTGAATAGTTGTTTTAACAAAGGATCGTAAGAGTCAGTGTATTTGCAGAGTTCTAAAGGGTAGCACTTTACTTTGTTTGAATAGGATATTCTTCGGACCCTTAACAATGTCATGACAAAATAGTCACAAAGGGAATCTTTGGTTGAATTAAGGATTTCGAGAAAGTTAAAGTCACACACCCCAACGTGCAACTGTGGAGGACATTCATTGGTGGCGTGAAGCCGATTAGGGCAGTCCTCTTCTTCTGTCTTGGTCGAGGGCAGACCAGAAGCGATGCGAGAAGATATTTTCGTTTCATAGGTACGTGAAGAACGAATTAAGTTTCATCGAATAACAAGCATTTCATGTATAGTAACTCTAAACAGTGATATTGGTAACCCTTGGTCGGCAAGTTCGAGTTTGATGTAATGATAAAAATAAGCTGTCATTAAACCAGTTTGAAACGGGCATTCCAGTGTCATTAAAACCATCCCTCTCATACATACTCGCGCATACCCTGAGAGAAATCT
This sequence comes from Mantis religiosa, assembly GCA_030765055.1. Taxonomy (NCBI): domain Eukaryota; kingdom Metazoa; phylum Arthropoda; class Insecta; order Mantodea; family Mantidae; genus Mantis; species Mantis religiosa. The sequence continues at coordinate 305,968,126 of CM060948.1, read as the reverse complement.
CATTGCTTAACCCTGAGCTACCCATATTATTGTATCAAACTGTAGCGTCAACGTGGAACTGTGCGCCACCCATTTTATTTGCTTCAAACTGTAGCCCAAACATGGAACTCTTTGCTCAACAACTTATATTGCTACAATAGGTAGGGTAAGTTTTGAGTTCCACACCAACCAGGATATCGAGATTTTCTAGATTCCCTGGACCCAAAATAAGGTACATTAAAGAAAATGTCCGCGTGTACATATGGTGTGTGTGTACGTGTATGTGTGTGTGTGTGTGTCTGAGCAGCGTAAATATTAAAAGGAGAAAACATCTTATGAAAATACCACATGAAGATTCTCAGGAAAATTCCACCACCTCTAACAGTATTTTTTCGAGGACAATTTTGGAATATCTTGATTTTTCAAAAACGGCTCTAGTGATTCGAATTGAAATATTTTAAGAATATTAACTTCCAATATAAACGAAAGGTATAACTTGAATTTTATTGAAATAGAATTTGAACTCTTCTTCATTCTGAATGACATTTGGATAACTGGTAAACGGCAAAAGATGGACAAAATATTACTACATTAAAAATGTAGATGTCATATAAGCGAGCAATTTATTTATTTTGCAACTCTTGGATATTACCGAAAGATGTGTATTATTGTATGTAATTGTTCCGTTTCTCAAGAAAGTATCACGAACGTTAGTCAGATGTTCCAAGGGAAGAATCCATTGTATACGTGATCGCGAGCAGAACATTGTGGCTCGTGTGAGGCACTAAGAGGAACAAGAAATAAACAAAACTATAACAAAAAATGAGACTGTGCTTTTTCCTTCTTGGTGTAAAGATGTGTTTGTGAAGTGGCCGGAGGGACTGGTGCAGGGAGGCGAAACCAAGCCGACGAACGCCCTCAGAGTAAAATGATAAATTATGAAGAAGTTCAAATAACGTTTTAATAGTAACTACCCTGTTAAATGACTCACATTCGATTCACATTCTATATTTCAGTGATGTTCTTACATATAAGCGTGTTATTTTCTCGGCTAGTACTCTTGTTTTAGCGAGTGTTCAGTTATTTACTTTATGGTTATTCTGACACAGGTCCGTTGCTGCCATAATATAAATATACGTTATTTATTGAAATCTCCAAAATCATAGCTTCTCAAATGAGCAGTTATTATTCGTTGTTTGACCCACCCTTTCCTAATCAAGCAAAGAGGACGGAATCTCAAAGCTATCTTATAGAAACAAGATCTCAAAAGATTTAACTATCGCTTCAACCTATGTAATTCCTATTAGTATTGCACTAACAAAGAGATACTAGGATAACCATTTCTAATTATGTATATCTCAGTTAATACGAGGTGTATAGAAAAGGAAGAGCTTGCAATAACTGTGTAATAACTGTTAGAGAAACCCAACTGAAGGTTTTAAATCGTATGATCGTCTTCAATGAAAAATTTCCGTAGAGCTGGACTGCTTGAGGCGTACTCTTTGCATGGCCTGCTTGTTCCCTTGATTTGAATGTTGGTCGATTTAATGACGAGTCTCTTTGTAATTTATCCATAGTAAAGCACACCAGCAGTCAGGTAATGGACAAGCTGACATACTTACCGAGTGGGCTAAATGCTAATAGATAAAAATCAAAGCATTCTAGACATGAAGAAGCATTTTTGTAAGAGTTTCTATAAGTGATTTTTTCAATCACAAACCGCGCAAAATTTTTTTCAAGAGCTTCATGCCTCCTAGGCACTTCACATCCGAACGCCTGTAGCATCCCGTATTTTATGGGCAATCAGGGTGTTCAAAAGAGCTACAGAGAATGTAAAACTACATATTGGAGGTTCAAAAGAAAGGATAAAAGATATTTGCGGGTTGTTAGGCACATTGCTCTCTACTTATACTACTAGTGAAACTGCCTGTGAAAATAAATCTGGTTTTATTACATTCCAAGGTTGCTGGAGACGAATAACACATTTGAAATATAGTGTCGATTATTCAAGAAATAAATATTCATAAGTGTAGAAACACGATAAAGAATAACTGGAAATAAAACATGCTGTGCTATAGGAAAACACTAATAAGATGAAAAGAGGTAAACGTTTTTAAAATCATACACCTTAAGCAAGTGCCTCAATTGAGGCAAAGCAAGGGATCTCAGTTATACGGCAATAGACTCCGAACGGGCAAGGAAACATCTGAAAGGAAATGATTAACATCAAACTGCAGGCACAAAAATGACTATACATTGAACCCAGGACGAAAGGAAATAAGTTGAAGTGTCACCGGGATTTACCCAGTTACATAACAGGTGAAAAGGATTACTCTTTCTTCATAGTATGTACAGCACTCTCCAGATCATCTTTACCTAATGTCAGTAACTTATTTGTTTTCATTCTCCGTATTAGCATAATGGTTTCAGTATAGACAACTTGAAACCAAACGCTTAAGTTTGCATGCCTGGTAATAAGTGAAAATTGTAAAATACATTGGTTGAATAGCCTGAAACTTAAAGTTCATGCTGATGCTGATACATTTAAGCAGTTGCATTTCTTGTGTACGATCTCTTTTATTTCAGAATACATTAATCACTTAATCAGACAGTGAAATGGAAGCCGGAATGCTAACATTAGCTACTGATAGGTAGAGGTGATCTTTCTTCATGCCCTGCACCATTAGGTGACATTCCATTATTATAACGTGCTCCCCAAAAGACTAGGGGAGGTATACGGATATTACTTTATGAGTTATGAGTTCAAAGCTGTGACAGATTTAATAATATACAGCGACTAAAAATGGTAAACAGGTATCGTCTTTAATAATGCACTCACAGGGAAGCCGTAACCGTGGCTGCAGTAAACTTCAAATAACTTCATTATGTTAGGCAACTAGAGCGCGCAGTTGTAGAGGTCTTGTTAAACTGAATTCTGTTTCCCTTGGTACTTCATTCAAGAAAACTGCGATGGTACACAAAAAAGTGTTGGGCAAAGGGAGCCACACAGTGTACGGGTAAAAGCAGTGTGAAATTGGTTTTCTTATTCGTACAAATGAATGGTATCCTCAAACATAGAATCACGAACAATTCTAAGGTATTACAATAAGATAGTTTATCTATTCTCCGTCATTTATTTGCTGTTCTTATTCAACAAATTATTCAAAGAAAAGGTGTTCCCTTCCCCTTTCCTTTCTACTTAATCCAAAGTATAGTGTATTTGTGATATATTGACTCTCTTTCATTTATTTTAGTGTATCTCTCCCCACACTTTCAAAAGCATAAAATAATTCTTTATTTTAGAAGCGCACAAATATTTGGAAAGCGTGCTGAAAGGTTGATTTCTTGGGCGAAGAAGTATTTACTGCCTGCCCACCACAAGAAAGCAAGAGAGGAACAAGGGGGAGAGGAGTTGGAACTGTATATCTGTTCCCTTAGGAATCTTTCTATTTATAATTTTTTATTTATCGATCAGTAGTACAATGCTTTACAGATCAGAGTGAAAAGAAGGTAACAGAACAATAAATTAAAGAACAAGAACACTCAGGGGTAGGCTAACAGGCCGCCCCCTAACCACATTAACTTAGAACTTCAATAATACACTCTGAGGAATTAAGTAAGTATTGGAGATTAAGACACACATCAAGCACTAGAATCACTTGAATCATACGTATCGCTAATACACCTTGAGGAATTAAGTCAGTATTGGAGATGTAAAACACACATCAAGCACTAGAATCACTGGAATCAGATGTATCACTCAGAAGCAGATCCTGTGGTAGTCTCCTCTTTAAGCGTGATGGTTGGCCCGTGCGGACGCCGATGCTATAATGCACAGCTCCTGGAACTTATTGCAGCGTGGAAAAGAAACGGCGGGCGATCCTGTGAATGTATCTTAGGAAACTGTTTACCACGAAATGACTGTATGAGAGTGCATATGAGTCACCCATGCTGCCATATCTAATGCCCGTTTCAGGATCTGCAGTAATATTATTATGCGTGAATGAGTTATGTGACATTTTGTATTATACATGAACCTAGCATCCATATCATATCCAGAAGGCGAGCATAAAAACTGCAAAAGTGATTACGTCACACGTTCCTCTGCTTTGCCTACTTGTGCTGCGCTGACAGTAAATCATTAACAAGTTCTGTTGTTCTGTTTTTCCGATTTTTTATAGTTATTTAGTATTTATTATTCAGATTAACTAACTATTTTACACGGACTAAACATTTTACAAAACATTTAAATATAAGCCTGACTCAGATAATCTATCATTTCAGTCTAAATGGACTTAAATACAGTTTATGCAGTTTGTATTTGCAGCAAGAGTTCATGAAAACCACCACAGCCATTTCAAAATGAAGATCACTAAAAATAGTTTATAAACTTAATTTATTTCAGTATTGTCACCCAATTCTCGGAAGGCACGACCAACTGACAGCTGAATGGGGGACAGGAGGCATTCAGCACACGCCTACCCAATTATCTCGTGTCACTAAATGAAGAGATGGTTAGGAAAGAATCACTGGTCGCTGGCCGCCTCTCTCCCCTCCCCCTGACGTCTGGAACAGTCGGGATATTTCATCTAACCCGGAACCTTCTAGATTGGTCAGTTGGTCTTATATAAGCGACGCGCAGAGCTGGACGAGAGTTCAGTTCTTGGCGAGCTGCCGTGAGGAGCGCCTTCTAGCGAACGGTGTATTAGAGTGCGTGTATTAGAGGAGTTGAACGTAATTGTGAGTATTGTGTGGACCTGTTACAGACGAACTGGTAGATTGTAATTTTGTGTGCTACGTAATTCTTTGTATTCGGCAAGTGTTCCAACTGTAATTCGGTGGAAATAAAGAACATTTTGAGTTTGTTCAATTGGACTTTTAATTTCACGAACCCACAAATTCACAGTATCATACACTAATTTACATCAACACCGCTCCTAGCTCACTGACTGGCAGCTCAGTTCAACAAACGCTACATATTTACTGCATTTAACAAAAATGGTATATCACAATTTTAACTGCTGTACAAGTTAAACAACACTTCATACATGCAATTATATTCACAGTGGTAACTGTCGAGACTCCTAGTTTATCCTCCTGCGTCCACTTGAAGAGGAAATTCATTGCAAAGTATTGCCTAACTTTCCGAAGGAACGGTGTTCTAAAAACTTCTGGCGAGAAAAATGGTATCGCTAAAATTGGTCTGCACTAAGAGTAAGCAGCCAGTCTGGATTTTGGGAGGGAAATTCACTTCTGAACCAGTTTAAAGGAGATCAAATCTGGTGATGTAGGGCTCCATGGAACTACTGAGCCCAGATGTGATTAGCTTCCAGCGTTCCTTTCGCAGGAAATCAAACCATTCCCTTTGAAATGCCACATTTCCAGATTTTGTCTAAATTATCCAGTGCAATGTTCCCATTACCAACCAGATCGCACATCTTAGGATGGACGTGTTTTTAAAACTGAGTTCCTGTCGCTGTAGTCTCCGAAGACATGGTGGAAACTCCGGCGGGCACTATTTTCCAACAAAGTCTCTGAGCACCATCCGGATATGATGCACCTTTTTGCAAGAGGCAATCCTATTTTCCAAGGGGTCTGTTTGTGAACAAAATTGGCATATGTTAGATGTTACGTGGCCATGTCCCCATAATTTTTCCGCTCTTGGTATGGTCTCGTTAAATATTTCATATGCTGTCTCTTGCCAATCAGTAGGATTAACTTTATTGGAGTGATTCTTCCATATCAGTTTCCACTCTCTATTCTCTTTCTCTTCAATCCTGGGTGTACAATGAGATGTATTGGGCAGCTGATATAGTTTTCTCGTTGATTCGAAAACTGCGAGGTCATCACTGGTGACCAGCAAATGTCTGAGATGGTTAAAGATGGATGTAAATCCCGGATATACCCTCTGAGGGTTCTATATCTGATCCTGCCAGAAGTTCTTTATACAAGATATGTAAATATAAGAATTGGCTTAAAGGTTTTACAGTATGTTAGGGTAGTTGAAATTCTCGATGTAAACTAATAACAATAATATAAATAGTAATATCACAATACCAAAAATGTGAACAAATACTACTGAAGCAAAATGTGTTCTCATATGTGCATGGTTTACTTTGCTGCACTTTGCAATGCTCATAGTCCGTAACGTTAAATAATACCATCGTAAACAGAAGGAAAAAAATTCTAATGTGCGGTGCCCACATTATTTTTCTACGTATGTACAACCTGTTACTGCAAATGCTTATTTTTCTACATACTCCATATACTTTGTACTACATACTAATCTAGATAAACGTTACCCTATTGCTAATTTACTTATCAGTGCAAGAAGCGTAAACCACTGCTTTCAGGAATGTCAACTTTTTAAAGAGCTGGTAGCTAATTAATTCCTTTAAAATTCCGTAACTTTTGTATGGAAAACAGCTAACAAAAGAATATATAGTTCCCCATTTGAGTGAAACTATAAATATTAGAAAATTAAGGCATGTAATAAGGAATATCTCCGAAACTTTCATTCCCTAAAAAATTTGTGAAAAATAAATTGTGGGTCTTTATGAGATCTCCATCTTTATGGCTTAAGAAACTCTTACGATTTCCGACCTAAGCAAATGTCATATAGAAAGTAGCAGGATTCTGAGAATATTTACAGAAGATTCAAGATATACATTTTATTTATTATGAAACTTTATTAAGCATGTGATATTTTAAATAAAATCCTCAGAGCCACAGAAATACATATAGTACATTCACAGACCTTTCTCTGAAAAATACCCTTTTGCAGTCATTAGAAATTTTGGGTCTAATGCAATAGCTTTCCAGCTTACTACAAGGGGCGTCCAGAAAGTAAGCTCTGTTTCAATTTATCTCCGCTGCAGTGCTGAGATCTTAGTTTCGCACATGCGCGGTAGACGCTTTGTATCAAGGAGAAGAAACGTGCGCCATTGTGAGATCGCTGTCAGACACGTACTCTTTGTTGTGCTTGTTTACAATGTCGGTGTTGCTTGAAAATCCTGCCGCTTGTGAAATCAGATCTGTGATTCGTTTTCTGAATCCTAGGAAAGTGAAAGCAATTGAAATCTCTCAGCAAATTTGCGATGCCGAAATGTGCTGCGTTTCTTCACGAGAACGCACGACCACACACTGCAAATGCGACGAAAACCATCCTACAGGGATTTGGCTGGGACATGTTTGACCACCCCCGTACACCTGCCTCGATATCCTAGATGGTAGCGTGTCTGGCTGACGTTCAAGATGTCCCGAGTTCGAATCTCGATCAGGGTGAGTTACCTGGATAAGGTTTTTAAGGGGTTTTCCCTTATCCATAAAGACGAATGTCGGGTAGTTCTAAGCTCCATGGACACTGGACACATTTGAGCATCACTTCACCCATTTCATTCACCGTCCGACATGACTTAACGTTGGAGGATGTAAAATTACAACACACACACACACACACACACACACACACACACACACACACACACACACACAAAGAAAAAAAGAAAAAAAAAAACGTACAGCCCTGACCTCGCTCCTAGCGACTATCATCTGTTTTTACATCTCAAATTTTTCCTTGGAGGTCAACACTTCAACAATAACGAAGAGACGAAAGAAAATGTTTCCAACTGGTTGAAGACACAGGCAGCAAACTTCAATGAAGAAGGTATACAAAAACTAGTGCCTTGATATGACAAATGCCTGCAAAATTTCGGCAGTTATGTGGAAAAGTATTTTAACAGTTGTAAAATTTTGTGCAATAAATAATATCTGTACACAATGTAATTTTATTACCAAACTGAACTTACTTTTTGGACGTACCTCGTATAAGTACATGATTGGGAAAGTAATGAAGTAATGGTAGTTGTTGCTTCATACGGCTGCCGACAAGTTAAATAAAGGTTTTTCAATTAAATGCCGATCTAAAAAGACAGTTTATTCTCAGAAATGTAGACTGTGTAACGTACCTTTATGAACAATATTCCAACATCTTTTCGGTTGCTTACACTGTCCTTATCTATTACGAGTATCATGGACTACTTCAAGCCTCGGAACTACCTTTTGACATTCGGGGCGGATGGGCAACATATCATATTACATTTTACTGTTATGCACATATTAAAAAATATATTGTTGATTTTGTATTGTTTATATGTTGTGTATTATGTGAATGACTGGGTGTGATACCAGAGAAACAAAACGCATCCAACATTAGCCTAGCCTAGGTGTTCATTAGCAATTAGGTATATCAGTAGAAAACAAGTAAAATATTAATCACTGTATACGTGGATATGTGGAACAGAAGGTTCATCTTTACTCAATGTATCAGTTATCAAACTTTAATAGTGATAACAAGACGTTAATACTCCCTCAAACATTTGCATTTTAAAATAACAATAACAATCTCAATACAAATAAAATGACGACGTCAAGATATAGCCTGGCCTACCAAGAACAATCAACCAGTGTCTATAATTTCAAATACATTGACTTGTATTAGAGGTATCTTCTAATGATGATGCCCCAAATAACTTTACTGGTCTATTTATTATCATTACCTGCAATTCATTCAACCTACCTGCAATTTCAGCAAAATTTGATAATTTATGCAGTTTACTCTGTTTGCGCTACCTGCCCTCCCCTGTTTCTTTGCAAATAGCTGTTAGAATTTGGAATTTCCAGCCCCTCTATTTTCAAATGCCAAATAGTATGACCTATTACAAGCAAGATGACCACATTACCAATACATGACGGTTGGGGGGGGGGGGGTTGATAGGAATTGCGAGAGGTGCAATGGTACAAGGTTTGGAAACCGGTGCCGAGATCATATGCTACATGACAAAACTATCAGGTGTTGTAGGGGTTTAAAAGTTAAGGGGTGTTAACCTTTAACCGCATGTAACTGGGAGCGTACCTATGGATAAGGTAGAGCAGAAAATAACATCTACTTCAAAATGAACTTAGTAACTGTATTTCAGAGCTGCCTAGCGTTTCTACAGGGCACTCCCTGGATCTGGATGAGATCAGGGGCGCTTTAGTAACATTTAAATACATAATAACATAATGCCACTATACGTTTGGAGATGCGTTGTCAGTATGGATGAACCTTGTGCAACTGGCAAAAGATGTACTGTCCGGTGCACCTTACTGGCGATCTTACTGGTAGTGGCACTTTAAAATATACTCTTGTTAATGCCTAGACAGCATCAGAAAGTCTCCTCTCAAATCTCTCTGCCGAGTCCCCCGGGTGTTAACTCAACCAAGCTTAAATAGGGATCCTACCAAAAAGCCAACTCAGCGACTCCCACGCTAACTGTTAATTTCCTCCCAACTATTTAACCATATTGTGCAATCATTGTTTACATAATTGAAAACATGTTTAGACCTGTTACTGACCACCTAAGCATTATTTCCCTTGATCAGCAGGATGTGCGATTCATTGTTTATACCATGGAGAACAAGTCGAGGCCTGTTACAGGCCACCTGTGTACCATTTCCCTTGACCATCAGGATGTATGATTCACCAGTCCAAAGTAAATGTTTTGCCAGTTAGCAGAACTTAAGCTTAATCATCAACAAACAGCTTTGCCCAAACTCAAGGCACCGGAAATAAATGTTACATAAAAATTATTATAGTAGTTTCCAGATCTTGCTCAGCCTATACACGCAGCAATACTACATCGAGCTACTAAACACTACGGGCGCTGCACTCATGTTATTTATACTTGTTGTTAGGAAAGCTTCAATCCATAGTTTTATCTCCTAAGAGTCGACAGGGAGTATTCTAAAAGTGTTTTGAAAATATTCACTTAAATTTGTATCTCGACTCGAGTTTTGCATATGCTTCAAAACTTGCATTTATTCAAACCTACAGTGAAAACTTCACTCTCATTAAGAACGTTTCACAGTATATTCAGAGAAATTTTAAGAAATGCATTGTTAGTCACACAAATACAGTATATATTTGAAATACAAATTGTTATTCAACTGTTTAAGCATAAAAAACAACGAAAAATCGCCTCATGTCTCAATACGTTTATTGTGCATCCCCCTCTTTTTTGTTTAGTAATTTTACGTCCTCCAACGTTAAGTCATATCGGACAGTGAATGAGATGGATGAAATGATGCTCAAATGTCTCCAGGGTCCATGGAGCTTAGAGCTCCCCGACATTCGTCTTTAAGGATAAGGGAAAACCCTGGAAAAAGCCTTATCCAGGTACCTCACCCTGACCGATATTCGAACTCAGGACCTGTTGAACGTGAGGCAGACACGCTACCATCTACGCTACCGAGGAGGGCGTTCATCCCTATCTCGCATTAAATAAAGGTACATTTATACTATGCCTAGCAGGAACAGAAAACTTCCGTTTGTTATTACGATTGTCCAATCCGCGTTTTGCTCTTCTCTACTGAAACTAATTGTATTTGATGGATATAGTCAACATGAAAACTTCAATGCCATGGCCGGGATTTGAACCACGGATCTCCTGGTTTCCGTCCAGTCGCTCTAACCCATTGAGCTACCGTGGTCAATGTGCCGTCCTAACATTAAATTCTCCATTCGACTCATTTATTTTCCCGGGTCACCAATAGGGGCTCTCAATCCGAGATATACAGTTTGTGGCGAATTACTATCGTAAGTACTTGAGTCCCAGGCTTCATCATTTAACTTTCATTATTTTAGTTAATTGATGGAAATGAATCATTTCTTCACACTAGCCGTATACAGTCTAAGGTTTTTGATGAATAGGTATTGGCATTGAATTTTTCGTGTTGACTCTATCCAGCAAAAACCTTAGACTGTATACGGCTAGTGTGAAGAAATGATTAATTTCCATCAATTAACTAAAACTAAAGATATTTGTTTACTGTAGCAGCAATATGTCCTATAGCATTTCTTCAACATGTACTGATAATAAGAGGGTTTTATTGGGCTTTTATTCAAATTACTAATTAATTCATAAAATGGTCCCAATAAATCTGACTACAAAATCTGAACACTCAAGGGAAATTTACTCCCAGCATTTGCAGAAATATCGACAACCTCAAATTGCTTTGTAAGGTTCAAAATATGCATCACATTCTTAAAATTCGCTGACTGAATTTTAGGATTCATGAGAATTCTCGTATGCTTAGTACGGTATTCACTGACAAAAGGTAAAAAAGTGGTTTTGTCTGTTGTATTTTTAGGAGGTTTTGACCCTCGGAGTGCCTATTGCCTCTGAAATTACTATAACATTTTTTCCCTTTGCCTGCAAACGGTTAGGTGGGGCTGTAAGAATGAACACTTAAATTCAAACCAGAATGTATCTAAAGTTGTATTTAAGTAGTTATACATACAAAACACAGATACTAATCAGAATTATAGCTTTTCTTTAACGTAAAAAGTTCAAACTAAGGGCCAAACGTCGTTTGTCAGAGAAAAAAATTAAAATTTAACTAAAATAATCACATTGTGATTTATAACAGTACACACTAAAAGGAAAATATTATTTATTCGTGTGATAATGCAATATATTAATTTATGCATTCTTTATTAAATGATTCAGGCTAAAATAAACTCAGAGGTCTGGAATGTGTTTTAGCAATGGTTGAAAGTTATCTGGGAAGTCACGGGAGATTTGGTTTCCTGTACTCATGTGACGTCATGCCTCGCTGTTTTCAAGCGTTCCACTGCGGTACATTTACATTCATCTAATTACGTGTATCTGTTACATACACAACATTATTAACTCTAAAACATGACAGATTTTAATTCGTCACAGTTAGTCTATATTTTGTCAGCAGAATTTTGATGAACACAAAATGAAATTATCGTCGTAACTGCAGTGCAACAAACCATTTCGTTTTACAATTAAATTTAATATGCATTGTGTAATATTTAGTATGTATAACAGTGCCTATGTCATTATGCAGAAACTGCTATTGCTAGGTGGAATAAAGAAAGAAATATATAAATATCAGTTACCAGACTGATGGTTAACCTGCATGTATCTTGGACCTCGCAGGTGTAATACAATTTTTGTGTTTAGTTAACTGAATTAATGAACCAATACCTCTATTTCTCTAAATTAAAGTATACGTAATCTGTTTCATATAACCTTGCCCCGCTAACATGTATCACTCTGCGTACAACTACCTTCCCCCTCATCCTAATTGGCTAATGCTTTCACGCCATAGGCCATAGGCGGTGCCTCCCCGTCACATTCAAATCTGCTGTAAACTTCTTAATAATTGCCGGGAAGATAGATAAAATTATACAAATAAGAATATGAAGGCATGCAAAAGCACAAGTTTATAATGAAACTGAGCAAGTTGAAACTGAATGAATGAGCAATGAAACTGAAACAAGTTTCTAATGAAGGCCTTCGTCCTTTTCAAATGGGATTTCTTAAATCAGCACACACACCTTGCAAAATGCTTGTCTTTCAGTCTTAAAAGTCATGTCATGCCATACTTTACTTTTCATGTGTCCTTCATTAACCCAAGTCTGGTCAAGGTAGTATGTTTCGCGATTTGTATCCTGGTACAGTCTGATTGTCCTTAAACAACGCCTTCGCCACACATCGATATCACCCCTGGAGTGGCAAGTTTTCCTGGTTTCTCAATTTCATGTCAGATGTTCCTACGCATCTAATACACCTGTAAGTTCAGAGCACAGCTGTTCGACTTCTCTCACTGACAAAGACGGATTTTTCGCTATGAATGCATTAAACACATACACCACAATTCTGTTTCGCCGCTTTGTAAAGGTTTTCCCTTGCGTTGCTTCAGCGAAAAAACTGGCGGTAGACTCTGCTATTATACGTATCATAAGTACACACGTAATAAACGATCAATAAAATAATTTGGTTCTCGCACTCGGCACAACACACCTTCGAATGGCGATATATGACTAATCCCGTTCAAAACAAGTTCAGTGATAAAAGTCTCACAAACAAAGATGTCATCACTACCGCTAAATCACGCGCCATCGTGCCATGTGAAAGACGGGCTTCTGAGCAAAGGAACCTTCTCTTTAGTTCGTTTAAGAATTATCATGCATTTCAGATAAATCAACTCTGTTGCATAGTATGTTTAATTCATATATTTACGAAAATATAAATTTGGCAATCCTCTTCCAACATATAAAGATATATATCACCATGTTAAGAAATGAACAAATTTTTGCCGCAATAGCAGCCAATGAGAGGTGATCAGGTCAAGTAACCGTTAAGAGATACGGGGCAAGCTTATGTGAAACAAGGATTACATTAATTCCCATGAATCTGATAGACCTAACAGACCGTATATGTTCTTTAAATACACATATTAATACATTATGACCGAGAAAGGAAAATATTGAATGACAAAATCAGCTTACCAAACCAAAGCAGTACTGTATGGAAAAAATGAATTAAATATACTAAAATGTACTGTTTAACGCAACATACCAACAATTCATATAAAAGTAAGGGAAAAAAGAAAAAGATTTAAAATGGGAAGCATCTAGTCAGCAATGTACATAATTCTGTTTACACTCCCTCGTTTCTTCAACCCTCACAAATATCTGATATCTCGCATTAAGTAGAAGTTTCTTTTACCCCTACCCGCCTTCCCTGCCTATGTGTGAGGTCAAATATCTCTTTAAGCAAATATTAAAAGCCCCAACTTGTCAAGCGTAAATTTACTAAATTCATGCCTCATTATACCAAAATCAATTTTAAATAGTGTATTTAATTGGAATTAATTGTTCTTTCTCACTAGCCGTGCGTAGGACGCACTACTGTATTCTTCATCTCATTATATTCTTTCAGGTTACGTTAAGATAAAACTTCTGAAGGGCCTGATTTCTTATCACTCCAGATAAGTCTACAGGTACGAGGAAAGCAACAAAGCTTGTACATTTACCTAATTATACTCAACATTTAACCACTGATTTCGAAATTATCTTTACTGTGCTGCACACGAACTCAAATTCATAATATTTATACTCTGAATGTGTTGCACAGAACGTTGAATTTCTATATCTTGATAACTATAAAGGTTGCTGAAGTCTAGTCCATAAGTGGATGAGTCGCATATTACATCTACGAATGATACCAAGGAGGAATACTGTCATGTAAATTTATCAGTAGTTGCTCCTCTATGGGGACAGAGGTGCAATGCTGATCATTAATTTTGAAATCGTGGTAATGCCTGGTTATTAAAGTTGAAGGTAGCCATTACGTAATAAAACGAAGACAAGTGCTTTATTCAATATGATACATAACACAAACATTTTTAGGTCAAAATATCTCATACTTTTAACTAATTAACGACATGCATAGCATAACATCAGTTATAAATTAGAAGGAGAAATGAACAAATAAAACTTAATACACAGCAGTTTTTCAATACTTACATGTGTACTTTACCTGCCTATCATTTCTGTGTGCTATAAAATACGAGGTACAAAGAAAGTAAGTTCTGTTTGGTAATAAAATTAAATGGTGCACAGACACAGAAAAATTATTTATTACTCAAAATTCTACATCTCTTAAACTACTTTTCCACACAAGTGCCGAAGCTTTGCAATAATTTGTCATTGCGAGGCACAAGTGTTTGTATACCTTCTTCATAGAAGTTTGCCGCCTGTGTCTTCAAGCAGTTGGAAACAGTTTATTTCAGCTCTTCGTCATTGTTGAAGTGTTGACCGCGAAGGAAGGATTTGAGATGCAAAAGAGATGAAAGCCGCAAGGAGCGAGGTCAGGGCTGTATGGGGGGTGGTCAAACACGTCTCAGCCAAATCCCTTTAGGATGCTTTTCGTCGCATTTGCAGTGTGTGGTCGTACGTAGCCGTGAAGAAACACAGCACCTTTTGATAGCATTCCTCTGCGCTTATTCTATATTGCGCGGCAATAACAATTTCATGAACTAGTGATCGTGAGATTTGGGGAAATTCCATAGCGACGGCACTAAATGTAAACCTGCGGTTTTCCTAGATCTTGTCATCAATCGCGTGAACCAGTTCTTCTGTAACCAAAGATGGACGCCCACTTCGTTCTTCATCATGCACTTCACTACGTCCTTCATTGAACTGTCGGACCCATCTTCACACCATTGCACCACTCATCGCATTTTTTCCGTAAACATCGCAAATTTGTCGATAAATTTCAATTGGCTTCACTTTCCTAGCATACGAATGACAGATCTGATTTCACAAGCGGCGGGATTTTCAGTCAACACCGACACTGTAAACAAGCAGAACAAAGAATACGTGGCTGAAAGCGATCTCACAATGGCGTACGTTTCTTCTCCTTGATACCGAGCGTCTACCGCGCATGTGCGGAACTGCGATCGCAGCGCTGAAGCGGAGATAAATTGAAACAGTACTTACTTTCTGGACGCCCCTTGTATATATATCCTCTGGAGACCTGAGAGTAAATTTATGCTGTAATTTAAGTGAAAATTGTGTCAGTGTGTTATAAGAAGCCTATGAAACTGATGGGCCGCGCCGTGGCTCAGTGGTTGGTCCGCTTGACTCTCACCAAGGCGGCCCGGGTTCGATCCCAGGCGACCGCAAAGTGAGATTTGTGGTGGAAAACACGGCGCTGGGGTGGGTTTTCTCCGGGACCTCCGGTTTCCCCCGCCATCTCGTTCCACCGATGCTCCATCTTCAATTCATGTACCATCAGTGTCACCGCCTGCGGTGCCGTATGTAGTAAAAGCGGGCGTTAAACACTACACATCTCATTTTTTTATGAAACTGGTATTTACATCACTTTTTTCTTTTATTCATAAAGTCTATTGAGCATGTATCACATGTGATACATTAGGTTTCTACTTATACAAAGTGAACATAAATAATTGTGACAAACTTCTCCTTAGCAATTCAACTTTATTGGCTACTTTGTAGTACATGAAATATAATAGATTGCATGTGCCAGTATTAAGTAAATTGACAGTTATCGATATTCATATACACCAAAATGTTTTCTTTATGAAAATTCCAGAAACAGTTCCTTTCTGTTGTAAAACAAAGAGAAACCTGAAATTCTTAACATGTCTTCTATTTGTATTTTCAGCTATGTCACAAAAAATTGATTTAAATATTGATTAAAGTACGCAAAGGCCTTTTGTATTCCATCAGCAACACAGCTTTCATCAGTAGTTCACATTCCCGAACCAGCAGTAGGCAAGTGTGGTGAAAATCTGAAACAAGGAGGTGTGGGTCACTAAGATAATAAACTTTGATGCAAAAGCATTAGGTCCTCCTAAAGACAATATCCGTGTCAGAGAGGAGCATCGACGTAATAATTACATCTCCTCTATGCTTAATTTCTGTAGTATAGCCAGATTAAGAATTGAAAGCAATTGTAGAACATTGGGTTTGCTGAAAAATGTTTAATTCCAAAAAATTACTCATTTTTATGCCTCCAACGTTGGTTTGGGTCTCTTGCAGAGGGAAGCGTTACATGCTCAACTCTTTCAATCTCCTCCTCTGCAGTTTCGTCCTCTACCTGAATTTGCGATTGAGGACCTTCAATGTCAGCTTCGGGTTCATCATTTTCAATTTCTAGATCGGATATATTTGGATCAAAGGATTTCTCCAGTAGCTGTATAGTTTCTGCCTCATTCAAACCTAAGCAGAATAATAACAAAATGGGTTAACACATAACCTATAAAAGTTTAAAAATGACAAAAAATGTGTTAAACAGGACAGCAGTTATTAATGTGCATCATTATGTTTTAATTTGACTATATATATACCTCTTTTAACACAATTGCCTTAAATATGACTAAATGGCGAAGGAATTCTAATTTCACATCGCGCTAAACGTAGCACTAAAGTCGCGATGTATCATATATGATACATTGATTAAACAATTAAAGAAACATTTGAAACTAGCAATATTAATAATTCGCAAGCTTTGTTAGTATGCATTAGGCATCTGACATATAGAATAGCACATTATTGAACAAAAAATAACAATTGATTGAGTTCAAAAACTATTTGTAGTTGGTTTATTGATACTCGTTACTTACTTTTTTATATTATAGTGACGAGTATCAATAAACAACTACAAATAGCTTTTGAAATTAATTTAGACACCACTGTTACTAAATTCCTCCAAACACATATAATTGATTGAGTACTTACCTTAAGTAGGTAATACGGCCACGCCGTGGCTCAGTGGTTAGACCGCTTGGCTCTCACCAAGGCGGCCCGGGTTCGATCCCAGGCGACCGCAAAGTGAGACTTGTGGTGGACAACACGGCGTTGGGGCGGGTTTTCTCCTGGACCTCCGGTTTCCTCCGCCATCTCATTCCATCGGTGCTCCATCTTCATCTCATGTATCATCAGTGTCATCGCCTGCGGTTCCGTATGTAGTAAAAGAGGGCGTTAAACACTACACATTTCATTTCATTTAAGTAATACGATATACGGCGCTGTCACTAAGTCAGCACCCGCTGTAGCCACCTGGCGAATGTTGATAGAAGCGAAACCAAGTGAGGAGCGTGTTGCGCGGAGTGTAATGCAGTACAACCGGCTCCACAACGATTCTACCGTCCACAAGCGAGCAAAAAAATCAAATGCGGATTTATCATATATGATACAAGAGGTCGCCAGAGGTTATGATAAAATATGATTCTTAAATGTCCCACAAACCTTCTGGAGTATACCTTATACAGTTTTTCTATAAGTGGATGAAATAACTGTTGTGTGCTGCAAATAAACAAGAAAGAGGTCAATTGAAACGCCGTGTTCAAGAATGTCAGTATCTGATCCAGTTGTGCTGCGGTTGACTCTGTAGACGAAGGGTGCGTATATCAGTTCACAGAATGCGATGTTTTAACTCGCTTTTGACAACCGCCCATCTGGCTGCATCGCTCATTCAGCATTTTTCAGTTTATATTTATCATATCTAATCTTTTGTTATGATAGAAAACAATGGGAGCTGACAATTCCAAAACATTTTCCGTGGTTATTTCATCCTCTAATCTCTTTTGTAATTAGTTTAATATCAGATTACATAAATATATCAATCAGTTTAAGTTTTTGCTTTAGCAAAGCTTTTGTAGCTTGTAGCTGAAATATTTCATTGAATAATCCTGTTTTGCAACAAACGTGGGATTGGCAACAGTTTGTTCATTATTAACTTGAAGTGATGGCCGAACATTGGCTCCAATTCCCATGGGGAAGCTATGGTTACTAGGTTGTATGAGTAACTTTTTGTCTGCTATGAATTGAATTTGTGCTCAGTGATTCACACACATACTGTATACATTAGACTGTGAGAATAAAGCAAAACTAAATGCTCTAGTTACATTATGAAGCACTCATAAGGTGTACCATGAGAACCCGCACCTCCTTTCTTTAGAGGTTATTTCATTAAGCATTAGAAAATTCAGAACATAATAGATATTACAGTACATGAGTTACAAAAACAAAATAATATATTAAGCTTTTTGTATGACCGCAAAAGACGAATAGCCGCATAACACATTTAATAAATATTAGACGATTTAAGGTACAATTTAATAGTGAAAACTGTGGGAAATAGTTAACAACACAAAAATTTGTTTTAAAAAGCTCTTCGTAGATTCTGTATTAACACTTGTCTATGTTTTAAGCCTACCAATATAGATATGCCAATCAATATGAAAAAATATATCATCTGAATAGGGAATTGAAGATACGAGGGCTATCCAGAAAGTAGATTACGTTTTCGTTTGTTTCCGCTAGGGGCGGGGCTAGCGCGGGCATCTTCAGAGCGTTGCGCAGCTCAGTCGGCATCTAGCCGTGCTAGTGAGAGGTTCGTGCTGTGCTCCGTTCAGATACTGTGATGGTTTGAAATGTCTGCGTTAATTGAAAATCCCGCGAGCTGCGAGGTGCGTGCAGTAATAAGGTTTCTGACTGCAAAAAACTGTAAACCGATAGAAATCTATCGGCAGCTTTGTGAAGTGTATGGGGTCAACATTATCACCGAAGGTGGAGTGCGTCAGTGGGTCATCAGATTTAAAAATGGCCGAACCAATGTTCACGACGAAGATCGAAGTGGGAGACCCAGCATAGTGACTGCCGAACTTGTCGAAAAAGTCGATGCTAAAGTCCGTGAAAATCGAAGGTTCACAATAACGGAACTTTCTTTGAGTTTTCCACAAATTTCGCGAAGTTTGTTGCACGAAATCATCAGCGAAAAGCTTGGTTACCACAAGTTTTGTGCAAGATGGATTCCAAAAATCTTGACAGAGGACCACAAAAATCAGCGAATGGCTGCAGCGTTGAACTTTTTGGACGTTTACCATAAGGATGGTGACTCTTTACTCGATCGCATCGTTACTGGTGAGCAAACATGGGTGAAACACGTGAACTGTGAAACGAAATTGCAATCAATGCAGTGGGGGCACACAAGTTCTCCCCAAAAACCCATGAAATGCATGCAAACAATGTCGGCAAGGAAGATGATGGCGACTGTTTTTTGGGCAGAAAAGGTGTGATTTTGGTGGACTTCCTGGAAAGAGGCACTACAATAAACTCTCAAAGATATTGCCAAACTCTCCAAAAACTCAGAAGAGCCATTCAAAACAAGCGCAGAGGAATGTTGAGCTCTAAGATCTTGTTGATTCACGACAACGCCCGGCCCCACACGGCAAATGTCACTCGTGAAGTTCTTGAATCTTTTAAGTGGGAGTTGTTTCCTCATCCGCCGTACAGTCCCGACCTGCCACCGAGCGACTTCCACCTATTCCCAGCAATGAAGAAGTGGCTGGCTATGCAGCGTTTTGATGACGACGCACAGCTGCAAGAAGAGGTAACGAAGTGGTTGAAGGCGCAGGCGGCCGAATTTTTCGACGAAGGAATTTCCAAGCTCGTACATCGCTACGATAAATGCCTTAATTTGAATGGTGACTATGTCGAAAAGTAGTATTTGAGTGTGGCTTTCATCTGTATATAATAAAATTTGTTTCCTATACTTTGTTTACTTTTTATTCCAAAACGTAATCTACTTTCTGGATAGCCCTCGTATTTCATTTGTCGGAACAACATCTTAGACATGTAGTATTTTAGAATACAATACTTCATTCGTCACATTACACCTACATAGTTGAGCCGGTGCTCGTAAACGGTGACTCGTCAATATATTAAACTTAAATTTAAGATCAGAAGTAAGTCTGCAATATTTACAATACAATATGTTACAAAGGATAATATAGCAAGAGAATATTATGTACAATATCTAGAGTATATAATATTCCTAAAGTTAAACAGACAGTAAGATAGAACTGAGATCACAGAGCATCATCAATGTATTCCAGAATTGAATAGTATGCTTTGTTGGTGAATAAACTTTTGACTGCTTTCTTAAAAGGATTTTGGTTTTGGATTTCCCTAACTGTTTGTGGCAAGTTATTATATTTTTTAATCCCGATATATTATGGACTTTTCTCGAGCAGTGCTAACATATGAGAAGGGTTTTCATATCTCTTTTTCCTCTTGCGTTATGACCATGATGGTGCTGGTTATTTACAAAACTGTTATAATTACTGTGTACATAGAGAACTAGATTATACAAATAGAGGCAAGGTTGCGTCAAAATTCTTGATGTTTTAAAAAGTGGTCTACATGATGCTCTATAACTCGAATAGGTCATTAAGCGTATGAGTTTCTTTTGAATTCGGTAAAGTCTGTCAGAGCCGGTTGTGTTTCCCCATAAAGTTATTCCATATGCAAGTAATGAGCGAAAGTAACTTTAATATATGATTTTTCTTGTTTCTAAATTTGTAATCTGTGCCAAGAAGGACATGTTGAAACAGGCAGTATTTAATTTTTTTCTTTAATTGTTCAGTCCATTTAATGCCTTCATCTAATCAAGGGAGCTCAAAATAAATGCAATAAAGAGACATTTTCAATTAAAAAGTATAGTTAAGGAGGGACTTTGATGAGAACCTTCATTTCGTATTTTTGAAAGATAACGATGAACGTAAACGCCAGATTGAATATTTAACTAAGGTTTCACCTTTTAGTTATATCATTATAAGTTAAACTGCTCAATTAATTTAATAGAAGAAAGGAAAATTAGTTTAGTTACTATTTTGGTAACAACAAAGTTCATTTAAACTAAGAAGAAATATTATTTTGAATGTTCAACTGTTTTGAAAAGTGACTTAAAAGAAAAATTATAAAAATATTATTGAATCTAACAACGAACATAATTATAATTTTTCCTGACGTGAATCAATAGTAAATTGTTGACTCCCATGATGATTAGATATCAACGTTTCGGGAGTGTACATCTCTCCCTTCATCTGGATATCTATAGAATGTTATAACCATTGATAAAAATACTGGATATAACACAACTATATACAAAGACAAAACACTATCAAAATTCGCATTACTGAACAAAAGACTGTTTCAGTAAATTAAATGCCAGGTCAGGAGATGGCGTGAGTATGGATAATTGTGTCAAAGAAATGTAACTACTTAACCTGATTATCAAGCTCTATTGATCTTTGCTTCCTAATTCGACGGATTTCCATTTTAGGCCCGGTTTCCAAGAGCAGCTGAACTGAAATCCAGCATCGGATTAAGCGTGCTCCTTTCAGAGGAAATCGCCTAAGCTTCCGTAATTCTCCGCTCCCAGTAACTGTTTCATTTTGCCAAGATAGTCGTCTCCCGAAAATTGGCTCTATGGTCGTTATCAAAACAATGCTCTGCCAGCCCAGACTTCTTAGGTTGCATTAAACGAATGCTCCGTTAACGTAACTGCAACGTCGGACTGTACAAATTATTAAAAGGTCCTACCTTACTTTAGAAATTAAGAAGGCGGTATCTCCGTCGGGTTCCAGGCCACCTAGAATGTATGGACTTCCGAAGATCTACAAACCGGACGTTCCTTTACGCCCCATTGTGGACGCCAAAAGCAGCCCTACATATCGGCTGGCACGTCACCTGTTACAACCTCTGGTAATGGATTGCCCACATCATGTGAGTAATTCCAAACAGTTTGTACATACACTTAGGAACATTGCCATTCACCTTTCTGGTCTGCTTGTCAGCTTTGACGTGGTTTCTCTATTTACAAGTGGACCACTTCAAGAAGCCATCCAACTTCTGAAGGAGCATTTTCCGGCTGATACCATAGAGCTCTTCCGACATACCCTGACGTCCACTGTCTTCTTAATTGGTGGTACTTTCTATGAACAAGTAAACGGAGTAGCAATGGGCTCACATTTGTCATCAGCTATAGCTAATTTCTATATGGAACACCTAGAGCATGAAATACTTTTCACATCTCCACTCAAACCATCTCATTTCTATAGATACGTGGACGACACTTTTGTAATTTGGCCACATGGATCAGACACCTTGCCTGGCTTTCTTGCGTATCTCAACAGCCTTCGACCTCAAATACATTTTACCATGCAAGTGGAGATGAATGGAGCTCTTCCATTCCTGGACATTCTTCTTTCAAAAAACAGCAATGGTACACTGGGGCATGCTGTATATCGCAAACCTACGCACAGCGATCTCTATCTGAACGCTCATACTTTCCATAATAAGACTTAACGACTGGGAGTTCTCAGTACACTGGCCCACCGAGCTTTGTCTATCTCTGATCCCAGCCACTTAAAACTACAGCACCTGAGACTCACTTTCCGTCAAAACGGCTACTCCGAATATGACGTCTAAGTCCTGATCACCAAAGCTAGGAAAGGGAAACAGCAAGCGTCAGGTAAGCCTACCGATACAGCCTGCATCCCATTTACTGGCAATCTGTCCGGCAGAATCAGCAGAATTCTAGCCATATACAACATCAGGACCATCCATAGGCCACCTCCGAAAATTAAACATCTGTTGAGACCAGTGAAAAACAAACTGGACTTCCAAGTTCCGGGAGTGTACCGCATTCCCTGTGAATGTGGGACACCGCATATAGGACAAACCGGAAGGACCATCGGCACTAGAATAGTCGAATATGAACGGAGTATTCGTTTAATGCAACCTGGGAAGTGTGGGCTGGCAGGCCATTTTTGGATAACGACCATAGAGCCAATTTTCGGGAGACAACCATCTTGGCAAAATACAACAGTTACTGGGAGCGGAGAATTAAGGAAGCTTTGGCGATTTCCTTTGAAAGGAGCACGCTTAATCGTGATGCTGGATTTCAGTTCAGCTCCTATGGGAAACCGGCCTTAAAATGGAAATCCATCTATTTAAGAAGCAAAGATCAATACGGCTAGGTAAACAAGATAGGTAGTTACGTTTCTTTGACACAATTTTCTATACCCACGCTAACTCCTGACCTGGCATTTAATTTACTGAAAGCAGTCTTTTGTTCAATAATGCGAATTTTGATAGTGTTTTGTCTTTGTTTATAACTGTGTTATATACAGTGTTTCATCTCTAATTACAACATTTTATAAATCTCCTGATGATGGGAGAGATGAACACTCCCAAAACGTTGATATCTAATCATCTTTTCACCTGGCTGGCTGCCCGAGAAGAGAGTGAGCGTATTCGTCGCCAGGAAAGCTTCAGGTCTTATTTGAGAGCTTCTTTCTTTTGCGTTTTGCCGTCATAGAGAACTGAC
The DNA here is from genome assembly GCA_030765055.1 of Mantis religiosa. NCBI lineage: Eukaryota > Metazoa > Arthropoda > Insecta > Mantodea > Mantidae > Mantis > Mantis religiosa. The sequence continues at coordinate 305,944,586 of CM060948.1, read as the reverse complement.
GTGTGTGTTAGCATCCGTAGGTCTGCCGAAGGGACGCAGTGCACGAAATAGTGCGAAAGCAGCATAATAGTTGTGTTTATAAAATAATGTGATATCGGTGTTAACAAATGTCAGTGTTTGTTCAGTGTTGAAAAGATTATTTCAAAAGGTTTACTAAAATTAAATTTACAATTTAAAAACAAAAGTATTGAACATTTATTCCACCCCACAATCATCTCTGATCTGCGACCAAACCCTGAAATAGAATCGCATACTCCGTAATATAAGAGTAGCCGAAGTAAGTTCCAGAATCCAACTTCGAGTAAATCTACGAGAACATCAATTCCATCATATGCAACATCTACCCATATGCGAAATCCTGTTTCATATGGCTTCCGAACCTGGGACTTAGAAATCATTAACATGAAACATCGCAGCACCGCAAACATCTGAAATTTCCATGACATAAGTTTTGAAATTCTTTGTACAAGAGCTAGCTATAAAGGTCATCTGAATGTAACACATCAGATGTTACTGGAAAGCATACTGATATTGGGTATCTGTAAGGAAATTTTAAGTTATTCTATGCTTTATTGTATGAAGTATTCAAATATAAATTGAAATTACGTTGAGTTTAAAATTAAATAATAATTAACGTAGGAAATCCATTTAAGTTTGCAGCAGCCTTAAGTGTGAGATTATATTTGCAACTTCAAGAAAACTGATTTAAAAGTCCATCAAGTATGTATCCATGAACGTTCTTGGTTCAATTAGAGTAGTAGATGAAATTCCGGGCTATATATTTGCAAATGCTTTGCCTTAGAGGTTGGAGTTCTATTAACCTAGCTCTGAAGCAGATGGAGTCTATAAAGTTTCCCGATTGAAAGCAGATGCACTTCTTTCCGCAGCAGTAGCTTTACTGTCTCGGTTTGGTTTGCTGTCCAGATGTGTCCTGGCAAATTCTCAGATATTTTCCTGAAATAAACCCTTTGGTTTTGTCCTGCTCACTTCTGTAATTTAGCAGCTCGGACTTACTTCTTTGCTGTGTGGGCGCATCCCTATGCGAAAGTATGATTGTATGCGAAAAGATATAAAAATTAAAAAGAAATAAAAAAGTAGAAGTATATATAAAAATAAAAAATAAAATAAGTTACTTAGGATACCATTGTTCAATAGTTTTTCTTTTCTTTGAGATATTTAAAATGATAACTTAAGACACTTATACAGAGAGTTAGGTAACAAATAAATAAAGACAATAAACAAAATATAAGCAAGTCATAGTTAAGATACGTACAGCGAAGTGCATTGTACCGTGTCACCCAGACAAATATAAAAAGAAAGAACAAAAAGAAAGAGATTTCCCAATTTGTCTAAACGTAAATTACCTTTCCAGATTGTCGAAGTAACATAATATTCTATGTTTGCCCACATTTATATGAAACTATTACTACTATTACTATTAATCCTATTACTACTATTACTATTAATACTATTACTACTATTACTATTACTATTATTACTGTTACTATTGTTACTATTATTATGACTATGACTATTACTACTATCACCATCACCATTATTATTATAATTCATTATTATTTTATTTACTTTTCTTTGTATTATTACTATTCCTTTTTTTAGTTTCTTTGACAGAAGATACATGTGAGATATATAAGTTATTTGTTCTGCCCAAAAGACTACGTGGCCATTCAACACTGTGTACATACACTGAATTTTGATTCTCTTTAAAAGAAATGTAAAATAATTTTGAAATTCATATCAGCTCTCTCTCTCTCTCTCTCTCTCTCTCTCTCTCTCTCTCTCTCTCTCTCTCTCTCTCTCTCTCTCTCTCTCTCTCTCTCTCTCTCTCTCTCTCTCTATATATATATATATAGACAAGATACGTTCTACTGGATTCCATAATAACTCTTATCTTATTCAAAGTGTGGTAGTTGAAGCCCAGCTCATTTAGGAGACCGCGCAATGTGCAGTACTCTTAAGGAAAATCACAAATTTCTTGCAAATGAGCAACCAATTCGTCTAAGGTGGGCGCTCTCTCTTTTGCATAGAATCTATAAATGTCTGGACGAGTTAAATCGCAGGTGAAATTATCTACTTTAGAGAAATGTTTCCTATTGTTTTCACACTTGATCGGGTCTTTGGTATTCCTTTCGTCACAATATTTCTTTCTGTATTTCTGTGAATACACAGAATGTATTATCAGGTTCATTGCACGACCCATTACCAAGATTATTTGTCAGCATATACTTATATGTCCTGCGCCCTGGCCTAGCGGGCTAAGGCAGCATGCCTTGGTCCCTCGCCACGGTGAGCGACCCGGGTTCGATCCCACCCGTGTGGTGGGGATTTTAGGTCCCGGGTATAGGACCGGTTCCCACTCAGCATCGTGAGGAAAGTGAGGAGCTTACGTTAGGTAAGCGGGCCTGTTGATACTGGCCACATATCCTCCCAGTATCGGTTGGATGATCGTCCACCTGTGCCGTGCGCAAGTGGGCGTGAGGCCGACATTCGGGTTGGCAGGCCTTGGCCCTCTAAAGTCTGTCGCGCCATGGGTTATTATTATTTATTATTACATATTTATGTGTTCAAAACAAGCGGTTGAAATTGCTTAGAAAGAGTTACCGTTATACCTTTGTTTTTGAGGCCTTTCCGATAATATAACTCGGCCCACGTATTCACACTATTGTCATCACGTTGATTATTTTCACTTTACAGAAAGTAATCTACTGCATTTACCACTGCATTTCCCTCCCACGGTCCGCACATTGTGACACACAACGAATTTCTGCACGTAATGAAACAGATCAACTAGAAGTTGGAACTTTGGCAACTGAGACTCCACGTGGAGTAAACATGCGACTGTCACTTCGAGAAATTCAGGGTTGCTATGGGTCCACAACGACAGTGTTCCATTTCTGAAGTGTGGAGATAGATTTATGACGGACAATAGTGGGCGGGAGGGTAGCTTCCTTTGAGGGGCAACTGTACCCGTGTTCACTAGATATACTCTACCTTACATCCCCACATTAAGACTCTTCAAAAATCATACAGAAGCTGCAGATCCGTACCTCATGAACGGACAACTCAACAGGCTGAACGTAGACTGGATATACAGATTTCTCAGGAGGTTTGTCATTTGTGATAAAAAAATTGATATTACCGAAACCAGGATGCCTCGAATCAGTGGTTTGGTTCCTGTCAACCTGCCAAAGTTATTGTTAGACAAAATCAGTTCGGTTCCAAGGTAAGGTTGTGCTTGTGGTAGAATTTTGAAGTGTGATTCACAGGCAGTTTGTTGGAAACGGGCAGGCGATTGATACAGACCTTTACTCTCAAAAACTGGAACGAAAATGAAATGATCAGACGCAGACACCCAGCATTAATTCGCGTACGGGAGGGGATCCGTCCCCTTCAGCTGCCTTGGTGCGGGCGCTGCTGACCCCTAGCACTCGTGGTACCTCTGACGTTACTAGAGCAACCTCGGGCCGAACACTCGAGCCCCTCTCTTGATATTCAGTTGTTCGGATTGGGTTGGACCCGAGGGGGCAGTTGTTTCCGATACCCGTGGGAGATCGGGTACATCTCCGGACGGGGTTGAGGGAAGCCATTAATATTCCAGCGTATTAGACAGCATAGCTAGCAGAAGGTGTGCTAGATCACCAGGCGGCCCCAACGAGGTTTTATCGGTAGCCTTCCCATTTTGAAGTTGGCGCGCGTAATTGGCGTATCCACTTCTATCCCGTCTTGAGTCCACAGGACCAGGTGGGGAGGGGCTTTTTAGTCTCTAGGTTTTGCCCTTTGGAAACCCCTTGGTGGTACCGGGCACCCTTTTGGGACAGCTCTGTAACTCCCTGGTCGAAGGGGGCCCGGGTCCTTGGGCCTATGTGACCAGGACTAATGGGAGTAGAACCTCTGGCATTAACATGTCCCAGAATTGGTTAATCGAAATAGTTTTATTGTAATAGGACAATGCAGCAACCTATTCCGTACAACCATGGAAAACTTTCGGGGATTGGAAAGAATCGAACTGCTACCACACCCAGCATACAGATCTAATCTCACACCATCAGATTATAATCTTGGTGAATCCATGGTCCGTTTTCTACGTGGAAGAAATTTTGACCACTTTGAAGCAGTGCAAGTGGATGTCAAGTGACTGGTGCCATCGTGGAGTAACAAACCTCGCATGAGCGATGACTCAAAGCCACAAAATATAATGGTCTATACCTATAAAATTAGTTAATTGCTTGTCAGAACGCATTTCAAATAGTTGTTTTTCTTAAGGGGATGCAGCACCGAAAACCATAAATCCGGCAAATTTCAATCAATCTTGCTGAAATTTTTACCACTTCGTTCTGATGCATTGTGGACATAGTATTCATAATTTGGTTTGTATATATATAATATCTTTTAAGTAATTAATTTGTGAAGTTCAAAATTTGGGAAAAATTCAAACCGCTCCACGTGATGAAAATTTTCAAAATTTTAATGTTTCTATTTCTAAAAATATTCAGATCTTTAAGAAGAAAACATCCATCGTATGAATCTTTTATACTGTCTTTAGTTCCAGAGGGAGAAAAATTAGGTATGGAACAAAAAAAAAAAAAAGCCAAAAATGATTAAATCTTTGACTTTTTATATCAATAACTTTAAAAATGCAATGAATATTAAAAATTCATATGATAGAAATCTTTGTTTGCTTTCTAAGAATATGCGTTAAAAATTTTAGAGGGACTGAATTAAAACTGTATCGTGTGGGACATTTTCAATGACAAAAAATTTTGAAAAAACTGTAACTGAATAAATCAAATTTTAAAATCTAAAATATTTTCCTTCTTAACTACATGCTTTGAAGTAGACTAAAACCCTCCAGATAGGTAAGTTGGACCCTCTTGCCACTTCTTTTTCTCTTCGGCAGCCCTTTTCTTCAATTTTAGTTTCCTTCTGGATGTTTTAGAAGCTACCTTCACAGAAATTTCTGAATGAAGTAAGCGTAATTGGTCCTTCCCTTGGCTAATTTTTAGAGTTGCTGGTGAAATCTCAGTGTCCTTTATGTCTGACTGCAGCTTGAGTGAAGCAGAACAACTACAATTGAATTCACTGATGATTGATGTCACAGCAACCTGAAGTCTCTTCTTTGAAACAAATATTTCTTTTGGGAGAATATGCCAAATGATGCTAAGTAAGCCTTCATTTGCATTTTGTGTCTCACCCAATGTACATCTGCTTAGGATTTCATCTGATGCCAGCCTTTGATACACAGGCATTAATTTTCTTACCACATCAGGCCTCAAGTATGTTCCCATTGTTTGTTTTGTTTAGGTGTTTCTTCCTATGTATCGTTTAGTCTAACATAGTCAACAAAACACGTTCACGAGGTCCCGAGTTCGAATCTCGGTCAGGCTGAGCTACCTGGATAAGGTTTTTCCGGGGTTTTCCCTTATCCTTAAAGACGAATGTCGGGTAGCTCTAAGCTCCATGGACCCTGGACACATTTGATCATCACTTCAGCCATCTCATTCACTGTCCGATATGACTTAACGTTGGAGGACGTAAAATTACAAAAAAAAAAAAAAAAAAATAGTCAACAAATGGTCCGTTGTTTCAAATACTATTTTACCTATAACCTATATAACAGTTATATGCACGTTTTGATGTAAAAATACGTTAATAAATGTTAAATGGCACACTAAAACTCATCAATTATATATAAACAGTATGTAGTTTAATGAGAAACACAAGAAAATCACGACCAAGATAGAAGTTCGCACAAAAATAAAAGATAAGCATTATTATTTTCTTTCAATGTTTGTAGCCAGTGTTTTGTTTCGATGGTGCGACATATTGTAAGAAATAACCATTATACCAACACACAAAATTCCACCAGAAACTTTGACCGCTGATTTCAAATGTATTAATTTAGTACATTCAATCAAACTCAAATGGCAGAATTCTTTGAATCCAAGCGCCGGGATGCACATCCGTACGGGCATTTAAATAGTCATATGAGGATATTTAAATGCCTGAAACTCATAAATTTAGTTGGATTATCATACTGTACGGTTCACGGTATTTTATTAGCTCAAAAACAAAAACAAAAATATTTCCCCCCATATTTTATCCAATATCGGTGCTGCATTCCCTTAAAATACATTACTTATGAAGCAGAATCTATACTTAACATCATGGGCGACTTCTGAGGTAGTGCCGCTGTGCCATGGCACCATCTGTATGAAAATACAGAAAGAGAAGGGTATAGGAAGTGTGCAAAAAAGATTGTTTCTGTGTATCCGCTCCCTCTTGTGAATAGGTTCGCTAAATTCAAGCGCTCAGTCCTGTTTGTTTTCCGTTGCTTGGTGCCGATTCCAGAACGGCACCGTCTACGCTTATGAGCGCCTGTATCAAGGGCTAGGATGTCCGCTTATACACGGCTTCTTATGGGAGAAAGTAGTGCCGAGATTTCTCTGGCGAATAACTTACACTTTATCCACTAGAGTGCAGTAAAGCGTAGGACTTAAGATAACTGACTCTCTGTCGAGAAATCGTACACAAACGCTTCGTATCACATTCTCCATGAACTGTATTATCAAATTTCTACTATACTCGTTACACCTGTGCGTAACAAGAGTACGGATGTAAAAAATATCTATTTCCGTTTCCCTGCAATTTGTGTTTGGTACAGTATATTATAAAATAAAATATTACCTAAATCGTTCGGAATTGGTACACATATTTATACTTTAACAACTCTTACTTACTTACTTACTTACTTACTTACTTACTTACTTACTTACTTACTTACTTACTTACTTACTTACTTACTTACTTACTTACTTACTTACTTTTTCGTTCCCTCGCTCCCTCGCTCCCTCGCTCCCTCGCTCCCTCGCTCCCTCGCACCCTCGTTCCCTCGTTCCCTCGTTTCCTCGTTTCCTCGCTCACTCAATCCTTCGTTCCCTCGTTCCTTCGTTCATTTATTCATTTATTTATACATTCATTCATTTATTTATGGTACCGTCAAATACAATGCCTCACCGGTCGCCCTTTCTTAACATACATACTAGGTTTATTTGACCAAAATTTTTTCTTAGGTTATTCATTTCATAAACGGATGGACAAAACACAAACTTGCTCTTTTGTCAAAATTCATTTTTAGTTCTTTTCTTTTTAATTCATTGTTTGAAACAATGTATTACCAGTAAAAAACCAACATCAGTTTTTCGATGATATACAATTTTATTGTACATGATAGACCGTTAACAGAGAAAGTAAAAATAAGGTTTTACACTCCTCATAGATACCGACATCCAACTTAAAGATATTTTCCACTTTACTTTCGATTAATTCCTTTTTATTGAGCTTGTGTTGTTTCGTGTTACAGTTTTTGCCATAATATCTAGGCAATTTTTATGGCAATAAATGACAAGGCCTCATAGAGCCTCTCATGGGTTATTTACTTTGTTTGCTGCGCAATAAACACCACAAACTGTTATTAGCAAAGCTCTAGATAGACAGAATGACTTTTCTTTATAAGGCAGCTGCGAGTCTGGTTTGCTTTGCGCATTTTACATCAATCTTCCTTAGAAAAGGCAAGGCAGACTTTGTGTACAGTTCCGCAGTCCATTATTTCTACTTTTTAAATAAAAAGCGGCTGAAGGAATCCTCCTTTTTCGCAATGGATGAGAGAGTAGAAAGAAGAGAACCAACCTCAAAAAGAAAGAAGACTTCCTCTAATTCCTCATATCTATCTTCCTTGTTATGATCTATTGTGTCTTCTGCTTTATTTTCCCCACATTTTCAGTGGCGCACAAGCAAGATACGCGAACAGGAGTTCTTATAGTATTGTAAAATTAAAGGATATTGATACACAAACTCATTTGTCATAAGTTTATGTACCACGTCGTTTACTAATTTGCTTATAATTATGGAAACCTGCTAAATTGGACAATGTTAATACAGCGTTGCTTGCCCATTATGTGGTCAACTATATATTGTAAAAGAAACAATTCTTAAGCAACAATAGCTGAATGAACTATGAGCATTCAGGACAAAATGGTATTCCCAGCCAAGAAACATTATAGCGATATGATCATTTGAATGCGTGAAAGCATGGTTTATGTAGATAACGCGAGCCGCATCCTCCCTCACCTGGTTCTAGTGCTCTAATATTTGTTTTACCTCCCTCTTCTCCTTCGGCCCACAACCGGTAAGTGCCATGTGTTAATGTTTGAGTGCCGAAATTCTAACATCAAACTAACAGGAAGCGGACTCATCCAGGATCTGGCATGGACGTAATTGCGATATTTACCTTCCAGACGCTTATTTAAAATGTGTTTCAATCCTCCCCTTCCGCCACTCACCTAGGTCTGAGGTTTGTTGCTAGGGCAATGCGTCACTACAGGACTTGAATTTTAACCGATTAGGAATTGGTTTAACCGAGGTTATGTGGAATACAGATGATAATCAGTTTATGCCATCATTGAATAGATTAATACACTATAAGAAATCAGAAGATGAGTGTCACCTGAACGTACAAGAAGAGCTGACAGAAAGAGAGGGGACAGATGGCTTTGAGACCACGCCTACTCGTGTGACGTAATGGCTCCTGCTATGGGAGTGAGGGAGATGGATGACGTCAGAACCACGCCTACGCTAACGCGCAGCGCTAATGACGTGCCCAGGAGAGACAGGATGGGGAGAAGTAACCAGAAATTACTGGATCCCTTCTCCTGCCGCCTTGGAAGGCTCTGATGCTTCGTTAATGGCCGGGTAAATTCCAGATACTGCGATTTGTGTGCATAAGTGGTGCATTGGACGAGTTAGTCAGTTTTAGAGTTTTGAGACAGAGCTTACGGCGAGGTGCCGAGTGGACCTGCAACTGGTGAATTGTAAGTGTGAGTGTTACGTAATTGTGTGTGGTAAGTAATTCTATGTAATCGGCAATTGTACCAAGTGTAATTCGGCGGCAATAAAGAACATTTTGAGTTCGTGCAACTTGGATTTTTAATTCTTCGAACCCACAAAGTCACAATAGACAAGTTTCCATACACTCAAAGATAAAAGTGCTGAGAGTTCATGCCATTCTAAGTGGCAATTAAATGCAATTCCTCTGCTTGGTTGAGAATGGAAACAGTCTTTCTCCATAACAAATGCTAACATTTCCAATACTTCGAATATACAAAACCAATTTTTGTTTAGTCATCACATCTCGTTATACCTCAGAGTCAAAGGAATGAGTAAACAGACTTAATTTAATAAATGGGTTGAGTGCGACTGTGGGCTGATAAGTTCCGGACCTCACAATACTAATAAAAACATTTATACTTTATCTTTACTCTTCAACATAATTTGCAGAAAGGAAATTTCCATTCCATAATTTCCATTTGTTGTCTCGGCGTTCTAATTTATTTAAACCATCTCTGAGGTGCAATTTATCATGGTCCTCAAAATAACTGTTTACCGCATCAATGACCTCCTCGTTGCCGTGAAATCTTCGTCCTTCAAGAAATTTTTTGAGGTTCGGGAACTGGTGTTAGAAACTGGGTGCTAGTTCTGGCGAATTCGAAGTCTAATACGCAAATTTTCCCCATTGCGATGATTGAACGATGTGTCGAAGCTTTGCCGGGAAGAAACAAGTTATTTTTCTGTGCCAAATGATGACTATTTCTGTTCACCTAATCACTCAAACATTGTGGTAAGTTTGCGTAGTATTCAGCAGTGATACTTAAACCTTTACTGGGTAATCAATAAAAGTAATTCCCTTTGCACCCCAGAAAACGCTCGCCATAATCTTGTTAGCTTACAAAATTGATTTACTTTCTGGTGTGTAGTGAGGTATCCAAGTTTCATCCATGGTAATAAGCCGTCTCAAAAATTCCCTGGGATTTTTGCGGTAGAGCTCCAAATTGTTAACAAAAACAGTCTTTCTTTGTAACTTTTAATCAGGTGTCAACAAGCGCGGCACCCATCCTGCACAGACTTTGTGAAAGCGCAGAACATTACTCAAAATGTTACCTGCACATTCTCTGCATATTTTTGCACCCTCTGTTATTTAAAAAAAAAGCTTCAATCTGCGGTCTTCCAGTACTAAATAATTTTTTTCAATGATCTCTGGAGTTATGACATACACAAGGGGTCCAGAGCGAGGTTCATCACTAGTACTCGTATGTCTTATTTTAAACTCTGCAACCCACCTCTTAATCATTGAATACTACGGGGCAGAGTCTGTCAATGTACTATGCACCTCCTCCTTGATTTATTTGGGCGTTAAGCCTTTCAAATGGAAGTATTGTCGCGTATGCTTTGCTGATGTGAAGAAACTTGATTTATTTTATGGATTTATTTGAAATTTTAATAGCATGAGGTTTCTGTATACAATTGAAGCTGTTAATTTGTGGAACTAAAGATGTAGAAACATCATATCGGAGTATTAGACGACAAACCAGTAATTTGCATATTTGTGGAGCGTTAACCAAGTAAGAATGGCAAACGCAGCAACTCTAAACTTTGAACCCGGTAGTTGGTAATGAAAGATCAGCAGCTCGTTGGACATGGCGGATGGAATGTTCCAAAACCTTTTCTGTTGATCTAAGGGAAAATATTCCCTATGTTCAACGTGTGTTGGCTCCCTCCTTTTTGGGCTTGGCCGTGAATATTTATAGCGGTGATTATCGAGGCGCGCGGGAGTCTGAAGTGTATTGTTGCGGCCGGAGGCTATGCCAAATCTTCGCTTCACCATGCACCGACATCTCCTGGAAGCTGAGCCCGACTGGGTCTTAATGTACTAATGTAGCTATCATCACCATCCCACCCAAAGTCTCTTCAAGACTTTGGGGTTGACTTGTATTGTAGAAAATCTTGATGTTATAGTAAACTGGCATTTCGTAGAAAGTTGTGCTATTTCTATCTATCTATCTGTAGCCGGACTACAATTTACCTTCACCATGTACCTCGACCATCTGACCCCCTGTCCTTTCAGCTACGCTCCCGGTTGCAAAGTAGATCGTAAACCCTTACGGTTAGCCACCTTTAAGTATACACAACCCTATCCACAACCTATAGTCTAAAATCATCCCGGTTCACAATCTATAATCCAAAATGTGGTCTCGGCACCGGGTTTCTAATCCTGTACCTTTTTACCTCTCATAATTTCAATCAACCTCCTACCTTCATGTAATAGTAATTTATATATTAAATAAATGTAATTAGTCTCTGCTCGTTTTTCCAAACCTTTCATTTTCGGAAACCTCTAAACTTGTTTAAAATGCTTTCATTTAAAAACTAAACAAGCTTTTGGCCTGTAACTACGGATACAGGCTAGTCTAGAGTTAAACAATATGTGATGCTATCCATCAAACGGGCCCAGTGGCGCCATCTACATGTAAGGCCCTCGAATTTCCTCCTAATATTCTATAAAACTTTCTGTATTACAGGATGATATTATTGGTGGAATGTTGATGAACAACTGGAAGCATATAAATTATCTTTAATAAACTGAAATCGTCAGTAGCATTATGAGTTTTATTACTAGTCGACTATCAAATTATAAATTCGAGAAAAATATAAGTAAGTGACATTCCATTAATATTCAGCATTAAAGTGTAAATAAATGGTACAAAGTCAGGTAAAATGTTACGTGGGAAATCATATTTACACAGAGTAATTGCTGATTCTCAACTATGAACCCCAGCACCTCACAAGGTCTGCGTAATGGAATACGGTATGGAATTTCCTGAAAAATTAAACAGTATGTAATTAATATCACCAGTTTCCTAAGACTATTCTATTCAATTCAATTCAATTCCAGGCTGTCAGACTGTTTGGAACAGCCCGAAGGGTGGTCAAATCGTGTACCTGCTCTGGGAAGAGCTCTACCACGTAGTGGCGGGATGTGGATATTGCAGGATGACGGGTGTATTAAGTGGGTGTAGAGAAAGGAGGTAGCTTGTTGCTCATCGGGGAATGATGAACCGGGTGCTACAGACAGCGTGCACCGCTGGTGGATTAATTAATAAACTTGGAAAGAGCTTAGGGTTAACAAATGACAATCATTTTTATAGGAGAAAACCTACAACATAAAGTTATTTCGGAGAATGAAACAAAGCAAGTTCAAAAGAGTGCAGGCCCCATATAGCTTAGACTTAACGAATAACAATCTTTTTAGATAAGAGAAATCCTCCAACATAAAGTTATTTGCGAGGATGAATCAAATGAAGTTCAAATGTATACAGGCTCCTTAGACCTTGGAGTTTACTGATAACAGCCTTTCTGGATAAGAGAATACCGCCAACTTTTATTTATTTACGAGCATGAAACAAATGAAATTGAAATGAATACAGGCTCCTTAGAGCTTACATTTATCTGATGAAAATCTTTTTGAATAATAGGAAACCTCCAACCATAAATCTTTTCGGAGAATTAAACAAATGATGTTCAAATGCACAACACTTGGTATTTATTGTAATTCCTATCGATATTCACCTGTTTCTGGCTACCACTTAGATTGATTTATGTTGTAAAGATTTCGAAGATAGCAGTTATTCCTCACTTACTCAACACCTGGGCTTTACTTCTAATTCTTGCCGATAGTCATTTGTTTCTGGCTACCACTTATATTGATTTATGCCGTAAACAATTTCGGAAATTTCAGTAATCACCCACTTGCTCAACACTTTGGTATTCCTTGTAATTCCTGTCGACATTCACTTGTTTCTGGCTACCACATATATTGATTTATGCCGTAAAGAACATCGAAAATGGGAGTTATTGACCACCTGCTTAACACTTCGGTATTCCTTGTATTTCCTATCTATATTCACTTGTTTCTTCTTTCAGTTGTTTCACTCAACGTACTTCATTAGGTTGGACTCAAAATTGATACCCTGGTCGCTGTGGAGCTCCAGCGGCACCCTAAATCGACAGAACACTTGCTCCACGAGGCAGTCTGTGATAGTCCTTTCCTCCTGGTTCGGGATGGCATACACCTGCGGCCACTGGGTGAAGTAGTCCACGACAACCATCAGGTACTTGTTGCCTTGGTCGGGCATCGGAAATGGTCCAGCTATGTCCACGGCGATCCGTTCGAATGACGCTCCGACGTTGTACTGCTTCATGCGGCCCCGGCTCCTATTCTGGGGGCCTCGACTCGCTGCGCACACGTGTCACTGACGGCACCATCTCTCAGGGTCTGCTCGGAGCCTCAGCCAGTAGTAGCGCTGACGTAGTTTGTCAATCGTTCGGTTCGCTCCCAGCTGTCCTACTCGACCACGATATGAATGCACACGGCGAGAAGCGTTACTAAACAGTTACGTCACAAGTGGACGGAGTACCTCAGGTACAGTGGGGATAACGCAAGCATCAACAATACCGAGATATGACGTGCAAATGTAGTGCAGTTCAACACGGTGCTTCTTCGAAACTTTTCTTTTGCAGTTAAAATTCGAATAGTATAGTGGCAGTTGCAGTGTTCGTTGCGATAAAATTAGTGTGTGCTTGTGAAAAGTTTAATTAAGAATGCACCTACAAAGTTAAAAACATTCTGACGTAAAACATATCATATATTAGTTTATACAGTTCTGTAGACAAGAAAAGCAGGGAAAATGGTTACTCGTACTCCTTGAAAAAGCAGCATTTGGGACAGCAAAATACTGGGAAGGTCTTGGAGAACCATCATGGACATAAAATACTTCATCAACACGGGTTAAGGTTACTACTTGGAGGAAAAATCGAAAATCACACAGAACCATATCTCTTGTTGAATTTGATAAGTGCGTTGTGCGTAGAAAGTTTTCGGAGTACTATGAACAGAAAAGGGAAATTCCTACTTTCAGGAAACTGCTGAACTTCACTAAATAATAAATAAACTTTCAGGGTGGCAAAGAAACATTTAGAAAACTATTGAAAGAAATTGGATTTCAATTTAAGAAATGCAAAAACAAACGATTTGTGCTAATGGAGAAATTACAGATAGTTGCAAAACTTGCAGAGTACTTATGGTGTACTATTAAAAATGAAAAAGGGCCACGTGATCCAGCAGTTTATGCAGATGAGGCTTGGGTCTATACTCACTAAGCCGTCAAGAAGTACCAGCAATATGACGAAGTACCAGGTGTTTTGACTAATACTAGTGCTGGTCAAAGAGCAATTTCACATGCCGGGGGATCCATGGGATTTAGTGAGGGAACTGAATTGATCTACGATTCAAAATCGTAATCAGCAGATAACCGTGATGAAATTAAAGTGGGTAGATTATAAAAAGTGGGTAGAAGAGAAATTAATATCAAGTATTCTGCCTGAAAGAATTATTTTTAAATACCATACAGGAAAATAAAGCCCCTTACACTTCATCCCGAAAGGCACAGATCATTCATTGGCTAACACAAAAGAAAATTAAACATAAGCAAATGACAAAAAATGAGCTTCTATAGATAGCAAAAATTAATTAAAAAAGCCTGTTTATTGACTTGATTTAATAATGGAACAAAGGGATTTTACAGTCTTACGCCTTCCTCCGTAGCACTGTGACCTTAACCCCATAGAGCTATCTGGAATTAAACAAAGATTACAGCAAAGAAGTACATTGATTACTTTGAGCTATCTGGAAGCTATGATAGCATCCTGCATATCTCAAAATACACAGACTGATTGGATAGTAGCATGCAAACAAGTGAAATTAATTGAGCACAATTTTAAGCGCAGAGATGTGTTAATGGAGAAAACAATTGAAGATATAATTATAAACGTGTGTCTAGAGAGCAGCGATGATGACAATAAAGACTGCAATCGTAATGAATGTTATTTTGAGAATATGAATATTGAAGCAAAAGTACGCAGTGACATGGATATAGCAGAAGAAGGACCTGAAAGAAACATTCCTTGACTTGCTACTTCCGAGAACTAACGTGAAGGTATCAGCAGGCGTGTACCTTTTTAAGTGAGTGACTGTACATTCCCAGTAACGCCTTTCCCCTGGCTTACCCCTCCCTCAGTGCGGTTCCCAAAGCTTCATGTAGAAAACAAAACAGTGGTGCCCTCCTTTAAGTGCATTCATATCTTGGTTGACTAGTACAAATATCCCGTTTGATTAATTGATAACAAACACTGAACAATTTTGGTGCCATTGTCATGAAATTGATCACACGTGTGTAGACCAAAAGGGAAAGGGAATTCAAACCTGCTGACTGGGGAAGCCGAAGACTTATCTTCTTATATTCTTACACTTAACACGAATTTGTGGTCGTTTTAAGAGTTAAGACTATCAAAAGAAAATTATGCCGTTTGAGAACCAGTATTCTGTATTATGGCTGGGAAGTTTGATATTTCATCCACATTTACGAGCAGTGCCACTCCAAAGTGATAAACAGTTCATCTTCGCAAGTTGTCTGAACATGGGATAGCTTGAGAGAAATATCTGTATTTTGAACTAATTTGTCATTTGCTTGCAGCGGTAATGTTAGCAACGATCTTCACCCAGCCATATGTAGGCGTCGTCAAATGTTACGACCCTGCTCCAAGTGGGCGTCGTGTTCTAGTGAATAGCACCACCAGCTGTGAACTTTGCCTCGCGTATGAGAGCAGAGTCCTATCAGCATTGACGAAAGTACCTCATATTCTACAGAACAATTTTATAGAACTGGCACACATGTCCTTTAATTATTTGGCCGGAAATTTGTTTTTTGAGCAGTTTTGAAGTCTATTTAAGTAGGAAGATTGAGGGATTCTATTTCCTGTAAAGAAATGAACAGATAAATCCCTAATTTTGTTTTTTACCTTGTTGCTGTCTGTGAATTTAGGCCTGAAGTTGTCGCAGCTTTCTGACATTCAGTAGCGTATCAGGACTCCTGTGACAAACATCATACGACTTTCGCGGTAACCTCTCTAGTCGTGCCCCTCGTCACTATCAAACATGGGCATTCTGATGTTCGCCAGATCTACTCACTATAGACCCAGCTGTTTCCATTTTGTTTACCAGTCTCAGTACTAAGGTTTTTTTTTTTGTTGAGAGGATTACGTATGCCCCTCGCAAATCCGTTAATTGAATTGTAATCCAGTGTTGCTTCACAAGGAAGAGCCATTTATTTAATGTATACTACATTATTGGTTATTACAACATGCCGAAAATAGCTGCCAACAATAAGATAAAATACATAAAAGCAAGAAGAACTGAGAAAGCATTTTTTAATTTCGCCACAAGAACTCAAAATTCTGGAGCGTTCTGCTTAATTTGAAATTAAACTCTGCTCATTGAATGAATTTTCAGCAGAATAATTAAATATAATGATCTGTCTGTTCTGTATAAAACACTATATAGATGATAAACAAGTTGCAGGTATTAACCACACGTCATTTTGGAGCTTAAACAGAAACTATGGGAAGTTTAACGTACAGTTTTATCAAATTTTCAAATTTAGCTAACTTTCTGGTTTCGTTATTACGAAACATGTCCGTAAAATAAGGTCTCCAGGGCACTAAAACCATGAGGAACGCCATTACGTGAGATCCGGCAACACTAGCGTGTAGCTTTATTTCGCCCCTTCAAATACCCAACACAACGAACCCATTGCAACCATTAGTCTTGGCTGGGCAGCCGTTTGCGATGGAGCTTCCTATCACTTCCACCGCCAAGTGCGAGTTGCATACAGTGATCCGTTTTGTCAGTGTCGAGGAAACCAAAGCTACTGAAATTCATCGTCAGTTATGCGAAGGTTATGGGCCACAGTGTATGGATGTCAAAAACGTACGAAAGTTGGTCAGAGAGTTCAAAGACGGGCGTATGGACGTACGGACCTACAGACGTCCATGACGAATAGCGTTCTGGTCGTCCTTCGGCTTCAGCCGAAACAATTGCAAAAGTGGAGCAAGAAATGCTTAAAGATCGGAGTTAGACGGTTCGCGAGCTTTGCGAACTTATCTCCGAAGTCAGTAAGACTACGATTGATAAGATTTTGGCCGAACATTTGCATAATCGCAAGGTGTGTGGGATGTGAGTCCCCAAAGTGCTCACCGAAGACCATAAACGGCAACGTCTTGAAGTGGCCCACCGATTCCTGGAGCGCTATGCAGAACAGGGCGAGGAATTGTTGGATTCAATTGACACTGGCGATGAAACATGGGTGCACTACACAACACCAGAAACTAAAGAACGTTCTCGTCAGTGGCGGTATTTGAATTGGGTGGAACATACGGCATTTGGTGGAACATATTTCCAGAGCGACGATGATTTGAAAAACGAGGTTGAGCGCTTCCTGCGCAGCTTGGCGGGAGAGTGCTATTACAAGGTTATACAAAAGCTGCCACAGCGCATGCAGAAGTTCATCGATCGCAATAGTGATTGCGTTCAAAAATAGCTGCAAGTTCCACCCTTCCATCAATGTAACATTCATTGATAATAAACATATTTTCTATATTTAATAAAATTGGAGACCTTATTTTACAGACACCCCTCGTATTCTGTCCTTGCAATTTTAATTTTTGCCCTATATATAAACACTTCCTCATACTTTACCTTCTCTTGTAGACGGCAAAGAAGACACTGCATTTCATTAAAACAATTCGACAGTGACGGAAAGTGATTCTCAGGTGCTGCAATTCTTGTTTTAAGTTGCTGGGTTCAGAGATAGACAAAGCTCTGTGGGCATGTCAAAACTGCTACACCGAATATAACATTGAAGCCTCGATCACCAAAGCTAGGAAAGGGAAACCTGTAATACAGCAAGCGTCAGATAAGCCTACCGCTATAGCCTGCATCCCGTTTACCGGCAATCTATCCGGCAGAATCAGCAGAATTCTCACCAAATACATCAGGACCATCCACAAGCCACCTCCAAACATTAAACATCTGTTGAGACTAGTGAAAGACAAACTGGACTTCCAAGTTTCGGTAGTATACCGCATTCTTTGTGAATGTGTGACACCGTATATAGGACAGACCGGAAGGACCATCGCTACTAGAATAATCGAATATGAACGGAGCATTCGTTTAACGCAACCTGAGAAGTCTGGGCTGGCAGAGCATTGTTTTGATAACGACCATAGGGTCAATTTTCGGGAGACGACCATCTTGGCAAAATGCAGCAGTTACTGGGATCGGAGAATAAAGGAGGCTTTGGTGATTTGCTCTGACAGGAGCACGCTTAATCGTGATGCTGGATTTCAGTTCAGCATCTCTTGGAAACCGACGTTAAAATAGAAATCCATCGAATTAAGAAGCAAATATCAATACAGCTTGATAATCAAGTTAAGTAGTTACGTTCCTTTGACGCAATTTTGTATACTCACGCCATCTCCTGACCTGGCATTTAATTTAATGAAAACAGTCTTTTGTTTAGTAATGCCATTTTTATAGTGCTTTGCCTTTGTTTATAGCTGTGTTATATCGAGTATTTCATTTGAGGTTATAACATTTTATAAATAACCTGATGATGGTAGAGATGTACACTCCCGAAACGTTGATATCTAATCATCTTTTCACCTGGCTGCCTGCCCGAGAAGGAAGTGCGCGTATTCGTCGCCAGGAAAGCTTCAGGTCTTATTTTAACAAATATACCATTTCTACAAATGTTGCAAATAACGTGATGTAAATATAAGAATTTAGTTCTTATTAAAGAACACTTCCTATAACAGTGAGTAGAGAAAGTCATGTGAATTTGTCAATTATTTTTGGTGGAGCAAACCATTTCCGAGATAATCCTTGTCATTGGTATAAACCGTTACCGTTAATTACTTATACCTTTGCGAATAGGAAGTTTCTGTTCGTTTGGCGATGCCAATAAAACAGAGGAGATATCACAGCGGTAAGCTCTTAAACTTCTAACTTTGGCATAAGAATGCTGTAGTTCCCGGTCTTCCATTGCAATTACCAGGAATAGAATTATGTAATAAGACAGTTTCTAAAGATGCTTAACTCGATTAGCATAAAGGTAACACAAGATTCAAAACAGAAGAAGATACCAGATGATGGAGAGTAATAACATAATTTTTTCTTATATGGCGGAGCAGAAGAGAGTGAATGCAAGAAAGTGTGAATAAGATTAAAAAACTGTTTAAGGAATTCATACATAACGTTTCCGATGGTAAAGGTAGTGACAGAATCACGTTTATTTCTAACAAAATGCTCAAATTGGCAATGACAACATACACTTTAAGAATTCCAGCAGACCAATTAATGAACACAAACTGTAAGGCGTAATATCCAAAAGCACCAAGCTTTATTAAAATTTATGGGTTCGGATACGCTTAAAATTTGTTTACTTTTCTAACTTTATAAGTAATTGAAAGAAAGAAAGAAATAAATAAAGAAACAAACAAACAAACAAGGCAAGAATGGAAGACAGAAAGAAAGACTGAAAGACAGAAAGAAAGCAAAACAGGAAGAAGGAAAGAAAGAAAGAAGGAAACAAGGAAACAAGGAAAGAAAGAAACAAAGAAAGAAAGAAGCAAAGAAGGAAAGAACGAAGGAAACAAAGAAGGAAAGAGATAGAAAGAAAGAGAGAAAGAAAGAAAGAGAGAAATAAAGAAGGAAGGAAAGAAGGAAGGAAAGAAGGAAGGAAAGAAGGAAGGAAGGAAGGAAGGAAGGAAGGAAGGAAGGAAGGAAGGAAGGAAGGAAGGAAGGAAGGAAGGAAGGAAGGAAGGAAGGAAGGAAGGAAGGAAGGAAGGAAGGAAGGAAGGAAGGAAGGAAGGAAGGAAGGAAGGAAGGAAGGAAGGAAGGAAGGAAGGAAGGAAGGAAGGAAGGAAGGAAGGAAGGAAGGAAGGAAGGAAGGAAGGAAGGAAGGAAGGAAGGAAGGAAGGAAGGAAGGAAGGAAGGAAGGAAGGAAGGAAGGAAGGAAGGAAGGAAGGAAGGAAGGAAGGAAGGAAGGAAGGAAGGAAGGAAGGAAGGAAGGAAGGAAGAAAGAAAGAGAAAGAAAGAAGGAACACTATTGCTTCCAATTTGTTGTGCATCTGTAGCACTTAAGATGGATACACATCTCTAAATTTTTAGCAGAATTTTCAGTGCAGCACTGAGTAACATTTCACTGAAATATGACTGGTGAAACGGCGTCACATTATCACAGAGAATATAAGTGGGTTCACAGCGGGCGGTTGCCACCATTTTATATAAACTATTGCTTATATCTGAAATGGAGTAGGCTGTTGTAACGGTAGGATAACCCTTCACTTTTATACCACAGATCTTTCCACCGGCTATAAGCTGCCCGGCTTTTAACATGGCCATTAAAACGTTCTCAAAACGGAAAGGAAAAATTGCCTTTCCGGAGCTGCAATGGCTTAGCATTACAGTTTCTCTTTCTCTGCGAAAGTGGACTTTTTCCTGGCATTCCTCCTTAAGAGTCACTAGCTTAAGTCGTTCAGACAGAAATAAATAAATGACTACTGACGTCTCAGAAATGCCTAAGATATAGCAGTTTTCTAATTACAAATTTAGGATCTACTTCCTAGAGCCCCATATTTGTAATAATGAAATAAAGAATGATTTTGGTGGGTTCTAAAAATTTACACAGCAGTACATATTCAACATTACTCCCATTTGGATAGGGTGAACCCTATTTTAATAAAGAAAGTTAAACAAACAAACAAATAATTTCACCAGTTTAATAAGTGCAACCTCATATCTGACCGTCATATAGGTCGAATATTACCACTGGTACCTCTTAAGGTCATGATATATCACATTTATATGTCTTTTATGCTTACTATCGTTTGGTAAAATATAAGAAACCATGGGTAAAGGGGTATAAAGTAGGCCTTAAGTGATAGAGCAAATTAAATCTTTGAAGAACAGTTCGCTGTGAAGGCCTTATTTATTTTTTTATTTTGTTTTATTTATTTACTTATTTTTATATTTTTACTTATTTTTTACTTATTTTAATAAAGGAAGTTAAACAAAAAAAACAAATAATTTCACCAGTTTACTAAGTGCAACCTCATATCTGACCGTCATATAGGTCGAATATTACCACTGGTACCTCTTAAGGTCATGATATATCACATTTATATGTCTTTTGTGCTTACTCTCGTTTGGTAAAATATAAGAAACCATGGGTAAAGGGGTATAAAGTAGGCCTTAAGTGATAGAGCAAATTAAATCTTTGAAGAACAGTTCGCTGTGAAGGCCTTATTTATTTTTTATTTTGTTTTATTTATTTACTTATTTTTATATTTTTACTTATTTTTTACTTTTTTTAATAAAGGAAGTTAAACAAACAAACAAACAAACAAATAATTTCACCAGTTTACTAAGTGCAACCTCATATCTGACCGTCATATAGGTCGAATATTACCACTGGTACCTCTTAAGGTCATGATATATCACATTTATATGTCTTTTGTGCTTACTATCGTTTGGTAAAATATAAGAAACCATGGGTAAAGGGGCATAAAGCAGGCCTTAAGTGATAGAGCAAATTAAATCTTTGAAGAACAGTTCGCTGTGAAGGCCTTTTTTATTTTTTATTTTGTTTTATTTATTTACTTATTTTTATTATTTTAGTTTTTTGCATGTCCATGTGAGAGTGTGAAAAATGAGAGTAAGGCCTGCCTATTTAAAAGTGTCTTAGATATTGATAGCTTAAGAACATGACCAGAAATATCGAAGAAATGGTTGATTTCATAAAAAATTAGAATATAAAAAGTAAAAAGGAAAAGGAGAAGAGAGAGAATAATGTTGTGTATCAATGACAAGTAAATATTTATAGGGAGATGAAGTCTTCTTCTCACAGTTTCTCCAGTAATTTAGGATCTAGAGAAATTTGAAGGATCAAAATCAACCCATGTTGCAACAGCATATGTGGGCCAAGACTTCCCAGCTCAACTGCCGGCCTCACGCTCATATACACAAGGTAGAGGAGGGCGAACATCCAACCGATACGGGGAGGAGATGTGGTCAGTACCTCGGCACTCTCAACAATAAAGTTGGCTTATGAAATCAGGGGCGCTAACTGGCATAGTTCCTCACTTTTCTCACGATGCTCAGTGGGTACCAGTCCAATACCCGGGACTTAAATCCCGCGCCCCTTACAGGGGTGGAATCGGTTCTGGGCGTATTCCGTGGCAGGGAACCAAAGCATGACGCCCTAGGTCCACTTCGCCACGTCGCAGGACAACTTCAGAGGTTATTCCTATGAAACTCAAGACACAACTTTCATTTATCATGCAAATGGGTTAAAATACATCCGCATTTAATGTGGACTGTGTAAGCTTTTCTCAGATATTCAAAATGTTCAAAAAGTTCTTTCATAACTGTTACGTTCTGATAGGGAATTGTTTAATGAAGAACTTCGTACCGCATCTGTTTAAGACGCTGAAATTAAATCCCAGGTTTGATATTTATAAACTGTGTGTGTAAGCGTGTGTGAGGTGATATTAAAATTTGTAAACGCAGATCGCTATCTATTGGCTTGAAAGTCTATAGTATTTCAACGTAATACAAAACAATTAATAGCGAAAGCACTCGAAAAATGAAAACGTATTAATGCACACCAATATCACGAAAATCTCTGATGCAATAACTAACGTTTCTATATAATAAATTATATTTCATAGACATGTGAAATTTTTGTTTGTAAGTATGTGTCTGGTTCTGCTACAGTTTACTTGGTTATAAGAAATTATAAACAATTCCAGTTTACCAAAAATTTAGAGACAAATAATTTTTTGTCGTTTGAAAACCTCTAACATATGGTATTTGAATCAGAATATAAGAGGTATTTACAAGCATTCGAAAATTACAAGGAATTTTCCAATAACGTTATTTGAATGGAATGAATTTCTTTAAAATCTTTATGCTAGATGCTTGGAACAGACCTATTTATCAGACCTTTCGTTTGAGCTATACTTCAAACGCGACACAAAGCGAGAGCAAATACACTTTTGTGAAAATATAATGCATACATTTAAGGGAAACCAAGGCATAACTTATTTCGTGAAATATCGATATTGAAGTTTCGAATGGAATGCGATATATTCTGTACCTAACAGAGAAAGAAGATACTCATGATTATAGATTAAGAACTAACGTTTCCTGAAATCGATGTGACCATGGTGGTCATTTATGAGAAGCCAGGAAGAAGATATAGAATGACGAATGGCCAATGACAACAATTGTCAACTATTGACAACAATTGGCCAATGGCCAATAGATGCCAAATTGCTTACCAACTGTTCTTTTTCTTTTCTAAGATGACACTGCGCCGTGAAAAACATCTGATAATCTAAAGTACTCTTTTATTTCTATTTCTTCGTTTCTAAATTCGTGACCTATACTAACTTGGGTAATTTAAGCTCATTACCCTTGTAAAGTTCATTATCTCTACTAGGATTGCCCACTCTGCTTCATACCTCTCGGGGAAAAATGTATGACTTGCTGTACCACGCCTACTTGGAGGTATTAACCTGCAAGCATAACTACTCTTAATAAGTAAAGATATAATTAATCCTTGTTTCACATAAGCCTGCCCCGTATCTCTTAACGGTTATGAGACCTTATCACCTCTCATTGGCTGCTATTGCAGTATAGAATGCTGTGCGGTAAAAATTAGTTCGTTAATTAACATGGGAACATATCTTTTTACGTTGGAAGAGAATTGTCAAATTTATATTTTCTGAACTGTTTGAATTAAATATATTACGCAACAGAGTTGATTAATCCGAAATGCATGTTAATTTTTAAACGAAGGAAAGGCGAGGTTCGTTTGCTGTCAAACACATGGCACGATAGCACGTGATTTAGCCGTAGATATAACATATTTGTTTATATGACTTACCACTGACCTTGTTTTGAACTGGATTAGTCATATATCGCCATTCGAAGGTACGTTGTGCCGAGTGCGAGAGCTAAATTATTTTCTTGATCGTTTATTGCGCGTGTACTTATGTTTATAATGGCCGAGTCTACCGCCAGTTTTTCGCTGAAGCATCGCAAGTGAAAACCTTTACAAAGCGGCGAAAAAATAATTGTGGTGCATGTGTTTAATGTACTCACAGAGACGAATCTGTCTTTGTCAGTGAGGGAAGTCGAACAGCTGTGCTCTGAACTTACAGGTGTGGTAGAAGCGTAGGAACATCGCGATATGAAATTGAGACAGCAGGAAAACTTATCAGTCCAGGGGCGATATTGCTGTGTGGCGAAGACGTTATTTAAGGACAATCAGACTGTACCGGGATACAAATCGCAAAATATACTGCCTTGAGGAGACTTGGGTGAATGAAGGACACAGGAAAAGTATGGCGTGACACCACTTTAAGACTGAAATACAAACTTTTTTTAAGGTATGTGTGCTGGTTTAAAAAAAATCCCAGCGAAAAGGGCCTTTCATTATACACCTCTTTCAGTTTCATTGCTCATTCACTCAGTTTTAGCTTGCTCAGTTTCATTATGAAGTTGTATTTTTGAATACCTTTATATTATTATTTGTATGATTTTATCTATATTCCTGGCAATTATCATGGCGTTTACTGCAGGTTTAAATGTGACGGGAAGGCACCGCCTATGGCCTATGGCGCGAAAGCATTAGCCAATTAGGGTGAGGGTGAAGGTAATTGCACGCGGAGTGATACATGTCAGCGGGGCAAGGTTTTATGAAACAGAGATTAGGAAGATGAAGAAAATATTGAGATGATTGTATTCATTATGGTGTGTTTAATCACCAGTAAAGGAAAGTGTACTTATATTCCTAAAAGTGTATATATGAACCCCAAAATTAAACTAATGTTGCTTTTACTCTATGAACATTTTTACGCCAAGAATTTGGCCTACACATGGTTAGTGTGAAAGAACAATTTAATTTTTAAAGTAAGAATAATTTCGCTATCGCAAGGAGGCATTCAGAAGAGAAAAATAGAATGGATAAGGCCTCTATATGACCAAAAACACATTCAGGGCACCAACGATATTGCGAACCTCTGGTTAGTGGCAGCTGTAGTAGAACTTTTAATTTAGTGGTTTTTCCAATGCAACTCATTACTGGCTTCTGTATACACGGCATGTGGAGCAGAAAGGTAATAAAAATGATTTTCATTTTCGTTTAAAACTTGAGGATCGAGCACTGTTGGTGGCTTTTGTTCCAGCACCCAAGCTCTATTATTGCGCGTGAAGGAATGCAGTTGGATATCGGATATGCGATATCTCTTTTACATTCGCCCTGTGGGAGGTTCAGATTAGCACAGGGAGAGTGTGACCCAGCTCGGAGAACGTGGTTTCAAGTAACACGCTCTGCAAATTTCAATATCGCCCGTGTCACCTGTTACCCTACATACCGGACATTTCTCTGCCCTTACTGTCACTTCCACGCGGAAGCGTTTCACGAGCTTTCAATTCTGCAAACTTCAAAACCAAACGTATGACTCTCCAAAAATTGAAAACTAGTGTTTTCGCAACACTGAATTATCTACAGTAATATCAATAATTTGCTTCAGTAATTTGATATTAAGAGCCATAACATAGTGGATATTTTAATTTATTTTTTAATTTGTACCCTGAAAACATGATTTTAATCTTTAGTTAATATGCATATGGTGTTGTGCTTTCAGTTTTCTGAAGCTTTAACATGTAACCGTTTAAATAGCTATGTACACGGTGCCAAATCTGCTTCATTATTATGACTTTTTCTGTACTTTTCGCATTAAAATATCCCATAAAATTCAATTTCTAACCAAACTTACTCAAACATTCAGCAGAAAGACGGAGAAAAAGAACGAAGTAAATATGTGCATAAGGATTCTTCAATTTTGCACAATGTTACGGCAATTGCATTTTAAGACATGCGTCTTTCTTTTCCTGGTACAATAAAAAATGTGTGAGAAAATTGTGTACCAGCTAACTGGTACATACTCAACGACAGCATACATTCCGACTTATCTTTCCACAAACTCACGGAGTAGATCCTAAAAGTTTCCCACAATTTCTACAACAAACTCCCAAACAGCGTTAACGAACTAATCAGAGGCCTTGACCCAGGGAGAACATATAAACGCCCTAGGCTAGCACTAGCAGTACCCTAACATACAAAACAAACAAGACTAATAGAACAACTGAATTGCTCAGAAAATCATAACCACTTAACACATAGACTCAAAAGAACATCATTTGTATTCACCACCATCTACCCACCGTCATCCTATCAAAATTCACCACCATGCCAATAAGGGACAAGTTCCCGGAATGGCAAAAGGTCGAAGGCCCCTCGGAGGAGGAGGTTCTACACACAAATTAACTTGAGGTGGCAGCTGGGTAAAGATGCAGACTAAATGAATTAGTCTGTTACCAATGCTGAAAGGAGACTGAGGATGATTTTATATATTTGGAGCCATCGATGGTACAGGTATCAGCTAATCCACACGTATAAACCATCTTCAGCCTTCTGTCAGGTTTAGTATCAGACTACTTCATTTAGTGTGCATCTTTATTTAGCAGCCAGCTCAAGTTAATTGGACTGTACCTTCAACGACACCATTGTGAGTGTGCTGCTGCTGCGGCTACTGCTGCTGTTGCTGTAGGTAGCGAAACTGCCGGGAGTTACCCTAGGGTCATTCCCGATGGTGGCAATTCGATGGCGCTGGCGCTCAGAAGCTTTTGAAGCTCTAGAAGAGACGTCTGCTCTGGTCGACTCCCAATAGCCGAGATGTCACATGCCATAACTATACAAAACGTGCAGATATATAATCCATTTAGAAGACATCCTCTTCCAGATGCAACTTTCCTTCGTCCAATATTCCTTTAACATGAATCATAAGTATTGTTGATTTTAGTGCTGTAGCATTTAAATTCTATGATAGTGTGTTATGCTTTTGGAATTAAGATTGCCGCATCTCATTAGTTGATTAATGTAATAAAAGAAAATATGTTTTTCTTTAAAACTATTATACGAGGGCTGTTCAATAAAGAATGGCCACAATTTCTTTTTGACAACGTACCATTACTCATCCTCATAATTTTGATGATCCTTTTCAAAGTAGTCTCCTCTGAATACGATGCACTTGTCCCAGCGTTTCTGCCAGTCTTCAAAGACATGCTGGAAATAATTCTTGAGAGATCCTTCAAAATCGCCTCAGCAGCCTTTACCACTGCGTCTGATGATGGATAATGCCTCCCTTGAAGGCTTTTCTTCCAGATAGGGAATAGAAAGAAGTTACTTGGGGCTAAATCCGGACCATAGGGAGCGTGAGAAATTCACTTCACGTTGATTCTTGCAAGATATTGAACAACAACATTGGCAATATGCGGCCGCGCAATATCGTGGTGCAGCATCCAGTCTACTTCACGGAAATGTGGTGTTTTGCGCCTGATATGGACTTGCAATGTTTTCAGGACATCCCTGTAGTATTGTCCAGTTGCTGCTATGTGTGCTGGTACAACATGCTGATAAACCATTCCATGAATATCAAAGAATGAGGTAACCATAACTTTCCCAGCAGAAGCAACAACTTTTGTTTTATGGGTGTTGGTGATGAAGGAGATTTCCACACGCAGCTTTGCTGTTTGCTCTCAGGATCAAAATGATGTAGCCATGTTTCATCAGCAGTGATTACGTTTGAAAGAAACTCCGGATCTTCCTCTAACATCAATTTTAACTGCATGTTACCTCCATTGCAGCGGTAGGCGATACTGGACATGTCTGAATTTGCCTGGTTCTCACACGCGGGAACCAGGAGTACCAACAATGAAACTACTACGGCGTGTTTGTTTCACATTAAGCTAACAGAATATAATAAGTTTGAATTTATGTGATAAAAATTATTACCATAAAAATTATGATCATTCTTTATTGAACAGTCCTCTTATGCATCTATATACAGCTTAAAACATACTTCTTGCGTTGCAGAGGAAGCTGTGGTGTAATTTTGAAAACTATGGACAACAAGGGTAAGCTTTATAAGTTTCACCTGTGGATATCCGTAACAAATGACCGTTATCGTTATTCATATTTCGAGACCGATGATTTATAAATAAGCGATTTTAAATTTTTTGTTAATATCTGTGTTATAAAATGACTGACAATTTAGTACGTTTTTTATTTCAGTAATTGATGTGGATAAGATTCTGTGGCCACGAGGAAGTAACCTCTGCGACTCGAATTCAGGAATTCGTGGGTTCGATCCTCAAGACTGACCTTCATAAACCAGTTTCTTTTCTAATCGCTAGGCGAATACTGTCAAGATTAATTGTATCCCTCATTGGACCTCACTTCTCCTTACAATTCTCTTTGCCTTTTATTTAGTTTCCTCCTGTTTGGTTGCTCCAGAGTTGAAGTTTCCATAGGAATCTTGGCGTTGCATGACAGGTAATATGGTTTCTTTAAATGTTTGTCCTCTTGATCGGAGGAGGTTGGACTTTCCAGATGATGTGTAAGCTATCATTTGAGGTGAACCGGTTGTGCGAGCTGCCACCAGGAAGTCTCAGTAGTTAAACTGTAGGGACCCTTTCATTTGCTACCGTGTTTCCTGAGTCCGGCAACCCCATGTTCCCTCTCTCCCAGGTGACGCCCCACTAGAAACATAGTCGAGGTGCTACGTCCTCACTCTGCATCTTGTCATATTTCATACCTTGGCATAATTAAATATGCTTTTCTGGAAGATTTACGGTATAAGATGCTTTCTATTGCAATTTTGAAGAGAATAACATTGTATGTTCTCACCTCTCATACAAACACACTTTACCTTTATTTGTTTCAAATATATATGGCCGCACATAAAAGACTATTAAAACCATATAGAAAGCATAACAATTGTTTGTTAGTTATTAAAATATATGGTCCTTCTTTTGCACTAATAATAATTAATTTAATTAACCTGCTGAATGCCAGTTGTGTTATTGTATTACAAGTACAGCTTTTCTCTTGTAGAGCAAATAATTAGTAATTAATTGACTTAAATTTTCGATCACTGTTAGATTGTTTTCAAATGATGGATTATTGTAGAGCATAGAGGGCAAAATTAAATGTATTTTGTGAGTGAGCAGACCTAAATGCACCACATCTATGACTTTGTAGAAGGGAATTCGTCTCGAGTGCGTCGGCTTTTAGAGCAAAGCAGTTTTCTCGTTCAGGAAGGCTCTCATGAATTCACCGATGCTTGAAGTTGAGAGGAGTGTTTCGGATTTTGGAGGAGCAAGAGAGATACGAAGTATTGACTCCAAGGAACGAGTTTTTCAGGATGTGGAGCAAAAACATCAGGTGGCACAAGTCATATTGCAGCAATAGTAAATGTTAATCACATAATTATCCGGAGAATTTCATATGACATATTTTCTGTACCCACATCACCTTTAGCAGCTCCATGAATTAATGTGGCAGACTTCGAACGTAAGAACAATTTTCTGTCACAATATATTGCACAATTGTGCAAAATACCACATCATATCCTTCAACTTTCATAACACACCTAACTTAAACTATGAAAGCTGTCATGGAGTACGCCAAAACAGACAATAACAGAGCGCTGCCTAAAGACTAGGGATGTAAGTAGTCATTCATGAACACCTTATTTGCTGCAATTTCTAACATGCGAGCCTGAACGCTGTGATGTAACTAATTTCCCATTTGATGGATAATGTTACTCTAGATGCCATCTAATGTAAGCTCAGTTCAATAAGATAGTGCGTAATTTATTCAGTGATACATTTATCTAGGTTTAATTGTTTTATGGGGATACATGCATGGCCTACTTGATTTCGTCATTTAACTCGAAGTTGTCTGAAGAATTTTAAAGTCCTTGGTTTATATGTGACTCCTGTACCGGATATTGACATTCTGAGAGCACATTCACCCTCAATTTAGACAACTACGAAACTCACTAGAAATTTGCAACCGAGTACGAGATAATATGGAGCACAGTCTTAGAACAAGCAGGAAATAGCCGCTTTCATTTATTTTTGTAATATTCAGTTTTGTCACAGCAATATATAATTTTCAGACCCACGCTGATCACATTTCTTACTGTGATACCGAAATTAAGGGGTGCAATGTATAAAGAACCATGATGGATATCAAAGGATTATTGGTTATTTGTTACAACGCGTGCAGTTGCAGTGGAGTCAAATAGCAGTTGGGGGAGAATAGTCGTTTTAACAAAAGGAACGCAAGAAACATTGTCCTTAGCAGATTTCTAAAGGGTAGTACTTGACTTTGTTGAATGAGGTATTCTTCGGACCCTTCAGAATGGCATGACAAAGTAGTCACAAAGGGAATCTTTGTTTGAATAATGAGCTTCCAGAAAGTGAAGACTACACCCTCATTCGCAGCTGTGAGAACAGTTCATGGATTGGAGCCGATTAGGGAGTCTTCTTCCTCGGTCTTGGTCGAGGACAGACCAGAAGTTATGAGAGAATATATTTGTACATAATATAACTAAGTATTATTGAGAAATAAGCATTCCGCCTTCAGTAACTTTAAACAGTGATATTGGTAATCCTTGGTCGGCAACTTAAGGTTTGATGTTCTGATAAATGAAGCAGTCATTAAACCAGTTTGAAACGGGCTTTCCAGTGTCATTAAAACCACCCTTCTCACACATACCCACGCATAACCTGTGATAAACCTCATTGCTTTACTCTGAACTAAACATTATTGTATCAAACTGCAGCGGAAGGTGTAACTGTGCGACACCCATTATTTACATTTGCATCAAACTGTCGCCAACGTGGAGCTCTTTGCTCGCCGATATTTTTGCTTCAACTGTTTTGATTTTAGTGAAGAGTCTCAGAAGTATTTCACACAATTTAAGACATATCTCTTATGACTTTGGAATTATAACTTAATGCAATCTCAATAAACGGGGTCTTAGTTTTGGAATCGGTTACAAAAACTTTGGAATGATCACATAACTGCAAATTTGGAAGGCTTAATTTAAAACTGTACTATTTCATCTCTGGCAATTTTTGGTTACGCTTGCATTCTCAGAATCATTCCAAAGCTACTTAGTTTTAGTTGCTGCTACTGCAAATTGCGTTAAAAAAATTCGAAGGATACGTCTTAGGGATTTAACATTATTGGCTAGGTTAATATAATTTTCATAAGTCAGCCATATATTCCAGTGGCATAGCAAACAGCATACTCTCTACTCCCTGATCTAATCTAAATATTATTGTTTCACCCTCTTGCGAGGGAGGGCGTTCAGTTCAAAAATATCTGCATTTCAAAACAGTTTTCTGAAAATTTGTAAAAGTGAGATTTCATTTTGGTTTAATATATTACACTTACGGCCCTTCCATATGATACTCGGTATTATTCCTTCGCTGAACGATAACTTTATTGGGTAATGTCTGGTGATATTATATACAGTTCACGCAATTATAAGAAAATACGAGGCGTGACCGTAAAATAAATTCTCCAATTTTATTTAATACAACAAAAATGTTTATTGTCAATGAATGTTACCTTGATGGAAAGTCGAAACCTACAGCTATTTTCAAAGTAATTACCTATGCGATCGATGCACTTTTGCATGCGCTGTAGTAGTTTTTGTATACCCTTATCATAGCACTCTCCCGCCAAGTTGCGCAGGTAGCGCTCAATATCGTTCTACAAAACATCGTCGGTCTGGAAATGTGTTCCACCCAGGTGTGACTTCAACTCAGGAAACAGATAATAATCACTAGGTGCAAAATCTTGACTGTAGTGGGGATGGGTGGGCCACGTTGCCGTTTATGGTCTCCGGTGAGGATGGATTTTGGGGACCCACCTCGCATACCCCTTGCGATAATGCAAATGTTCGGTCAAAATCTTGTCTTTTTTTTGTAATTTACGTCCTCCAACATTTAGTCATATCGATCGATGAATAAAAATGGTTGAAATGATGCTCAATGCGTCCGGGGTCCATGGAGCTTAGAGTTACCCGACATTTCTCTTTTCAGAATAAGGGAAAACCACGGAATAAACTTAGCCAGGTAACTCACCCTGACCCAGATTCGAACCCGGGACCTCTTGAATATACCGAGACACGCTACCATCTACGCTACCGAGGCGGGCATCTTGTCAATCATAGTCTTACTGCTTTCAGGGATAGGTTCGCACAGCTCGCGAACTGTCACACGCCGATCTTTAAGCAATTGTTTCGGCTGTAACAGAAGGCCGACCAGAACGCTGTTGGTCATGGACGTCTGTACGTCCGTCTTTGAATTCTCTGACCTACTTTTGCATGTTTTGGACGTCCATACACTGCAGCCCATAGACTTCGCATAACTGACAATGAATATCAGTGGTTGTATGCAGTTGGCACTCAAAAAACGCATCACTGCACGCAACTCGCACTTGGCGGAGGAAGTGATAGGAAGCTCCATCGCAAACAGCTGCCCAGCCAAGACTAATGGTTGCAGCGGGTTCACTGTGTTGGGGATTTGAAGGGGCGAAGCAAAGCTACACGTCAGTGTTGCCAGATCTCGCGTAATGGCGTTCCGCACGACTCCAGCACCTTGGAGAACTTATTTTACGGATATGCCTCGTATTTGCATATATATTTCAGTTGAAGAGCTTTTGTTTAGGTACAGGTTATATTGTGGAACTCGTTAGCATTAGTATATACAATACAATTGTATATGCACAACATTACTTTAGACGTTACACTTTTTATAAATTAGAGGGACACCGAAATAAATAATCAAAGGTAACAGCCGCATGACCGCTATAATTTACTGTAAGATAAAGTAGCTGTGGTACTATAGCTGGCGTATTTCAAAAGATATCAAAGTTATGTCTATTCTGACTTTAGAGCACATCCCGAAGTAAAACATTGCGCAAACGGTAATGATTTCAAACAATAAGAAGAATGGTTATTGTGTTTAGAGGCGGTGAGAATATCAACAGACTTTACACTGCAGTAACGAGGGTAGTTTAATTTACATGGAGAGTGTGTTGTGTTTGTACACATGTGGTATTCGCATGACCTCACTAAACAAGCAGCATATATCTCATCAATTTATCATCTTCAATTCCTAGTTGCACAAATCGGAAACACTAAAATCCTTGCATGGAAAGAATTTAAGCGACTATATCATACATTGTTAAGAAAGAGAAGGGAAATACTCGATGGAAATGTAATATCAACACAATGACGGAAAACGTAGCATCAATTAAAACGATACGTTGTTTATTTCAATAAAATTGATTCAAAGAGCAGCCAATCACAGGCGACTGTGAAGCAGCTTAGTTCATATGGCGACCTTCACAGTACATGTATCAAAATGATCTGGGCCTACACAGTTAAAAGGGCATTACATCATTATTTATTATTCACAGAAAGGAAGTCAGGGAATCAAAATATGAAGACGGAAAATTTAAAGTGACGCAGTAGAATGATAACATGATCATATTTCCTCTCTAATTGATGTGTTGTTTACGTTATAGGTAGACATAAAATCGGAATAATGAATTTTGTATGCTTGTAAGTTCATGTATAATTGAATGCTCCTTTTATGTTTACGTGATTCATCCCAAACAGTTGCATTAAAATTATTATTCACGAGGGGAGACCCAAAGGAAACCGAACTCCGAGAGCGCTGCCACTCGTAGACGTAGTGCAGCGTTCTCACACCAGATGGTGTAAATAGAGACCTTCATGAAACAGCTGTGCAGAGGACGTCAGTGTAGAGCTGAAAGTGCAAGTTTAGTATTGTGTTTCTCTGACTGTTGTCGGGTTACCTCAGCGAAGTCGTAATGACAACTTTAAAAGAACAAAGAGTGTGTGTGTGTGAAGTTATGTTTCCTGCTCAAAAGACTGCAACGAAGACACTGCAAATGCTTCACGAAGCTTTTCAGGACTACGCTATGAGCCGCACACGGATTTTCGAGTGGTTTGGGCGCTTTAAACGTGGCGAGATGTGTGTTGAAGACCCCGCTTGTTCTGGACGCTCTTCATCATCGCGAAATGAGGACAACATTGAAAAAGTTCGCCAAAAGATGAACGAGGATCGTCGCCAAACGATCGACCAAATTTCAGCAGCGACAGGAATCAGCTGGAGCTCATGCCAACGGATTTTGAGGAAGGATTTTCACATGAGACATGTTGCTGCTAAATTTGTTCCGCGCCTTCTCACACAGGAGTACAAAACCATCCACAAGAATATGTGTCAGGACTTGAAAACATATTGCACGTGATCCAAACTACTTGAACAAAGTCATTACAAGGGATGAGAGTTGGTGTTACGGGTATGACCCAGAAACCAAGCAAGCGTCAGGCCAGTGAAGAACTCCCAACTCTCCCAGACCAAATTAGCAAGGCAAGTGAGGTCAAATGTGAAGACGATGACCATTGTCTTTTTTGATGTTCGTGGAATTGTGCATCTGGAACTCGTACCCTATGGCCAGACAGTTATCCATCACTTTTAATTGGATGTTTTAAGGCGTCTGCGAGAGGACTTGAGGAGGAAACGCCCGGAACTTTGACGATCAGGTGACTGGTTTCTGCATCACGAAAACGCTCCAGCACACACGGCCTTACGAGTGACCCACTATGTGGCATCTCAGAGGTGGTCTGTCGTTCTCTACGCTCCGTATTCGCCGGACCTAGCCCCGTGCGACTTTTTCCTATTTCCACGAATGATAAAAAACGACGGCGATGTGGAGGCGGTAAAAACAGCTTCGCAAAGGGCACTGGACTATATCAAACATGAAGAGTTCCAAACATGCTTCCAACAGTGGGAAAAGAGACCTGACAAGTGCATCGCATATAATGGAGAGTACTTTGAAGGTGACTGAAATAATTTTGTAAAAATCTTTATCAATAAAATTTTTATGACTACAATCCGGTTTCTTTTGGGTTCCCTCTCGTGTAAGTGTCAATATGTTATATATAAAATTATATTTAAGTAAAAACAGTGAGCACAGATATCAGACTAAGGGCAATTTCGGTAAAAGAAATTACGTGTACTCATAGATGATAAGGTAGAGAAACATTGAAATGTACGTATGTGAAAAATTTAAGATATTATGTAGCTCTTATAACAAGAAAAACATGAAATTTGGACGGGTTAAAAAATGGGGAGTTCATTTCTAAAGGGAAGGTCGAGATTACTTTTAGGCATTAAGTAGTGGATAATGGTAACGACAAAAAACGATGACTTCAAAAGAATTCCGGTATAATAATATTTTGCTTTCTTTAGTTCCTTCTTTAACAGGAGCACATACTGCTTTATTTCTCCAGAAAATCAATTCAGATAAAAGCATTGTAAGTGCAATATAATATTGTAAGTTACATTTATCATAGACGGCAATCTAACGTGCACTCATGATGTTAAGAGGTGATAGACCTACACAAGGTATTGGACGGCAGTTTCATTTCCTTATCCTCTTTCCACAGAGCACGTGAAGCAACGAATTATCAATGTTATACCGTGAATACTAAGATTCTGTTGGGAACTTTCGGTGAAGGCGTCGCCTTAAATAAGGTGTTCTGCCATTAAAACTGTTCTTACTTTTCCAACAGATCTTCAATGACCTTGCATTAAAGCAGCAAGGATACCAAATTTTTAGGTTTATGCTACAATACATGGGAACTGAAAAATACACTAGAAGAGTAAGAAGACAGTATGTGAGTCCTTAAAGAAACCATTTTGCATAATTCAGTGAGACTAGCAGAAGAAAATAACATGAAAAAATGTGAATACCATTCGTGATCTTTTAGTGTCGTTCGGAGAAAATAACACCATATATCTAATAAGACAGCTGGAATAGAGATATGCAATTTCTTACAAATATTACTTTAAGAATTTTTAATGTTGTATTTGAATTTGGAAACAAAGTTAGGGAATACATAATACTAAAAACTAAACTTCTAAATACTGAATATTTTTTTTTTTTCATCTAAAACAGAATTTTTATCCCATTGTGGGGAATAAATACAATCTCATAGTTTAAAGGTAATCTTTCTTCTAGAGAAACAAAATTCCTAACTTCCGTAACATCGTTAAGTGAGCAAAATGAAACTTAATATTTCCGACTGACAATGTACAGCATCACGTCCACCTTCATCAGTAGCCTCACATGTAGCCGGACAGCCACCTCGATAATGTACATAGTAGCGTCTCTGCCTCGCGTTCAATAGGTCCCAAGTTCGAATATCGGTCAGGGTGATTTACCTGGATAAGGGTTTTTCCGGGTTTTCCCTTATCCTGAAAGACGAATGTCGGGTAGCTCTAAGCTCCACGGACCCCGGACTCATTTGAGCATCGTTTCACCCATTTCATTCATCGTCCGATATGACTTGACTTGGAGGACGTAAATTACAAAAACTGAAAAAAAAATTGCAGCCCACGTTCAAACAAAGCTCTTGCATGCTGTTAGAAGGAAAAAGTCTAGATAAGGAACGTCAGCAGCTTTGGCAGGACCTATACTGCATACTCTGTACCCCTCTGACGTTACTAGAGGAACCTCGTGCCGAACATTTGAGCCCATCCCTGATTGGGAGTTGTTCGGATTAGGTTGGACTCGAGGGGGCAGTGGTTTTCGACACCCATTGGTGGTCGGGTACGTCTCCAGACGGCGTTGAGGGAAGCCATTAACATTCCCGCGTACTAGCCAGCATAGCTAGTAGAAGGAGTGCTAGGTCACCAGGCGGCGCCACCGAGGTCATATCGGTAGCCTTCCCATTTTGGAGTTGGCACGCGTAAGTGGCGTATCCACTTCCATTCCGTCTTGAGTCCACAGGACCAAATGGGGGGGGGGGGGGCTTCTTAGTCTCTAAGTCTTGCCCTATGGAAAGCCCCATGGAGGCGCCGGGTACACTTTTGGGACAGCTCGGCAACTCCCTGGACAAAGGAGGCCCGGTTGCTTGGTCCTACGGGTCCAGGATTAATGGGAGTAGAACCTCTGACGTAACATTAACGTGCATACTCTGTACCATCTAACTGGATTATTTAATTAGTTTGAATGTTTAACTGAGCAATGTAATGCATTTTTCTTCTGTTACCATGTTACCTTTATAATTAATCACCTTTTATTTAACGGCACTGTAGATTACCTTTCGGCTCACAGAGCACATTCCCCAGATAAAGGTGGCCCTGTGCCTTTATGTTCCCTTAATATTTCCTGTTTTACATTGACGACAGTTACTCTGCATGACATTTATCTCACTCCGTCCATCCATTCGTCGCTAGTATGGAGCGCGTCTATACTTTTAAAACCCTTAACATATTGTTGAAAACTCATCCATCTACAATATCAGCTACTAAATAGACTACTATAGTTCTTATATTCTGATTCGTCCATGAGAATATATGGGCAACCCTTATATCACGTACGTTGGTATAAAGTAATGTAAAAATGATAGTACATCTGGAGGCGTCCCCACTTCCTCTTATGTGTATGGAGATACATATTCTTGGTTTTTTTCAGGTGGCATAAGTACGAACACAATTGCCGAGAATAAAACATTGTATTTGTGGGAAGAATATATTGAATTCTAACTTGAAACAAGTTCACTGTTGAAACAACAAGTGAAGGTCGTGGCCTTGGCTTAACAGAATTTGTAATACTCCTGTTCTAAGAGTTATATTTCAAGAACAACAGTGTTATATGTAGTCATTCTACGAATTATACAAGAACGTCTACTGCAGTTGCTGTGTAAATAAAGGTAACCTTGTTACAATTATATTTCAGTAGTAATTCAATAAAGTTATATCAGCGTTAGGGCTGAGGTTAGTGAAAATATATGCCAGTTGTCGATTAAACAACTGCGCATCAATATATACATAAAATCAATAGTTTTGCTCTTCTATGGCGGCCACAGGCCTACCAAAACAAGATGCTGAAAAAAGCAATGTGAACAACCCAATAATGTATAACTCAGCTCCCAGTTTTTCAGCTATAACCCAAACGGGACCCAATAAAGAACAAGCCATAATAATCGAAGCCCACGACGGAATAACACTTAGAGAATACGTAACAGCAATAGGTAACCCAACTAACCCCAGCAACATTCGATTTGTATCTCGAATATCGAACTCCAGAATCTGTATCTACCTCGCCAATTAAAAACTAGTAGATGAACTGGTATCTAAACACCCAAAAGTAAAGGTGAACAACTTGTACTTGGAAATTAGGCCACTTCTCACTAAAAATAAAAGAGTGATACTCTCTAATGTGTGCCCTGTTATTCCCATTCATGTTATCGAAGAACACCTTCTGCCCCATGGAATTAAGCCTGTATTATCTATCGTATATCAGGGCGGGAATAACTATCCCTGGATATACACACATCATGAGTTTTCGCCGACAAATGTATGTAAAACCTGATGACTTTGCCAAACTACCTGAAATCTTACAGATAAACCATGAGGATACATCCTATTGGATATATCTTTCTTCTTATGTTCCTACCTGCTTTTTATGTAAAATGGAAGGACATTTAGCTAAACAGTGCAAGTCGTCAGATGAAATAAATGATAAGATGGTTAGCTGCTCATCTGAAAGAGATAGTACACACACCTCAGTCATGCCAGTAAATGACAAAACTAAAGACAACGCAGAAATAATTGAAACTGACACAGGAAACACAGAAAATGTGTCACTAGAAACAGTTTCTATAAAAGAAAATGGCACCTCCCAGTCTGAACCTCCTTCGACACCATTGCCACAACTTAACACAGAATTGAACTTCCCTCCTTTAGGGCAAAACCTTAAGACAGGAGCCAGAAAGCGACCTATTTCAAAATCCAGTAAGTATACTGAATCTGCAACCGATGATGACGAAAACCTATCTGACTCATCTTTAATGACTTTAGATGAGACAGAAAAAACAGAAGCTAACCTAGTAAACAAACATATACACAAAAGGCCAAAAAAGATTGACACCCTTTCGCTCATAAATGACCAGATACCTGTAATAAAAAGTACTATGGAAGAAAGACCGGACGACTACGTTTTAAATTATCTCCAGTTCAAAAGCTTTTTTGAAAATACTGTTGGAGCATCTGATATAGTATCACTTGCACTTAGCTACACTGATGACTTGAAAGGACTCCTGGATACAGTCAAAAAGCTTCATCCCTTATTTACCAATAGAACAATGAAAAATCGAAACACCCGTATAGGAAAGAAACTGCTTTCCGAAATAAATAGAAACAACACAGTTTCTTAAACATTTTGATAGTTATGTAGTAGAAGTTTTTGCTAACACCATCTAACTGAAGCCCTATACATAGTAAACCTTAAAAGTAAAAACCATAACATATAATGGAACACACCATATTACAATGGAACATAAATGGATTTCATTCTCAACTGGAACACCTCCGGCTCTTAATTAATAAACATAACCCAGTAGTTGTTTGTGCGCAAGAAACAAATTTTAAGCATGATTATGTTGCTCCATTAAGAGGTTATAATGCCTATAATAAAAATCGAGAAGAATGTACACATGCCAGTGGTTGAGTAGTCACCTATGTTAAAGAAACACTGCCACAACGTGCTATCTCGCTCAATACTAATTTAGAGGCTACTGCAGTTTCTGTTCTTTTGACAGTAGAACTATGTATATGTAATATATATCTCCCCAACAGCCACAGTTTAGATCTTGTAAAACTAAATGAACTGGAGCAACAACTACCCCGTCCTTACCTTATTCTCGGAGATTTCAACAGTCACAACACACTATGGGGATGCAGCTCCACCAATTCACGAGGAAAACTCATTGAACAGTTTATAAAGGATTTAGATCTAATTCTACTCAATTCACTGGAGCCTACTCATTTCAGTCTAGCTTATGGAACACTCAGCTCCATAGACCTAAGTTTGTGCTCACCAAACATACCAGATTTGTTTGAATACTTCATTTATAAAGAACCTCAAGGAAATAGTGATCACTTTCCTATTATTCTTACTCAACTGAGTGACAGTACTCAGAAAACCACATTCACGCCAAAATTTAATTTTAAAAAGGCTAATTGGAGTACATTTAAGAGTTTTATAACCAAATAAATAACCCAGCTGATGCCTGCCACTGAATTTATTCATACTAACATTAATGAAATAATTAAAAACTTCAATGAACTTTTTCTAAAATCTGCAAATATTTCTATACCTACAATAGCCCCATACAAGAAAACGGTTCCTTGGTGGAACAGTGAATGCCAAAAAACCATTAATTTTAAGAATAAAGCATATTACCAATACAGACGCCGTCCTACTGAAGAAAATAAGCTTAAATATCTCCAAGCTAGAGCTAAAGCAAGAAAAACTGTTAAACAAAGTATAAAGGATTCATAGTTGAATTTTGTCGCATCCTTAAACTATCAAACACCTCAGAAAACAGTGTGGGGAAATATCTAGAAAATTAGAGGCAGGATTAAATATAACTCAGAAATCGTTTTGAAAGACCCTGACTCAAAAACCAACTATCACCAATTCATAGTCAGTAGTTAACATTTTAGCTGATTCATTTGCATCTAAATCATCTGATGCTAATTATGAGGACGAATTTATATCCCTTAAAATGAAAAATGATTCAATACCTGATGAACCTGTAAATGACAGTACCGAAAACTTTGATGAGGCCATCGAATATTATGAATATGAAAATGCCCTCGCATTATGCAAAAGCTCCAGTCCTGGACCAGATAATATACACTATGATATGCTGAAACAACTACCAATTGAAGGACATATATATCTTCTTCAAATATTCAATCATATCTGGTCTTATAGGTTATTTCCCAATCTTTGGAGTTCGGCAGTTGTGATACCCATACCGAAGCCTAATAAGGCCTCACACTACCAAACAACTACAGACCAATATCTCTTACTTGTACAACGTGCAAAGTTCTAGAAAAGATTATAAATAAAAGATTTCGTTGGTTTATTGAAAACAGGAAACTTCTTTCTGAATCACAATATGGTTTCAGACAATTCCGTTCCACTACAGACTGTTTAATCACGATTGAGTCTGAAATAAGAGAAGCCCTTCTCCATAATCAACATCTCATACTAGTTAGTCTAGATATACAAAAGGCACATGATATGACACGGAGAACACGTATACTTCAAATACTACGACAAAATAAAATATCGGGAAGTATGTTTAATTTCATTCAGAATTTTCTCCAGCATCGCACCATTAGAGTACGTACAAATGGCACATTATCCAAGGAAGTTAAGTTAGACAATGGAGTACCCCAAGGCTCCGTGCTTAGCGTTATACTTTTCCTGCTGGCAATAAACGACATACTGAACACTATTCATCCCCCTGTAAAAGCGTGCCTATTTGATGATGATCTGACCTTTTTCTGTAAAGGTAATAACATCTCAACCACCCAAGCTTTACTACAAGACACTGTAACAAGGATACAAATTTGGACATCACAAACAGGATTCAGTTTTTCTCAGCAAAAGTCAAAATGTATTTGCTTTACCAAAAGTTAATGCATCTTCCAAACCCTACTATCCACCTGTATGGAAAACCCATTGAAACAACCAAACAATTGAAATTATTGGGGCTTATCTTCGACCACAATCTATCATGGAAAACACATATTTCGAACCTAAAGGAAGACTGTTCAAGGCGCCTAAACATATTAAAAACATTATCACACCTCAATTGGGGTGCTGATCAACATGTCCTACAACTGACGTATCAAGCTATAATCCTAAGCAAACTTGACTATGGAACTATTGTGTACAACTCTGCAGCACCGGCGTTACTTAAGCTACTGGACGTGATTCAAAGTTCTGCTATGAGGATTATATTAGGAGCATATCGTACTAGTCCGGTCTCTAGCCTACTGATAGAAGCCAATCAACCACCGTTAAACACCAGGAGAATACAATTAAGCATAAAATATGCAATCAAAATAGCAGCAAGACCTCATTCAAGTATCCATTCATATGTTTTTCGACCTGTCATCCAAAAAAGTATTCCTTACCCTTCTATCAACGACTTGCTAACTATTTAAATACTAACAGCATAAAGATCCCTCCCATAATGACCAGGGACTTCCATGAAGGACCATACTGGAAACTCAAAATTCCCAAGATATATACCGACCTAACATTTCACCAGAAATGGAATACCGCTGCAATTGTTTACCAAACACTATTTCATGAAATGTGCAACAATTTCCCCAATTATCAGTTTATTTACACTGATGGATCAAAAACGATCATGGTACTGGATGTGCAATGATAACTCCTGATAAAACTCTACAGCAGCGGTTACCTGACTATTATTCCAACTACAGTGCTGAACTATACGCCATCCATCAAGCACTTACTTACATACTGACAGCACACCACAACTGCTATGCAAAATGCTCTGACTCCCTGAGTACCTTGCAGAGCATGAAGAACTACGCAACAGACAACAAATTAGTTCAGGACACACAGACACTATTCAGTAACATCACCGATGCTGGTAAAGACGTGGTTTTCATTTGGATCCCTTCCCATCAAGGAATAACAGGGAATGAAAGAGCGGACGAAGCTGCTAAAGACACTACATCACTACGCCAACAAACGAACGTCCAAATTGTATATTCAGATATTATAAATCATGTCTCCAAAACACCAGTACAAAAATGGAAATCTGAATGGAATCAACAACAATCAGGAAAATTACATCAAGTGCGAAAAGGATCCACCGCTCTTCACCCAACCAAACCGCTTACTAGAAAGGAACAAGTCATTCTCACCCGTCTACGAATTGGTCACTCCAGCCTCACTCATTCATATCTTCTCTCAAGACAGCCGCAGGCTACGTGTAAAGAATGTAATGAAAGCCTTACAATTTACCACCTTCTCATAGAATGCAATGAATACAAAAGAAACAGAAAACAACACGGAATCCCACAGGACATCTCCATACTGCTAAACAGTTTCAAATTACGACGCAATCTATTTAATTACCTAAAGGATATAGACATTTGGAAATTAATATAAATTATGTGCAATATACTTTAATCAATTGTATTTCATAATCTACGTAATAGTGTTAAAGTAATGAAATTTTTGTTTTGCAAAATAGTG
Organism: Mantis religiosa; assembly: GCA_030765055.1. Classification (NCBI taxonomy): domain Eukaryota; kingdom Metazoa; phylum Arthropoda; class Insecta; order Mantodea; family Mantidae; genus Mantis; species Mantis religiosa. The sequence continues at coordinate 305,901,651 of CM060948.1, read as the reverse complement.
TTGTTAACTTATATATTTTCTTGTCTTTGTTTTCAGTTATCTGTATTTAAAGTAAATTGTTTTCATAATTAATGTTATTAATGTGTATATTTTATGTTTGTGATCCTGTATTTTGAATGTAAATTTTTATATTTGTGACTAATTTTATTATTTTGTAAAAATGGTCGCGATATGACCCAGGAAGTTAAAGCGACCTTAAATAAATTTTAAAAAAAGTTCACTGTTAACAGCATACTTAATAAACCTTATGGGGGTGAATTACGGGTGGACTTGAATGGAGGAAATTTCAGTGCCAAGCACAGGAATTGTTTTGAAACTCAAACTCGACATACTCAGCCTATCAGAAGGCAAAGCCATTTAAGAGATCGTCGGAGGAAAGTATTAGGACCAGCAGAAACTGAAGTGGCAGATTACCACAGTTGAGAACACTTAATTCAAGACGCGTGACCGATGAATAGAAGACGCCGTTTACGGGTATTGGAAGGAACAGCAGAAGACAACGATAGAAAGAGAACCCAAGGAGAGCCAGAGGACGTTTATGGAGAGTATCAGAGCAAACAGACTCAAATTATTAATTAGAAGGGGAAAGATGATAATCCGGATATCTGGAACTGACGAACCAGCTCCATTTACTTATGCCAGTCGCTTTAAGAAATGGATACCTTTAGGAGGATGCTTTGGATACCTATTGCACAAGAGGAAATTTAAAATTGTAGGAAACAGCCTGTCGTAGTTTCTGATGGTAAATAAAGCTGTAGTAGAAACGTAGATTTGAATTATATTATTGGAATAGAAGTAAAGCAGAACATTGTTTTATATAGATTAGATGAGTAGATTTGTAAATTCAAAATTGAATTTGAATTTTTTTAACCTCTTTGTTCAATTCTGGTACATTTTTAAACTTAGGTACGCTCCTTCACTTTTATAATAAATATTCTGATCCCATTTGTATAGCAGAAAATTCCTTAATGCCTTCAGTAAACAGAATTTGTAGTCAATTTCATTCATGTAGTTTTCCAAAGGAATAGTTGAAAATATTTACAGACTGACAGTAGATTTTATAATTTGTTTGTTTTAGTGAAGAAACGTGTAGATGTTTTGGGTAAAATTAATTATGCATTAATTTAAATGCGAAATACGTATTAATATATCGTTCTAATTTATCTACATATGGTTTACTTTAATTCCCAAAAATACAATTACCTCCTTAAAGTAATATTATATACAGGAATTCTGAGGTCAACATAAGCGTCTCATGTGCGTTGTATTTACAAACTTATGATATAACCCTGCAACGTTAAAAAGAAGTTCAGCTAGGGCAATTTATACTTGAATTTCCGTTCGAGAGTTGAGAAGATGGGTGCAATGGTCCACTAAAAATTAACGTCATTGATATATTTACGACTCCAATTAGTCATAGCTTCCCGTATTGGAAACACAGCCATTCCGAATTTACAGCTCACAACGGATCCTCCAATTTCCTTTATTGTTTCCTTTATGAGTTAGTTTCTTGCCGTAACTGTGGCTTTCGCAACGGATTACCGCTGGCCATTAGATCTTCCCATTCCTGTGCATTAGTCAGCCTTTCAAAGAGTGCGTGTGCGTAGTTGAAGGCTTCAAAGGAAAAAATCGGACGTCTCTTTGTCCACATATCATGTTTGACTTCCATACTTCTTTACACTAACTACTATTACTACTGCTTATTTCTATATCTATTGAATATTACTCAACGCGTTAATCGTATCCATAGAACTGGTTAACCACAAATGTCTTTTTAGATTCAACGGGACAAAGAAGGCTCTAGCGACAGTTAAATGTTTCAAAAAAGAAAACCTTGTCCTGATGTTGCCGCGGTTTTTCGGTTTTCTCAAACAAAAGGCTAACGATTTTGAAGCAGAACTTATGTGTAAGATATCTAGACGCAAATAAAATACACATCTTCAATTTTATGGAGATAGCATCTGAAGCCCTTTTTATTGAAAAAGGATTTTGTTTAAGTGATAGTAGAAGCCAAATATAGAAAAAAATTAACATAGCGTTTCAAAACACAGTTGGTATCAGAGTACGTTTATTGCGGCATCAGTCACATATTTACTGTTATTAGTTTGAAATGTACAACTCTTTGTCCTTATTGAAGCGCTTTAGTCTTTTAGCTGCTATTCGGAAGGGTATGGAAATAGCGACCCATATTTATACATTTGACTCTGTTCTTTGGTTTCCTCTTTACGTGCAGCAAAATACGCAGTGACACTAATTCTGCAAACTTTTACTTTGATAACATAAAGCAAACAGAACAAGCTAATATAGTATAATTTACAGCGTGTCGTAGAAACAGAAGCTAAATAAGAACAAAGAAAACTGAGTTGAGAAAAGAATGTAAATGTAACGTATATGTTTTAAAAAGTACTTTCACTATTGTGTGTTTCAAACGGGAGCAGTTCTCGCATGTAGCGAATCAGGTGCGTTAGTGCATTCAGCGTTGCCACTTCGTTATCCCCACTCTCTAAATATCTCTCTCTCCCTCTCGCACACTTACGAGTGTTCTTGGCACTAGACGTAAGGGAACGCAAACTGAATTTTCCAAAGTTTTATAATAATGCACAATTGCGACCTGGATATTCGTATATTACGCAAATGATTTAAATATTTAGGTTAAAATTAAGTATAGTTTATGAATTATTTATTTTTCTAATACAACGAAAATACCAGTGGTGCATTCGTGCAGCTGTGAATGTTACGTACATTAGAAGAAAGTTTGTTACGAGAACATTCGTCATTGTCATTGTCTTCATCGTCTGAGTACTGTAAATTTATAATGATAGGTTCCAAAATCCCGACACGTGCTGTTTCTTTCCAAAAGTCGTATTCTTGTAGCTTATCGATGTCTCACGCTGTTTTCCCAGTCTTGCTGTCTTCTTTGTCAATTTCTTCGTGAATAAGTAGTTCAATGTCAGTTAGTTTAAAAATATTATTTTTGTTTGCAGCATAATTTGAGCCCACATTAGATCAACTGGATTGTTGTAGCAGTAGTAAGTGGGGAAGGTTGGTCGTGTCTCATTACTCCAGCTGATACCATTTTTCATGGAAAAGAAACTGGATAATACTGCTTTGAAACCTCTAGAGTAAATAGAGATTACGAGCCATTCGTAAACAAAGCTATAATGCGACCAGACATGTTCTGCCAAACTAGCAAGAAGTGTATCGTTTCCTCTCATTCAATTTAAAAAACATTTTGGGTTATTCAAGGTACCTATTTCTTTTATCACGCCATGTCTAATGTTGACGTTTCAGTTCTGAATAATTTCAAATGTATGTTCACGCATATATGCCAACCAATAATTATATTCATTACAGTGCTTATGCCGCAATGCATTGTTATAATATAACAGTATCTACTTTATTTATTTGTATTAGGAAAACTATGTAAGCTAAAAATATGGGGTTATGCCGGTTATGTTAAATATATTACTCTCTCCTTCCACATGGATCAGTTTTGGCAAAATCTGAATTTTTTGTCTTAGCGCGAATAGTATTTATTAGAGATTGATTAGTTTGGCGCTTGTCACACACCACATAGGGGGAATGCAATACATCAACACCGCAGGACTCCGATAGGTTGCTTACCTAGTAGCGCTCAAGGACAAGCACCTTCTCATTTGAAACACATAATTATGTTTATTTGGGATATTCTAGATCAACACATGTTTGTAAACATTTTAATACAATTATTTCTTTTGTATCTACCACAATATGTGTAATGTAAATATTTCTGCACGCGTCAATCTTCTTTAGCATTAAGTAGATAGAACATAAAATGTTTTGAAGGGTACTTTGCGGAAGTGTTCGAACGGGAGTTAATTTAGCATATCAAATGTTTTAAACTACTTCTCTAAAATAGATTTTTTTGTTTTTCGAAGTGGCCGGCACATCTCATCTGCAGCTGAGTGAAGTAAGCGGTGCACTAAGCAAGCTACAGGAAATACTCCCGCAGCTACTGTCGATAAATGTAAAAAGCCGAGAATGAGGTGTGCCAGTGGCAGTCAGGCCCCAAGGGGTACATGGCAGCTTTTCCTTTAGGGTAATATGCTGGCAGCAAATAGGTATTTCCCTTCCGCAAAGTTCAGTGCTGACACTCATTAAATTTTAATCCAGGATTTGTGCTGTAACATGCTTTATTTTTCTAATTTTCCAGCCTTTTTGTTTTACAATATTGTAAAATCGGTAAAAACGTAAACATTCTAACATGGTGCGAGGATTTATCTGAAACGAAGGCCGATATTCGTGGAGTTTCATCCGATAAAGGAATGTTATAGGTGTGCACTAATTCTAACGTATGAGGTTGGAAACTTGCAGGTGTTCAGCCACCCGCCACCTACAGCTCTATTTGTAGGTAAACACAAATGTTGACTCTTCTGGAACGTTACTCTTGTGAACAAATTCGCTCAATTATTCGATTTTCGTGGTTGAAAAGTGTCACAGCGTCCGTTCTATTTTATTTTCTTTTCCTTCTGCTAAAAGTTCGTATTTTTCACTTACTTTTACCACCTTGGTCCTGCAGTTGCGTAGATGGTGTCCTGGTGCTGTCCTCCTGCTGTCTCGCGCCGTTTGCTGGTTTCCGGTCTGGTGGCTCGTTGGACGGCAGGTTCCCGTATGGTTCTGCTGATTGTGCAGTCGGTTTTCTTCCGACGTACGGCAATAGTGTGCGATGCTGTGGCAGTCAGTTGAAATTCCAAGTGTAAGGCGTGGGTTGCTCAGATGCGTGGTGTAAGTCAGACGTTCTTGCAGTCGGTTGAAATTCGGACCTCAAAGTTGGGCGCCAATATGAGGGGGCACTCGTGCTTGGACGCGGGTATATGCGTGGAGTTGGTTTCGTGGACCTTTTTGGGACGGGTTATGGTTTCGTAGCTAGCTCAGAGCATGGTTCTTTGATCACAGGAGTGGTACACAACAGACTGCTTCGTTGTTTGCCTTTACTTTATTTATCAGCACTTACTCTTTTTGCCTGGATTTCACACACACATACACACACACACACACACACACACACACACTCACACTCACAGACACACACACACGCGCGCGCGCGCGAGCAGTACTTACACACACCGCTATGAACTCACCATCCTACCCCACTGTGTCCATCGACGTTCCAAACAAGAGTTCCTCTTGGTAGAGCATTCACTTGTCTCCTGGTTTACCAGCTGGCACTACACCTTCCCTCTTAGAGGTAATGACCAACCCTGCCTTTGTTCGCCTAGCGGTAGTGACCGATAATTCTTTGCTAATAAATAACTTCCTGTCCAAAACCAGGTTCTGTAGGCGGTTAACGTTTAATTCAAAACATATTTCCTTCCCACAACCCAGTATTGTTTCAAAATAATTTATGTGTGCTTTTCTCAAATAGAAAGTCGTTATTCGTTTTTAATTTCACTGACTCAGATAAAAAATATTAAATCAGAATTTGCACCCTAAAACTAGTTACAGAGATTTTAATACTATAAAGTCACGTTTTGAATACAAAAATGTATTTTTGGGAACCATCCATATGTGTATTTTTGCATTTTGTGAAACAAACTAATTTGCAGATTTTATTTGTTATTTGCTGTATGTTCCGCATACTTTTACTATTCTCATCTGGAAAGTCATTCATTTTTTATTCAGGACAAGGAAATATAATGAAATTTCACACAATTTAATAACAACCACTTCATTAAATGTTTGACGATCGCTTAAAGACTTCTGTACTCCAAAATTCCCCTTTCACGTACAAATTAAACAGCAAGATCATTTCTGCAAGTATCTGTGTCAATTAACAAGAGGTGCATAAAAAACGTTTGCACCGTCAGTTGTGTGTAGGTCGTCACAAGGATGTGAACAATCCAAGAGGTGAGTACCATTTGCCCGTCTGAAAATTAATAAGTCAATGTTGATCGCAAGTGTGGAAAGTTGGCAGTACAACATGAACTAAACATGCGTGTATAGACTCTTAAAACCCATTTTCTAAAGTGAACATTGTAGTCTAACTCAACAGAAACGATACTGATTTTTTTCAAGTGTAAAGGTCTATAGCATAGCTTTCTTTGAAAAGGAGATAAAGTTGCTGGAAAATTTAGTTGAGTATAAAATAAACTCAAATACTACCCCAGAAGACCCTCAAATTCATTCGTTATTCTATCCTCAGGATCCACATTTTCCTATCGCGCTATCGTCGGAGGTCTGACCACCTGGACCATGCGTCACTAATGGTACAAAGAGAAACTGGTATCAATTAATGCTTACTAGCCAATAATTGATCATATCTTCACGTAGGCTTTTAGAAGCGGTCTCTTTAAAGCCCTCCAAGTTAGTGTTAGGTAGAGGCAAATTATTAATAATTTAATATGTACTAGACTAAACACCAAGATTAATATTGGGGTAAGTTTTGCTTTCATTTCTGTCCCTAGATGCCAAAGGAGTTACACTAAACTTACTCATGTTACGTGTGTTATTTATGCCTTTATAAACGAATCATTTATTAATTTTAAAATGATGCGATATTACTCTTCAAGCCGACATAAAACGTCTTCATAAACTTTTATGCACCTTTCCCTTTAGGACGGCTCGGAAACTAGAATCCATGATCTTAAGGTGAGTATTTCTTAGTATAGTGTTCTGTGTTATGCAACTGGAATAAAACGCAATGCATTTCTAAGATCTGATGTGTTGCCTTCTTCTGACTTGTTCTATCTTCTTTGCAAAGAAAGCCTTCACTAATATTTTATTTTCTCAAAAAAAAAAAAAAAAAAAAGCCGAAAGTGCTCTGATTAACACACATACGTAAAATATTTATGTGACAAGTAAGATACACATATATCTCAAATCTTCTGTCAATGACCTGTTAAATCCTCCTTTACCTGAATGTTTACATGTAAACCAATAAACATGTACAAAAATCAAGATTCATAAAAGTGAAAATCTCGTTGAACTACGCCATCTATTTAAAACAAATTTGGTACATTTACACTTTCCGCCTGATATGAATTTCAAATACTTCAAATTTTCTTGAGCTGTTAAGTTGATATAATATTTGTACATTTTCTGTTACATATAGTAAATAAGACAGATATTGCATCTCCCCAAACTCGATAACGGTTATCAAAGGAAGTATACTTTGGATGTCACCGAGACCAAATGAGCATTAGGGAAAAAATTACCAGGTTCTGTGTATGTGTGCGTGTTTGTGTGTGTATGTGTGTGAGTGCGCCTGTGTGTGTCCGTGTAATTTTTGAACAACATATGCGAAAAACCAGAGATCTGTAAGCTATGAATTTTAGTATCTAAGCTGAGCACCTGCCAATGATTCAACAGGAATATGTTCAATAAAATTTTTGCACCACATTAACTTCATAAAGCTCATTTCCTAGCGATCAAAACTCTTTCAGTGTTTATAGCTGATAAGGGTGTGGAGAAACCCAAAACAAAACCGTTCCCTCTTAAATTTCCTTTCAAAAATATCAAATCTTTCTCAGTATGTACAGCTGGCCATTGTGTGGAGGTAACTAAAACGAAACCAATCCTTCTTAAGGTTCCTTTCAAAACTATCAAAACCCTCTCAGAGTTCACAACTGTCAAGTGTAAGGAGGTACACTAAAAAAACATTCAGTCTTAAAGTTCCTTTGAAAAATATGAAAAACGTCGAAGTGTTTACAATTGGAAAGTGTTTGCATGCATCCTAAATAAAACCTTCCTTCGCATAGCTCCACTACAAAATATCAAAACCATCTGAGTGTTTACACCTGGCAGATTTTTTTGAGTTACCCTAAACGAAATCTTTCCTTGTTAGATTTCATTTCCAAAATAACAAAACTCTATCAGTATTCACAACTGGCAAGTGTGTGGAGCTACCTTAAACAAAAGCATTCCTTCTTAAATCATTTTACTAAAGCATAAACATTTTTCAGTTTTTTAACTGGCAAGTGTGTGGAGGCACCCTAAACAAAAGCTTTTTATCTTAAAGCTCCTCTCCAAAATCTCAAAACCTTGTAAGTGTTTGCATTTGGCAGGTCTTTTTTGAATTACCCTGAACAAAAACTGTCCTTCTTAAGGGCACTGGGAGGTTAGTATTACCCAGAAAGGCTGATTTTCAACAATATTAAAATTTGAATATATAGAACACTAAACATTATCAGAAATTGAAATTCGGTATTCTTACTGTATAAGGATGTGTACATTTAACTAATTTAAAGTATTTAAATTACGTTCACATGGGTCCATTCAAAAGAGGCATAAATCACACAGTGTGCCCTGAAAAAAATACTGCACCCTATACTTCAGGTGCACCTTACTTGTAGGAATTTAAAGCTAAATTCACCAACTTTTATGCTAAATAACCTAAGATACAGTTTTATAATATAGAATAAAGGAACATCACATACAGTTTATATTACACATAGGAAAAATTAATTATTTTTGAGTGAAAAAAGATAATACTTTCAAGGTCTGAATATTTGTTTTCATTCATTTTATAAATCACATGAATATAAATGTTAGTCGAATGTGTTCAGTGAATATTGATAAATAACCAATACAATTTTTTTGTCAATATCTTTTATAGTTTTTGAGAAACATGCACTTAAAGTATGAAAAATCAAGGTTTTGGGAAATCACGATCAAAGATTAAACACTATTCACAGGAAGTGGGCGTATCATTACGCCACCTTTTTAAATTTACGAATTAAAGGACTTTAAAACCAGCTGACAACCTATGTTATATGTATCATTTTAAAGATGAAGAATTATTTAACTTTTAACATTAAAAACAAAAAATGGATTTTTTGAAACCTATTGACCTTACAGTGCCCTTAAAGACCATTTCCAAAATATCAAAACACTGAAGCTAAAAACAGTATTCTCACACAAAATCATTAGGTCGGTGTGTCCGTGAATTTGACCGAAATGTACAAACCAAAAACTTACACTTGTGTATCACGAAAATTCGTATTTAAGTTCTGCCTTTTCCAACGATAGGACAAGAAGTTCTTGGAAAGAGGTCCCCCACGACCCATACTACACTTTACTTGAGAAGTTTCTCATTATTTTTCATTTTCTAAAAGCTGGCACATTCTTAACATATATGTATGGCAAAGAAAACATTAATTTTATTTTCTTGCTATAGACTGAAGTCCTCGCTTTTGTATAATGCGTGAACCGTAGGAATTAGTCGTCTTACTACACGAAAAATGGATTTGCTTAAATCACACAATTTATGTAAAGTAACAGGTTCTGTAGTGATATAACGCTTCCTAAATATACTTATAGCTTAATTTCTGTGTTTTTCATATGTTTGAAAAACCTCTGAACCTATGGAAAGCTACGAAAAACATGTTTATCAGCAGAGAGTCATTATTCTGTTGCTTTTTCCTCGTAAACATCGTAGTTTCGAAAACAGCATTGAATTTCAAGGCAATCAGAAAACGACCCGTTGTTTTTTTTTTAATCCGACTCGCTTTACCTGCTGTATTACCTCTTATTTACAACGCATGTATAAATATGTAATAAGAGTTTACAGGTTTTAACAATAGAACAGTATTATGGAAAGAACAGTGAAATATAGAAAGTTATATAAATGCATCACATAATAATTGAAACAAGCATGATATATTAAAGAGTAGAGACTGACTGAAAAACTCAATGCCATAGCCGGGATTTGAACCACGGATCTTCTAGTCTCCGTCCAGCCGCTCTAAACATTTGAGCTACTATGGCCAACATGCCGACATGACATTAAATTCTCCAACTGGCTCGTGTTTCACCCGGTGAACCACTTAGGAGTTCTCATAAACACATGAGACAACTACCTTAATGGCGACTTAGTATGCGAGTCAGTTGGAGAATTTAATGTCATGTCGGCATGTTGGCCATAGAAGCTCAAATGGTTAGAGCGGCTGGACGGAGACCAGAAGATCCGTGGTTCAAATCCCGGCTATGGCATTGAATTGTTCAGTCTGGCTCTACCCTTTCATAGTGCGTCCTACACACGGCTAGTGTGAAAGAACAATTAATTTCCAAACATGATATATACCAGAAGTTAAAAAATGGTAACCAAAAAGACGCAGTATACGTGTTACCATTGGTTTGTTAGTGCCTATCGTCGTTGAGCTCATAAATCTCTAACTAAAATTACTGTGATGTGCTTTAAAATGAATAAACGTCATGGACTAAAGAGATTTGAGTAATATCTGACTCACATCACGTCGTGAGTGACGTAACCGCAATTTTCTCGTTGCTTTTAGCTCCCCCATATAATGTTAGATAGCGTTGTAATTTAATTTGCAGGCCATTATCTACACATGATAGTGCATATTAACATCATTCCACACACAAACCTTATGTCGGCATAAAGGCCTCTCTGGCCGCAATAACCTCTGTGAGTTTATCCACAAGTTCAGGTATAAAGAGAGTTATCTCTTTGATCAAACGCCAATTTCTAATTCAAAGCGAAAATATATACCTGTAGTAGAGTAATATGGATCCTAAATATATTATACGCATACGCAGCTCCGCAAACAAAACCTTTGGAAGGATAAAAATCAAACATGCACATTTTATTGCCCAGCCTAAACAACATTAAAGCATACGAGTACAATATTTGATGAAGATTGTTGCATTTATACCTCATGTGTTTCTCCCGTTGTGGCACATAAATCTTCTGTTTTTGGTAAATCATTTAGAACAATATATTTAAAGTTATTAAGTATTCAATTACAATTATAATATATGAAAAGGTACCCAAAAGAAACCGGATTCTTGTCATAAAAGAGTTATTGATGAATCGTTTTACAAAATTACTCCAGTCGCCTTCGAAATACTCTCCATTACATGCGATGCACTTGTAAAGCCTCTTTTCCCAATGTTGGAAGCATGTTTGGAGCTCTTAAAGTTTGATATTTTCCAGTGCCCTTTGTGAAGATGGTTTTACCGCCCCCACATCATCATAACGCTCCACTTTTAGCAGTTTTTTTTTTCATTCGTGGAAATAGGAAAAAGTCGCACGGTGCTACGTCCGGCGAATACGGAGCGTGGGGAACCGCAGACCACCTCTAAGATGCCAAATAGTGGGTCACTCGTAAGGCCGTGTGTGCTGGAGGGTTGTTGTGATGGAGAAACCAGACATCTGATGGCCAAAGTTCCGGGCGTTTCCTCCTCACATCCTCTCGCAGACACCTTAAAGTATCCAAGTAAGTACTCGTTAACAGTCTGCCTAGGAGGTACGAATTCCCGATGCACAATTCCACGAACATCAAAAAAGACAGTGATCATCACCTTCAAATTTGACCTCACTTGCCTTGCTTTTTAGGTCTGGGAGAGCTGGAAGTCCTCCACTGGCTAGACGCTTGCTTGGTTTTTTGGGTCATACCCGTAACACCAACTCTCATCCCCTGTAACGACTTTGTTCAATGGATCACGTGAAATCTCTGTTTTCAAGTACTGACACACATTCATGCGGATGGTTTTGTGCTCCTGTGTGAGAAGGCGCGGAACAAATTTAGCAGCAACACGTCTCATGTGCAAATCCTCCCTCAAAATCCACTGGAACGAGTCCCAAATAATTGCTGTCGCTGATGAAATTTGGTCCATCGTTTGGCGACGAAACTCGTTGATCTTTTGGCGGACCTTTTCAATGTTCTCCTCATTTCGTGATGCTGAAGGGCGTCCAGAACGAGCTTGGTCTTCAACACATATCTCACCACGTTTAAAGCGCCCAAACCACTCGAAAACCAGTGTGCGGCTCATAGCGTAATCCTGTAAAGATTCCTGAAGCATTTTGTGTGTCTCCGTTGCAGTGTTTTAAGCAGGAAACAAAATTTCACACACACTCTTTGTTGTATTAAAGCTGCCATAACGACTTCGCAGTGGTAACCCGCCAACAGTCAGAGAAACACAATACCACTCTTGCACGTTCAGCTCCACACTGACGCCGTCTGCTCAGCCGTTTCATGAAGGTCTCTACTAACAGCATCTAGCGTTGAAACCCTGCACTACGTCAACAAGTGGCAGCACCCTTGGAGTCCGATTTCTTTTGGGTCCCCCCTCATATAGGTAGTGTGAAATGGTGAATCAAAGGAATTGAGACAGCAAATACTGATAAGGAGAGCAAACGGTAAAAGAACTACAATAGCAAGATTGATTATTTTTGGCAAACATGATTAGTAACAATGTTAATGTAATGGCTTAGTTAAGGATTGGCCTTATCTTACATAATAAACAAACATACTGCACAAAAACGAACATATACATTCAGTAAAAAAAATTAGTATGCTACCTTAAACAATTTCAGAGCTTAAGATATTATTTTTAAGACATTTAACTTAAGCCTTTATTCTGTCCTAAAAGACCAATTAAGTCAAGAAAACGTTTAATTTTATTATGCTGATTCTCAGGTTCATAGATTAGATTAGATTAGTTTGATTTGCGTTCAGTAGGTTCACTTGTAGCCAGAAAAGGCTGTGAGCATTGAACATGTCTAGAGGTATAAAGTTTAGGAGCATATATATGTACAAAAGTTAACATAAGACACATATTATAGTACACAGGCAATATGAAAAACAATATGGAAAACAAAGCAAGGATAATTATATATATGATACAAAATGAAACACTTTTTAAACCAGCTTTCACTTGGCTTATGCCAGTATGTCTCAACCTTTTTGCAATGGATACCATTCTTGTTATTTATTAAATACATATAGATTAAAAATAAACTTTCAGCTTGCATCAAATATTTATAAGTAATGATTTGTCATTGGAATAGCTAAATACTACCTATAGAGCTACAGAAGCATTATCAGGACAGTTTGTCATTCAGATAATCTTGTACAGAATAAAAAGATTTTTAGCAAAGGTACTCTCTAACAGCTTTTTTAAAAGCACCGAAATTATCAACTTTTTCTTTAAGAACATTAGGAAGTGCGCCAAATATTTTGATAGTTTCATAATACACACCTTTCTGAAAGCATTCATTTGTCCTCCCGAAGTGTTACTGCAAGTACTAGTGGTCTGTAATACAGATAGCTGAAGATAGAGCATGAGTTGAGTGTTATTTACCACTGATTACTGCCAGAAGGTATACTACAGTATTACTGCACATTAGAAAATGGCGTTTCCCAGTAGCAAGTAGTATATACTACAGACTTAATATACGTTCGAAGAAACATGTCTGCGATATCTGTTATCCTTTACAGACAAAGCGGAAAAGGATACAAGGAGACGAGTCTCAAAGGCATGAAAAATCATTGTGGTCATTAAGATTCACCTTGTAGGATCTGCTTTTTAAGCAGAAAACACAGACTGGATACATTAGAAATCTCCCAGTCCTACTTAATAAAGCCAAATGTGGTTTCCTCACCAGAAAACCAATACAACCTTCCAGGCATGCCAAAGCAGAAGGATATGCAGGACGTTACACAAGTCCATCAAGCAGAAACTTTTCAAGAAAAGCGAGATAAATATGTGGAGACCAACTCAAAAGAAAGTGGACAAAAGGCAGAACACAGCTAGACCGACAACTTCAACGAAAGACATTGGTCTGAAATCACCATAAATATAAATGTTTGAGAAAACTAGTAAGACAGCTAGGAAATAAAAACATTACATTGTGAGGTGAGAGTGCTGTTTGGGACATTCCAACTACAGCCATTGTTAGGACAATATTATAATAGCACAAAAAATTGATTAACACATCATAACTAGCAAATGTAGTGAATAGGCAACTAAATATTGAGGGAAACAGGAAATTTACAACTCGGTTATTCGATGACATGGACTCCAAACGACAAATCACATAACTCTTGCAGACTGCCTCCCTGCGTAGGTAATAACTGAGGTACCCTTTCCGAAGTGGTTTTATGTTTATCACCGAATGGTATGGACAGTTGTATTTGCGAAATTTCATACACCAAAATAATGCAAGAGAAAAAGATGCTATGGGGTATTTTAGGAATACATTAAATGTTGTTCGGATAAATAGCAGTAAGTCGCATGGATTAATTCCTGGTCGCTACAGAGGTTTCTATTGGATGTGCCGCTAACTCAGAGAAAAACGTTCTAAATAAGATGTTTCTTGGCAAGTGCAACATCTTGCTGCTGGCATGACAGTGAAGCAACTTGTCTTGCGGGATTTAAAATTTAATGTTCTGTCTGTCATATGCGCTGTAGCAGATTTGACGCATGCAACCAACCGTGATTGTAATTGATGGCTAATGTAAGACCAATCGCCGAACAGAAAGTATTTTTCCTATAATAATTGTTTGTGATTGTCATTTATTAAGCTGAATCTGGTAAAACACTAATAACACGTCAATGAATTTGTTGTCGACCAATTTAATGTTTCGGTATCGTGTTTTTCGGAGGATTGATATAAGCGCGGCCTGCATAGCATCTTATTGAAAGATTTGAACATGAAACAATTTCATAAATGTGACTCGTCCATTGTCCAGCACCGTGGGTAGTAGGCTGGTTCCCGGCCATTGAATGCGTCCGAGTTCGATCCCAGGCGCATTTAAACTTTTCTGCTGGTAATGTCAAGATGCTGTCCAAATCTCTTCCCCATATCGGTTGGATGATCGTCCACCTCTTCCTTGCGTATATGGCCGGAAGTCCGGTTGGCAGCCTGAGGCCATATCGGACTGTTACGTTGTGGAAAGTAAAATAAATTAAAGTGAACTTGTATACTTGGTAACTTATATATATAATGTACAAATATATAATACTACAAATAGTTGGATAAGATCGTAGACGTCGACCTCGGTAACTGTCGCAAAATATGGAGTTGCGTACTGTGAACAGTAATCTAGTATAGACAGCAATATTTGACCCGCAATTCTTCCTCCAGAGCTTGATTTAACAGTGCTTGACACAAAGGCTACAGCTACAAAGGAGATGCCAAGTTTGTTCATTTCTGCATGTGCTAGACTTGGAATGTATATACCATTCTGCAATCATTTAATCTCCTACAGAGAATCATTCTGCTGTGGTTAATACATAGCAGATTTTGTTTCATCTTTGCATGGGCTCACACCAGAAACGGAGAGAGCTGGTTACACTTTAAGCAGGTTCAGCATCTCGACAGAGAGATATGTGACAATGTATTATCACGCTTGAATATCACAAAATATAATGAATATCCTTTAACAATCTCCCTGCCTATCTCTTAGGGTATTTTTTTATTTTTCGTGATAGCATGGAAAATATAAAGTTTTCAGCTACTCTAGATGTTTGTTTCCGACCTCCACTTAACCGGTTGACACGCTTCTCCATGTTGATGTTCAGTGTTGTGACTTTGAGGGTTCATGCAATTAAAAGTCCAATTTGCCGAAATTCTAAATGTTCTTTATTTGCGTAGAAACACACTGCGTAGCAGCAGAATTACATCACATATCACAATGTACAACACAATCGATGACAATAACAAACAGCTTACTCAACTTCCACTGTTGACAACAATCTTGTTACATGTCTTTACAACATTTCTCGTTTTACAACTGACTCTTGTCGAGTCGTCACTTCCATAAATACCTCATTCATAATTCGGAACTTATGGAAGATTCTCTAACATGTCACCAGATAAAACTCGACTGTTCTAGAATGTAATTATATCTGTCGGCAAGTCTTTTATCTCCGGCGCTGCTATGCAAGCTCTTTATCTCCGTGATATACTATCCGTCGGTTAGTTGTCTGAGCTATCTTTATTTGCCGGCTTTTTGTGTACACATGCCGAGCTATCGCGATCGGATTCGCGACGGTATAGGTAGCATGAGGATTCAGTAGATGTGCATAAGAATTACGCTCAATGTTCACTTTTGTTAAACATTGCCAATCTCAGCGCCATGCCAGCTTCTTTCTAGAAAACACCGTTACAATGGATAGGCCTACTGACTTAAGTAAATCTATTGATACTAATGTCTCCCAGGGGGAATGAGATAAAGTTAAGGAATCATCGTAGCTACAGGCCGCAGTTAGACAGACACTTGCAAGGTTCCAATGTCAGTCCCAGTGCTGAGGTGCCTAAAGAAAGCGATGAAGGCCCCTGCCCAAACCGTCCTCTAGTGTTCAAGGAGAGTATTCTTTCCTCAAAGCAAGAACCATCTGTGCCATCCTTTTGTCTCTTCCATGAAACACAGAAGCACACTTAAAAATGAGAAGAGATGGAGTGCAAGAGAAATGATGGAGAAGAAATTGTGTTAGATGAGAAATTATCCCAACATTCTCCTACCGACTATGGAAAAACACCAAAATCCCAAAGTCGGAGTGGATGGTGGAGGGAAATGCGATCAGAACCTTCCGAATGAGAGCCTCACAACTTACTGTGCAGCCATCTCGCTTGGTACCATACACTATTGCTGGATTGTTTATTATTGAGCTAAGAAGATCCTTTTTCTTCCGTTTGTTATACAGTATTTGACGCTAAGAAGGGCTACATCACTGGGATTTTTTCGGTTCCTACAGCTATATTCTCAGAACATAAAATATGATCCAAATTTCTTGAATTAATTTCCTAATCTGATAAATGTAAAATTATTTTCTTTATGTCCCAGTCTGCCTAACTTCCGACCCCCTCCCATCCTATCATGCGTCACGTCGACTAGGAATGCAGTTAGGGTAGCACATTTCCGAGCTCGATATTACTTTGGTACTGAAAACAAATCGTCATTTCCCAATGTGATTTATGCTCTTTTTTCAAGATTTTCATAAAATTCAAGTAATTTTAAACCGCACAGATAACAATCTTTAAAGCAAAAAACCACTAATAATAAAGCATACCAAGGTATAGGTCAACTTTTAATGTTCTTCAAAGAAATTAAACAAACAAAACAAGCAAATAAATAAATAATATTCCATTACTAGCAAACGGAAACCAACTCCAAATTCTTAACATATCCTGAAGCCCCTAATTAGCTAAATTTAAATATAAATAAATTCCTATTGGACTGAAGCAGGATAGCAACGCATCCTTACGGAATTTAGAACATCTTTGTATTCCTAATTTTAACTTGAAGTTTTACACAATCGATAAGTGGAAGTCAAGAGGTAATTTGCAGCATTCACTTTGATGCCAGGTTCTTTATTTAATCTAATATTATTCATTCTCAAATCTCATTGTTTGATTTTGGGGAAAATTGGAATCTTTGGTGATCTCTGTCGTCAGTGTTAATGCCTTAAGCTTACGGTATTCACAGAGC
Source organism: Mantis religiosa (assembly GCA_030765055.1). Classification (NCBI taxonomy): domain Eukaryota; kingdom Metazoa; phylum Arthropoda; class Insecta; order Mantodea; family Mantidae; genus Mantis; species Mantis religiosa. The sequence continues at coordinate 305,884,435 of CM060948.1, read as the reverse complement.
AAATACAACAAAGAAATTTAAATTTCTAGGAAAGATCTCTAAAATCCTATTTTAGAAAGAAATAAATATATTTTAAGCGGCTAAACCACTATAAATGTTAAACAGGTACTGAATAGTGAAAATTGAGCTATTTGTAGCAAACAATTGAATTAAAATAAATTTTTGTCGCACCAGGAATTTCCGAGATGTCCCTTGTTTACGGATTATGTTTTTGTGCCTTTTATTTTTTAAGCGGTTGTTACTATGACGTACATTGTTTCTCGCAAACTTAGGGAATTTCAAGGCCAGTGTGTGATGACGCGCTATTTAATGGTAACTATCGAATTGCTTTCTCCATGCTCCTTGTACCGAAAGCGAAAAAATGTAATAAAGCTATTTCTGCAAAAACTTACTCAATTACCATGAAGTATATATATATATATATATATATATATATATATATAGTTAGGCAAACTTATGTAATATTATTTTATTGCAACTATATAAAAATAAGCGATATGAACACAAATTCACTAGAATGTAACACATGCAATTTTTTGGAGAAAATTTTCTTGCAGAAGATGGAAAGAGGGAACTTAAGGTTATGCCTGGGCCAACTTTTACGCACGTTGAATGTGCCTACGTTACATTCCCGTTAAACTCCGCGGGGAGTTTAGTACTGCTAAGCCTATACAGATGCGTCCAATTTATTTAATTAACATACATTAATTTGTCATGCAAATAGAGACAGAAAGAGAGCAGGGAAGAAGAGAAGCAGAGGGATAATGATAATGACGTGGCCCCAGGAGCTGATGGAAGTGGGGAGAAACGTTGAAGGAAGATAGGAAAATTTTCCCTCGTCGGCAATGACGTGTATTTTCTTTAAGCAGGCGGAAAACGCTAAAGATAGGGGGCTATCTTTAAGGTTAGTCATTAAAATAAACCCTGTGAGGCTTTAAACTACGAGTAAAATCTGTATTTCTCCACCGTTTTTATACTTCCTGGGAACTTTCTAAGGCATAGCCAACGTAACTCTGGTATTATATTGATAATACTCACATCACACCATTACCTTCAAGCTGTAAACAAACTTAGCATTTTCTAAAAGATAGGATGCTTGCATCATATGGTTTTATCAGTTCATTTGCGTTTTAAAAGGTTTGCATCTCTCATAGAATCCTCTAACCTCCCTGTGCAAGTTATGATAGCGAAAACACAGTGGCTGGAAACTAATGCCCGATTTCACCAACAGATGATAAGACTTAACACGAGTTTAGCAATAGTTAAAACAAAAATTGCATTTCACCAACAAGTGTTAGCCTAACACTCGTGTTAAATATCTTGTTAAACCAGCACGCCAAATTTCTGATGTTAGGTCCTTAACAATTGTAAATGGTCAAGATGGCGAGCATAAACTCAGCTGTTGATGTCGATTTGCTATTTTTAAGACCTTCTAAATGGCATTCGTAATAGAGTACGGCCTATGAGGAGAAATGATTTTGAGGAGCTATCCGAAGAAAAATTTTTTCGGAGGTATAGACTGTCGAAACATGTTGCTATGAAGGTTATTGCGGAAGTACAAGAGAGGTTAGGACATGCATTGAAAGGAATATGCCGATCTCACCTTAGCTTCAAGTATTAACAACCTTGAGATTTTATAATTCACTGAATTATGTGGAATACATTATACACCTCCCGTCTTGATACGTTCAAGTAACTTGACCTTCTTCGCTCCTAGTTTAAAATTTACGTAATACTGAGTTAGATCTTCAATCGAAAGGAATATGCTGATCTCGCCTTTGCATCAAGTATTAATAACTTTGCGATTTTATAATTCACTGTGGATAACACACTGTCCACCTTCCGTCTTGAAACGTGCAAGTCACTCGTCACCTGTACTTCTTCGCACCTTGTTTTAAATTTGCGTAATACGTTTCGTTTGCAGTAATGACACATGTATTTGAATTAAGTTTGTTTCCAATTTTTCCCCGTGTGACATCTTTCTCATTTATATTCACTGCATCCGTCCTATTTTCCACGATATCGTTATACTTCGTCACCAATTCAATTAACAGTCCTTTCTCCATTTATGAGAAATTTGTTTCATGGCTTTTGTTTATGACTTTGTTTATCCACTATTTTTTAGCTGTGTGCAGACTGCGGTGCAGACGAAAATGAAAACAAAAGCGCATCGTAGTACGTTCAGAAAATAAGACCACTCATCCATAGCCTTCTATAACTGTAATATTTACTGGTTTCTTGGCGTTAGCACGTGTTTGTTAACATTTTCAGAAAACAGGTTGGTGAAGTGCAAGAAATTGTTAGCGCTATTACAATTGTTACGTTACATTTGTTAACTTCTATTTTAACATCTGTTGGTGAAATCGGGCCTAAGAGTACTATATTTAACAAAAGTCTGTACGATAATGATTACGTATGAGACCACAATACGCTCGATACTCTCGATATTGGTACTATCAAGGTATGTATATACTTTGTTAGTTCTGGTTTTTAAATTTCTGTTTTCGGAATTCTGTTTCAGGCACTATTATTGGCAGCTTGCACTACGTAAAGATAGAAGGGTTAAAGTGCAAATTATCAGAGAGAGAGAGAGAGGGAGAGAGAGAAGTGTGAGTTGTGAGTGTTAACTGAACTGTGAATACATAGCTGATTTAACTGGCGTTCACTGCTTTAGTTCTGTGGTGTTTTGGTTTGGTAAGTGACTTACTCGCCGCCTTTACATTTATTTACTGTGATAGTCAAAATCGATTATTACAGCAAGAGGAAATCAGAACATCAGCTTTAATTCAGAGTTATAAGCATTTAATTTAACCTGTAAATCTTCTCTTCGCTAAAAACAGTGCGAAAAATAAATATGTAAATAAATTAATTCCAATAAATTGACAATCATACGTAATTGTATCTAGTGTGTACACAAGCAGCCATTTTTGCTGCACTGTGCTGGTACCTCTGTATTAGAATTTCCTCCTGGATACCAGATAATATGAAGAAATTATTCTAGCCATATAGAATGAACGTAATTTACAGTTTAATATTCCATGGTGCATATATGTCTTTGCTCGTTTTATGTAGATATTAAAGACCTTCTATCTGATGATGGATTTGTAATCTCAGGTAATGTAACCATCCGTACTGAACCCTGGTAAAGCCGCTCAGCTGCCCTTACTCTAACTGGGTTTTCGGGACCTATACCACGCTTTTCCCTTAATTTTGAAAAGTCCCTCTCCTCCAGGGTTTCAATATCCATGTGACTTACACTTCCTGAATAGTTCGGTGCATTATTTTCCTGATTACATCATCCGTAGCCCTGACGAGAACGTCGCCGTCTCTCATCTCTAGCAGCTCACATGGCCAGATTTCACCACGATCTACACCGACGGTTCTAAATCTGCTGATCGAGTTCTAAATCTGGTTATGCACACGTCTGTTCTTCTGCTAATGTCCTGGCTCGATACCGCCTACCTATGGAGGCTTCCAACTACACTTCGAAGGTTCTGGCCATTCGTGACGCTTTGCAATATGACATTTCTCAGGGCATCCCCAAACTGCTAGTCTTAACCGATGCGCATAGTGTGCTGCAGAGACTCTCATCTCCTCTCTGGATGAGAGATATGCACTGTTATCTTTACGAGATACTGACGTTGGTGAACAAAGTTACCATAGCCGGACAGCAAATTCCCTTCCTTTGGATCAGAGGGCTAGTCGGAATTCGATACAATGAAGTCGTCGCACGCCTGGCAAAAGAGGGACTTACCCAAGGCACCTTTCAAGGCATCTAACTGCCCTATACGGATTTCTTCCCGGACCTTCAGCGTGACGCCTATTCCCGCTGGAATGATGTCTGGATTCGTTCGCAGTGAATCAAAGGCAAACACTACGCCACTGTTCAGACGCATCTATCCACGACCCCTTGGTTCTCCAGCTTCAGGATCACACGTCGGCATCTCACCTCTATCATTAAAATGCGACTTGGACATGGATGTTACTCTGCGCATCTACACCGACTGATGTATGTCCTGATGACCCAGGCGAAACCGCTGACCTTAATCATCTCCTGTTCAGTTGCTCTCGCTACCGAGCCCACCGTTCTTCCTTCCTCCGTCGCCTACTTCAACAGTCTGTTCCTTTTCCCGCTAGCGGCAACACCATATTACAGATATGCCACAAACCTGTATACCAAGCTCTTCTGCAATTTCTTAAAGAAAGTGATCTACAGATCTAGTCTCCTCTCATCCTCTTAATTTTCCTTTCATTATTTTTCCCTTCGATGGCCATATGGGATTTTACCGAAGGCCCAACAAAAGAAAGAAAGAAAAGCCGCTCAGAAGCAAGCATAACTTCGTAAGGCTGAGTGCTTTGTTCTCGTCGCAATATTAAAACGAAGCCAGTCCAAAAGTCAGTAAGTTACAACTCCGTTTATGCCTGCCTGACTATTATGCGATATATTGACATCATCCCTGTTTCCCGAGGCTTCAGTAGAAGACAACTTCAAATAGAAGTCTGCAGAGCAATAATATTTAATAGTGTTTTGGTTTGTAAGATGCACATGCAAAATGAAGTTATCCAAACGGACATTTTGTAGCCTACAATTGTTAGTATAACGTAAAGTGATACATAACGGTTACTACTATGATTATGGGCAAGAGTGCCCACAGTCATGGCGGAAATGAAATGAAATGTGTAGTGCTTAACGCCCGCTTTTACTACATACGGCACCGCAGGCGGTGACACTGATGATGAATGAGATGAAGATGGAGCACCAGTGGAATGAGATAGCGGGGGAAACCGGAGGTCCCGGAGAAAACCCACCCCAACGCCGTGTTGTCCACCACAAATCTCACTTTGCGGTCGCCTGGGATCGAACCCGGGCCGCCTTGGTGAGAGCCGAGCGGTCTAACCACTTAGCCACGGCGTGGCCGTCATGGCGGAAGGTAGAGAAGGAAAGGACACCTTAATCTCTGATAACAGGATGAAACATCACTACCTAATTTTAACGGAAGAAACCAATAAGGTAAGTAACTTAATCAATGGACTAAAACGTTGTATTACTTTAGGTACCCGTCATTCTAGGATAATGTATAAGTTATGTTCAAACAATTTTTTGGAACGTTGTGTGTATTACATACACCTCCTTCTCTCTACCTATTATCCTTGAGGTCTACAGTGTGTCAAACTTATTTTTATGGAAGCTTACTTTGCAATCTATTTATTCTTAATCAAGAATTTATAACAGTTGTCTCATTATACATTTCCTTGTAAATATATAAAATCATGATATACAAGAACTAGGTGATAACCAGAAGTTCAAAAGCAGGGCGCTAAAATTGTCCATAATCTTCCCACAATACCGTAAAAATAACTAATTCTTGACAATTCGAATATGGTAAAATATTGAGAACTTCAAAATAAAAGCGATATTATCCCGAAACAAAAGATAGCGCAAAAATTACTGCTTAAGAAAAAAGAAATTCCGAATTTCAGTAAAACTTGTTATAATCTTTATAACTTTTAAAAGTTAGAATTCATATTTTCTATATAAACCGTAATTTGATATAAAATTGTTCTTCGAAACCTGGGTTATCGCCCTGCGAAGGTTCTGAATCTAAATACAAAGTCAGATATTTCTATAATATTTGGTTGAGTAATTCTGTCCACAGACGGGATTTATGGTAATAATTTTCATGTTTTAAAATGAAAGTACTTACTTGCTGTGAAATTTCGATACTGTGTTTTAGGGTTCTATCTCTATATTTCTGCATATCTGTATGGCTCATAATAATATCTGTTCAGCGTTTCTGATGAATATAGTGGCACTCATACCTTCGACTGCACACAGACGGTCTTGTGAGTGCGTAAGTCCATATCACATAGCAAAACTCCTTCAGAACCTTTCGCCTCCTTGGTTGTTTCATCAGTACCTCTGACAATTACTGACAACCGCTCATGCAGGGCCTATACCGAAAACTTGAATGTACAATACACGTCGTGCACGGGTCACTCAGAGGTGCTGGTTCTGATAGCAGGAAATTATTGGGGGTACATTATTGAGGTATTGAGGATAATCTATGAATAACAAAAGCTCTAAGATGATTTTCCTCATTTAAAATATAACTCAAAACACAATGAATGTTCATGCATGTATGAAAAACATTACACAAAAACGTTATCCTCTGCGCAACAGCAGGAAAAGAGAGTTTATAAATTACCAACCATTAATTAGCTACACATACAGAAATATTTTTCTCTCTCCCCACATTTGTATATTTCCTGGTAATGTCTAAAGGGCATTCAGGTTTTGTAAGCACTATATGGATATCTGCGATGTGGAAAACACATGCACGATAGCTTGGAGGTAACTCGTAGCGTGGGGAAAAACTCGGTATGTTTAATTATTACTTCCTCAAAAAGCCTTGTGTGGGCAAGTGGAGTTACTGAATAAGGCTTCTACTTACCTTCAACACTTTAAATTAAACATTTAGAGGCATTCTTCAATGAAAGCGCATGTTCTCCAAAATTGTGTTGTATTTGAAATGCAGGCTGTCTCAAATTAAAATTTGAAACGTTTTATATTGTATAATTGTACGATAAATTCATAGAGATATATGCTTTTGTTCCTTAATTCCATACATCAGAAATGCTTAATACATGTCACGGCGATATCACGTGGACACGGCTGTGATTAAACCTAACTTCAGTGCATTGGTTTAATATTGGGTTTATTTATTTATTAGCTGATTTACTGACGTTACAAGGTTAGCTTTATAAATCATAATACTGAAACGATTTAAATGATTATTTAAATCTATTTAATAATTTAAATAAGTAAAAGGAATTATTTAGAATAATGAATGGTATGAAAAAGTTATTATACAGACTTTATGAAGAAATGTATAAAAGTTGAATGATGTTGATTTGTCGCTATGGCAACGGAAAAATGAGTATATAAGCACCTGGACTGGAGGTGATTTCTTCAAGCTATCTACCAGAACTCCCATTAGATGTGGAGTCCTGGAAGGCTCTGTTATATCCCCTACGTTTTTTAGCGTATATGTAGCAGATCTCCCCACGGAGCTGCATGTCAACGTAGCCCAGTATGCAGAAGATGTGCTGCTATACATCACAGATAGAAACGCTCGTAGAGCTTTCAACCCAAACCAGAGAAACCTAAGCCTCATTCACGACTGGTGCAGGCTTGGCAAATGTCCATAAACCTGGAGAAAAGCCAAGCCATACTCTTCACCAAGCGCCACTTTCCCGCCAACCTCCCTTCTTTTAACTAATCTGGCCGAAGGATAGATTGGACAAACTCTCTTAAATATTTGGGTGTAAAGCTATACAATGACCTAACTTTTGCGGGTCACATCCAGGAGTTAGCTCATCGGACATGTGGGGCTTCTCCTTCGTTATACCCCATGGTGCGGACAGGGATGCCGACACGCTGTAAGTTGCGCCTTTTTCAGGTTTTGATTCTTCCAATAATGCTTTATGTGTTCGAGGTCTGGGGCATGGCCGCAGGAACCAATCTGCTACAACTCCAGCGTTTACAGAAATGATGCCTTAGGGCCATCTACTCAGTGGGCTGGTGGTTTCCCGTAAGATATCCTCATGAAGCCTCATCTCTCCACTATGTGGAAGATGTCATTAGGCGCCGAGCCACAAAATTCTACGCGAGTTTGCCTCAACATCAGAGCGCCCTGGTTAGGTCTCTAGGGAACTACCGAACATCAGAGGGAAGCTTCAAGCTTCAAGCTCACCCGGTAACGATACAGTTGTTATTACAGCGTCAAAATTATTCCTACCTGAAAAATTAGACTAATAATTATTCTAAATTAACCTTTTCCTTAAGCGGTACACACAAGCGTTGCACCCGAGTCGGCAAACATGAGGAGCTACGGCTACCTCCTTTCTTTTCATCCACCTTTTCATCCAGCAGCCGCCTGCCTGCCTGATTTCTTCTTCTTTATTTGACTTTCATGGTTGAAGGACGTGTGAGTAAGTCCGCAAATAGACGCTCATATGCAAAGGCAATTTTTGTGTGTAAGAATATATGTATCAGTATATTTTATTTAGTGCAACAGAAAAGTGATTTCTGGTGAACAGTTAAAAGAATTGCACCAGAGAATATTGATATCGATTGGTTTATGTTAAAAAAGTTTCATTCTTAATAAATATCAAAGTTTGGAGATTCGTTGGGGAAATTATAAATAATCTTTTATTTAAAACAACATTATCCTTCCATATCCGCAACTACCCCTGAGAAGAAGAGTCCATGCGGATACCACAGCAGCCTAGGAACGACTAGATCGAACTCCGAGAACTTCGAATAAGTCCATCATCACCCAACTTCTTTCTACACCCCACATTGGAACACTTTGTTTCAATACAAATTAATATCATATACCTCACCTCCCACGTTCTTTATGAAATTTCGGTACCATAATTATGAAGGCTTTTATGGTGTACCTCTTTCAGCCATTATAATTTCACTCGCAGAATTCCGACCGCTCCAAATAGAAGATGCAGAATCCCCCAACCACACAAAAGGATGTGAAACATCCGAAAATGCCTGATTTATTTCAATTCTTTCGAACATTTGCTATAACTTACATAACTGCACAACATGTTCATTTAACAATGTTTTCTTTTATAGGTTTTGTTCTGTTGGTATTGCACTGTACATTTGTATACTGTGTTCTAGTTGGCAATTTTACATTTGTTAGCTTTTTCCAAGAGGCAGTCATTTAATAACTGAATCTTTAAAATAAAAATACAATTCAGCAACTACTACAAGGCCTATAAGTTATATTTTCCCAAGCAAGAATTCTAAACCGAAAGCTTAAGTAACTTTTGGAAAGTCGTAGTAGATTAGTAATTAAATATTTGTAATTTATTTTTAGTTCCAAAAGTATTTAATAAAATAAAATCTGCGTAAGTTTCACATTATGAAAAAATCCTGTATATATAGTACAACGAAGTTTCTTTCTACACTCTCAAGCCACAGAATCAATCTCTTTGTAAATGACACGTAATCCACGACTATCAAGAAAAGTAATATTCTTACTTAGGTTAAATACTGGTTCACTGATTTCTAATGCTGGCTGTTTCTCCTTTTTGTGGAATTATGGGCCATTTCCTGCTAATAAACTTTATTAGTACTTAAACAAAAAGGAAATAAATAAACATTTAATGCGTAAGTGTTATACAATTTTGACGTCCAGAACATGTGTTTGTTCATCTGTATACTTACAATAAAGGAAACTCAAAGGTTTTGATTTAGTTACATTGCACACACATGTGAATTATGTAGCGTATAAAGGCACTTAAAGGAATAAATCAAACACAATCGATTGTCTCTTTTAAACTCTCACTTATCTTTGCTGAAGTGTCACTTAATGGCTGTCATATATATTCCGTGCAATAAAATGTATTTGACGATTGTTGTAATACTCTACAGAACCAAAAACCGCTGCTTATATTCAATGGTGTAACAATAACTTTTTTGCACTCCATTGCATTCTCCAACAAAGTTAAGATCTTCAAAAGCAGGTTCCTTTAACTGGAATCATATTCCATCTTTTGCAAAGTTGGGAATGATAATGCGAGTGTATTCAACAACGGAAGTGAACATGTAACGATAACCTCAGTTCAATGAATACTGTAAATATTGGCCATTTTAAATCAAAACCTCCTATGCAAAAGGAAATTTTAGCTGCAGACTATATACTTTGCACCACTAATATATAGTCGCAAACCCGTTATCTACGATAGCGCGGCTTGTGTACACAAAGAGCCGACAAATAAAGGCAGCGGAGTTAAAAGATTTACCGACACAGATAACTGAGATAAATGGAAATGTTTAGTGACTTCTTGATTGATAGAGATTATTCCGTTTCTAGTTTGCTTAAGAACAGTCTAGAAATTATCAATAGAGGTATATATAAGAGATTGTGACAAGCCAGAGTCAGTCGTAATCAGAGAGACGTAACAGGAGTGTTTTATACTGATGTAATCAGAACACTATGTGTGTGGTCACCGACCTTGATAGATTGTGTTGTGTATGTGAATTAATGTTGTTACGTGAGAACTAAACAGTGCAAATAAAGACCATTTGGAATATCTGCAACTCGGATTTTTAATTCTACTAACCCACAAGTTCACATTTGGTGTCAGGAAGTGGTACACTCAGCAATGGAGGCGGCATTGGAAAAGATTTTGGAGAAGATGATGAAAATGAAGCCCGAACTGACCTCGGAAATGAAAGCCGCTAACAGTAACATCACCGTTAAAATGGAAGAGAAGTTGCAGACAGCACACAGCAACCTGGCCGCGACGATGACTACAATGAAGGCCGAATAAACCACAGAAATGAAAGCGCCGAACGACAGCCTGGCCACAGAAATGAAGGCTGCAAACGAGACTCTCGCCGCCAAATTTGAGGAATAGCTGGCCGGCGTGAAGAAGGACGTCACAGAGTTGGGCAAGCTGATGGCCATGTGGACGAGCGCGTCGAAGACCTCGCAAACCGCGTTAACGACCTGGAGGGAAAGGCAAAACAAGCAACACAAAGTTCTTGAACGCAATTGTAGAGCACATCGTCGGCAGGAGATTGAAGGACTTGAAGGCCGACGCGCTGGGACGCGACATAACATCTGTGCGCGTCAAACCTCCTAAATACGACGGCGCGACAACTTTTAAAGTCTTCTGGCCCTATTTGACGCAGTGGCCAAGCACAATAAATGGTCACTTGAGGAAGAGGCCACACAGTTAATAGCCAGCCTCCAGGGTCGGCCCGCAGAAGTCCTAAACGCGGTCCATACTGCGGCGGTGCCCAAACACATCTGAGGGGCCTGGAGAACCGCTTTGGAAACCATCGCTTAGCCACAGCGTACCGCAGCCAGCTGAAGTCAAGGTCACAGCAGACAGAGGAGACGCTGCAGGAGTTCGCCCTGGCAACTGAGGAACTGGCTAGCAAAACTTTAGTCGACCTCTCACCAGAGTTCGTACCCCGGGAAGCCACCTACATACTCGTTTACGGGGTACGAGACACAGAGATTCGTCAGCGCCTAATGCTCGGCGAACACAAAACTATCAACGAGGCGCTAACGTTAACTTTGAGGATGGAGGCGGCCAAGGTGACGGCTACCCCGACGTCGAGAACCAGGAGTATCCGCTACACGGGAGACCGAGGACCAGTCGGGGGACGCCGGTGAAGACATAGTGCCCTGTGTTGGGTGTGTGGGGAACCGGGACACCTGGAGAGAGATTGCCCACAACAGGAGAGCAGCCATAAAACGATTAAGGGCCGTCGTGAAGAGGAATATATCGGCACCATCACCACCATGCCACCAAGGTACACTGCGTGCCGTTAACAGGCGTATGGGTGACAGCCTCATCGCGGACGGTTCGGTGGAGGGGAAACCAATAACGCGTGCTGTTGGACACCGGGGCAGCCGTGACCGTCATCAAACCCGACGTAGCCAGGGGTTTGCAGACGGGGAAGCCGAACCGGCCATACCAGCTTATGACGGCTTCCATAAACTATAATTACTTGCAGTGTATTTCCAGTTTAATTGGAACAACTTGGGTGGCTAGAAGTCACACAACACAGATATAAATAAACAATTTGCTTGTCGAACATGGTACTTACATTGTTGAGTCCTTACCCAATTTTTGTCATATGGTATTGACATTTCACTATTACTGTATAGTGCCAACTTATGTAGGCAGTGCTTTTTGTTGAACACAGAGTCTTCTCAGGTGAGGAGATGCGTATTTTGCTAGGTAATTCTGATGCTGAATGAGAAATTAGTTTGGCAAAAGCAGATGTAGGTGTATGAGACATTGGCCAGTACAATTATAATGATAGGTGCACTTCGTTGTCTACAGAAGATGAACCTTACCACTGAGACTCAAGTACAGGCACAGTCAAGTACATGCCCGACTCGGTGGCGCAGATGGTAGCTTGTCACCCTCAGGTTGAAGAGGTGGCTTGTTTGAATTTCCATCAAGATGAGTTAAATGGATAACGTTTCTTCCGGGTTTTTCCCTTGTCATGAAAGAGGAATGTCGGGTCCTTTAAGCTCTATGGATTCTGGGTATATTTGAGCATCGTTCCTCCTATTTTATTCACCGTACATGACTTAACGTTGGAGGTCATAATTTAAATAAAAAACTCAAGTGCAGCTACAGTAAAAATGGTAGTCAGGGATGGAAGTGGGAGGGAGAATATCCGCTCGTGAGCTTCGCCAGGAAGAAGGGTTGGCGTAAGGTTAACACCGAGTGGGTGACAAATCAGGACTTTTCATGCTTCGCTTTGAGAAGAAATGCACAGAATGAAACGCTAGGAGAGACCTGAAAGTTAACGACTGGGGTGTGGCTGGAAAAAGTGGTAACCATTATGTATACCTGAGATATACTGTATACAAATGGTAAGCCTGGATAATCTTTGGTAGCTGTCTTCGGGCCCGGTATCTTCAAGGACACAATACCTCGAGATACATATCAGGAACTGCTCATATTTCTAAGTTTTATCGCTGAGTGAACGCCTACTAACAAGTTAGCCCTTAATTTAGAAATTTGAAGAAAGTTTTTTGGAAAACTTCCGTCTCTGTTACAGCCCAAAAGAAAACTTTACTACTGACGAACAGTTGCTTCCAAGCAAAACGGGGAGTAGGTTTACGCAGTTTATGGCAAGTAAGCCTGATACAGCAAGCAAACATGATACATATGGACTGATATTCTGGATTGAAGCAGCATCAGCATGGGTTTGCAATACCTTCCCTTCCTTATGTAAGGAAAACGGCCGACCTGAGACACAAGTTCTGGTAGAAAGGTTCTACGTCTCATGGAACCATTTATAAACCAAGAAGGAAATACAACAGCTTTGTCACTGATCTTGAAATTGCTAAAAAGGCTTTAAGCAAAGAAAGCGTCATTGGTTGAAACAATAAAATATTTTGCAAAGAGACCCCTGATGAACTAAGGAAACCAAGGACGAATTTGTACTCCAGCACTATTTTACGACACGCTGGGAACAGGGACTCTATGCTGATTGTTTATCAAGCAAATAAACTTAAGAACGCGATTCCTCTTAGTACACTATACGCTGAAGTAGTGGTGAGCAAAGAAAGAAAGGTGAAACCAAGGACTGTGTCTTTTCACAATTCTACCAGATTTAGAGTAGACTGGTGAGTCCAAATGAGACGTTAATATACTACTAGAGTAGCATGCAGGAACTTGCCAAATCCATATAATTGTGCAGACCAGCAAGAAACAGACATCTACAGTGAGTGGTGATTCAAAGAATAAAACAACTTGGGTGTTGCATCTAACTCTGTGAGGTTGTGTTGTGACAGTAATTTTTTATTTTTATTATGTACTTGTGGCTAACCTATCAAACTAATCGTTTTGCACTGGGGACTCCAGCGTTACAATCAATTAGTGTTATTTTTTCAAAAAAAAAAAAACCCCTACTGCGATCTCCTGTTCAGTTATGCACAATTTTTACATTTAAAAATTTGTATGACCAGCTAATGGACATGAAAACAATCAATGGAGATGTTAATCTTAGATTCAAGAAGGTGGCATGATGTTTCATATTCTTCCAGAGACAACACAGATTTACAATAAATATTCATACCTTGTGAACAACACTATATTTTTTGAAAAATAAGAAGAAAAATTGTCTTTGTGCAAAATGTAATGTAACACTATTTCAAGAGTAATGCCTACGCCTCCACCATTATGTGACCACCTAACTATGGCTTGTAGAGGATAAAGAACACATGGCCAGATCGTACATGGGGGGAGGAATACTCGGGGTAGGAAATGCATGCTTTGCAAGAGGTTGGGCTTTTCTATTTAGTTACAAAAGAACTACAAAATATAGGAGGGACATTAATTAACATTACAAATTTACTTAACAAGTATATTTACTACAAATAAGCAGATTACAAAGATGGCCGTAAAGGCCATTTACCTTCTCACAAGGGGTTGCGTACAGATGCGTGTAGCCCAGCCAAGATCCAGTCCAAGAGAGAGAGAGAGAGAGAGAGAGAGAGAGAGAGAGAGAGAGAGAGAGAGAGAGAGAGAGAGAGACAGAGACAGAGAGGAGGCATCCGGCTTACACACGTTTATCCAACAAGTGATGGAGTGGGGGAGTGACGTCTACTGAACTGAAGTCGCCTCAACTACTCTTAGTGTGTACATTAATACAGTAACTTGTGACAATATTATACTGACCATTCCTGTTATTAATGTTTAGTTAATTGACAAACAAGTAAGCAATACAAAGGTGAAAAGAACGTTCAGCTTTCCCCGAGCAGGATGGCTGACGTGGTTTAGTTTGCGACCCAAATCGGGAGATCCGGGTTCGATTCCCATGGCTGACCTCCCTGACCCATTTGATTTCTTGGGGGTTTTCATGGGTTACCGGACGAATATTAGGTACGTTAATGACAACCCCCGAATTTCCTGTCCCTCCAATTCCTCTCCATTATCATTTCACATTAACTCTCATGTGGTGGTCTCCCTAAGGGTGAATGTCTCGGCGCTGCATGGCAAAGATATGCTCCTTGCACACACTTCCTTCGGTAGGACGGTTTCCGGTCTCTGAATCAACCCGGTAGACCGTTGCCTGATCACGGGGGTGGGATGTAAATTGTTGTGGCTGCGGGGGTCTTACCCAACTGGTAAACATTAGAGACCCGGCCCTCTGCACTGCCGTGACTTCCTGTCTCTTCTCAGGTCACCATTCCTCCCTGGAATGTCCCACTTGGAGCATAGGTACAATAGCTCAAGACTAGTTACAGAGCCAAATTGCCTCTGTTCAAGTTCATCCTCCAGCTTGTAACTTATCTTAGCAAAGGGAAATTAGTTCGAAGGGCAAAGCCCAGAAGAATCAACAGGAACAACACTAACCAAAGTCAGAGGAAATGCTAAATCAGTTTGTGTAAATGAAAGGCAATTTTTGAGAGGTATGTCAAAAAGCTGTGCATTGAGAATGTGCGAGAAAAGTAAAAATGATACTAAAAGGTGTGTATAGGATAAAGAAACAGCATCAAATGAAAGGTAAAGTTATACAAAGTGCTCACACCTGAAACATAATACCTGAATTTTGTGGCAAATAACTATTTAAATTAGGTATATTAAAGTGTTCCAGTTTCACTAGTGACTATTGCAATGGTCAAAATGGCGCATCCTATAGCTCTAGGTAAATCAGATTAAGCTGTTTCAGTGTTAAAAGAACACCCGAACATGTGTTTTCGCGATCTCTACCCAATATAACATAAAAAGTAAAGATGGATTAGGTATATACGTTTTGTTATATGAAGCAAAATAGGGTAAAATTTTATGAGGAATATTAACGTGAATAAAATATCGCATTAAAAGGTTATTGTTGCTAGTGTCGTTGCCTCTGCTTTCAGTGGAATTGTGTGCCAGCCATGACGCCACCCTGTGTACAATAAAACGCACACTCGAGCACATCGCATCTCATTACAAAACCCTCATCACTCCCTCGCTTTGTCCAACAATACACGCTTTATTAAAATCCAATAAATAATAAAATATCCGTGGCCACAGAGGGAGCCATCATCCCTTTCTGCTGCGGTCGCCTCCCCGCCCACTAATTTTAGGCTGCTGCATGAAATATCCGCCTGGCCCCCATTCGCAGCTCGACAGTCAGGTGTTTTTAATGGTGGTACGTACTTCCCTGACAGCTGATTTGGATTCCGGCGGGAGGGGCAAAAATGCCTATGCATTCTGTATCCGTGATTACAGAGATTGGCTTATTTAGAGCCTGTTGCTTTTGTATTCCTAGCATAGGAACAATTTGAAGAGAAGAGAGGAAAGGAAAACAGAGGAGAGGAGAAAAGAGGAGAGAAGAGGATAGAAGAGAAAAGAAATAGGTTGAACAGTGTCAACAGAAAAAGATAAGAGGAAAACATAAAAGCATAGATATAATGAAGAAAAATGTTTGGAGGAAGCAGATGAAGACAGAAAGTGATAGTAACTACAAAAAATGGAGCGCAATCAAAACCAGATAAAAATGAAAGAAAGGAAAACATACGTGGAAAAATAAAAACTATAAAGATGGAAATATACACAGAGAGGTGACAAAAATATTTTTATATACATAGTCTTTTTCGTTTGCTTTAATTTCAACTTTAGTTTCGGAACATTGCATATATAAAATGTTTGAAAGTGAGCGGAAACTGTGGGGAAATTTTGCCTAGACAGCTACTCTACATAACTCGTACCTGAGTGCAATGAAAATAAGCACAATTACTTTGTACCACTGGAATTGACGAAGACAGAAAAAGGCGATTTAAGGAGAACACACATAGAGTAAGAGAAACAAAAATTAAAGAAAGTGCTCTGGACTTCTTGCTAAGAATAGATATTTTTCTTCTAAGAGCTTCCTCCAGTCTGGCAATACTTTAACGTCTGAAAAGTTGGACGTCGATCTTAACTTTATTTGTGAGCTTTATTAATTACCTGCCAATAGAGCTTCATGTTGTAAGCACTTTACAAGTAAATGGTCGCTAGATACAACGGTGTCTACGTATACAAAAATGCTTTCAAAATATATATCATTAATGCATGAAGTATAAATTGCATAGACTTTAAATCAATTAGTGCCTCTACAATAATCTGATTAATCATATAACATTTTGAAAATAGTGACATTGTAGAACAAAATAATAATCTGATGAAATAAGATATAAATTGGGCATCAAAGAAACAACATACATAACGTCCTTCTTTAAACAATAATGAAGGAAAATAACGACAAATAATAAATTCTCTGATGTGATAAATTCCTAAATTCACATTACTTCCTCTACGCAGTGCTGCCTAGTTTTATATAGTTTCTAGAATTTCATCTTGCAAAATACAATGTTTGTTAATTATTTCATGTTAATGGGAGTAGTTCATAAATGGGCGTCCTAGCACAATAGAATATCTAATTTGCATATAAATTGATAAGGGGGTGGGGTGGGAGACATGTTGTAACATGTCTGGAATGTTACCACGCCCCCTCAATTAATCACCCACCCCCCTAAGCTGTCATGTGTAATAGTGCAGGTGTGTTTCTTTGTAACATTTTTCTTATAATTAATGGGTCATAAATAATTCGATGATTGTTAAGTCCTTTGATGTAGATATGATGCCGACCAGATGTCACCGAGCGCTGGCTTCAATGAACTAAAGAATGTCTTTCCCCCCTACTTTAGGGTTTGTGCCGGTTGGTACATGTTTGAGATGAAAATGATTATTTCAAACCCTTATGTTTGTCAGAAGTAAAACCAGAAAGCGTTCCCCCAGAGTTTTATGGAGTTATCAATTATCTTTCATACAGGTGAATGCCGTCACTACCGACAAAGGAAAGCCTTTTGGAAATAGGAATTCATGTTTTACGTCAAGAGCGAATTGCAGCCGACTTCCTGGCACCATCGAAAGAATGAGGGTTTATGCAGGTTACATTCAAAATGTTAATTATTTCAACCCTCTGCTTTGTGTTTTCCATCGGTATTTCACATAAATTGTTTTCCAGGTAAGCATAGCGATCTCAGTTCATGTCATGGACATAGGTTACATGCAGGTTATTTAAAGTTATTTATTGTTAAACCCTGTGCTTGGAAATAGGATTTCATGTTTTACGTAAAGAAAGAGATGCGGTGGACTTGCTGGAACCATAGAAAGAATGAGGTTTTTGTGCAGGTTACATTCAAAATGTTAATTATTTCAACCCTCTGCTTTGTGTTTTCCATCGGTATCTCACATAAATTGTTTTCCAGGTAAGCATAGCGATCTCAGTTCATGTCATGGACATAGGTTACATGCAGGTTATTTAAAGTTATTTATTATTAAACACTGTGCGCCGGTCTTCTGAAAAAAGTAACAAATGCCAGTGAACCCTTGTGGACATTGTTAATAATGCTCTCCAATAACTTTGCTTTTCTCGTGAAGCAAGAATACCTCCATTCAAATGACAATCGCCGAGGTGAACCCTATTGAGAGAGTCCCCATAATAATGAGGGTCCCTCTCTTCCGAAAAGAAATCGCCAAACTGTGGGTTGTAACACACATTAGCGTCACATAAGTTTACCCAACCCTCACAACTGGAGGAGCGCTGATGGTTCTCTGTCCTACCGGTTGTTAACCTTTTGTTATGATTATATCCATTTCAAGTAAATGCCTAATATATTTCTTTACTTGTTCATTTTCACAAAAGTCCATAAGATTGTTTGTATGAGATCTTTTTATTTTAAACCAATTTCATTAATAAGCCGGAAAACCGAGAATTTTAATATCTAGTGATAACTTTGCGTATATTCACGGATAAAGCTTACGACTACCTAGAGTGTGAGAGTAAACATATTCCTTTATTTGTGAAATTTTGGATAACGAAGATAGACACTCGCACACACTTGCTTATTTTTACTTTGTTTTTAATCACGTTACGAATGTTTTCTTCTCTCGTTTATTAAGATTACAACGTTGGCCTTCTTAGAACTACTTATGACAAAAAACGATTCTTATTTTCTTCATGGACTTAAAGATACAGAGTTTGAATTTAGGTGGAACACTTCATTTACGTATACATTATTCTTAATACCTGCTAATATTCTAAAGCATTTGCGCTAGCTTTTTTCTGATCTATCTGCGAACTGATTTTCACGAGATAATTAGGTAGAGAATTACTTAATATATCAGACTCAAAAGTATACTCTGGAAGCGGTTGCTTCATACACACACACACACACACACACACACACACACATACACACACACACACACTCATGTACAAGCAAGCACCAAGGAGAGGGAAAGAAAGAGAGAGGGAGGGAGTGAGAGAGGAAACAAAAAAATGTTCGGAGAAGAGACCTTCAAATTCTGTGCAAAAGCGACACACAACCGTTTAACGTCGTATGTGAGCAGTGATGACCAACTGGGCGGAGTTAGTGAGAACGTCTCTTGACAATGACCTTACTGTGATTGGTTTAAACCAGTTTTTTTCCTTACAAAGTATTGACCAATAACATAAATCGTAGACAGGTTCATGGAAATTTACACTACGCATGCGCGTCATTTTTTATAAAATAATGCTACGCACATGAAATTTCATATTTCAACACAGTGAGTAGATGTGTGTGTATTTACAACAGCCATCACCGAGTGTGTTTTTATCTACAACGAATTGAGTTCTACACTGAGCAATGGAAGGTATGTTTATAGCACTTTTTATATTGTTTTTTGGGTTTACTTAACGTTCTTTGATATCTAGTTTCCCTTCAAAGAATTCATTTATTAAAAGTATTGTAACGCGACCGTTGGAACACCCTGTGAAGCAGCTGGGAGCGGAAGACAGAGGGGAGGTTCGGTTAGCCACGCCCTCGCCTCGTTTGTCCTATAGTGGTGACAGGCTGTGGTCTGGGGAAAAACATGACTGTGCCGTATGTTTCCTTACACCTGGTTCTCGATCTTTCTGTTACTAGAACAATCTTGTAAACACCAGAAGTCGGCGAGATGCCTATAAAAAGGGCTGCAGCTAGTCAGTCAGTGTCAGTCGGAGTTGGTCAATCAGTTGGTCAGTTAGTGAGTGAGCAGACAGTCGCAGTTCTGGGTGAAAGAAGGCAGTGTTAGTCAGTGACGTGTTAATGTACGAGAAGATCGTACAACGGAAGACTGTACGTAACTGTGAATGTGTACCGGAGCTTACGTAACCGCGAGTACAAGGAAATTGTAACGGGCGAACTGGTGAATTGTAATTGTGTGCAGCAAGTAATTCTGTGTAATTGGCAAGTGTTAAACTGTAAGTCGGTGGAAATAAAGAACATTGTTGAGTGGTGTAATTGGACTTTTTATTTCACGAACCCACAAAGTCACACTGGTGTCAGAAGTGGGATAACAACATCACCGAACATTACAACGATGGAGGCAGCATTAGAAAAGATTTTTGCGGAACTGGAAGAAATGAAGACGGCTAAAGACAACATCACCAGGAAGATGGAAGAAATGCGGGCCGAATTAACAGAGATGCTGGAGACTAGAAATAACCTGGCCGCGGAACTGAAACTAATCAGGACGGCTAGGGACAACATCACCGAGAAGATGCAACAAATTAAGGCCGAGATAACCACGGAAATGAGAGCAGCGAATGACCGTCTGGCTACCGAAATGAAGGTGGCGAACGAGGCTCTCGCCGCCGAGTTTGAGGAACGGTTGGCCGGCGTGAGGGATGACGGCACGAATCTGGGCAAGCGGACGGGTCAAGTAGACGACCGCGTTAATGATTTAGAGGAAAAGGCCGACAACATCGCAAAGCCCCTCACCCGCCTGACGGAGGAAAACCGGCCTTATGTGTGGACGGAGGACGCCGAAGACGCTTTCCAG